>CM024189.1:2370000-3570000 GCA_013433145.1 Ascaris suum
GTCTGATTTTTATTTTTTATTTTTGCTTATTATTCGATTAAACCGTTTTATAAAGATTTAATACAACACTCCTATTGCTCTCTAGTAAATCTTACTGTTAAGCTGAGTAGTTTTGTATTATGAAACGTACATAAGGGAGCAATCAGTGCATCGATAGACTGTAAAAAGTGATCGATTCGATGGAGCATTAGAATGACAAATGATAGAAATGATGCTCGCGTTAATCTGTGTGTCTTGAAAAGTTTTTTTTTTTTTTTCTGTATGTGAAATAGGTTGATGCATTTATCGTTGTTTATAGTTTATTCGAAGAACGTAGGAAGCATGTCATCCAATGATAAGCATCATTATTGGTATAATGGAATGTAGCTATACATCGAAGAGTGTAGCTACGCATCAAAAGGTTAAACAGCAGAGAGCATTGGCGATTGATCATTGCAAGGTATAGAAAAATTACGAGTAAGTAGTGAAAGAGAAAACATTGTACATTATAAGAGCAGATGACAACTACTCATAGTTTGCTCTTAAAATACTTCTGAAGTTGACTTTACCGACTGATTTGTGTCGCTTCTCAAAGTCCATTGCATTCAATTTTTTGCCAATAATTTTAATAGGCTATAAAATTGAGTTTTGTTGGTTCTCGCCGATGTTCCCACATTCTTGTTATTGGGAATCGTGGTACTCATTTAAAAGTTGGAATGGTTTGTTTCAATTTTTAGACGTTTCAAAAACCGTTAACTCTAATCTGGTGCAAGTGGGATATTCTCAGCGTCATTGCTAGTTGACAGCTGCTTGACAAATATCGTAGTGACTGTCGTGGTGAGAATCGCCGTTATTACTCTTTGCGTTTCTCAGAACGGCTATTTTTAACAATTTGAGCATATTAGCGCTGAAAACGAGTAAAGTAGAGAGAAGTTTCAAAGAAGGCTCAATGGTTTACAGTTTTAAAATACCTTCAGTTGACGAATTACCGAAGGGTAGTTAGCCTTTTGAATATTAGGTTCGAATGGGCTAATTTAACAAACGATAATTATATTAGTGGTTGAGATATGTGGACTCGGTATTGGTGGCTGAATATGCCCAATCTGATGAGACCTGCTCCTTGCTATCTGCAGTGATATAACTATCAAAGATCAAAGGCTAGTACGCATCCTGGGACCACCGTGCTTTATCCTTACTGGTTCATACGTTTAGGCATCAAAGTTTTATAGGCTTTTTTTACTGCCTTTGAAATATTTATGGATTTGGAGGAACATATTTAGTGACATGTAATCGGTCTTTATTCTTTATGTGTGATGCTTCACTTTCCAGATATCATAAAAAACTTTCGTCTAGGCGCGCATTACAGGAAAAAGTAAATACGTTTGTAAACTTTAGGTAAAGCCATGTGAAAATTGTCTATTTGTGGGGTTAAAATTGAGTGATGTTGTTGTATAGCATATTGTTGTCTAGCGTAGTCTAGCAATTTTCTTCTTTTTTTTGTGGTTCACAGTGAAGAGTGGTGCAATATCTTCACTTGCCCGCTCATGACGTAACGCTCGCATATAATTTGGAGTCGATTGTCTTCTGAGTATAACAGAGCCTTCGAACATAAAACTATTCGCATGAAAGTCATCAATAATCGTCCGATTTTTACTACTTCCGTGAGAGAATTTATAATTGTGAGCTTTTGTCGATGCGGACATTTTTATACTTTACAATGTTTCCCGATGCCATCGAATATGTTCATAACCTAATTCACTATCACAGTTGCAAAAAGGTTCATTCGCATATTAGTTGAATATTTTCGCACGTGAAAATTTTGTTTTTCACGGGCGTTTGCATTAGTGACAGCACTTCATTCTTTTGATATCACAATAGGAATAAACGCTTATTTGCAATGAGTCTAAATACGTAAACCAGACGGACGCATAGCTGCTATTGGGCTGTTTATAATACAATTGAGCTGTAACCTAACATCAATGGATTCGGGAGAATATAAATTCCCAAGAATTTTTCTTGAGAAGAGGATTTTATTGAAAGGAAGCGGTCTTTTGCTGCTAAAATCTCACTAAACTACTATTCAAATGAATGAGTATATAATGCCTCAAATGAGTGAAGACGAGCATTTGTCGAGTTTTTTTGGCTTGTGGAAAAGCTATTGTGGTTGAGGTTGTTATATCATTTAAAAAAATTATCACTGAAGCGTAACGATTTATTTGCTTTACAACAATATTAATATGCTAAAAGAAAATAAATCGTCATCATGCTGCTAGTGCGCTCGCTGTAATTTTTCAACTTTCTATGTCCATCACATACAATCATCCATACTTTCAAATGCGGGCGTTTGTTAATGAATCGTCTTTTCTAACAATGACCGGAAATAGTAGTATCCCAATCCAAAAACTTGCTTATAACATTAAAACGCCATTCATTCTCTCTATTGACAACATAAATGCAAACAGTTGCAATCATTCAAACACATGAATTTGTCATTTTTTTAATCATTCCATCTTTACAAGGAGTGCAATATCTGCCGAAAATATTTATGCGAACAATGAAAAAAACTCTCGTATTGGTTTCTCAGACAGCCATCGGACAATAGCTACTGTTATAATATACTGTTTCAGGGATTAGATTGACAATGGTATTTAAACACGTTTGGATCATTCCGACTCTGGCAACGTTGTTTGCATTTCTCGCATTTTTTATCGGGTTAGGCTACATTACTCTTTTGGTTTTTTGCCGAGTGAATTGTGTTCTATGTTCTGTGAATGAATTGTGTTCAATATGCACAATCAATAGGTCATATCTTCGTTTATTGTCTGATGGAGAGCGATTAGAGAACATTAAACAAGCGATCAGAGCTTTTCAGTTATACATGATATCTGGCTCATTTCCATTTTTGTATAATATTTATCTCATTAACAGATAAGCATAATATTTGGCTCATTTTCAGATATAATTTGGCTCATTTTCAGATATGGTGTTGGCATTGCAGCTGATCATTTGGAAGCGTGGTTTTCTTTCATAAGGTTGCTTTTATTTAATTTCATTCCTTAATGCTTCTTTTAAAACATAATGATCGAACGAATTTTTTCATTGTGGAACTTTTTAGACGCTTATTAATTCAGTTATTTCGATGTCACCATTTTGACATCATGTGAGATTATCACAGAATCAATTGAGCACGCATTCACATACATATGCAACAAATTTTAAGATGTTAGCTAAAGCGTGAAGAGCACATATCGTTATGATTATGAATAAAACTCCAATGGGGTATAAACCTCCCAAATTGTCTCATTGTTAACTATGCAGACTTAAAGAGAGAAAGAAGTGAAGATTTCACTACTATTTAGTTGTTTTTTCTTCAAAAAATTCGAAGAGGGGTTTTGTTTATGGGTGAAAATAGCTTATTGAGTGAGAGGGTTAATCCGAATTTCACGATGAACGAAATACCATTCAAAACTAACGCTTTATTGCTTACATGAAGGTAGCATGATACCGTTCTTCCTAGACCCTTCCGCATTTACGTTGTTGGTAGCTATAAATTGCCAATAATGTTCAACCTCAGTAAGATACAGAAGGAATTGTATCGATAGAGATTCCGTGCATATGGCAAAAAATTTCATTCCTCTATATGGAGAAAGATTATTTGAGAACTCTAAATTATATATTTGATTGATGAAACTTTTGCTGAATTATATCTGAAAACATTTTGTCCACAAAAAGAGAGATTCTTACCTGTTCATTACAGTGGACAAATACTCTGATATTGGGCAAGCGCCAAGTGATCTGGGGACGCCTTGCAATGATTCAGCTTTCACTTTCAAGTTCGTATAATGATCAAGCTTGAAAACCTGTTATTATTTGCAGAAATAAGTGTATTTTGCATGGTACATCCGTAATTTTCGCCCGTGACACAGATATTTCACCCATACCTCCCATCCCATCCCTTCCTCCTCATTCATACGTTCTTTCACCACTAAAAAAGATGCTGAAATAAACCGGAAGCTAATTTGTCGGAAGTGGATCTGTCGAACTCACAGCAAGATATCTTTTCCAGAGAGATTTTTGTATCATATGTTTCTACCATTTATACCATTTATACTTTTTGTACTAGAAAAAACATAGCATGCGTTTTGAAACATCTTTGCACCTTTCATGTTCATATTACCCCGATTGTTGAAGATAAAATAATGCACACCTCATGTTGGTGATCCGATCGTTTTCTTTTTCATTTCTGGTGCGCTTGACAAATGAGGTAGACTCTGAATTCCTTCAGCTGATCCGTTCGTCGTCTAGATAGCCCTTTGAGATGACCAATTATAGACCGTCATATACAGTATATATAAAGCACCCCATCAATTTCGAGTAGAATTAAATTGCAATTTAGCGCTTATCGGTTGAAAGATTTCCTTATTTTGATCAAAATTTTGATTTCATAATTTTGACCAGGAATAAAATTGTTTGTTCCAGTGATGGAGGCGCTCTTCCACCCGAAAGTTGCATTTTTGGGGAATTTTTGAATTTGTCTGCAATGTTTGGTAAGCTCTTCCTATTTTCCGACATGAATGTAGAAATATCTCGACACACTGTAAATCTCAAATAGCAAACAAAAGAATAATGAAGTGTCGAAATCTGCAGAATTTTCAAATACTCTACTAAATTTTTGCAAATTTCTTGCAGAAACAATTCAAACAGATAATGTACGTGACGTTTTCTGGCTCTGTTTTCCTGTTAATCATAGCCTAAAATAATGTTTTTTTTTTGTTGGAACAAATTCGACAGTATTAATGTTTCAGGTCGAGAAGCACGTCGATATGCTTTTCAATTGAGACAATACTGTAAAATAGTAATTAACAGTTTTCGGGATTTTAGCTCGTCATTCTATCCATTATCAAACGAATAGTACATTAAATGAAAACTCCTCAAGTAGGAGCTTCATCTGTGTTCACAATAAATCATAGCACTGAGAATATGTGTAATTTTGCAGTAGCTATCACCGTCTATGTTCGACATTTGCAAATTGTTGTCTTCTATGATAAAATTCATCATGTTGCCGGTCGTTGGAGACTTTATAGCACTCTCATGATGTGTCTCGGATATGTGATCGCATTTGGGACATCACTCGTCGCCAATGTCCAGGTAAGCAGTACAGCTATGAGGCGTCCACTAAAGAAGCGTTCATCATGATTTGCTCTTTTTTTTCAGTAACGCTTATAGGAATCGCTATTATCGCTAATGCATGTCAACCGAAAATCAGCTGTAGCATCACACAGCGTATAAACGCTTCGTAGATCTATGGCAGCGTACAGTTTGTCCTCAAATAACCTCTCTTCATGGAATATCGGAGTTCTCGGATTCCAGAGTTATCGACTTCTTAGAGCTCAAAAGCTCAAAAATGCCCGGTTCCACCCATCCTCCGTTCCCCCTTTTTCTCGCTCGCTCCCCCCCCTTCCCCCTCCCCTTCCGTCAAAGATTTAGCGTTCACCGATGTTGTGGGAAACTTTAGAGAACGATTTGTCGTAAGATATTAAGCTTTTGGAAAGAGCAAAGACTAAACTTCAGAAAATGCCTTATTGATACTCTATGGCACAGTGATTCATTAAATAAACTGCAGTGTACTTCTCTTTCATCAAAACGTGAATCCTTAGTGAAAACGAACTGAAAGCGTAGAAGTGAATACTATCAGGACTTCACTAAAATGGAAAATACATTTTACAGAATCTCCTTTTCGTGCTGAGTCTTTCCTTGAAAATGTTTACGCGAAAAGAATGGAAATTCGCTGTCCCAAATGTTTCGAGATAATTCGTATCTCTGAAACGGAATATGCTGGTGTTTTGTATGCCGATTAGGGGAAACCATCGTATGGCCAAGTAGCGTCGTGGCCATGGGCCACACAAATACATCACGGATTCCCTTATCGCAGCAGGATAGTGAATACGTGGCTGACCATATGGCGCAGTGACCTTTTCTGCCTTTCCTGTGAAGCCATCTGTTCTTACTGTATCAAGCATACGAACAACGTAGTATGACCGTTGCGCCGAACTGTAACTGCAACATCAGCGTTCTATAATCACATAACAGCTGAAACTGATCAAAAACGAAAGTTACACGTTGCTTTAACTAACAAAGGTGTGTTTATTTTCAAGGAAACGTCGATACCTGTGTTACATGCTATTGGGGCGATGCTCGCCTTCTTCTGTGGTGTGTTGTATCTCTGGGCGCAACTTATCTTCACGTTCACTACGCGGCCCACACTTACACACAATCGAATTACGTGCGCACGAGTGCTTCTTGCATTGATCGCAACAGTCGGCCTCATACTCTGTACGTTTGCCGCTTACGACTTCATTGTGAGAAAATTGTGCTATGGTAAAAAAATAATATTGCAACAATTTTTTACCTACAAAAAGAGCTTCGGTTTATTCCTAGTAGAATTAAACGCGGTTGGATATCCAATTATAACGCCTTAGCAGAAGCAATTATGCTGTATGAATTTTGCTCTAAGTTCACTAAGCTGCCTTTGCTTATGCTGTACGAACAATTCTACACTATTCTCCTTAACTCATGATAACGCGGTACGAAGTCGTTAAACGAGGATTATTCTAATCTAATATGGATTTATCGAGAATAGTGATATATAATAACAAAGGTAGAAGTAAACTATGGCGGCTATCTGGAGTATAAAATATAATCCTACTATTGACCACTTATACAAATTGCGATGGTTTCTTTACTTTCATTTTTTGCGTAAGTTTATACGTGAAACATGCAACTACATAAAGCGTCCGCATATGACGATAGGCGCTGAGGATATTTGATACGTTACGGTGATATCACACTGAGCGCTTCATTTGCCGGCCACCATTATCGCGCAGTTTTCGACGACTTCTATACCTCTTTTATGCCAACAGTTTAAAACTCAATTAAGAATAAACAATCCGAGATCACTTGGCATAAAGTGAACTTGAAAATGGAAAATTAAGACTGCTAGAAGTGCTCTTATTCCATTGAGTGGCAAGTGAATGACTTTGTCGAAGTGGGTATGCATTGAAAATTTTGCATTCTCGAATAATTTTTCTCAAGAGTTTTTCAAATTTTCAAAAATTCCAGCAGCTTTCATCGTTCGATTGTGAATTATCTCTTGAGAATCTTGAAAGTTGCTTCCTAACCAAGGTGTGGCTGGTAAAGATGAGGTGGTGGCTGGAACTGTAGATGGGGCACTGCCACAAGACGAAGGTGGTCGTTTAGGCAAAGCGATCTACACTATACAACTGTGTCATCGAGCAAGTGAGTTCAAGATGGCACAATTATACTTGGAAAATCTTCCGCAGAGAAGGCCAAACTGTTATGTTGGCAATGTGCCAAAAACATCAAAGTCGGCAAATTTTCGCGGATTTGAAGTGTGGAAGTAACTGACAATCCATCAAGCAAATCCGAAAAATGCTGAACAGTGCAGCGATATGGTTAATTTTGCGCTCTCGAAACGCTCCTTATCCCTGAAAAAATTTTTGCATTTTCAAAAATAGATCCGTTATCACTGTAAGCGACTCCTTAAGCCTATTCGCATGCGAATTATTGATTTGTGTTGATTATCACCGCCTATCACATTGATCACTATCAAATGACTTTTTAATTGTTAGAAAATTGCTGAGAGAAGAGTTGAAGGAATATCGTCATCAAGATGATTTTCGGCATAAATTTTTTTATGTAACATACGAATCGAAATTCTTTGAAGCATTTATTCAATTTTGAGTTTCACCTTATTGTCATCCATTTTCTCAGATGAGACTATCGAGGCAAGTCGAAATTTCGAGAGAAGTCACACATAGCAAGCTGAAAATATTTGGGGTATGTTAATGAAGCAAGCGACTTCAAAAAGCTTTCTTGATTCTTTTATGGAGAGAGGCGGCTGCTTATCGAACTCCTTAAATCCTTCTTCTGTTCGTCTTGTCAGATTGTGTAATAGACATATGAGCAATAAATATATGTAGAATGGGTATAGTCATACGCGTGAGCGATTTGCATTCACTGTTTCAATAGTATATTTTTTATTGAGAGTTTGTTTTGTTATATTCTCGTTGCAACTTATTAACCATCGCAGTGGGCATAAAATAGTGCCTATAGTATCTCACAAAGAAGTCTGCCAACATAGCTGACTGGCTGAGCATTCACGAGATCTTTGTTATGGGCATTTTTTTTTTGCGCTAATTTTTGTCCATTTTTGCAGATTCGCCGTTGAAAGTGTTGATTTTTTTTTTTTAGTGAGATTGACACTAAGGCCGAAAATGATTTTTATTTTATCGTGTTCTTGAAGAAACTAGTTCGATAAAGGCGAACTTTTCTTTCCTTCTTTTTTTTTTGCTCTCATTGATCTGATGCTCACCGATTATCCCACTATTTTCACTCGCACCGAAGTCATATGCACTCTCATATTATTTATCGTTCAGGTGTACTTTATTTTCACATACTATACTTTCAAGTATAATAAAAGAATTGAGTAAGTTACGCAACTATATCCCACATAGTTTGCTTCTTTAACAGCTAATGAAAAATGCGCATATATTCAGCATCCTTATATAATTTAATCCTCTCGTTGATTACCGTTCATAAGTTTACAAAAGCAAAAGAATACACTCTCTTAAGCGAACGTGATATCGCTTTTATTGCTGCAATGAAAACTAGCGAAAATCCATATAATATTTCTCAGATCTTTTTTTTTTTTTGCTGCCATAGGCGAAAAGAAGGTTGGTTTTTTTATAACTTAGGCGTTTAAAATGCTCGCAACGGGTAAACAACAAAGTACAACATTTTCGGTATCGTAGAAAGCAGAAACAACAGCATATATGATGCAGTAAAGAACGATAAGCTGCTTATGACTAGCAGTCAAACTTTTTATCAAGCTGTAAAATTTTCTTTAATGCGCGTCTTGTTGCGCGCAAAGCTACGTAAGTGAAATAAACTTGATAAAAGACGAATTATTTTTAATATTTCAACTACAGTTTTTCATAAAGAAGTGGGAAAGCGCAGCACGAGAATTGCCACGATATGAGAAAACTGTTCGTGACTCCAACTAGGTTTAATTTTTGCTGACATATATTAGTACATGAATAATGATACATCTTATATTTTCTTCAGTCCAACCTCTAGCACAAGTTCTACAAAAGATTCGTTTTTTTCACCGTGTATTTCTGCCTGCAAAATGGGACCCCGCCCATCGCAAAATGATATAAATAAATGCAATTATTATGTATGGGCAAAAATGAAATAATAAAACACTCATCAATTCTAGATTAAACATTGCTGAATTTACTATTACACTCTTCAGCATTCATTGCATCATTTATAGCTAATGATTGTTCGAATAGTATTTTCTTTTCGATCGCTTCTATGAAACTTTTGCACCATTTTAAGTAGCTCTTTCTTGCGGTTTCATATCCACTATATCTATTTTTTGTCATATCATAATATATCAGAAAATATGAATAATATTAATGAATAATATTAATGAATAATAATAATAGTAGTGAATAATAATAATGAATAATAGTAATGAATAAATTAGTGGACGATTGTTTTTTTTTTTTAATTAGTGGTGTTTTTAATGCTAATTCCGTTGGTGATTATACGGAAATTGAGCAGTTTCATTGAGATGGATTTACGTCTCGTTGAGTGATAAACACATTTTCTCGAACATTTATTTCGGTTGATTTTAGCGCTATCTTTATTCTATTTAAATCGTTCATTCTTGTATTTAGATATGTCTATTTTATGTGTTGTATGCAATAAATGTTAGATGTTTGACATTGCACTAATCAGTAAAATCGCTCTTATGCTTATCAGTGTTTGTTGGAGCAGTAATCTAGTAGAATCGAATTTCATTCATCAAACATCGAAGAGCGAACTTTCGACTAAAGCTTTCTGATGCTGTGAAATTTCTGATTCAACATCGATACTCATGCCGAAAAATTAACCATTTTCAATATTTCTCGTTTGTCTATACTAAGAAGAAAGTATGCTAATTGAAGATACATTGTAGATATGGTTGCGCAATTCGGAAGTCCATTTGTGCCAAGAGAAGAAAACGGACAACTACCAACGAAGCCGCCAAAAATTGATGGTATTATGCGTATACCTTCTGATTCACCGGTTTGTTGTTTATTCTATTTAAGCATTGCTTGCCACAACACCTTCATTGATTCAGCATAATTCTACGCAAAGTGTTGAAATTTTTTAATGATAATTGCAGAGAGGAAATTGCTTCACTGATTAATAATATGATCGAAGCCACAATTGAAATTCTAAACAAAAACAATCACTCAAATAAATGGATTAGGAAAAAAACAAAAACAGCCACAACTGAAATTCCAATATGTTTGAAAACTGTGATCACTATCCTGAATCACGTCTAACGGAAACCTAGGAGCTTATACAGTCTTGACTGGTAGGATTTTTTTGAGACGTGGCTAAGAGCGCCGCCGAATAAAATAAGTCGTTAGACCCGGCGATGCTGTATGACGTTTTATGAAGAAGCTAATTATCCTTACTTTCAATAATGAAGAAATTCTTGAAGTGTTCTATTGAGTTGTATTATTGTTAAGAAACGAGTAAGAGAGGAGAATTTCTTTCAACGACTATTGCAAAGATTACTTTTACTCGATTTACTCGTAGCGAAGAAGTTAATTGCAACGTCGAATTCAACATCACTCTCATCCAGTTAGAAACATCAATAGATGAATAATGTGGTTATTCAAATCAACACATCTTTATGCAAATATATTTACGATAAGATTTATCACTCATTCATTAATTGTTCTGTTTTCTAATTGCAGTACTTTAAAAATCACTTGATAGCAACACTCGCCGAATGGATCCTTGGAGTGACCCTATATTTATTCGTGCTATCGTTCGCTTTGGAGTTACGATTTACTTTTGCACATGCACCTAAGATTGCGCTTAAACCTGCACATAAGAATATGAGCAAAGTCTGTCCAATAATGAATATACCGACGGTCGTAGTAACAAGCAGTGATTCCTCAAGCACAGACAATTATCGACTCAATCAAGGTACCTTCCTTATTGTTTTCAATGAGGTGTTCAATGTTCATAGTGATCCTCACATATTGCGCGTTAAAATTGCTAACTTAGAATCTGTTCACTAATCCTCATAACTGCATAATAAACTCATTTTTCTGTTTATTGCATCGTTTTGACAAACTTTTTCCGCCACTAAGAAAGCTGTTACTTATTAACTTACCACGATTTATGGAAAACCTTTTATTTGTCCCCACCTCTCCTTCCTCCTTGCAGACTCTCTGTCCTATTTCGACCGGCCTTTATTCAGTCCATTCTTGCACGGTCGACCGCTCATGGTCTTTAGATGGTCTAGCAGAAAGGTAGAGGATGGAAAGGGGTGAGTATGTTTATCGTTGATATGTTTCGTGTTGATCCTCCAAGATTTGTCTTTTTTGCCACAGGTAGTCAATTCTCCCCCCCCCCCCCCCACCACCATACCGTCAGCGAAAGTTGCCCGCTATTCTGACGTCTCTCACTACATCAGACTGAATCAAATTGTTTCTAGTCCTTAACACAACAGCGTCCATCCGTCAAGCAATAAATTAATAGCCGAGTTTATGGCCCCATTATATAAAACCCATCCTTTACAACGACTTCTTCGATTGTTTTTTGTCCTTAGATGGAAGGTGAAAGGTTTAAATGGAGGTGTTGTTGGATTTATCGATTCTTATCAGTGTTATCACGATAACTATTCTAATAGATTTTCTTTCAGAAAATATTTCAAATGAAAACGGAAATAGTAAACCACGTAATGAATATCACTATTGAAAGCATCAATCTCAACGATATGCGATTGATTATCGATAGGAGCGAATATTCGATACAGCAGAGAATGGCAATTAATTAAGCTAAACGTTACGGTTTCGCTTATTCTACGACGAAATGCTCAACGAGATGCAAATAAAATTTTTCCAATCGGAGAAAAAAAAAAAAAAAAGAGAAATCATCGCGTCAAATAGAATGAAAACTTAGAGAGAGGAAAGGGGAATTTCTAATGTTGAAAATAATATAGTTTTAATATTTAATTTAATAGTTTTTTAATATTTTCTTTTTGTTGAAAAAAAGAATTGTTTTTTTTTTAAGTTGACACAGCTTATCCTCACGAAATGTTTCATTTCTTCTAAAAATCGGTTTTGCGTACATTTGCAAACAATACGGCTGAAAATAGTAGAGAATGAGTGAATTCTATGAGGTTTGACCGATGTTTGAAGAATAAAATACGGGTCTAACAAGATGATTAACGCCGCGATTAACGAAATAAAACGTGAATAAAATATGAAATCTCCACGTATTATATCTGATTGTCATGACAATATGCTTGACAATTGTCATTGCCTAATGCAATAAAAGTTGTTTCTACACTACTCTTATTATTACGATTATTACCTCCAAAAAAAAAAAAAAAAAAAAAATACAATTATTATTGTCATCAAAAAATTTTCTTTCCAATGATAACTTCCGCTTTTGTAATTTAAAAAAAAAAAAATTTTTTTTTTCAAGAGTAATTTCCGTTTTTATTTTTTATTTTTTTCAAAGGGAAATTTATTTTTGTTGAAAATAATTTCATTTTTTTATTAAAAAGAAACATTCGAATCAAAAATTACTTCAATTTTTTATTTGCACAGATTCGCCTACTAATTAACGATTCAGATAAATATGAACGATTTTTTTTTTTACTTCCGTCAAAAACTAAAACATTAATAATAACTATAATTTGTGGTAATCTCTTTTTTTTTCTCTCCGAAAAATTCCCTTAGTAAAAAGCTAAGAAACAATTAATATGAAATTCATTTAAAGATATGAAATTAACTGCAAAAAAAAAGCTTTTTTTTTTGCAATTGCAATTGCATTGAGAATAATTGCAAATGAATATGAAATGATTTACACTCCATTATAGTGGAGATTTGTGAGATTAGCAATTAATTTTGCAACAAAATGCTGTTGGAAATATTTTCATTGATGGAAGGCGATAATATTTGTGAGGCATTAATATGGGAGAACAGAAAAAAAAGCTGCACATATATTTTATTAACGAATGTGCCAATTTATGGGTAGTTCAATGATAGCAGTATTCGAACAATATCGAGAATAAACCATCGAATGAGGCGTATAATGCTTATTGAGGTATCAGTGTGAATGCGTGAGGTAATTAGGGTTTTCAGCCTAGACAATTTTTTTACCTACGTATCACTCTGTTGCGGTAAGGTAACTATTACCTATTTCTTTACACTACATAGTGTAGTGAAGTACCTTCTCTGATTTGTGTCTGATATCTCTCTGATATATTTCGATCTGGATTGATGATGAAGACTTCGCAGATAGAGAAACGTAAAGCGCTCGCTCAATAAAGTAGAGCATTCCGCACGTGTTTTGCTTACCCTCTTTTGTGGAAGTGATATTTCTAAAGGGATCACAAAGTGAACTAAACGAGAGAGAAAAACTCTCTTCCAGATGATACAAGTTTTCAGCAAAAACAACAAGATGCAAAGTACGGCTATTTGCGCTTTGTTTGTAGTTACAAACTTAATATCGAGACCAATATGCTCAGCCGAAATTCAGTGCAGTGAGCGAAAAAAAAAACCCCCATCGTTGATCCGTTCTTTATATGAAACTGTTCACTACGTAAACGACGCGGAGATACGTAACAACACCGCTAATTGCGTCTTCCTTATGAAATTCGATAAGGGAAACGCGCCAGGAATGCGTCACTTCATTGACTAATTGCACGGTTCCTGATTTTCCATTTCGGTTTATGCGGAAATGCTGAAACGCATAATGAGAGACTGTTGTTGTAACTCATACAGTTACAGCTTTCCAATTACCGCAAACCAGGCCTTTATTATTCGACCTCTGGGCTGCCGGCCTCTAGCGGTCGAACACTACGGAAGGATTTTACAGATTCATTGAACTTATGGACCCAATGCTAATGGTTTACGTTACAGACGCTCCGTGATGCCAACGTCCTCAGTAGTTACAGCCATCTGCCTGGACTTATAGAGGAAATTAGGGATCCACGTGGATTCCATGGCGGGTATACAACTATCGAGGCTAGGCCTATAAAAACAGTGCAATGCTTGCGTCACATGATGATATTTGCACATATGCAGCTTCGTCGTAATGAGACCTTAAACAGACACAACTCTCGTTGTAAGATGGTTATACAGACCGTACTAGGCATGTCATAAACTTCCATCGTCATCTGTCTATGGGGCTGAGTGGATAGCACGAATTTTTCGATCACAGGTAGCAACAGTTTTTGTTGCACAATGAAAACTAAAGCAGCTTGGCCAGGATCTTCGCTGACACTTCGTAAATGCACGAGGCCAATCTGCAACTTATCTGCCAGCATATTCCACGTCGGTTTTCTTTTTGGAGGATACTAGAATGCAAGCAAGGATCAATGAGCAGAAGTACGAAATAATACCTCTTATGCAAATCACTGTAACTTTCAAGTCTGAAAACAGCGCAAAAGTCTCGCATCAAGGTTTAATAGCAGTGTGAGTGCATAAAATAATTTTAACAATTGCGGCCAAAAACAGCACATACAAAATACAAGATATCAAAACAGAGGTGGGCTATCCATCCGACAACTAATAACTAATCTCCCCTACCAATCTAGCATTCAAATCTGTCATACTCAAGCATCGCCATACAATGCAGGCACCATGAAATTGTCTTTTGAGAGCCCAAATAATAGAAGCAATGAAACAAGTGAAATAAAACAATGTTAGTGAATGAACGAACTGAAATTAACGTTCTATTATGTTACATACAGAAGAACACTTAAAAACTACATAAAGACTACGAAAAAGAGTGACTGAAAGAATGTAAAATAATATTAGGAAGAGAAATCAGGAACCTCTTAAGTTGATCGCAACGATTTAAGCGTAATCTCTGTCCCCGCCCCCTTCTTAGCCTTGTCTATACTCAACAGAGAACAGTTATCGGTATATAAAACTAAGGCAGATACATGACTACTGCAACGATTTTCACTGTACGATAGTTCATCTCGCTTCTATTAAATTGTCGTTCTTCAACAGTATCCTAAAACGAGTTCATACAGCAAAAGATAAGACGCAATTAAAACGTTAAAAAAAAGGAAGCAATTAAAAACAACTATAATTGTGAAGAGGTAGAGCTAATAACAGCGAACGCTCTTCACCAAAACTCAAAGTAAATATTTATAGGTGAGCATTCGAGTTCAAAGAAGAAAAAAACCGAAATAATACAGTAACATACTGCTACAACTTCAGAATATATTCGTATGCTATACGTACTGCAAACATTTCCGGCGAAACATCCAACGTAACAAACTGAAAGAAGAAAAAAAAAAAACAAATGGCATGTTAATGCAGCGATCGCCACATGTTAAGCCAAACCAAGTCTCTGTTTCTGCTTCTGCTTCTTCCTCACCACTTCCATGTTTCGCTCCCTCCAATTGCTTTTACGAAGTTTTATGGGTCGATTTCCCACGTATTTACCGTCCATCTCACGACATGCACGAACGAAATCCTGCAAGAATAGATCCGATCATCACAATTTCTAGTGGAGGTGAGCTCACCTCATTAGTGATCTACAATAAGCACTGTTACTGAATGTTGCATACTAGAAAATTACTTAATCCTGTTATATAAATGTTCTATGTTATATTACTTCCAGAGCAGCTGTGTGCTAAGAATGCCATACTATTATGACCTTATCTGCATGACAACTTCAGAATGCCGTAGATGAGAAGTCGCAGGCCAATGTAATTATCTCAATAAACGGAGTTATTAATGGAGATCCGAAATTCCACCTCAACATTCCTTAGCATCAATTTTCCACCCTTCTTTCCCTCTTTCCGCCCATTCCCAAATATAAGAACGAATTTCAAGGCGTGCAAACATATCATCAATGCTTTAAGGTCCGCAAGTGACGGATGGTACTGAAATTCAGGCTTTCCAAAAAACTTCGTCTGCAATTGCATCTAATAATGATTTCATCAAGTTTTGAAAAGTTCGCTTGCAATACCTGGAAACAGGTTCACGAATGGGAGGAAGACTGTACGATGATCAGCTATACATTGCTCATCTATCGACAGTAGAAAGCATAAACCTGCATAAATAGAAACTTCATCTGAGAAACAAACGCCAAGAGTTTTGATGAACTTCGACTCCGAAAGTCCTGCATTTTCTCGCAAGCTTCGAGATGTTTTAAAAATATAACTTTCAAATGAGTAATTACCCAACATGTAAACAACGCATGATTGTGGCCAGCTAGTTTGAAGACCATCTAGAGAGGACAGGATGTAATGTAGTCGCGTTATCAGCAACAACTTACATCCTGATGTTTGAAAGAGACGAAGCCATATCCTTTCGATTTATTCGTTCTGCTTTCGCGAATAACTTTCGCCTTTTGGAAGCTCGGGTACTTGCGAAAAGCTTTTGCCAGCAGTTCATCAGAAACTTCGTTACCTAAATCACCGCAGAAAATTCGGAAATCGTTCGGATCCCACTCCGCTAATGAACTGTCTTCCCATACCTGGAAACTGTTAACTCGTAAGCAAAATAAACGAATCAATGTGCAAAAAAAAAAATCAATACGCAATGTTAACTACTGAGTATTTCAGCAGAAACGAATGCTATACACAATGCTGTTTTTGCTTTGAAAATAAACAGTGCTCGGAGCCGGTTTGTGTGTTCAAACCTGCAGATCTACCTCGTAGGCCAGTTCGAAAGAAACTTAAAACATCATCTGCAGCCCTACTTTAGACTTGGCGCCTGATCTCGTCGTCCCATAATCCTTTCAATTTTACTGAGAGCTCGGTCTCCGGAACAGACGTCCCCTTAGGCGCAAGTTACTTTGCTGGATCTTTCGCATCAAGGCTTAAAAAACTGCCCATCCGACTGAAATGCTTTGCTCATAAACTCTCAAATGCCTACGAACTTTCACATCTGTGTGTTGTATATGACAGATAGGACGTTAATGTACAGCTAAGCCATCAGTGAAGCTTTTTCTAATAAAGCCATTCTAAAGGTGAAAACATTATTGATTCCATAGCATAGCACTGCCGGTCCGGCAAGCGCTCAGATGGCCGCCAAGTTTCATGGCTGGAGATTTTGAAATACGAGGACACCGAGCATAAAGTTTCTGTATAGCAAAACCATGGGGGTTGTGGCTTTTCGATCCTACAGTCGGTTCGGCTTCATAGTCGGTTCCGCCGTGATATCGACTTGAAAAGAGCTCGGATTGCCGTAAAGCTTCATAGATGAAGTTTTTGCACCAAAGCGGTGTCGAAAGAGATTTTCTTTAAAACCTGACAATTGTTGGCCCCATCGATGATACATGTAGTTCCGAGCGTTACTTTTACACGTATTGCCTTTATGACATCTACGAATGGCTGAAATATTTTTCTAGAACTGAACGAGGAACCTGTCCACCACCACAGCGCAAGAAACGTTTCATCTTCTTCTCACCACGCAACACCTGCCCGATATAACTTGAACGGTTTGCCGCCTCGTTGTGCTTCTTTTGGGCGACCAATTCAACGTCCGATGACAACGCCTACAAACAGCATTTATAAGCACGCTGATTCTCGAATGTCATCAAAAGGACAATCGTGCAAAGATGCTGTTTACTGCCTAGAGGCACACTTCAATGAAGATAAGAAAATGCAAAACTATGCACGTCTGTTCAACGTTCGCGTCATACCTATCGTTCTCAGCTCACAGTGGAAATTTATACGTATACGTGTGACATGCACAGACATCTCTAATGATTGCTAATAAGCTCTTTGATAGCACTGTTGAAATCCGCTTTGGTAGAATATGCTGCACGTTTCAGCTTGCCCTGAAATTGCAAAGCCACCTGATACTAACATACAACATTGACTGCTCAGTCTTATGTTCATATCGCACTGAAAACATCGTAAGTATTTCCTTTAAGATTTTTTCAAGTATTTCAATGTATAATTTTCAGTCTGAATGTTTATATCGTTTTTCACCGTTCACTGTCATTTTTCTCGGCTCCATGCCGAAAAAAGAGATTCAATACACAACTGTATTCAAGAAGTGCAACGAGAAAACCTGAGTTTTCATAGTGCTTGGACCAGCGTCTGATTCCTTCTCCTTTTCGTTGTCATCCGATTTCTTCTCCGCATCTTCGTATAAACTTGGCCCAGATTCGAGAACAACCGGCTGCGGAGCAGGCTGGATAGGAGGGCGAAGAAACGGTGGAAGCGGCAATCTCAACTGCAATACACTCCATGACGTATACGAACTGCAAGTCCTTCTGCAACGTTAACTGAATAGAAGCTTCACCATCCCCACCCCTCCCCCCTCCTTCCACCCACGAGAAGCAGAAACAAAGGCTACGCTTGTTTCCCAGGACGATACGCATTTTGAAGTGTCCTGTCATTGTAACTTATGTGTACGCTGTAGTGTTAAGCATAAAAACAACGCAAATACCGAATGAGACTGGTTGGTTTTGTCGATTCATGTGGCTCACTTCTAAGTGCAATACCTGCTTTAAAATTAGTGTATGGCGACTATTATCTGTGTCCGCTTAGCCGATATAATTTTATGATCGTTTTCTGACATTCAATAAGTGAAATACTCATCTTAGATAACCCCCGATCGAATAGAATATCTCAGCAATAGGTGAAACAATCATCCTCATATTTCAAACAAACAACAGTAATGAGTTCGATAATGCAAATGAAAATATTTTCGACGACTGCCAATGAAGCGCTTCTCGAATACGCCTTATTCGATTACAAATTGCAAAAATTCAATCCAACCTTGCAAGAAAGAGCAACATGAGTCAAAAATTGAACCTGATATCCCATTATGCGTACCTGTGGAGGTAAAAAGCGCATAGCGAGATTCGGTGGAGGCAAAAACCCAGGCCGCATCATCACGTGTGGAAGGAAACTGAAACAAACGCAACACATTACTTCGACACGCATTCATCGCAACGTCACCATTCAAACGTATGATAAAATTTGCCATTCCAACATGTCTTCTACACATGCAGAGAACAACTAACCTCGTTTCGATAAACCTTTTCTATTCTTTCGCCAAAAGTAACATGAACTGCTTTTAAAAGTTATATACTGTTGATGTATCTGACCAACGTTCCCAACAAAAAAACTTTTCGACGTGCCAAAAGATGTCCTCCATTCGCCGATAAACTCTCCTAATAAACAAGCCCATGAGGGTTTATTCCGGGCAATACGCGACCTAAGTGACGACGACTGTAAACCGAATTTTCTTCCGATATTTGAAGAAAAAAGTTCACGAAAAGCGTAAATATTCCGAAAAAAAAGTTCTTAAAAAACTATATGCGAATTGAATGTTTGAATTTTTATTGATATTTCTGCCAAAATTTCATAAGAATAATCAAGTGAATAAGAAAATCATTTTTTTGTAAAGACGACATTTTGCAAAACATGTAAAATCCTCGGAAGAGACCTCTGATTCAGCGATCAATCCTCCTTTCCTCCCTCCTTCCCCCCCCCCCCCCCCCCCCCCACCCCCCCCCTCCACTTTCAACCACTCGTGACTTAGGCTGCATATTTCACAAAGGTTTCTTTTGCTTTATTTTTCTCTCCTTTTTTCACATCATCCTTGACGTTGTTGCAATCACAGTCTCTGGCCCTGTTATGAGCTACGACTACCCCCCCCCCCCGCCTTTTATCCCAGACAGATCATAAGAGGCAGAAATAAAATAACTGCAGCACACAGATCACGCCTATTGACCTAGGGAATTTCATGCACAGGCATATAGTGTCTTCGTTCAAAAATCTCAGCAAGCGACCAGACGTTGCTGTGCGCTTTGTGTTATCCTGGACGCGTTGTGTCGTTTTAAGCAATATGCAACATGAAAAACAAAACTAGGGGTTTGCGACCTCGTTGGACTGTGCAGAAAGTGGCGTGGATTTATAAGAAAGATAGCACACTAACGGTGGAATCCCTCGTATGGCTGCTGGAACATTCGGTGGAGCCGGCGGAAGACCGATCCGTGGAGTGCCGTTTTGGGTAGGCAACATTGGTCCAGCGACAACAGGGGCGGAATGTCCACGCGATCCGTCTGATAGCGTCTGCGAATCGGAGCTCAGTGACGTGTTCGACATACTCGGGACTGGAGTCGATTCTGGAGTTGATGCCGTCGTCAAATCTTCCAATGTAGATATCTCTTGTTCGAAGCTAAAATTCTGTCGGAATGCAGTAATTCAAACATAACTAACTATTAGTACTATTCTACCCACTCGATCCTTCACCCGTTTGCATAACTGATTTCTATTTCTCATGGTATAAGCAAAGAAGCATTAAATTGTAAAGATTCATTTCTAATCTATCCAATTATCATACGATCCACTAAGCTATCGAACATTTTCTATTGAAATACTTCTAAGCAGCAATCGCAAATAAAAAGTTGCACATGTTAGTGCTGAGGTGAATTCGAACTTAGAGGTGCCCAAAGCACGAGACGGAGCCGGTGCTAGTATCGCTTACTACTAGTGATAGCACAGTTGTGGCACTCATCACTGATAGTAGTACTTGTTGCTGACAGGAGCATTTAAAAATAGTTTCAGCTGTATGTTAGCAGTAAACCTAGTAGTAGTGACAACAGCGATATTAATTTCTACCAGATTTCTCCACCGCGAAGTACTCAATCGAATGTTTTCCTGCTCTCATAGAAATTAAGACAGCTAACGTGATGAAATTCTTTTACTACTTCTTCCGTAGAACAGTCCTAATCAAAGAATTCTATTTCAACAATATAATAAACGAACTCACAGCGCCAACTCTTCATCAATGTTTCGAGTATCATCCTGGTTCATTTTGCAGCGCAAGATATCTGACCGCAGCGCCTGACAGACCCGTAAATGAATAGGCTGGAAAAGATAAATTATATGCAAGTCGACATCAATTCACTCGACGGGATGCTCCATTATAATCGAGAACAGTTTTTCTTCAAAATTTGAACAAAAAGCCGCCATAATTTGCAGTTAATGACCGGGTTTCCTCTTCTTCAATTAAATTCTTAAGTGGAGAAGAAAGACAGGAAGTTCTCGTAAAGATTGTCTCCAAAAGGCGCTGTCCGAAAATGCCGACTACTATTCCTCATCGCCAACCACAACTCTCCACTTGTAAGGGTGATCATTAAATTGTTTCATGCACAACCACAGAAGTAGTGACCATGAGATAGAGCGAGCTGTCTACAAATGCCTCAAGGCAAGGGTCGGTGCGTATAGAAGGACAGCGTGTTTGCTTACGAGCAAGCAGTGTGCTTCTAGCCATTCACGTGAAATGTCAAATTACTATTGGCTATACTCTATGAAAAACTCGTTTGTATCTACGCTTACCGCGATGCAGTTTTACCTGTATTGGAAAAAAAACAATGCATTTCGGGTTTCGCCAATGCTCCAGGCTTTTATTAATATGCACAACGTTCTCCGCTGAGAACTTTTACCCGGGAAACGAATGAACGCCGAAGTCTTTATTAATTGAAACTTCCTAACAAATTTTTAGGCTGGACCATAGAAAGAGCGAGAGGAAGAGGGGAGTAACAACGAAGCAAATAAATCAAAGAAAGCAGGTAAATTCGAATTTACACTACTCCATGAAAACGGTAATCTGCGCTAGCGACGTAATGGTAATCTCGCCAGAATAAGAGATACTCATTCCACAATTTATGGCAACTAGAGAGGCTTCCGTGAGAACCACTTCTCCAAAATCAAATACAAGACCGTGGCAAGCTGAAGTGAAAGAAAGATTTTCGGCCATCGTAGTGGTCTCGTTCCTTCTTGAAGCATGCAGATTAATATGCAACTCTCTTAGCATCCCGAAATCCTCGATAAGCAACAGCTTCAGCTCCGATGTTTTACATTTCGGGTACGCGTCCCGATGCATCAATATTAATTCTGTTAGATTCCCATGTGAGCTCAGCTTAGTTGCAGTTCATGATGAGAAAAACAACCTGACATAGCAACAACACCCAAGGCACATTTGCTAACAGTGGGGATGAGGATACTGCATGACGCATTTTATCGATCCTTTCATGGAAGCATCAATTTGTGACAGCGATCCAGCTGCAAAGTTTAGAGCTAGGACATTCTAGATTAGGTGGCAAATAATCCTTCAATTTAGCGTTTGTTCATACGATCGATGAAGTATACTATGTCATCAATTCACATTTTTCGAAAACATCCTAGCAGGAAGCTGCTGGAAGCTATTGATCAAAAATATTCATGAGAACGAGATAAATCAATAGGCAAACTAGTTAAGAATGCTATAAAAGCGTTTATAATTGTTCATTACCTACTTGCAAGTTTGCATAACTTCTTATAGCCAAAATTCCGCAACAATCCCACACAGGTATGAAAACACCTTCAAGCATTTAGCGTTAAAAACTCCTCTTGAATATACGAAAAAATGCCGAACGCAATAATCGTTGCAAGATTCGTCACATTCGGCGCGAACGAAATGTGTTCGTCGTATGTCGGCAATTTGCCAAAATACGAACTCCGACTGATCCATCTTAGAGTAAAAGCATATGAAGTCGTTAACACCTAGGGATATAAGTAACTAAACAAAGGCACAACTAGTGATGTAACTCGTAAGTAGTACTCGTTAACAAAAACAGTTCATGGATATTTGTATGAGTATGTTACCTATATGCACGATAGGTATATTCATCAATGATGGTGATCACAGTGGGGGTGTTATTTAGTGTTGAACCGATCCGATAAATGAAATCATCACGAGTGTGGGCAATCAATCGAGGTTAAAGGCACTCATTTCCACGCATTAGTGTTATTGCCTCGAGAAGTTCCCAATGTTGCATATTCAATTATGAAAGGAGAGGCAGAAAAGAAACGCCCAGGTGTTCTGTAAAAGGTGTGCAATCAACGATCGTAGAGTAAATGAGTGCATCGTTTTCCAATGGTTTCTATAAAAAGAGAGAGGGGGATATCATTGCATAACAATCGTGTTCTGGTCATTTATGGTGCTGTGAAAGGTTTCGGTCATTTGGTCATTTGATCGATGAAGTATCTTTGAGAACATTGTGGACGTGGTTTATAAACGGCTAATGAGGGTGCTCACACGAACAAAATTACATATGGGAAAAAAGATGAAAGCTAGCAATTCATAAGCGCTCTAATTTATGCTTATCTAGGTTGATGAAGAAACCTTTTCAGTTAGCATAGCTGACCAAGAATTGAGCTAATCACCACCTTTTGCATACCTACGGTATTCATAACATCGTCTAACGAATCAGGTGTAACATGTCGCAAGCTTTGAATTTTTTTTTAGTGAATATTGTTTCTGTTCATATGCGCTCACGAAGAGTTCCGCCGCTTACTGTTTATATTTTAAACCGATTTTTAAGTGTTTTTTTTTTTCAATTCCAGCATGACTCAACTTAGACCTTTAAACTCCTCAGTAGGTACATCCTGCCTACGTCCACTTTCTCACAAGCGGTTTACGATCCACTTTAGCGCGTTGACTACTGCGAACCTTAGCAAGCACCGTATTTGAAAGGAGCTTCGAAATGCTCGTTGTGCGACAATGAATATTTTCGTGGGGTTAAGGTGAAGGGTCATTGTACCTCTTTCTTGTAAATTTGACAGGTGAAGAGTTAAGCATGAGCTGGAAAAACCGCTCACTTTCCCCATATTGAGCGATCGTTTCGTCTTTTCCATATCTAATAGTGAAATTAAGGACGACGAAAACCGCAATTGTCGCATTGGTGTCCGAATTCTAATCTACGGTATGTGTTGGCAAGGCATTCATAGACGACAGCAACAGATGATTTTGGAGCATTAGGGGGGTTTAAGGGCAGCACCAAGTAACCGTGAAATGATGGCTTATTGGTAGATGCAGGTTGCATATGGAGAGGAAGTTGATGCCATAGTTTGCATAGAACAAGTAATAAAGATGTTGCAGCATTATTAGTTAATATTTTTATAGGTAGGCATTTCAGCGGCAATTAGAGGCAGATAGAGGTGATTTAATTGTAGATACTGGTAATGTTTATATAAGTACGATCTAACATAGTTAATATGTTTATTATCCGTGTTGTTTTTCAGCTTGTTGAAATTTTATTCATTTTTTTTCTTTCTTACTAACATACTTCGTTTTTGTTTATGTTTCATTCTGTGCATATTTGCTTGTATATTTGTTGTTGCAGTGAAGTTACTCATCGTCGAAGCTTTTCTCCCTCTCTTCGAAACTTTCATATGATAGAGAGAAAATAAAAAAGTGTGGAGGGGAGTGGGTATATTCGAAGGAAACTATGAGATAGGGAAGTTGGGGGGGGGGGGGGGGAACTATATTCTAAGAGCATTCATTCTCTCAATGTTAACATGTCATCGCCTCAGTGTGTACAACCACAAGCTGGGAGCTTATATTGAAATTCGAAGTTTCTACCGCTTTTCTAAATCGACAAATTTTTGAACGTGATGGGAGCAGAAACTGTGGGAAAGGGTCTCATTGACAACGAAAAATACATCTTGTAATCTTCAACGACTATTCTACGTTTGTGTTCATTTAGCATTTATACTTGCACAGTTGTGATAGTAAAATTCTAAAAAAAAAAAAAAAAAAAAAAATTCTAGTCTGAATATCCCTTTCATTAATTTTATAAATTGAAGTAAGAGAAATTATTATGCGAACAACAATGTAAATAAAATGATTTTTTTTTTAGAGCATCCGCAATGAAAAATATAACCGCTATCACTTCTGCTTGTCAATAGTTGCGCCATATACTTTAAAGGTAAAGCATTTTTTCCTCTACCTCTCCAAGAAATTATTTCCACCTGTATAACGCTTCCCACCTGAGCCAATTTCTCTTAGGATTGAAGAGGTGCTTCCAGATCACTTTTGCTTCAGTGCCATTTTCATTCGGCAAATTATATTGCTCCACTCTTCGATTATTTCGAAATAATCAAAAAAAAATTCTTTTTTCTGATGTATTTGAGCTTTACTGAATGGGTTTTAATTATTTGGCGTTTATGCGTAAAAGAGGACCTCTGGAAACGAAAAGTTGCTAATTAAGGTTACGTGCTATGTGCGGTTTTTATTGCGTTTTGGCTCTGCAACGGTAGCTACTGATTGTAGTGAAAGTGGTCAGTATTGTTGACATTCGCGGCCATAAAAATCGGAAGTTCGCGGAAGTCAGAGTTCATGATCGATTGGGGAGAGGGCTATACTACTGACAGCCCCGGGAAGGTGGGGGAACGTTGCGGAATTCTTTGTTTACAAACAGAAGTCGGACAGTTCAGACTCCCTGGTTGAAGTTGAAAGAAAGTAAGATGTTCAGCGGTCGGCGACCGAATGGTCGGACTGTGGGGGTCGTTGTTTTTTTTTTTTGTTTTTTTGTTTTTTTGTTTTCTGCTTGATTTTGCTTCATTGTTCTTTGATTGAATTAATGTAGCAGTCGAGTCTCTACGAGGCATTTTCTATTGTTATTGATAGGGATTTTGCAGATTTTATTGGACGGCCAAGATAAACTAGCGGTTAATTGCTGACTTTTGTATATTGACGAGTTGTTATTATTGATCAACTGATTGTATCAATCAACATTGTGAGATGAGTAAACATTGGGCGCAACACACTACAATACCGGGAAGGTATGAATTTTTTTTTTTTTTTTGGATGCTTATTGTGTTCGAAATGTTGGTATACTTAATTATATAAAGACATATGTAGAATGGTATCGATGAAACACCTATACGAAAAAAGAATGTGGGCAAAGAGGTCAGGATGGCTAATGCGTATATATAACAAAGACGATGCTGTTAATCGACGAGAAAAAAAATGACAACGCCGCTCAACAAAATCTCTCGTTAATAATATGCTCGTCGAATTCGTAAGGGAAGGAATGATCGTTGTAGCCGTTTCGAAGTTTATGAGGATCGCATTTTTGATGAATGTAAAAATACAGGTATGGCATTGTCAACATTACAAACGGATGTAATTTTTGAATATCTTTTTGGTGCTTTCCAAATATGCAAAAAAAAAATTGTTAAGGAGGAGTAATTTGTCTGGGTTGAAGATGTGTGCACTATATAGACGGGACAGATGCAGGTGGGTCGTTTAGCATTGTAAAGAGGCCTTTGCAGACGTTTTAAAAAAGAGCCAAGAAGTTGCATTCTCGAAACAAACGTACAGGAAGGAAACGCTGCAGCTGTAGAAATGAACTGTGGAAAATTTCCACTGTGATGTTTTTCGTTTACAGATCGCAGATGATTCTTTCAAAGAAATGCATCTATGTTGAAGCGTTTTGCGAAATAATATCACTTAACTGGCATAAAAAACCCTCTGGATGTAAGAATGCTATGAAGCGCCGACTTTCGACTCTTTTAGGGGAATGGAGTTTTTGGCGACTGTTAGATGTATAGACTGCTTCGATTAGCGTCGCCATCTTGAATTTTTGTCCCATTAGCGTATCGAGCGAGAGCCATGCAGCACTTTGGGCATGAAGCTGGGAGGGATTCGCGACCAACGCGTTTGCATTCATTTCCCATAACTCAATCTCCTGCACACTCCACGGTGCATTCTAGCATTCGTAAACGAAGCCGGATAAGCTTCCGGCGAGTTTTTTTCACCACTGCATAATCAAGATCTCCATAGTACACGTTTTATGCAGCCCGGAAAATTGTGGAAACGCCAGTTCATAGGTTCGATAGATTAGAACAAGCGAAATAAGAATTAATCTTTGATATTTTTCCTAAGATTGCCAGGCTTAAATTATATAACCTTTAAAAAGGGATAATCTATGTCGTTGTTCTGCTCGTTTGCAGCATACGTCATTTTTTTTTTTTTTTGCATGGGCGAGACAATTTGCCGTTACGATACCATAGTTAAGCGCTGCACAAAACATGTTGCATTTGGTGATTCTGAATGCGTTCACAGAAGATATATTTTTGTCCAGCTTCGAACACTGCGTTTAGACCTTTTTTTTTCGATGCGCCAACTTTCAGCGAGAGCCCGATGTTATTTTGGTGTAATTTTTACTTGGAAGCAGATTGCATTTGAGGGATATTTCTCGTATGATTGCAGTGTCAAGCCGGTATATGGTGCTCAATATCCTCCGTTGACGAGTCATGAGGATTCTCGAAATGGCGTGCTTCGATCGGAAGAAGCAATAGCGGTCTCGAATGCAGCGCAACTTGGATCTAAATTCAAGAAATACGAGGACAGGTCTGCGTAAGTTTGCCTTTTTTATGCGCTTTTGCAGATTCGCACTCGCGAAGCGCATTATGACGTCATGTCCATACATATATGTGCATATCTGTCTGCCTATCTGTTTCTGTAATTCGAGTTCGAAAAGCACCGAAGAGTTAGCAAAATTTGTGGATATAACTGTGCCCTAATTGGTCCACTATGCCAGTCTTCGCGCTATTTCAACAACATCAAATGAAATTATGATAATTGAAAACGTCAAAGAAATCTGAATGCATTTTGAAGCTGGTCATTTCTTCGTCAAAAAGTGGTTCTCTTGTAGGAATTTATAGGAGTGGACGATCGATTAAACTGTAAATGCCTAGTTATGTACTAGTATATATTGGCTAACTTCTCCGAGTCTTTTGCACTTATTGTTTATTGGAGGCGTTAATTGGTTATCGATGGTGCGGAATGAACCAGAGAATACACGTAGGTGGGCGATGCTAGCAAAATATGTGCTCTGACTATGACCGCAATAATTCGTTAAAGCCAGCATCCCATGGATACTGTCATCGAAATGTTTAACAAACCGAACCTTTGCGCCTTGCAAAAAAAAAGAAAAAAAAAACAAAAAAGCATGTAGAACAAGAAATCCTTGAAATTGAGATAGTCAGTGAGAGATAAATAAAAAGGAGACAAACAAATAATTGGCTCAGATCGGTGGTATCATCTGAAAAGCGTCTATTGAGTGCTAAAAATTGAAAATGTGCAGAAAAAAGACGGAGTTTTCAAGCTTTTTATTATTCATTCAGGTTTCCTTTCATTATTCTTTTTCCTGAAACGAAGAATTAATGATTTTTTAAGGTCCATTCTCTACTTAGAGGTGTTCCATGATGTCTAGACAGGTGTTTGGCAAAATAGGTATGAGCACTCTCAATTAATCGATTATTCTTTATTGTTCTGGAAGAATATAAACAGTACAAGCGTAACTAAAGTCAGGTGAACGAGGAATTCGGGGTTATTGACGAAGAAGATCAATATCTATCAATTAAAACCGTAAATTTAAGTACATTATGAGTTTTGGCTTCTTTGTCGATCAAATGTATGCCGAACTTCAATGATTCGTCCATGGAAATCGTTCACATTTGCAGAAGCTTCCGGCTGATTACTGGTGGCACAAAACGACAATTGAATGTGGTTAATGTTGCAGTGTTTCGGATGCATGGGAGACATCGGTGACGGTGGATGCTTTAGTGGCATCGACAAGTGCAGCAAAGGTACTTGAACGACACGCAGCGATGGCGGCACGTGATCTTATAATGCCACCCGTCAATCCGACACCTTCGAAGAATAACAAAATGCACGCTATGCAGCGTCTTGCCATTCAGAAAGGTTGCTTAATCTATCGATTCGATTCTTCTACCTAGAATCGGATTCTTTCTTGAACATTCAAGGTTCATCATATTCTTTATCGTTGTTTTCCTAGGTGAATCGTTTTTTATGGACATATTTTCTTTCAATCGTTTTTCGTTTTTCAAAGCTATTTTGGCCGTTGTGGTCGATGTTTAAATTATAACGACGAATGAAGCGACCTTTCTGAATAAAAGCTTAAATCTGAAACTTGGAAAGCGTCAAATGTCCGACGGATTGGTTATAGCGCTGCACAGAACTTTGTCCTTAGTTTATTCGTTGATTTAGTGTTGCATTTATAAGCATTCAGCATCCTCCACAGAGGTCTCTTAGGAAGAAATATATGTGGTTTATTTTGCTGTGAGAGCGATCAACTGATTTTAATGAAACTATTATATTTCTGCAAATGTCGAAGTAAAGAGATTACAAATATTTTCGGAATAAACTTGACCACAACAAACTTAACTATGAGGCATTTAGCCAGCAAGCTTTGTCACATTTTTTTTAGATTTGAATTTTATTTTATTTCGATGATTAATTATTTATTTAATTATGTCTCATTTGATCTCTGAATTCATTTTTGTGGAAATATCTCAGCACTTTTTTGAATTAGGAAGACAGAAGAATTTCATATGTTTTCTCTTGACTACAAATCCACTGAAATGCCCCCTTTCCCTTGGTCGTCATTCGATGTTTGTTTTTTAAGGACGCGTTTTCTCTGACGACTAAGCGTTGCATAAATATTATTGTGAGTTTATAGAAGTGATCGCTGTCGTTTGCAGAACCGATTCCTGGATCGGTGATTGCATCGCACAATGCGAGTTCCGCATCAGCGGTGATGAGTGGTCTTTATCCGAGATTACCAGAGGTATGCCTAAAGTGTTGTGCAATTTCATCATCGTCTTCTAGGTAGTCTTTCGCTTCGTTTTCCCATATGCAGCTGATTTCTGAAAAATACCATTCCTACCCTCTGCAGATTCGGGTTTAAATTCGTAGTCGTGTTTAATTCGGCGTCATGATCAGTGGGACCGTCCTTTACCACACTGTTTGCTGTGGTGGCACTGGGACGTTCTGGCTACTGATAGAACTTTTCGAGTATGCAGTTCGAGGCGGGGAGATTATGGCAGGACCGGGACTTTACTAGAAATAGGCCTGTTCAGACAGGGCCAAAAATCGACACAAATAAGTTCTTTTCTTTGCATGTTTAGTAGGTTGCAGCAGAAAGTGCAGAAATACATTGATGTTTGCATGTTCAATATGAGCCATCGAGTATCTTTACGAAGCAAATGGTTCTTCGAATTTGAAACTGTGAAGTACGTGTGGAAAGACAGCTGTTTGGGGCGGCTATCGTTTTTTTTTTTTTTTTTTTTTAACTGCGAGGAGCAGCTAGCCGTATATTGTGTGAAAATGCGTTCAACATACTTATTCCGGTGTATCTGCAGCACTTCTGAACGGAGTTAATTATTTCCGGAAAGGGCCATCCACTCTAACCAAATAAGTGGGAAAAACCGAAACTGTAGTTATAGGTAAGAAGAAGCATGAAGGATGAAAGCAGAAAATGAGTCCTGCATTTTTCACGTTCACACCGTCAGATCTGAATTGCTGCTCGTGTTTAGTCTCCGAGAAGCAAAAGATGCATTTGTTGCTTGAGACGTTCCGGTTAAGAGAAGACAACTGTTATCATTGTTCTTGCGCTCCCCCTCCTCATCGCTTCCCTTAAAAAATGGTCATCCTCATACGCTTTTCTTTGTATTTGTGGACCTCGTTAAAATTGTCTTCGCGTATAATCACAAATATTCATATCTTCCGCGGGGACATTGTCGCTGTTTAGGCTTCGTGAAGCTGCGCGACCATGCAAAAGATTTTTTTTGCAATCGGCATTGCACTGCTTGCATCGCATAAGGCGCCTTTGATGACTAATTCATAATTGTCTTCGATACGAGTGGAGGGGAGAGGGATTGCGTGGCTAAGGGGTAAAGCACTATACCGCACACAACATGCTGATTTGGTCCTTCTTCATAATCCCGGTTTTTAAGGTCACCGGCAGCCGTTTGCACATTTCTGCTCGTATGAATCTCCCCTTCATCCTGGAATCTCTGTCCTCTCTCCCCGTCTTTGAATCCCCCTCCCTACTCTCTCCCCTTCTCTGTATAAAGCAGTTGGTATTCGCATCAGTTTTTAGAATGGCTTAAGCAGTAGAAATCGATTCGTATAAAGGCATCGGTATTTAAGCGGTTTGGATTAAAATCTCAAGGGAGTGTTTTTCCTTCATGAGCGTGCAAATGGTCTTGGGCTCAAAACGTGCTCGATTCGGCACTGATGCTTTCTTCTCACTTACACAAAGTCGAAGAGAGTTTGCATACACAAGCGTATTCTGGTGTATATATATATGTTTTTAGGTATCAGCTGAACATCGCGTTGTCACCGTATCGGATTCTTCGAAATCCACGGCAGCAGTAAAGGGTGTGTCTTCGAGAACTGCATTTCGCCTTGATTTTGACATGCACTCAGCTGGTTTCTGTTCGCATTTTCAAAATGATCCTGGTACCCTCGACGACATAGCAAACTTCATTTCCTTCGTCATTGGCTGAAATCGTTACCAGCAGCTAGCGACGATAGAATTTTATCAGTCATCGATTCCAAGTTGGTTTTATCGTCGAAAGTGGGATTATGCATGGAAAAGCCGGCGATCCCAGGACGTCTCTTTCTTACATGGAAATGAAACTTTCGTTGGATCTTTAAGACTATATGTTTTTATCGTTGTATATCACTAGGTGCTATTCTGCGCCGCATGCGTTTAAAAAAGAGGCGGTGCTTGATAATTTGATTTAATAATTCTCGCAGTGTAGTTTTTATGACGGTTCAAGAATTATTTGTGGCTAAGCGAATGCGCAGGAATGCGAAGCACGCATCATCACAGGCCGATTGAGTCATTCGCTTCATAGAGCGATGCCGCTAATATTTTAAACACGCATAAAAGATAGAGAAAATCCATGTGCACAATGCGGTGGATAGATCGTTCCAATTTGAGTCTAAGCATGCCTCTCTGACGAGGTTCATCACAAAAGATGTGCATCGTAGATGATGAAATACCACTTGTAGGCCGTGATCGCGATCAGAGCCGCTTCGATCGCCTACGTGCACAGCTTGGATTCTTAGCAGACCCGAATGACGATTATTCACATCCACCTCAGAATATCAGCATCGACTTGGAGTTGCTCAGAAAGAATTGTTGGATGGGTATACCTCACATAATGCGTCCCACAATTTGGAGGATTCTCTCGGTTTGTTTTCTTCTATATGCCATATGCCTCGTTTGCAGAAAAATACAATGCAGGGGATCTTTTTGTTACTCGGATTTTCTACACATTTCAACTCGAAATCCACTGTGTCGATTCGAACGTATGCACAGTGCAGGTTTCTTGGTGTATTCTGGGTGCTGGGTCCGAAATCGTTTCCGCGACTTCTCCTTTCAGGATTCTTTCAACGTCGACATTTCTGAAGCTCGTGGGTCAAATTCTCAACTAAGTTTCCTGCCGAATGGCATATCGAAGATGCGTAATGTTTATTAGTGACCTGCTAATTGAATTGAGAAAAGAAATTTTATATCATATAACCCGCAATTGTTGAGCCAAGGGCAGGGAAGGTAAGTTGTTGTGAGCGTTTTATTCAGTATCTCACACATGGAATTTGCGGAAATTCAGCATGCGGTTACTTATTTTAAAATCTAGTCGTTATATTGATCCTAGAAATCACCGGAAATCAGATCGAGAGGGACTTGAGTTGAGCATTACAGCGGCATTTCCAGTTTTAAGGCCTTGATAGAAATTTCTTTCATAATTTTCGTTTTGATGTAGCAATATTGGTGAAAATATTTCTCGTTATTGTATGTTAGGAAGAGTTCACATCAGCGGGATAGGACAGAATCCACTCTGCGAGCATCACCGAATATTTCAACTAGTCGCATTGAACAACGGGGTTTTGGCTGTGAGAGTTGCATCAATGAGGGATTTCGTTAACGATGTCAAACACCCTGTTCTTGAACACTTCTTATTCTTTATGTAATGTTATTGAATTCATGCAAATATGTTGCAAAAGCCTGCATATATATATATATATATATATATATATATATATATATATATATATATATATATATATATATATATATATATATATATATATATATATATATATATATTTCATCATGTAGAACACCGCTGTTTTTTTTTCTCGAGGGCGCTTTCACGTCCCCCTTCCAGTTTGAGGTCACCTTCAACGTTGTAATTTTCCAGTTTTTTACGTTCTCTCTCTCAGCGAACTAGACGTAAGGTTTTGCTAGAGTGTAACCATTGATTTGTTTCCTTCATTGGCTTTAAGAAGGTAACAGATTAGAATAGAGAGAGGAATAAATGATAAGCGGCGTTACTCACCTCTCTATCTCTTCAAGGATTAAAGTATTTGAAAATAATTGTTACTATCGTCGAGAAATTAGTTGATATATATTCTTCATACGTTTGCAACGTTAAGCTGAGATTTTTTTAGGGATATTTGCCGACAAATTTTGAACGCCGTGAAGTGACACTTGCTCGGAAAAGACAAGAATATTGGCACTATGTGGAACAATATTTTTATACTCGTTTCGAAGAACAGCATCAGGATACTTACAGACAGGTGAGTCGTTCCTGTGCTGTTTTATGCTTTCAATTATTGTTTTTGAATACGAAACATCGCTCGTTGATGAATGCATTCGTCCATTGTATTTGACGGGTGATTTGTGTTTATTTTCGATTGAGGCCACCAAAGACGTTGTGGGATGTTTAACGAAACGTTGGTGGTCTAACTGTCGAATGGAGAATCTCATTCCATTTTCAAAGTTTGAGTGGTGTTGCCTACTGCTTTCGACTGGACATACGAATCGTAAATTAAAAAATATGAGCGCTATCAAATATTGGGATGAAGTTTGAATTGTTGCTCAGCGTGCAAATTAGCCTCCCCGACTTATGCACTCAATTTGCATATTTGTACTAGCACTCGATGACGTTGCTTAAGGATTCGAATGATGCCAACGAGTGAGATTCAATTTATTCAAGATCTCTTTTCGATGTTTCTTTTTTCTTTGTTATCGCGGAAATAAATCCATACTTTCTTCAAGTCAGCCTTGTCGGTTGATGGCTAATTTTATTATCGACGACCCACTTGAGTTGTTTGCATACGCAACGTTAGGGGGACAACGAAATATTTAACACCGGTTGATGGGAATACTCTATTAAAAGATTCTTGTTGTTCACAATAATATGCGAACTAGGATGGCGATTTTTATTTCACCTTCATCTTTTTAATTGTTTTTTAAATATTTCAGATTCATATAGATATTCCTCGAATGTGCCCATTGATACCTCTTTTTCAGCAGAAAATCGTTCAAGAGGTATGTTCTGTATTCTTTATCTATATTTTCATTTGTTTTTCTGTTTTTTTTTTTAACTGAGAGAAAAAGAACTAGTTCCCAAGGGGCGGGAAATATCGATTATAATATTTGCATGTAAAAAGTTAGGCTCAAAAATATTAGTGTAATTTATTTTTTAGCGTTGAAATTGATGCAAATTTTTTTAAGCAATTCAGCTATGCTGAGTATTAAAAAGAGGACAGCATATTTTCAAGTTTTGTGAGTGTTTTTTTCAAGGATTTCTTCAGGAAAATGCGCTATTTTTATGCTATAAATAACATCGACTTCCTTTTTAGCATGTTGGAAATTGAAAGCGTCGCTATATTAGATAGAAGGGGGTAGTTTTCGGCAATTTGTTGAGTGTAGTTAGTTTTTATGCATCTGTATGATATAAACTTTCCTTCCTATCTGTAAACGCACACCTGTTTTGGTTGTGCATCGATTTTGACATCGCGCGGACAACGTAACTCTAGAGATTTTTTGGTGCGCTAAAGAAATTGAAATTGAGCAACGAGGGGACAAAGTTTTCTATTTTTCTAGTTCTTGAATATGGCTTCAACTTATTCTTTACCAATGATTATCGAATATTTTCTGCTTTCTAGGTCTATTTTCCATGATATATCCATTTCAAAAAGTCACTCCAAGTATACTGCCTTGTGAATCTGAATCGTGCCAGATGAAGTGAATAGAGTTCGTGTTCTTCCTTTTTTTTGTTCACTCCTTGGAAGGAAGGATATTTTTTAATGTAGAAAGTTGACGCTGCTATAAGGGATCAGCAGACCTCGTTAGCGAGATGCTATCTCCCGAAAACTTTCGGGCTTCGAAGCACTAAGATTTTAGCCTGTATTTATTTGTAGAAATATGCAGTCGACATATAGACGTAGGAACATATAAAATTAATAATCCAGGGGGGGGGTTCGGCTATATGTCTTATGATGTGTCACTCATGTTATTTTTTCGCTTATCCACTTTCTTGATGTGAAGAAAAGAGGAGCATTTCGATCGCAAGGGCATAACATGTCGTGCTGCAGATCTTCGAACGCGTTCTCTACATCTGGGCGATAAGGCATCCTGCTAGTGGATATGTGCAAGGAATAAACGACCTCGTGACACCCTTTTTTGTCGTCTTTCTCTCCGAATTCATCTCTGACGGTTGTTGATTGTGGTTCCTCTTTTTTTTTTTTTTTTTTTTTGATCGGTAACCTCAGAGATGTTGGTTCGTTTAAGGTGAAAACTGATTAATGGTGGCGTGCAATTGCATTAATGATGTTTCTTAAAGTCATCAATCAGTAAAAAGCGATAGTGGTACTGCAAGTGTTTGGAAGTTTTCATTCCGAGGAAGTGTTGATTTAATGAAGTGTGAATCCATCCACTGCAACGGAGGGCCACAGCTTTTTTTATGGATTGGTATGCTAGGTGACCACGGCTGTCATTAGCTGAGAGCATCCGATTGAATGTGCTACTCAAGGTTAACTCTCTTTCTGAAGTAAATATTATTTGTTTAAGTGAATCCTAGATGCTTTTATTTATTTATTTATTTCTTATTTATGTATTTATTTACTTTTTTCGGTTGCTCATCTGTATAGAAATTTAAAGTAGTTTAACGTGTATAATAACCGTTTAACGAGCAAGGGGATGATGAAGCTGTTGCTATTGTGTGCAAGTTGCACTTTTAGCTGGCGCTTAAAAGCTTTTTGACTGATTTTAAGCAAGAGATTTGCGCTGAAGAAGGGGTTTCAGTTTGCTTCAGCTAGAGGCCTCTGTTACTAAGAGAGTTCGATGTGGAAGTATTGAAAAGAATAAGATTTAAACGGTTTTCAGTTTTGAGCTAGCTGAGTTTCCAAAGAACTCTCTTCCTTTTCTCGATTGGTCATATAAGCTTCTCCCTCATTATCTCTCAGGATGTTATTGGCTGGTGTAATCGCCATTTGTAGCGAATTGGTTAATCAGTGTACAGTTACAATCAAATATAGTACTGTTTGGATAAAACGCATCCGCTTTCCTCTGCTCAGCAAACCTAACGCTCCGAGAGGGGGAAAGGGGGCGGGGTGATGGAAACGGGAGAGAAGATGCGAAAGATCAGATTTCAACCCGTGTGAACCCGATGAAATTGTTATTAATAGTTGGTAGCAAAGCACATCGAGTTTTTAGCGTATTTTTGAACTGAAATACGACAGCGCTACTGTTTGGCATAACGCGATTGTTTACTCATGTTTTTGTAAGCTTCTGTGTACGTATTGAACTGAACGCAACCTTGGCGGATCATAAATGCGAAATCTTGAATGAGGTTATGGTGCGATGATGTTATGTCATGAAGCGAGAGAGTTGCCACATCATGTAATTACTCATATAATTACTCATAAAATCATGTAATTACTCATATAATACGTTATAAGAGAATTTGCAGATGTTGAAGTTGGGACGTTCAGCGTCGAGCAATTGCCACAGAAGCAACTGGATATCGTTGAGGCAGATAGCTTCTGGTGTGTGAGCACATTGCTTGACACCATTCAAGATAACTATACATTCGCACAGCCAGGCATTCAACGCAAAATTCTTCAACTACGTCATCTTATGAGTCGTGTTGATAGTTAGTTCGCACTTCGCACTTTTCTATTATCGTTTTATTTCAAAAGCTCCATATTAGTCTCGTTTTTTCTCTTCCTTAAAGCAATCCTTTCACTATGCTCAGTTGATGAAAAAAATTTTGTACAGAATAATTATAATTTGAGATGAATATGATGAATATGATTGAATGTTGTTTTACTATTTCATGCAGTTTGTACAAAAATTAATGATTATTCAGGTGCTGTTGAATAAGAAGGTATTGCTTTAGTTCGTTTCATGCACTTATGATGCATAAATAGAACGATAGGAATCGCACTTTTGAAGTGGTATTTTGAAAGTCATATCCGGAGAGGTAAGCTTTATAGTATTTTATCTTGTGTTTTTATATATTTATGTGGGATGCGATGATACTTCTATCGTTTTAGAGCAGCTTCATCAACACTTAGAATCGCACGGTGTGGAATATCTTCAATTTGCGTTTCGTTGGATGAACAATCTCCTAATGAGGGAAATTCCATTGAGGGCTACAATTCGACTTTGGGATACCTATTTGGTTTGTTGTTTGTTGATGTTTGTTCACAATTTATGGTTCTTTAAAAATAATTTCCGATATTGCTGTTTAAGTCATTGCCGGTTTAGTATCTCTAAAAAGCTTGTTTTCTTGAATATTGTGTTTTTGTTTGTTGAATATACCACTATTTTTCCTCCTCATCGGTTTTTAGGAGTGGTTGATTGAAAAGTGCCTACCTACTTCAGTTTTTTAGCTATTAATACTGCTTATGTTGGCTATAATGATAAATAGTGATCGTTTGAAGCGTAAGGAGTATTTATCGGAGTTTTCAGAGTGAGCGAAATGGTTTTTCTCAGTTCCATGGCTACGTATGCGCTGCGTTTTTAAGGATGTGGTCGAAACAGTTGCAAGCTGAAAAAGATTTTCAGGTAATGCGTTTTTTGTTATTTGAGATCTTTCATTATTTTATTATTGTACTAGCGGTTAACTTTCCTCGTGGACAAACAATTATCACCTGCGCAGAAGTTGTCCTCATCAATCGAGGGCTACGTTATTGTCTTTCGATCCTCGTATGGTTTGACTTTCTAACCAGGTTTATGAGGTTTAATTTTTATTTACTTCATACAGGTGATGTTACTTGTGCTAGGTGTTGTTTTGATTTGTCGCATTTCCTGTAATTGCATCCGGGTTTTTAAATAGCCAATACTAATGTTGTACAGCGAACAGTTGTATTTCCGATAACCGCTGCTGTTTTTTGTCACGGGAGTGTTCCGATGCTCTTTCCATGAGATGTTTGGGAAATTCTGACGGTTTTGGGAAATTTTGGCAAATTCTAAGAAACTTAGATGGTCACTCAGTGACCGCACTCATGAAGATGAACCAAATAGATCGGGAGTGATAGCCGAGAAACGTGCTTACAGGGCATAATGCTGTTGTTGCAAAATCTGCCCACTCACAGCTGGGGTGACCAGCAGATTTGTGAGCTAACTGCCGATGCATATTCGTTGATGTCGGTGTTCGAAGGGGCAAAGAACCATCTAATCGACGATTCATCAGCGCCATAGCTTCTTGTTCAGTTGATCGTTTGTGCCTTGTTGTATAGTCAAAATAGAGAATCCCCATTTGCATAAAATCCTTTTTGGTGATGATACCGCCAGCTAACAATTTTAGGCCCATTTTCTAATCTTAAAGGGTAAAGCTGTAGTGTTTTGTGCCATGTTATGCTAGCTGACGTTGTTTTTGCGCTGAATAAACGCGTAAGCTAACAGGTTAGGTGTTAATAGATTTGTGATACGTTGCAATTGCTGTTTTTCTGTGATTTTCTTTTTTCCTGAAAATCGTTTATGAATTTCTTTGTCGCATTCGTATTTCATTCTAAGTTTGAATTTTGATGAGAGGATAATTAAGAATGCGTTTTTGCTCATATATTAATGAAAGCGGGAACAATGATCGCGTCACATTTAAAGGAAATATTCGATATTATTTCATTCACTTTATCAGATTTGCATCATTGATTGTATTGAATTGGTCGGTGATTTGCATTTATAAGTGATGTTCTGCTTCCCGTTTTCATTTGCAAACGTCTTCATTTTCAATATGCATTTCTAAAATTGTTGCTTGCTTTTAAATGTTTCTACAATGAGATTCACATGAGGATAAGCGGACGGTGATCAGTGCTTAGGGCTTAGTAGGTGCTGACCAAAGGCAATGAGGCATTGCTTTGTATGGCATTGGCCTGCTCTATCATCGAGGATTCACATAAGGCAGATATTTTCTCAGACTATAAATTTGTTGATAAAGTGGATTTTTTTTCAACGCTATAAATTTCTAGTACTCGTTTTCTGGATGTAGTGGACATCCCTTTAGCAGCTCAGAGGTGTGTGTCACCTAGCTAAGGAGTACCGTTGGTTTTTTTACTGTTTTAGATTCGAGAAAAATCTTTATCGTAATATTCTCTTTATATATAACTAGTTAGCAATCCAACATTTCCTTGTTATATTGCAACGTATCAATGCGGTAAGTCGAAACGTTACTAAAATCATCTCCATGTGGCGTCTGCAAAAATTGTATATTTTTCTGTTTATTTTATCAGGGTGTTTACATGGTTTCGAGCAGGTTTTTCTTTCATTCTGTGTTGGTTTTTTTTTTTTTTTTTTTTGAGATAATGCTGATGAATTTCCAGTTCGAATGATGTCTTTATAGATTTTTCATATGTATAAGTGTGCGTGATTTTTCAGTTGCGTAAATTTGTTGTGCAGTTATGGATTGGCTTCTTCTCAATTACAGGCGTCGTATTTCACTGCCGTTCGCCTTTTTATTCCGGCACAAATTTTGTTGATTTTAAGGTTCTTTTACAGTCATTTTTATGTTCGCACATTTAGGATAGTAGGAATTTGGCGGTTTTTTTCGTTTCTCGTGGAACTGCTCGAAGGTTGGTGAGGAAGTCGTCGAATAGGGCTTGTCTGCCACGGAAGGCAAATAAAACGCCACCCGGATTTGTATGAAAGGAATTGATAAATGCATAGATAAAAAGGCGTCAGGCGTTGACGTTAGCATGCTTTTCGCTGTTTGTACATCTCAATGTTTTCTTTATTATGAGCGTTTTAATCTTTACATCTCTATAATACAGTGCTGTAATCACTATTTGTGCAGCAACCTAACAGTTGTTCTTGTGCCTTAATTTCTATATGAAAAGCAAATCGGCGTTGTTTTACCCATTGGGAGAGAGTTTTTCCCGTATTGGTATTTTATAGTGCGTCGGGAACTTGTAAACGAAAATGCACTGTCATATATTGGCTGTCTGTATGTTGCCTTGATCCTGCTCATAGACAGGCGCTTTCTCTATCAGACTGCTTGGAAGTTGGAACACTGTTGACTTCCTGTTTCGTCGATTAATTGGGGAGGTATTTGATATGCGCCTAGTATTGAATCGAATATTGCCTCTTCTACATTCTCTCGTTGTACCTGCACCGTAGCACAGGTTAAACGTTTCAAGAAGAAATTCAAAGAGGAGGTGCATTCGTTTGCGGATGGAAGCTGCGTTGATTACTTCCATCGTCAACGCTGATTGTTACAATGCGGTATCCTCTATAATGAGTAGTTCTGTGATATTATATATTTATTTAGTGGAATTTCTTTTTTTTAAATGTTTTTATTAGCGTTGTATGGGATATTATTTTTCAAAGAGAGTCCACTTGTCAATATATAAGATAAAGCGTGACGACTATGATCGTCTTAAGAGAGCTGAAATTTATGATGCTGAAATTATTTCGCTGAAAATTTTCTCATTTTTCCTGAAGTTTTCATCGTTTTTCCAAATTCTCCGTCGTTTTTTTTGGGGGGATTTTTTTATCGTCCACGAAATGAGCATTCGTTTAGCTTTATTCCAGTATAAAAACATTGCGTTCGCATGGCGTATGTGGAATGGTGACAGCTGGGTGGACGCTGTTTTTATTCGTGTGTCGAGTGTGGATCTTTGACGTATTTATTACTTACTATCTCTTGGCTGCAACTCGTCGCTACATCCACAAACAGTATTCAACGTTATTTCTTCATTCAGTTTTTTTCCTTCGTAACGGTTTCGAATAAACGCTTTCGTAAATGCTTGTTGTATCGATGTTATTCAGCCTCATAACTCAACAATCTCCAAGGTCAGTTCCACTCATCGGACGATATGTGAAAAATACATCACATAACCATATGTGGTAATTCTGGGTTAGCGGTGCTTTCATACTCCTGTCATTTGCGCCACACATAACTTCGTCTCCAAATATTGAAAGGATATTTCGCAAATCATCATGGATGAGTATCCTTCCTCACACCCCATCGATCTCCCACTCCTCTAATTCTATACGGATATCTCATCGCAAATTCTTATGTTATTCAGTCTCTTGGTTTATGCCAATTTTTATACCATTCAATTTCTCGGTTAATTTAATGCTTTCACTCGGCGCCTCGTATTTCTTCAAGGTAAAAACGCCTCCTTTTTATTAGCTTGTTTTATGTATTTTTTAATGCTCTATATACAACATTGTGTCAAAGTTTTTTCATTATATGCCACTGGTTTTTGCAATTCTCTGTTCAAAAATAACGTGAACGAAAGAGTAAAATAGCTTACGATCTTCTGTATTATATAGAATAGACAAGCATGTCACACCTCCGTCGTTCAACAGAGTCAAACACCCTCTACAGAGGCATAGATGCTCCCCCTTGCACGATCAATAAACGAAAGATGAGAACTCCTGCCCTCTGGCTTTGTTCGATGTCGTAAAGTTGCCGCTGAGTGCGCAACACTTGTTCGAGGTGCTCTGAATGGGCAACTGCCGCCCTCTGAAGGCGCTCCTCCAATTCCATCTCCCATACACGTCGATTGTCCACCATCTAAAATATTCACATTAGCGTCATGAGAAACGCAGGCTTAACAGACCTACAACAGAATGGACGTTTTACCAAAGAAGACAATTACATGCAAAAGCACTTCGAAGAGGAATGGGATGATAATTTCATACACATAAACATACATATCAATATAATATCCTTGCCAAACAACTGAAAATAATCAAAATAAGCAATAACTGGAAAAATAGGTACAGATATAAGCAGTACCTTCCGTTCTATATCTACATCGCTCTGCTGCTGCATCCTTTGCATTTCCAACTGGAGACGACGTTCAGCAAACTGGTCATCGGCAATTCGTTGTTGCTCCACTGCACGCGCGATATTCTCCTCTTCTCTTATCTGTCGATAAAGAACATTCGTCTGAAGCGCCACAAAAATACGGCGAACAACCTCTGCCAACTAATCATGTGGCTTCCTCTTCTCATGATAAGCTTATCTGTTCTAAAACAACTGCTAAAAAATTGGTTTGCTTGAACAGGTAAAACTGAACAGGTGAAGAAAATCTCCCTGATTCGGATGCCCGGCATGAAAATGTCTTCCCTTCAGCCTAAAGAAGAAAGTTTTACCTGTTGTTCAGTGAGTTGTCGTTTGAGCTGGTCCACTCTCAAATGGGCGTGTGCAATCAGTGCATTTAGCTCATCTTCTGTTAGCTTTGAATCCGTAACAAATATACCACTATATGTTCGCCCATTGCAAAACACACCTTTGAGGCTAAAAAGGCTTTCTTGAACAGTAAATATCTGATATTAAATGCATGAATGTATGACTCATATATGTCAATGAAAACTACCGCTATGAAGCGGGGTCTGAGGGAAGCAAAATCCAATACCTAAAAAGTATAAACGTACCTACAAAGTACAAACATATCTATAAAGTACAAACTGATAAGCAGCCAACCTTTCGCATGAATGTCAACATTTGGCAAGATGGATTTGAGTTCCTGCGCAAATTGCTGTCGGCTTTTCTCAATCAGATCCTTGTACTGATTCATAATTCGACTCTCTGAACGTGCCCTTTGCACCAGCACATTTAGCTCGTCCAGCTGTTGCCCCAGCTTGTTGACCGTCTCAGTCGCATTCGCCAACAACGGATTGTCACGAGTCACATCGCACGCACGTCCCTCACTTACTACCTTCCGATAATATTTCTCAGTTAAATATCTACCTCATTCCATATGGTATTTACGGTGCTTTTAGAACGGAGGGGACAGTCGTTTCGACATCGACTGCACGAGGACAATAACTCTGACGAATAATAACCGTGCATAAGTAGAGAAAAATGGTGAATATTACTGACTGCAAGCGATGGAGAGAAGGAAAACTTTCCTATGAAAATTTCACCAGTATGGAATTTGGGGTGAGCATGAGGGATGAGGAGAACACTGAGAAACTTGTATTTCTTTTGGGAGAGCTGCAGAAAAACCACTGCCTTAATTCAATCTCCTCTCTTCACCTGTGCAATGTCGACCGTTTTTGCGATACCACTGAGGATTGCAAAAAAACGCAAAGTTAAAATGAGATCGGATCCGAAAAAGTTACTTCTCGATTCGAACTATCTCTATGCGAATAAAAGACGTGAATTAAGGCTTGCATATTCAAACAGCATCATTCCCTTTGTAACTCGGATATAAAATTCAACTTTCCCACATAATGCTCACTTCATATTTGCTTCTTCCGATGAATTCTGTCGCAAAGCGGTTGGTCCTCTATTGCAACTTCATATCAACTGAGGCTAACACCACCCCACTGTGAATTCATATCGAAATGAGGGACGAAAGCCGAACCAGACCACTTATGAAAGCAATCGGCTACTATAATCTTTGTTAAACCAACCTACACTCGTCACAGCATGCGTAAAATGCTCTGCAAAAAATCTTTCTCTCTAGTGCAACGCACAAACTAACAATACCATCATTTTTAGCGATCGTATCGCGAAACAAGAATGCGGCGCAAAAAACATTCCTTTTTAGCTGCAAAGAAACGAAAGAACAAACAACAATCGAAGAAAATCAACAAACCTTGCGAACATTGTCCAGATAATTTCTAGCATCAATTTCATCAGCAGAATCCGTTCGACTCAATTTCTCAACTCTCTCCAATGCCTTTGCTACTTCCTCCCAATCCGCATGCTATAAACAAGTAAAGTATGTCTGGAATCAAAGAAAATGTGTATAGGACTATGCTTATAGGTAGAGAAGTGTAAACTACTACGGTAAAAGTAGAAAGAACCACAAAAAGTAAATATAATACCGAATTTCGGAGTGAACTAACCTGCTTATGCAAAATGGAGACATGCTATCTGCCATATAAAAAACTGAATATGCACTTTTCGAAAAATTCTTCCAAGCACATGTGAAGGAAACCGATACCCTGCGACCGCGCAGAATTCGAAAGTATCTGCGCCACAGAGTTCAAGACAGCCTAGAGTCTACCTCCTATAGATCACACAACGCAATTCACATAAATTAAGCACATTTGAAAGACTGTGTAAGACATCCGAATTAGCGAGTTATCCGCCTTAAATGTCGCGAGACATTAAAGCTTACTAAAAATAACGGTAGCAGCTCATGAGCAAAAGAACTCGTAAATTACCGACAAGACTTAAAGCCTTTTTGCTATATGAGGAGAGACTTTGAAACTGTCTGAGAGAATTCGGGCTCGCCCAACAAAAGTTTGACATTAGAAAGACGTTTCTCCGCCCTAGATGAATCTCAGCACTTTTACCTATGACGATAGCCAAGAAAGAGGGCCACGGCAATCATCACACACACACATGGAGAGAAACCGACAGATGGAATGTATTAATGAGAGCCCTTTTTCTCTACGGGAGAAAGAACGATGCTTTTAGGTGAATAATAAACGAAGTGATCAGTTGGAAATCAGCTGGGTTTGTGAAATCCTCCATATTTGTTGTGTCGCATTTACGTCTAAGAAATTTCATTCCAAACTAAGGAGGAAAGCATACACGTATGCATACGAATGACTGTGACGTTGACATAATGCAACTCAGTAAAAATTAGAAATGCGCACAAAAAGACGACCGGTTCACTTCAGAAGGAGAATAAACAAAGGAGAACGACAGCTCTTTGCAATGTGCTTTGATTTCGAATGCGCACACTGAGAGAGTCCATTTTTCAGCGACCTGGCAAGTCTAAGAAGTAATAAACAATGCGCCACCTGATAAGTGACTCCATATGAGCGGGCGGATTTCGGTTCAGCAAACTGATGTTGATAAACGGTGAAAAAAGCTGTGTATGACTGAAAAAAAAAACTCTATCCGAATGGATTTGGGTACTATGAAGACTCCTTATACACTTCACAAACTATTACTTCAAAAAGAAACTAAAACCTGTGCATCATCGACGTTCTTCTTCATCAAACTGGAGTGCTCGTTTATAGCCGCAATTGTAGCGACTTTAGCGTCGGTTGCTGCCTGCACCTTCGTAGTTGAGGAGGCCAATGCCGCCTTCAGAGAACTCTCCAACTCTAAATAGAGTCAATTTACAACTACTGAAGTGCTGACATTGTAGTTTCAAAATTATGATAACAGGTTAAATGGGAACATCTGATGGCAATTACAGAACCGATTTGAGTATGCTTCAGACGATGCTGCCGCTTCGATGCTGGAAGGAAACTGCAACAACAAGAGCCTCATTTGCCCTCCAGACGTTCCAACTTAAAAAAAAACATCATAACAGCACTTAAGCTCATGTTATTTTCCAAGTTTGCGCACTCCAATAATCATCTCATGAATCGAAGCCTCAGCACTAAAAATACCGTACCGTCACCTGTTACCTGTTGCCACAGCTCACTGCCTGATGCGTATCTGAATCAAATATATAACTGCAGTAATATGTTAATCTGTCAGTATGCGTCTTCGAAATGAGTCCATCATTGCACCTCATCGAGTTTAAAGTTGGTTTTCAGGTTCGCTTCTAATCTCTACGTGCTCCACCTAGCAAAATCGTAAACGGAGAAGAATATTCAACACATCAAATGCACAGATTTAAATATGACTATATGACAGCCTGTGAAAGCAATTCTTGTAACCAATTTCGATCCAGTGGGAAAAACCATGAGAAAATTGACGAATCCCTGACTCTGTGTACAAATGGAGGTAAGTCCTTCAAAGTTGTAATGTCACTTCCAAACTTCGTTGAGATATGCCTCGATGTAATGGGACTACGAACATGCTGCTTTCAAAAAACCAAAAGTCCGTCCTTTATGTTTCGTCATCAATCCAGCATGTCTACCTGGTTGCTAAGAGCAATGATACCTTGAAAAAAAAAACTACTGCAAAGAAGAGTTTGAGCGCCCCAAACCCAAAAGCATATCTCTTCGAAGCTGAGAGGCGAACTGACAGCTTTGAAGCGGCAGGGCACTCCGTTGATCAAACGGGGATGCAGGGACTGTAGAATTGCACGAAATACTTTTCATCAATGCATTACACTCCTCCTTCCACATTCCACTCCCTCTAACGCGATAAAAACAAAAGGGACTAGATATGATACAAACTTCCCATGTAATCGTCTTCCTTACTAGGAAGAGAACAAATTATAGACAGTACACCTCTATTTTTCTTTGCGCGAAGTTCACTGCTGATTGGACCATGTGGTCGAATTTCTTCGGGAAGCGCCGTCACATCTACCGGCTCCACGACCGCATTTGGTTTAGATGATTTCGGTATAGGTGGCAATGGAGAAATCTTCAACAATGGCTTCTCCACGTCTTCGCTCTTCTTCTTCGGTTGTGGTATTACCCTCATAACACGATCCTTTAGCTCACTCATCTGCTGCTTTGTCTGCCTTAAACGAATAAAGATAATCTCTATCACCCGTTGGGAAGTAACTTCTCAGCTTTATAAACCTCACGTTTCATTAACATTGCTTATTAAGGAAAACGCTAAGAGAGCAAATACCCTGACATAACTTCCAACGCTTTTTTTTGTTATATGAAAGAAAGTGCAGGGGGAAATTGCATTTATTCCTTGGAGATAAGATGCAGCAAATGTGCAATGCTAATCCTACAGAACAAATCACTCTACAAAGCATTCGCCCTCGTCTAGCGCAATAACTTACTCCAGGGAAGATCCACCGATAGTATGGCCGAAAAACTCCTTCGAATATGGTATAATTTCCTCGACTTGGGCACGAAACGATGGATCGATGTATGAATATGCAACAACACTTCCGGTAGCACCAGTTATTACAGCGCTCGTTACGACCAACTTCTTTACGAGGCTTCCTCCTTTCGGACTGAATTTTGCACTCATATAACACAAATGGTAAGCAAGCAACGATTCAATGTAATTCTCACTTTAGAGGCTCAAATAATAGCCGAAGTCAACAAGTGCATTAATTTTCCTTCACAATCATGGGTCGCATAAGCTGCAGTCAGCTCCGTGCCGCATATCCAGATAATATCATTAATGCGTAATATGTAAAACAGTTCGTGACAGAGGTCGGGAAGGGCAGCAGGAGGGGATGGAGCGAGAGAGGGGAGGAGGAGGGGAAGGGGAGTGGAATACTGGACGGCAAGAACGCATCGTGTTCCCCTAATTCAACGGGGATAGTGTGCAGATATTTCCGCCTTCAATCAATTCGATACCTCGTCAATTATACCCAATAGTGTTAGAAAACAGAATTAAGGTAAGAAGTTGAAGATGCATTATTGATCAACGCATCTAAACAATTATAAAGAATAAGCACAGCTCTTCAATCCGCTAATACTTTTGAGGTGAGTTCGTAAACTATTTCCCTCACTGAGTCAAAGTTTATGCCAAATGTCGTACTACCTCGAATTTAGTTAATCGAACCTAATCGAGGAATTTCAAGTACATTTCAACAGAAGCATTCATGAAATCCAATGTACCTCGAGCTCTGAGTCGATTGAGCACGCACACTTTGCTGTAAACCTTGGCCATACCGTTCCACCGTTGTTTTCTAAAACAACAGTCACTGCTCGATTAAACGGTACATCACAAAAACGCTGTGTCTGGACAAGCGTGGAAATCTGGAACCGCGAGAAAGCGAAAGTTCTTTAGCGGGACCTTTCCGGACCAACTAAAAATATTTTTACCAACTTCTCATGGCTTTAAGGCAGATTTTTTTAGAAACTACCCATCTTTTTGACATTCCTAGAAAAGGTGACATTTAACTGGTGCCGATATCACTTTTGATCTCTTTTGGCCCCCATTTCTTACTCATGCACCTCTTAATTTTGGGTATCACAACAACTTTCGACGCGGAAATTGTGGCAAGAACTAACGTAACTATTTATTCTAACTTGAGCTTAGAAAACTTGGAAGCGCATCAACTACTGGGGAGGCGGAAATAGCTGCGAAACTGAACTTGGTCTGCCGATGAAGTGGATTAGCTAAATTTGCAAGCTGTTTCCAGCAACAAGCACAAGCTTAGTTCACTTACCACTGCAGCTCGTAACATTTCTGCAGTTGTTGCCGGATTGTCTAGACGAGCTGCACCAACTGTTCAGCGCCTGAAATCAAGAATCACTTCACCTATCCAACACCATAGAAGTGACAGCCAAACGAACAACCTAATAATAATAAAAACAAATTCTTAATTCATACTTATTCGAGTGCGCATGTGACCTCGCAGTCTTATTCTGAGCGCGTGTATGACCTCCTAATTTTTGAGGGCGCATATGACCATCCTATCTGACATGAATTAATGACACGACTTCTTCATTACAAGGGGGAATCTACCCACTAAAGCTTACAATTTGTCGACAGTGAGTAATGTGCATGAATATTTTGAAGATTTGGCAGAAACAAGCTTATCTCATTGAAATATAAAACCTATAGGGTTGATTATGGCATCGCTGTTTCGAGGTGTCCGTGTATATGAAGGGGAATGCCGGCATTCAGCATTCGTGAATCGTCCGTTAAACTGACGCCGTATTTACATAATTCTTCCATTCTATCGTGCCACGGAATTTCTTAGCAGAGAATAAACACAACATAAAGATCATCTCATTGTAATGCTCCCATATGCAAATGAATCTTTCGGCTTTCGAAGAAAAGTGGCAGAGAAACTGAATCTTTTCCGAAATGTTGGGCGATTATTGGGAAGGGGGTGTAAAGGAGAGGAGCGGACAGGTAGGAGGGAGATGGGGAGGTGCAGGAGCAAGATGCAATATGAGCAGAATGCGGAAGCAGCATTTGGTTTTGCCTGCTTGTTGTTTTTGAAGAACTGAGCACTTGATTCCCGCCGGTTAACACTTAGTGCCATCTGCTACCCCCCTACCTCCTCCCCATCCCCCGCACACCTACCCTTCATGTTTTATACCATAATGTACAGATCAGGCGAATATATACGTATCACCGAAGGAATTGATACGTTCCTTATAGCATATTCTTCTCATATGAGTAGACGCGATCGACTTTTTGCAATTGCAAAACAAATCTCTTTCAAAAATCACAGGCAGCATCTTCTAACGTACAATATTCTAAAATCTTTACCCGAAATTAGACGTTTCTGATTCTGCTTTTTTTGCATTCGACATGCACTACACAAAATCAAGTGGGAATTCAACGGCAAATGTTTCTGGAGCTTCGTATTTCTATGAGAATGTCAATTCCTCGACATTAATCCTCTTGTGCAAAGACATGCATTTTAACCTGCCTCATGAGCACTTTTCGATTTGTTTTTCTTCGAGTCGATGAATGAATGGCCTATGTGCTTGGTGGATAACAGCTGCTCGCATTAGTGTTCAAATAAAGCGCTTTGCGCTTTAAAAAATGAGAGGAAGATAAAGGCTACCAGCGACTCTATAGAATTCAATGAGGGATACGTGAATTAATAATCTTGTATACTTTTTGCCAAATACGTTAAAGTCTAGTAGAAATGCATCATATCTAAGTTAAGGATAAATCTTATAGGTCTAGACTGATATGCCGGATTCGTACTGGTAGGAAATTTCGAGACTATTGGAGCGAAGTTTTTCTGGAACCGGTATTCGTACAAGCAGTCGGGGCATCCAGCAATTTTCGCAGGCCGACAGACGATTTTCTTTTGAGATACGAGCGAAGCGTTCTTGAGATAACGTGAAACGGAAGGGTAAAATAGCTTATGATCAATTTGGCTAGTCAAACTCATCCACAATGTCACAAAATGAAATACCCGATAGATCTCGATTGGCCTAGTCACTAGTTTCACAGCTTTGTGATAGAAGCCTCTGATGGTGGAAATAACTGGTTCTCGACGTCTGCGGCCACATTTCTGTGCAAGTCAACTCAGTCAACTCGCTGTCAACACTTTTTTTCCGCACGATACCTTTACCACCTCGTCATGACTCGTCAACACCCCCCCCCCCCCCATTGCGTTAAGGCTCGATTTAACGAAGACTCCCTAATCGCCTTTTTTCGCTTTCGTGACATTCTGACACTACGGTGATTTTTTCCCATTCAGGCGACAAGAGCGATCATTTGTTTGCTAAAGTTTGGTTGGCTGTTGGCGTAATGGGTAGGTTGGAACGCTCAATTCTGGTGGATGTTTTCACCCTTTGCTGTAAAAAAGAGAATTCAGCGGTAAAAGTCAATTTCCCCACACCTTAAAGTTACCATTTTTTGCCAAAGAGCCGGAGGACACCGCCAGAAATTTGGAAATTCTGGAGGAATGAAGGTGGAGAGATGGATCTGAATGGGCAAAAATTTCCTACCTCTTTAGTTGCCTGCAGGGATTTACAGCAAGAGGAATACTTTTTTGGGGGTTTAAGCGTTTAAATCTGATGGTTCAACTGCTTTCCTCAGTTGCGTTATTCAATAAAAAAGAAAATGCAATGAGCTCTTCGAAAAAGTCTCCTACGCGCGATTCGATGGAAGTTGTTTTTCTCGCATTTAAATGAAACGTTGAAATCACTATAGTCTGTGGATATATTGTGATAAGGGATAATCTTTCTGTAAGAAAATTTAGAAATATATGCAAAGTTCTCTATGGATACTTTCGTAATGATTTTACGAGAGATGAAGATATGAGACTGAACTTCTTATCGAGATGCTTTCAGAACGTCAAAGAAGTTGTCACTAATGCGGAGTCGATCTTAAAGGCTGCTAAAGAAATTGTGCCTTCTATTACTTTGATGAGGTATTTTCCCATTTCTTCAAGAAAACTAAATGATATCTGATATATATGGGAATTCCTCATCAAACCTACCACCTACATCGAAATTCTCATATCTTAAGTGGGAAATTCTACACGTAAATTTCGATAAGATCGCTGATTAATCAGTTATATGGCAGCAGAAGATATTGTCTATTGTGAATTCTTCGCATTAAAAAGAAACTATTGCCCACTACCGAGGATGGTGTTCGGGTTTCCGCTCCAAGGTAATATACGACCTGAATTGTCGGCTTCACTGTGGAGGGAATTGCTCGAGGAGGTATGCGTGCTGCAAACTGCATTTTGAAAGTTCTTCGTTGTTCATCTATGAAGACTTCAATAATGCTCTTTCATTCTACTATCAGCCTCATCTTGACTATTTCACACCAACTTTTTTGCTCTATGAGTACAAAAAAATAGATGCTGCAGAACGTCCACAGAATATTCCACTTGAGTCACATTGCCGAAATGTTCTAAAGTCCCATATAGGTTTGATTCTGAGATTGGCGTCGAAATTTCTATCCAAAACAGCGTAACACCAATTTAATGGAACCTGCTTGTAAATAATTATCGTTCCTAGGAAATTTCTTAATCTCAGGTTTTGATTCAATGCAATAAGGTATTGCAACAGCCTAACACCTAAAATTCAGTGCAATGCAATAAGTCTGAGTTTTGTTTCAACCTCAGTTTGTTATACACGTAACATGTGCAGATGCACCACGTGACAGATTTTCGAGAAGAAAACGACTCGTCGAATACATGAGGTGATCAAATCATGATCAAGTAACTTTTATTATTGCATTATGAAAATAACATTGAATTACATATTTTAGAACGTAATCGTTACGAAGGGTATCTTACATAAATTTGGTTGCTTAAACTTGGTTGCATAGAATTCACCTGAGGTGATCTCTTATATTACCTTGAAGAAGTATGACTTATGGGATGTGGGAAAATGCACCAATAGAATATTGTCATTCGACTAATCATAATCAACCAAAATGCTACAAAAAGCGATATTTTTTATGGCTTATTTTATGCATTTTTTTTTAAACTCGTTGCTGTTATCTATAGCACAATCTTAGTTAAACGTTGCATCACTCTCAGTATTAATGAGGATTTCAATTTTGCATTGCATCAAACAAAAACGCTCCCTTACAATAATTGCTTCCTTTGTGATCGTTTTTTCTTCTACTACTTGCTTAGGAAAAAAAAAACTGCCAACTTTTTCTCAGAATCAAATTTTCTTCATCCTTTAAACCATTATTCATGATCTTAGTGAGCGAAATAAGCGGCATTGCTGTAATTGTTCAGTTCACTTGGCACTTTGCCCAAATCTTACCATTGTGTAGCGTATTCCATCCATACGTCTGTGCGTAATCCAGAACGTTTTTTTTTAACGTTTATGCATAAGTATTTATTATCTCTTCCGCATACTCCTCGCGCTGTATTTGATAACGACAAGCCGAAACCGTAGAAAGTGTTCTGTCTGTATTATCTACTTCAAAAAAAAAAAAAAATGCATTTCCTGTCCTCGTTGCATCTCGAATCGAAGCCACGAAATGCATTGAGCATTGCTGCGCAGGTGCGGCAGTTTTTTTGTGCGGTTTTGCAAGGTTAGATTATGGGAGTATCTGTCTGTGCACGTGCATGGGGACGTTTATGTCTGTCTGACCAACCGGCTGTCTCAAACCTTCGACATTTATTTCATGCTGATTCACTAAACATGGGGGAAAACTACATCCATCTACAAGTCGAAAAAAAAATTTGCCTGTATTTTGCACCGGTTTGGCCACCGAGGCACGAGCTTTTTGCGAAAGGTTTACGCGGGCGATCGGATTAGTTAAAATATAAAGGCAATGTTTTACAAATTGTATCATTTATTTGTAATTTATGGAACCGGTTGGCCAAGTAAGAGAATGGAAAAACGTTTATCGCGCCAATCCCACGTTACGCTTCTCGATTTGTTTAAGTTACGCGTTAGTGTGTAGCTTATTTGCAACAGTTACTTTATGATTGATGTAAGGAATGTTATGCCCTATATCTTAGCTCCTGCAGCCTGTTTACCCGAACACAGCCGAAATTTAGCCATTCATTTTTCCGCTTTATTCCTCACCTCGAGGTCGTTCCCTGTTCAGGAAAACAGTCACATTTATCCTCACTTGTGCGAGGAATACTTTTTTTTTGCTTTAGGCATCTAAAATAGTTGCGATGTTTAATATGGCGGCCTGCATACACAATGCGGTTATGAATTCCAGTGCCGGACATCGAAATTTAACTATTGAAATAGTTTGGTACGGATCGAGGTGAATATCAGGGTGTTTTGGCAGTAACAGGTAATCGTACTTTGCAAATTCCAGGTAGATTGTAAAATGTTACTATTTAGCATTCTATTCGTTGAAACGTTTAGAGTTATACTGCGTCAACGTGATGCTTTCAAATCGATTATTGGATTTGTTCGGTGCCTTTTTTAACGCGTTTGATTGCATACTATACGAGCGGTATGCCATTAGCCAGGACACTAGCATAACATCTTTGAATTATTCCTTAGATTAGATGGGCGAAATAAGCGTTTTTTATCATGCATTCTTTTTTTAGAGGCATTTCTTGGAGGGGGGGGGGGGGGGAGAGGGGAGGAGGAGGATGAGAAGAAGAAGCGCTTTCAGCGGCATACACATGGTCTCTACCTTCAGCTCGATAACGCATAGGAAAAAATGGCCATACCACGCTCTAAAAAGAGGGTCGAGGTCACGTTTTATCATGCACATTCGAGTTCGAGTTCAAACCGCACACATTCTTATAAACAGTTTTCCATTTTCACGTTTTCCTCTGAATGTTTGGGCGATAGATTTGTGCTCATTCTGATAAGATGGTAGAAGTGGTGCACGACAAATCAGCTAAATATTTTTATGTAATAGTGTGCCTGATAGAGACCACTTCGGCGAAATCTTCATTATAGGTATACTTACAGTTACACACGGGAAAAATGTCGATCACTTTTTTTATTTCATACCCCCTCATACCATCAGAAGCATTATAATCGTGCGTTTGAATTTCCTTATCGATACAGTCTTAAGTACATCCAGGAAAGGTTTATAAATGACGGCTTGAGGACGGGAGTAGAGAATATGGTTATGCGCGGAGATGGCAGATTAGAGCCTTCCACTAGACAACGATACTGTCCTAGTCAAATGAATAGAAGTACAAGAATTTCAGAAATATGCATGGATACTAATTTTTGTGGAGCTCGCCTGCCCGGCTTTAATCACTCAGGTTCCAGTCACGTGGTCTAGAAGCTAAATTCGAGAGTATTCGGCTTTGGTCACTGAAACTATGCATTCAAATGGTTCGCAAAATGCAAAATTCAGGTAGTCTGAAATTGCCTCAGGGAGTGTTTTCGTTATATATCGGGGCAAAATTTTTTCGTTTAATACCGTATTTGTAGTTCTTGTCAAAAAATACTTCTATACTATAATTATGCCACTTTTTCGGAAACCTGATCCTTGGTAGTTATGGTGTTACTTATGATTCTATACTTGGTACAATACTGTAGTATATTATATTTGATGCAACTATAAGAACAGTACGAAAACTATGAAGTTTTTATCGGAATGACATCGCTGATATTACCATTAATCTTCGTTTGCCGTATGTGTTAGCGATCAGTTCTCACAACATTTAACATCAAATCCGTAAATTTCTTTGTATTTATGTGTTGATCGACGTGAAAAATTTAACTGGTTTTATCGTCAACGAACTTTCGTTGTTCTGTGCTCATTTTCGTTGAGGCATTTAGCGTTTAGGAGCGACATTCGATGAGTCGCCAACACGATGCTTAGATGTATGCTTCACAGTGACATTGACAATTCATCACAGTTGTGATGTGCATGCGAGAATGAGAGAATACGCTTGGAAACAGTTGTTATCATAGCTGAACGCGTTCATCGGATTGCTGTGCGAGAGTTGTTCTTGGCTTTATTTTCGAAGAATTATTCGTGACACGCGACAAAAGCGCCACAAATACGAAACATACTATTGCTGGTGATGAAATTTGAATTCTAAGGAAACTAGACGCCAAATTATAATTGATCACTCGAGTAATTGCCTAAAATGTTAAGGTCAAGTGTTTTAAGTCAGTGACAAATTTCCATAGTTGTTTATCTCTGTTTGATTCGTACGGTTTCGTTAAAAACTTTCGCCATAGCACAGCGTTCAACTTTACTAAATATTTCAACTGTTTTCGTTGAAGTCGACGCGAACTTGCAAGAGCAAATTGTCTGTGAGCATTTTTACGAATTGTTGACCTCTTGCAGTCGCAACCTATCGATCAATGAGACCGCAAAAACGGTTGCCGCCGAGATTGGGGCATTATCACAGATTGCTGTTTTAGACCACGTTTATGTGTTTAACCTTAAAGGCTCATTCATATAACACAAGGGCAGTTTATTTGCATCATTAGTTCTAATGCGTGGTGCGCTGTTCTATTCTATCTTGCAGTCTCATTTACTTTCTGCCTGTATTTGCTGATAAAGTTATACTTTTGTCCAAGTGTGTCCGTGGCACAGATGCATCCATTAAGCAGATGTTTAAGCAATCTTAACAAAGTAATAGAATCATGTAAGCAGATGTGACCATGTTTTCGCCTACCAAATTTTTTGCCAATAACTGAAGGGAGAGGTGGCAATGATGTGACGGAATGCTTATTTTTTTCATCAGTAAAAGCTATTAGTGCATAAGAGGATTAATGGTATGATTAGTGCTAATGCGCATCGGTATGCTCGAATATATGCTATTAGTGACGTCAAGTCCCATTTGTCAATCGTTGCAATATTCCTGTAATGTTAACATCGTTTGTGTTATATAGCACGAATACTATGACATGTCATTAAGAGGTCAAATTTCAGCGAGGGTCACGATCGTTGTTTCATTACTGGTAACGTATGCACGACGCCGGCGAATCATGCTCGTCCGGCGTGAGCGTCAGTCAAATCCGTGCTCGGCTTGAGCGTACTGTGTTTGCTGATAAACCACCTCTTCCTGCCTCATCAAGTAATGAACGTAAGCTTTTTTTTTTTGCAAATGCTTCTCCCATCTGAATTATGTGTACCTCGCGGTGTAGGAGTCTCATGTTTTGTAGCTAAAGGATATCATTCCTCACTTTGTTGTTCCCCATGTTTCTCTTCTGCATAATTAGGTGAGCCAAAGCTATAGCCAAGCAGCACTCGTTTAGCCGATCACCTAATCCGTTGTCATATCAAGCAGTTGCAACATCTGGAATATACGTCGTTCTTTATAGGCCAAATACCGAAAAAAATTTTACGACTTCATTTACATATTTGACTGGAACAAGTCCGATCGATCGCGCACTCTATTGACGTCCAAATCGAAGAACGCGAAAATATATCTGAAGTTTAAATGTCCACCTCATTCCTTGATAAAATTCACCGTTTTTCCATACTGCGGCACCTTTTTCACCAGTCGTGTGTTTCTTATGATTCCGTTGGCAAAGTTTAGCGATTGATTTATGAGAGGAGCAAACAACATATGAATTGAAAGTTGAAGTTGCCGGTGGTCATATAGCAAGAAGTTGCCTTTCTGTAATGAAACTAACCTTATGTTTTTTTCTGTTTTGAAATAGACCACTTAATTCGAGATGGATTTTGCTAGGAGTGGTGCCTTAGAGGTTCAAAGAAAGTAAATCTGATTATCGATGCCTGCTGGAAAGTTGTAAATGTTAACTGAATAAAAGAAAGCAGCAATTCTTTAAGGGCTTTTCGGTTAGGGAATGTCACAGTTTGTTTGGAAAAGCTGTCCTCAGGTGAATTGCTATGCTTTGCAAGGAGAGATGCGTGAACTCTTTAGAGTTGCCATGAGCAGTACGATTCACGATTGTAGTTTGCTAAGCAAAACAAATGATTAAAGGTACATCGGCAGTTGTTTCGCAGCTCAGCGCTCGCTTTGTTTGTGCGCCGACTGTACGCCAGAAGTGTTCCGCTCAGGAGAGACCTCCAGTTGCACCAAAGCCACGTAAAAAAGTACTCCATTTACAGTTCTTCTTTCTTGTTTAGGTGGAGTCAAGGTGTGTTACTTCACATCGTTTTCTCGAATTACCTTCATATTTTACGAGGTTGCGCATATATTTGTTTGCTTTGGTTATTATTACTGCTAAGATATGTTGATCTCATATCACGATCAACTTTGTGATGCTTATGTTTTTGAAAAGTTTCCCGAAGATAAGGCTAAAGTATCGGAGTTAGTTTGCTTTACTTGTATGACTTTTTGAAATACGGTTGACAAAGTTAGCTACAAAACTGCTTTCAATCTATTTTCGAAATCGTTTCATCCCAAAAACGATCGGAGTTAGTTAGAAATCAGAGAAATGATTGAAACGAAGTTTGTTACACTAAATGCTGTTGTGATAATTTGATAAAACTACATCTGCAAAAAGGTTTTAAGTAGAGTAAAAGCTAATAAATACGTCTTTCACTGGTAGAAGTGCGGCTAAACTTGCTTTGCGATGATGTTTTCAAATATATTGCTGATGTGGACGTTACAGCGAGCGGCATGTTTCCTCGCTGGCACGTCATGTTGTCTGCCGTCTCATCTCTGATAACTTCAGTTAGCCGTATCGCAATTGCTCACGCTCACCTGTCACTGAAATGTCTTTTCGATGAATTGTTGTCTTACCGCTAGTTTTTCAGCTGTAATGAACACAGGTTTATTTGGCATGAACAAATTTACTGAAGTCGAATACGACGAAAATTATAAAACACCTATGAGAGATTCACAAGAAGAAAATTTTACGAGCTAAAATGCAGTAAAATGGATGCATCTATTAATATATTTATCATCAAAGGGAGTAGGTCGTCGGAAAATGATTGAACTGAAGTCCCAAATTACCCACGTTTATTTTTTGCACAGAAATAACGAAAAAAAAAGGTGTCTCATGGCAGGCATTGATCCTCGTTTCTGATGATGCATATTCTGCCCAAATAATATTGCTCACATACGCCAGCAACTATAGATTAAGGAATATAATTTTTTTTCCATATATAAATCATGGATGTGTGGTATCCTTCACCACCTCGATGAACATTTTCTTTGATCGCTAAAGGCATCATCGCAGGAATTAGGCAACTTAATAATTGTCTTGTTGCACTGAGGTGATTCCACTCGATTGAAGGCGATAAGAATCGCTCGTTTTGCCATTCTCATCCGAGGTGCCGACTAAAGACTGGAGGCATTGCTTTTTCATAGCAAAAACAAACAGCACATTTTTAGGATGCGGGAATTGCATTTGGATTTATCACTTCGAAAGTGAACACTGTCGGCAGTAGTCTGTACCATCAAAAGGTTCTATTCTCGTCTCAGCGAAATCTATGAGTCTAGAAGAGATGAAAAAATTTTGTCGCGAATGCGTTGCTTTTAGAGCGCACTGATAAATGTTTACCTGGGTAATGCGTTTAATATCCTCTCTGTTGGTATCTCTCATTGAAATTATTTAAATTAGTGCATAAATTTCTATCATTCTATCTTCGTGTGAGTTTTTCCCACTTAACGTTGTTTGCCTTACATATATCCGAGTAAAAGTTAATAAAAATGCTTTGAATTTCCCTTTCCAGTTGATCGTCACAGATAGCAGCGTTGTTCGATGCGATTATCTCTGCATTCACGAGATCGCAACGCAAAGATTGCCGTCTTGTAGATTAGTGCTGATCCACTCCTTTCTGTGCGTTTTCGCTCTTCGTTTCATTCATTTGAACATTCGAATTAACGCTTCTGAAACAAAAATTCGACATATTATCAATGATAGTGCTGATCATTGAACATTCGAATGGACTAACGCTTCTGATTCGACGAGCTGATCAGAACATTCGAATTAACGCGAAACAAAAATTCGACATATATCACGAAGCGAACATTCGAATGGACTAACGCTTCTGAAACATTCGACATATTATCGATCAGTTCATTTGAACATTCGAATGGACTAACGCTTCTGAAAGAGATTAGTGCTGATTCTCCTTTCTGTGCGTTTTCGTTCTTCGCTTCCTTGTTTTGCTTCCTGTTCATTTGAACATTCGAATGGACTAACGCTTCTGAAACAAAAATTCGACATATTATCCCCCTAATGATTTGATCATCGTTCTTCGCTTCCTTGTTTTGCTTCCTGTTCATTTGAACATTCGAATGGACTAACGCTTCTGAAACAAAAATTCGACATATTATCCCCCTAATGATTAGTGCTGATCAATTTGAACATTCGAATGGACTAACGCTTCTGAAACAAAAATTCGACATATTATCCCCCTAATTGCAAGATCAGAGGTGAAATCCTTAGTTTCTCTAAAACAACACTCTTCTAATCGATAAACGTAAAATTATGCACTAGTGAAGTTGGCCAATTATTGCTGAACTTATATTGGATAAGCTTACCACTTCACAACTTTCTTTCGAGCACTATATTTTGAAATGATGATAGCGTGAAAACTATAGAATTTATGAGAGCGGGGATTTGATTTAACGGCTGAATCGGCACTTTTCCAATTGCTGCATACTTTTTAACTGTTATCGGCTTAAGGATTATAGTAGAATCTCTTGGAGCATTTTATAGAGCCATCCATCAACGCGTTATTTTGCTATATGGCAGGTGAAGTGGCGATGTAATTTTTTTTTTCAGAGGTGAACGCTGAAATGAATCTCAAGCACGAACATTGTAGTAATTTTGTGATAGAGGATGTTTTCATGAAATTATTTATTGTTAACCGTTGTTAGCTTGAAATGAAGAGTAGCCATCCATATGGGGATAAACCACCTATTCCCCACTGGCCAATTTATGCTGCCAAACGTCGAAGCGTCATGCTTATCGACCGCATCACTTCGAATGTTCTGGAAAAAAGAGCAGTATGGATGTTTTAGTTGGAGCAGTACCTCTATTGGTCATCATCGCTTACTGATTAGGAACTTAAAATATGATTCATAAACATCTAACATCACAAATATGCTCTCTCCATCATTATCTAGTCTGTTGGAGATTTTATTCCTCTCTGAAACATAAAGATAGAAAAGTGTTTCAATGCTTAAAAAATATTTGAAGATATTAAACCGGAGGTGGAGGTATGCTGCATACTTGTTTGTTAAGTTCAATTTGAAATATGCTTCTGCGTGTATCATTGCATAGCGATCGGTTGTAGGTTCTTGGTGCGCACCCATGCTCCGCACCATCTCAGCTAACCGACCACTCGACAGGCGAACCACGCAACAAGCGATTCCAGTCGCTGAACTCAAACATCTCTAATGAGCATGATGCCCCAAATCATGGCTCATATTCGGCGAGGAGTTCATTCGTCAATTTAGAGCAGTTAGTTGCTTCCGGTATCATTGCTGTTTCGTAGTGATTCAGTTTACTACTGTTATTGTGGTGCGTTCGATCACTCATATGCTATTTGAATGAACGCTGAGGAAAGCTGAAATAAGTTAACTACCGCGGGCATCAAATATATCGAGGCAAATACGACATGATGTAAGGGTTACACTGCAGTCCTTGATCGTAGTAGTTTATGGGGGTTTTTTATCGTTTCATATGCAGAATAATTTTTGGAACGAAAAAGCGCTTTCTTTGGATGGAATCCATGATGTCTAGGAAGTTATTAATTGTCATTGCTTGTTAAAACAATTGTAAGAAAATGCAATTTTCAGCGGTGTAATTGATGACGATGCAGGCTGTTCGAAAACACCAACGAATGTGAAAAGTGCAGCGGCACATTTTGATAGTCTCATATCGAGGGGCCAAATCGGTGCACCAGGTAGGATCGCTCTCGACTCGGATCCATTACCTACGCAGCTTTCTCCTAATGATAACATGTGAGTATTTTCACTTTCTTGTTGTCACCGCTTCTCTAGGCCTCTCGAATGCTTTGGTTACCTTAGGATGCATCCGTATTTTTCGGACACAAACGACGTGTGGACATTCGAAAAGTGTTACTTTTTGAGATGAGAAAATGTTGACTTTCACTAATATAGGCATAGTGCTTTTTAATAGTTTGATAGTTCGTCAGTAAAAGTGAATTGTTGCGAATGGAAAGGTGTGGAATTCCCGAGAGTTGATAGAAAATCACTTTTTATTTTCTGTCGCAAAGTTGTCTGCAACCTCGCAAATTGCTCTTATCACTTTCGACATACCACTGAATCGATGTGCAAGATTTCATGACTTTACATTCGTTGAAAAATATGAAGCAATGAACACTCGTCTCTCGCCATTTGAGTTCACACACACACACACAAGCCATGGTCGTTGTTAAAGTAGGTGGACATTCTTTGAACTAAATTTGTCAGGAGGGAGTTGTGCGCGAGATTGATCCGTTTTGAGGTTGCGGAGACCAGTTTCGGAGGCATCATGGAGCGATGTCCGGAATGAGGCCTCGTCTATGTCGAGTGAAGCCGAAACTGCTAGCTACAACGACGTTTCCGATTTGGAAGATGAGGAAACCCTGCTTGCTAGGGATACGTCTTTCGATGAGTCCACTTCAGCGCAGTATGCACTTCAAATATTGCCCAGTGCTAATGACACTTCTAAAGTTTGCTTGAGTGTCGAAAAAGGCTGAAAGGCAACGTTGTTGTACTGGTATTCAAAATGTTGCTGTTGCACTGCCCACATGTTACTCAGGTGTTTTGCCTCGTCTACCACTATAGTACCCGATAACATTCGAACTCACATTCTTTAGTCGAGGTCATCCCAGCTCGAATGCTGCCGGAAGCAATTTTGAAGCTTGTTGCGAAGATTTCACTACACCAAATGAAACGAATCTTACAAGCTGGAAATTTGCTGTTTAACCTCCATAATTCTCTTCTTAGATCTTAAATTCGTGCTAGGAATATGTTCATGGAAGGGACTGATATCCATCGCTTGGAACATTGCTAGAACTGTTGAACCATCGTAACATTTGTTTAAATATTGCAAGACCAGGAAATTCAATCAATCATAAGGAATGAATTGTATGTGAGCTTTGACGCATCAGACCGGACAGGATACTGCTGAAAAGTTTGGTGCAAATTTCCGCGGCTTTCTTTTTAATACAGCAGTATTTCAGCCATAGTAAAATTAAGTCCTAAGGTGTAGATTGGCATGGGACAGGATGTGATATTTGTTGGAAAATTAAGGGCAATTAAATATTGTGGATAATATCATATGATGGAATGTTTCGATTTCGTACTTTTCATACGAGGATGTATCTCAGTCTTTGCGCTGTAGGTTCCGATGCTGTTCATAGGATCTTTCTTGCTTTTTGGATTTATCGAACCCACCCACAACACCTCTTTTGAGCATTTTCATCTAGGTGTTGCTTATTTTCAGACTTGTAAAGAAAGCTTCTGTTTTCGGCAACGATCAGCTGCATTCAAACGCAATTGAGGAACTGCGAAGTCGCGAAATATTCCGAAAGAATGATCTGAGGTATCTGTTGGTGATTGCGTTCGGCAATTTTAGCTTATTGCTCGTAACTTTAAAGCAGTACAACTTTTGCAGTCACAGATTGAGAAATTAGGTAAGTTTTTGTTCAACATCGGCACACGAAATGTGTAATAAATATGAGTCGAGTAGAGAGATAACACGGAATTGTAAATGTAACTTAAATCGATACGTGGAAAAGGTTAATGCGTCGGTACACGATAAGAAAGCATATGAGAATTTGTTGTGATGTTGTCTTTCAAATAAGAATTCGATCAACAACGGCTGATATTTATATATTGAAGAGGAACGTCTTGGTCGTGATTTTCGGCAGCATTATCTGTAGTCAATTTTTAGGACATCGGAAAGGCCGTATATGCGTGGCAAGGCGTTTTCTACAGGAATACCTAGTGATATTGGCAGATTGCGTCCACAACTTCCAAAAAAGGTATTCGTCATAGGCAGATGTAAAATGAACGCTAGATTTTGTTTGCCATAACCCATTGAGCTTTAACTAGCATATTCAAGTTAACTTTAATTAACATTATCAAGTGAGCTTTCATATGCCCACTTCGTCCAAATATTTTGAAGTTATTATGTAAGTTGAAGCAGAGTTGCAGTCGACTGGCGACAGGTGTGAGAGATGTTCGGTGCCTTTGGAGATGTTAAAGGCTTTCTTTGTGAAGAGCAAATTTCTTCATTGTGACTTGCTATGGAAATTTTTACATTACAAAAAAAACTTCTTGGGATAATCGTTTTGCCGATAGCAAAGTGTCTGCTTTCCTCTTCTTTTTTTAAGTCGTCGGTTTTTAAGAAGATCTTTCCGTTTATTTCCTATATTCAGGTGCTTTCTTGGAGTTTTTCATAACTCCAGAAATCTGAACCTTGCTATTAAATTATTTATTTGCTTTAATTGCAGTGGCTGCGTTTTTTAGATATTAGCCGAAAAAAGAGTTAGAATCATTGACCAGAGGAAGGAAAAGTTGAACGGTTTTGCTTCTTTCAGTTTTGACTAATTTAGTTATTGGCGAGCCAAGGGCGCCAATGAGGCAAGAACCCTCCTCCCCACCCCCCCCCCCCATCGGTCGATTCTTCCATCGGACTACCCGAAGTGAAGGGGGGATGGGGGTGGGGGGTGATGGGTATGTCATTTGTTCCTTTCGCTGCAAATACTTCAGCTTCCCTCCAGCTAATTTTCCAACCGCGAAGCGAAGTACCGCGAGAAAGGAACTGCCCTATACGAGCTGAGATAGTGGCCTGAATTGGTGGTGGGGACCCGTCCACTAAGGGAGGGGCGCGAGGGATGGCAGTTCCCGCCCCACATAGGACCATGCAGCCGCCAGACTGCGAGACCTCCGTAAACGCTTCGTGCTTTGTGCTTCCTCCACTGGCCTTCTCTCTGTGGCTGTGATAACCGTGGGTGGCGATTTGAATCATATACTGTCCCGGAGTTTGATTGATTGGATCCATTACGGTTCTCACCGTTGACGACCAATCTTATCTCACTTAGTAACCGTAGTGAACAAACGATTCTGCAGTAAATGATAAGGTGGAAACGAAAATCTCCATATGAGTTAAGCAAAACCATTCGATGTAGTTAGTACGTGGCTGAAAATCCCTAACAAAACTAGAGAAGTACGGTTTGGCGATGCCACTGTTCTTCGATGCAGCAGTTGCCAATTTAGGCGGTATCAGGACTGCCTGATAAGTAGGCAGAAGCTGATTCTCCCTTTTTCTCTCTTTGATTGGGAACATCTAGTCAAATTTGCCGTCGAAACAGTATTAGGGTGTACACTTCTTCAACTGCGTCTAACCGTAAGATTGACAAGGGTTCATTCAACGACTAAGGTCCCACTTCTATGACGCAGAAATGCTACTCAATCCTTTTGTTAATGAAGGTGTTGTCTGGAGCTCATTGGTTATCGTTTGCACTGTTTTGCTGCAGAATAGAGAGGCGAGGAGTCAACCGGTAACCACGGAGGACGCCGATAGCGCATTAAAGTTGAGGCATCGAAGTGACGCTGGTATAATGCAGCGACCGAACACACTCACCGATCGCACAAGCGCCATCAGTGATATCAGCGTCATGACGAGCTCATCGACTGAAGGTCACCAAGACGATTCGGTCGTCGTCTATTCTACTGGTGACCCGACCGAGGTTAGTGATGTTTGTTGCATTAGCATGCCCAAAGCAGCACCTCTTCTTCCTGCTAATTGAATCTATCGCAGGTATCAGACCAATCGGTGCATATTTAGATCTCGTTTCTTCACAGTCTGAAGGCGACCCTAGAAGGATCGTTATAGGTTTCTTCTCATTTCTTTTTCATCATTATGAAGCAGCAATATTTGAACATCATAATCAGCTCACATTTCCAAAAATTTTCGGATATGCTTGTCAGAAGCGAAATCACAGTAAAGCTTCCACCTGTGAACTCCTAATAATTTGTTCTCAAGTTTTGCATGCCGGCGATACCATTCGAAAACAACTTTACTTGAAGATATGGAAAAGCAAGTTGAAATCGAGCGATTAGACGGGGATTTGTGATGCACTCTAAGGAGTCGTCGTATAGCCATCGGTTCTCATCTCTGACGAATTTAGTGGTTTGGAGATTTGCGTGCTATACTTCGATCTCATACTGGCCGTACTAGATGCAGTGACATATATATAATGACAAATAAGCTTTAAATACATATCAAGTTAAAAAGTCTTTAATTAGCGCAATGGGTTAGCAAAAGTTCGCTAAAAAAAGTCTTTGTTGAAGGATGTTCGCCTAAAGAAGCTTCATTATGCTGCCCTCGAGATTTATATAGTGGAGAAGAAATTCGTTGAACAACTCGACGTTCTCGCTGTGGTTGGCCACCTCTTTTTTTTCTTCATGTTTCTTAAAGACACCTAATGAGCTTTATAACCCTTTTTAAGGTGCTGTATTGGTTCTCTTGCAGCGACCTTTTCTCCTTTACTTATGATGAAGTAAGCGACAGAATGAGTGTGACAAGATGATTGAGCATAACTAGGAAAATTAAGCATCGAAATAAGCGCGAACTATGCATCCCACTTGTTTAATATTGCGAAGTTACACCATCTTGTTACGCCTTTGAGAAGTTCCATTGGAAACGAAAATACAAGTTGATACAATTCGTGTGTCGGGTTGGACGATGATTTGAGCCAGCAAACTTTAACGCAACTTCAAGATTCAGTACGCTATTTCCCGAAAATATGTCAATCTCACGGGCGTATGTTTTGGCGATAACCAATATGGACATTTGTGAATCAGTTTTCATGAAATCTTTTTTTAAATGATTACATGTAATGCAGCAGCTTAAAAGAAAGCTAATGTTTGAAATAGTGACCATTTGCTTTTGGAATCAAGTTTTTGCATAGAGGCAAAGTGAACAACTTCACAACATCAGTGTGGACAGATAAGGTACCAAGCTCCGAAGAAAAACTAGTGCTGCGAAGAAACTACTCTTAAGTACATTGGAAATGTTTATATTTTAACATGCATTTATTGGTCCAAAAGAGGTGTCACAGTTTTTAAAAGAAAGGTCGTATGCAGGAGTGCTATAATAGATTCTGTCGATTTATGACGTAAATATTAACCATTTAGCAATATCCGAAATTTGTGTCTGAATATGGAAAAAGACATGGAGTGGATTTGTTGTGCGATCAACCGAATGGTCAGTCGAATGTTATTTCGTTAATCGCGTCGCAGTTGCTTATGTTGAAAGGGGCACACAGTGTTCTTTTGGAAAAATTTGCTGCCAAACTCGCATCTTGGTGAGTTTCGTCGTTTATTCTTTGTGTTATCTATCTGAATCGTCGCCTAGTGAAGCCTCGAGACAAATATGGGACCTCAGGAACGGCCACGGGCTTGCAACCATAATGGTTTTGAGGGTGCAACATTCGAAAAGTTAAGGTATAGATAATGTTCGGCATTATTGTGGAAAAGCTGGGCACGTTAGTACAAACTGCAAATTATTTGAACACGCTTCTGCACAGTAAAACCCTTGCTTGTGTTCGGGGCGCGCAGCAGCGTAATACTCCCAGCTGTTTCGATTTTTCCTCCTTTTTTTGTGTGCAGTTATATTTCAAACCTTGGATCGCTCACCCGCTATAGTATCAAAAAATTATTCCCTCAGCGATAGAACCTAACCCCATCATTGGATACAATTATTTCCTCCTGTGCGATATCAGTCTGTCGAGGTCATTCGTTCAGTAGTGATTTATAGAACCTTAATGCGACTATACAAATTACTATGTTATTAAGCATGTCGGTTACGCTCTACACCTATGATCCGAGAAGCGAAAATTCTTTTCACTATGTGGTATTTGAGATGTCAGCAATATATCGAATCGGGTGCAGTTTTCAGAAGTGCTGTTATTGCTTTCGAACCTTCTGTTGTCTATGTTTGTTTATTGAAAGTTTGCACAAGCGAATGGGCTCACTTCGGTGAACGTTGCAATGCTTAGTCGGTTAGGAATCGGCATTTGCGTATAGTCATTGCCTTCTTCAGGGATTCACGAGAGCCGAATATGGCTGAAGTACTAAAGAACAATGCTGGATTCTTGAAGTTCTGCGTTCCTTATTTGAAAGAGAAGAAGAAATTTGTGGATGAGTTGGTGAAGCAACTTCAAGGAAACGAGCTTCTAGCACAAGCTACAGCAAAGGTGGGTAACCCAGTTCGCCATGGCATTATCGGAAACATCTTCACACTGGACTCTGAAGGGAACATATGGTGATTGTTCTTGCAGGCTATCTTCTGTATCTTCTTCTTTGCGGAAATAGGTTCAAGAATTATATGTAAAGCTTCTCACTCCTGCTTTTGGGCCGATTATGAATCAGCTCGCAGTTCAACCAATGCCTATTCTTTCGCTGTTCACTCTATTCGGAAATGGTGATCGCAAGGATTCATGTCGTCTAAAAATCTTTCCACGGGCTACTTTGACTCCGGAGTTTGTCAAAAAACCGTGAGAATATCAAACACTAAGCGCATCATAATGACATTGCAATAAAACATGACGCAGAATTTGAGTTCCACACCGCTTGCTGGAATTCTTGCCTCATCTTAGAGTTGTCGCTCGCTTGTGATAGTTTTTTTAAAAAATGTTTGCATGCTTGCTGTCTCCGAAATTTGCGTGATGTGCATTTCGATGTTTCGGTGATCATAGATTGCAGGAAATATTAATCTTTCTATATAAGTCCTTGCCACATGGAAATGACGTGGTGGGTAACTTGGATGTGATGTGAGTTGGGAGGGGGGGAGAGAGCGAGAGGCGGGAGTATAGTGAAAAGGAACGAAAAAAAGCGCGGTAAAAGTAGAGGGAGTGTGTGTTAAATCCAGAGTGTATAATTATTAGCATAGCAATCAATGAACTTTTTGCAGTTTGAGGAGCAAGCAACGAATAGGATCTCAGTAATCCAACGGTTGGATATTGTTCACCAGAATGTCGTCCGGTATAATATTTTACTGGAGGCGTACAAGAAATATCTCGTTCCGGATTCACACGAATTTATCGAATGTGAAAGTGAGTATTTTCCACTGTTCTTCTTAATAAGAATTTATCCACTCAACTGTCGTTTAGCAATTTATTGTTGAGTTGAAACTTTTCGATCACAAGAGAAATTTGAAAATGCATTTTTTTTTTCGTTTATCAAGCATAAGTTTCATATGTAACTCCTGTAGAATCATATTGATATCTTTAGTTTCAGTCTTCTCTATGAAAGTCTAATACAAGGGAATATCCTCTTAATGAAGAACACTATGATTATTTATCGTTAAATGACTAATTTTATTTCGTTCATCTATATGAATTATAATTGCCTCTTTATAGTTTATTTACTGAAAGCATGATACTAATGTAATAGTATGTTGTAGGTGCTATAAAAGAACTCTCAAAAGTCTCCGAAGTGGTGAATCATCAAATGAGCCTGGCCGTTATGGAAGAAAAACTCGTTGAACTCTATCGTCGGCTTGAGGTTTTCGTCTCCTCATTTCATCAACGGGAAAATAGATGTGTGATGTAACATAGTCTAATATAGGATTCGAACGTTTAGTTGCTTTATTTGTGCTTAATATAATTTCTGGAGTACTATTATTTGACATCTATTTCTGGAGTAGGTACTATTCGAAGCTTGTGCTAGAAAAATATTTTTATTCCCACTGATATTTGTCGTGTTAACCGTCTTCATCTCGTCGTGCTTCATTCTTGAGATATGGCAATCTCTTTATTGCTTTTTTTGAAAGCACAAACTGCTAAAGAATTTTTTACTCATATTCTAAAATTTCTCGCATCCCTTCACGAAACAAGAGATAAGATACATGAATTTGCCGACGGCAATGTATTCGATTTTGCCACTGATGTAGTAACCCTTTGGCTGTAATTTTTAACGGTATGCATTTTCTGATAGGAGGGAGAAGGGGAGAAGGGGCGGAGAAGGAGGGAGGAACAATTTTTAGATGTGTATTGCTCATAATTCTTTTGTTATGCAGCAAAAGTGAACTCATATTTCTGCTCCTCAGATGAGGCCCGACCGAATTAATCCTTTTATTGAAATTCAGAGCAGAGGTACACTTACCAAAAAATGGCCTTCTATTTAAATCGTTGAAAATGCTCGCACTTCCAAATATCTATTCAGCTCAGAAATATAAGTGATATTCATTAATCCTTTACTCAACACTTTTTTATTGACGGTAAGAACCCTCTGAAATTATAAAAAATTTTCAATTTTTCAGACAGTGCCTAAGTTTGAAGTTTTAATGTGTTTTGCAGGGTCATTTTAATGTATTTGAAGCGAATAGACATTTATTGCATGAAGGAGAACTCATGAAACAGTCTCGCAAAGATATTCAGCCAAGATATCTCATTTTGGTGAGCCCGTTTAATTTTTTTTTTTTATTTTTTGCTTTCCTACTGAATCGTACTTTATTAAGCATTGCTTCACGCTGATTTGAAACTTATTTATTTTTGGAGTTGAGCGCATTTTTAAAAAATTTATACAGTTGGAGTTGTTCCTAGTCCCCGTTTTTCCCTCTTTTTTTTCCAGTGCGATTTTTTCATTAGCGCCTACAGTATTATGGGATCTGCTTTCATTTTCGTCTTTCTTTGCTCGAACAGATTGATACTTTTTTGACCACATAAATAACTAATGAAATAGGCTGTATCCTGTTTTTTTTCAGTTTTCGGATGTGCTGCTCATATGTAAATATTCAAGAGCGCCTTCTCTTGGTTCTGAGGTATGCTTCCAGCCTGATTTCTATCAGTTCCCAATACTTGGTGTGCGCGTTAAAGCTGAGGAGCATGGTGAATACGAGACACACTTCCAGTTGTTAAGCACCAAAAAGAGTGCCGTTTTTATTGCAAAGTTAGTTAGTTTGCCTCTTTTTATTTTGTCTTTAATGTTCATTAAAGTATTTCGTGAAAAAATTATTGTTTATCATAGCTGTGATTTTTTTCTATGGTGCAAATAAAAGCTTGTACTTCTTGAAGAGTGCGTCAAACGAAACATTTTCGTTCATATTCGTAATTTCTAATGGTTTAATGTATTTGTTGTAGCCTTCCATTGGGGACATCTTTACGTAACATCGTATTTTTATTTAATCTGCGGCTATTTTTAAAAATTTTTGAGTCAACGAAATAAATGAGTGAGAAAATTTTCTTTGTTCAAATGCGAGTTAGTAAATCAATGCAAAAAGTAGCGTGAAGAATTATGAGGATTAGGCATTTGCATATTTGTCTTGTACGGATCATGTATAGTAATTGTTTTTAGGATTGATTGGTTTGTTTTCAGAAGCAAAAGGGAGCGGGATGATTGGGTGAAACGTCTTAGCGATGCAAAGAGGGACGCTCGGAAGTTACGGCATATTTCGGTGGCTCGACGCTCCAAAGTAAACCCTTTACTCACTAGTGATGAGTACATAAAATCGTTCTAGATATATTCTATGAAGAAGCAGTGATTTACAATAACTTAGATCGTTGATAAGTGAAGAACCGATTATCTTGCGAATTGTAATTAACGGCTCACAAAAATAATATTGATGAAAGTATTTGCGCAGCGAATGGAATTGTTTTTTGGGACCTGAACTGACGGTCGCAGCAAGCGCATACTTCACCTAATGTGCTTGACTAACACAACATTACAATTGCTTTTAGTGTGGAATCAGTAGTTGTGAATCCAGTATAGAACATGGTGTTGTTTCATGTGGCTGATACGTTACATACGCCGGGCACCGCGGTAACGTCGGCTGCTTTGGACGCAGTGTTTGCCGAGAGGGAAGCATCAGATAATGACGTTTCACCGACGCTAGTGCATGTCAGCGAAAAGTACGTCGCACCATGGATACCTGATCCGAAAGCTACTACGTGTATGATGGCTGGATGCAACACCAAGTTCAACGTCTTCAACCGAAGGCACCATTGCCGCGAGTGCGGAGCGGTAATTGTTGTGTTGTATTTATATCACATTTATCTTTAGATCACCGCCTATGCTGTTATTAAGGTCGCACATATTGAAGTTTTTGCTGAACGAGAGGCGTTTCACGAAGAAGAGCGATCCAAGTCCCGCATTGAGCCAAAAAGTGGGCTTTATAGTATTTCTTGTTCCAGAAGGATTGGATGAAACGAAAATAAATCAGAAAAGAGTTGTGCATACCGTTTTCTTCGAATCTGAAGAGGTGGAAGAAGGGAACATACTTCCCTTTCACATGTGTTCGAGGTTTTCACTTCTGTTGACGTCGTATGGACCGCTTTCCGGAATTTCGATTGCAAAAACGACTTATTTGGGCGCAACAATGCGGAACGAAATCAAAGCACACAAAATTTCAGCATATGCTTGACAAATTGAGATCGCAGGACGCAGCCCTTTAAGACTGATAAAATTTATCATCAGTGGTGATGTTTTTCGTTGTTTTATGATGGCTATTTTTTTGTATAAATGAGGGATCTTTTAATTTAATAAAGTGCACGCAATCCGATTCACATTATCATGAGAGTTATCGCTGATGTTCAACTCGTAGAAATTCTTAGTGAACATTTCAGCTGATATGTGGCAACTGTGTGGGGCATGCGCCTGTAAAGAACGGTTCGAATTTCATACGCCAAAAAGTTTGTCCCGAATGCTACGTTAAAATCACAAGTCGATGTGAGTGACACTTATTGGTTCTTATTCACTCATATATATTGCGAATGGTATTATGTTTATATCGAAACACTCGAATACCTTTCTTCAGCGTTGAGATAAACGGAAGTTATCGTTTCTTCGACATAGGTGATAGGTAATGCAGCCAGTGTTGTGCGATTTCTGCTGGATGTACGCGAAAATTTTTATCGATTAGTGATATGATACGATTGGAAAATGTATTTATTGATATAAAGAGGAGTGATATTATTTTGAAGGGTGTGGCACTTTCTCACCGAATCTCTTTGTCGCACCAACAAGTGGTTCTCGTTCGAAGATTGTTCTACCCGATCGCAATGAAAAAGGTATCGTCTCTGGTACGGTGTTCATCAGGTTTGTTTTTTTTTCTGTTTTATTTAACAGCATAAAATATACTTTGCATATTTTATAATATTTTCTTTAAAAGTTTGCAGTTCTAGGCACTCATCGAACATGACATTTTCATGGTTCGGATCAATCTAGACTTCTTTAGAAAGCACCATTTGTATGAGCAAAAGGGCTGCACAATGTCGATAAAACTTGAGGTCGTCGACTCGTGATGCATTCTTCATCGGTGTAGTGAACGATCGTGTATCTTACATATCCGTACGTGGATATTTAGGTGATTTCTTGCCGACTCGATACCTTCTCTATAGCTGAGTTGATATCGTTGTACCCATTCCTTTTATTGGTGACATTTTCCGGCTTCCGCCTTGCTCATAATTTAATCGTTACTTTTTCACTTTCATAGAGTTGTCGTTATTTTTAAGTTTTCATTTGCCATCCTATCTGTTTGCACTTTATCTCCATTGATATTCCAAAAAGCGCTTAAAGAATAATGAGATATAAATATTTTAAGGAATAAACGAGTTGGTGAAACACAAAAATGGGGTCGCCTAATTCAGCATTCGATGGTGCAATGGTGCTGTGCTTCTATGATGCGGAATTCGTTAGTCATCTTGCACTTATCGTTTCCTCTTTGCTCTATACTATTCAGCATCGATCAGTTCATTTAATCTTGCGAAGTTTATTGTATTCTATACGAATCATTTTTATGTTATTTCTTTTTTGTGGGCTTTGATAAGTGTATATTTATTGGCTTATTTTTGCATCTAATGAGTCTTTAAAAGATTGACCTAATTTGATCTCATCAATGATATAAAATGCAATACGTGTAATCGCTCTACTCATCAGTGACACTAAAATGTCGAACAGTTTATGATTTCAGTGGAAATCTAATGAGTTTTCATAAAAACAAATTTAAAAAATTGCTTTCTCACTTCGTTGCTTAGGATGTTTGCAAGTCATTTTCGGAATGCAGTTGTCTTTTTGTAGTTGAGTAGTTTATCTTTTCAAAGAAGAGGGGGAGGGGAGGGGAGGGCGATGAGGTGTTCTAATTAGCTCAAAGAGAATCTCCAGTAAAACCAGTTTGGAATAAAAACAACATTCATGAATATTCGGAGGGATCATCTCGAAAAATTAATCCAATTGTTTCATTTTATTTATCGAAATGAAATTTTTATTAGTTGTAAAATATTTCTTTGAAGATTGTTGTCGTTGTCTTATTATTGCTGAAAGGTAAAATAAGATTATACTATGAGCATAGATGTATATATAGGATATAATTTTTACAACGGAATTTGTTGAATATTATTATAGGATGCGGAACCATGCGCACGTCATGTTCTATTGGGTTTTGACTTATCAAGCACTCAACTAGAAGATGGTGGTCAATTGTTTGAACTATGTCATTCGAACCAAGTTAAAGGGAGTGGAATTTCGATTGCGTTTCGTGTCGCTCATGCGCGAAGTGCCGAATTGTATGTTTGTTGATCATTTTCTTTTTTTTTTTTATTTTTTTGTTTCTGAAATCATATTGAGGGATTCCGTCATTCGGAAAAAAAAAGAAGCTATTTATGGGATGCTTATCCATCTTCTTTAATATTCTTTTATAAATTTTTTTATGAGAGTTCAAGCGTCTTTATGATCGTTTAATCTCAACTTCAACTAGGAGGTTTTCGATTCGAGTTGAAATACTAGGAAGACTGGCAATCATGTCGGCCCTTGATGAGCGGTAATTTTTTTTGCATTTTCCTCCTTACGAAGATCGGTCATTTTAGTGCAGTCAAAAGTTTCCGTTGGGGTCGAGCCTATACGAAATTTCGGGGAAATTCGGAATTTGCTGATCACTGTCCGGAACTTCCATAACTTTTTCATGGACTGTCGGATTTAAATGCAAACTGCCCATCTAGGATAATTGTCGTTTAAAAATGTGAATAAAGATCCTCGGAGAAAGTTTTCATTCTGGCGACTCCATCTGGAACTTTGTCGGTTTATTTTTTTTTCTGATTTATCGTTGAAAATACCAACTTTTTTTTTCTCGGAATAAGATCTTTGAACTTTCTTAATCTTGCCTGTAATGTAGCATATTTATTTTCGAGCGGATTTCGGACACTGTAATTTGCATAGTGTCATGCTTGATATGCGTAGTAGAGCTAGCGCAGCTAGCCGGAAAAAATGCTTTTATTCAGTCGAAGATTAGCCGTCCAAGATACCAAAGTAATTCTCTTGCTGAGGTCTCGAGGCATTCGAAGTAGTTTGCTTTGCAAGCGGAGTCCGGTGAGGTGGCAATTGGAATTCGCTCTTGTGGCCGCATAGATCCTCTATTTTAAAGCATCGAGTGCGACGTGTAAGTCTCAGTGTGCCAAGAATGCCGCAGCTTGTGGATTGGCGGACTACCTTCTGTCACATGCAAGCAACTTTTTGGCGAGTCTTGCAATGTTCTGCTTGCTTCACTGGCTTACGTAAACTGTTGTTTGATTGTCGAAAAGCAGATTCATTTAACCGTTTTCTCGCAGTTCACTATTTTATCTATTTCCACCCGTTTATATCTTCTCGCATATACGGAAATGCGATATAATTTCTCGAGATTATGGATTTCTTGGCAGCTATCGATTCTGATCTTTCATATACACGAAAATCCTTCAAATCAATGTATTCATTAGCCGTAGTAGTTTATTTTGCATATAATTAGGGCTGTTCATGAGTAGAGCCGTGTTTCGTTGAGAAAATAGTGAATTAATTTTTTATAGGTGAGCCTTGGATGAATTTTTTGATGTTTTACCGAAGTGCTAACGAAATGTGAGAACTTCATCTAGCACAAGCGCCGTTTAATCACATCTCTGATGCTTACTTGCAATTGACTCCGATATCTGCCACTCTTCTCTAAGAGGCTGACTGTAGCACTAATTTTCGTCGGTAATTTTTGCTCATAAGCCACATTTCATTCTGGCGTAATTTTCATAAACTAGTTCAATGTTGTCTATGAAGATTATAGTTTTTTCTTCAAATTGCAATCTGCTTATATCTGAAGAGTATTATATAAGTTCGTGTTTATTGTTTTCACATGTGGGGTCACAACTTTGACATCTTTTTACGACATCACAACGTCGTTCATTTTCGAGTGTGCTAATTTTTCCACGCGTAGAGGTATATTTGGTTTTTCTCTGTTATTCTTAGACCATCTGCTATTAGCTATAACAACATATTCGTTATAACGTTTTTCGTTATAAAGTTCATTATTTCCTTCTTCGAATCGAGTGCATATCCCCAGTTATTTTATAGTAGGAAGAGTTTTTGTCTTCACTTTTTCGAAAATAAGAGTGCTTGGTTTCGTTTTCCTAACGTTTTTTTAGTCTTCATCAATGCAAGTGAATTGCTGTTCTGTGAAAATCCGGTATAATGTTCCCTCTAATGCTTCGTGTTGCATTTCATCCCGATGGATTGATTAAGTGGCGTTGCTGAAAGCTCTTAGTTGGTGCCTAATGCTCATTAACAAATCTGTGCGTTAGTTTATTGCATTTAATTAAAATGCTGTAATTTCTTGCTTATGAGCTTTTCTTCAGAAAGTCTAAGTTAGGAAGTTACAAGTTTTGCAAGCGCTCCCCATCTTCGTTTTTTGGTGTGAATCTCCGTATCAAAGTTGATTAGCAAGTCTTTTGTTTTGTTCCGATTGCTTCGGGAGAGGGTTTCTGCCTATCGATGATACCAGTTTGGAATTGGCTCTCTGTTCAGAAAAGCATAGTGGATCGACGTTGTAAAAACATGTTTCTTCATTGACCGTCTGGCTTGTTATGAACTAGCGAATGCCCTATGGGGAGATTTCACTGCATTTGTGCGGCAAAAGTGCAAACTCTAGAAGCGCGATTTAACATCACAGGTCGAATGTGGACAATTGTGTATGCGCGAAAGATGCAGGTTTGGTTCTTTTGTCATTCGATCTGCTAGGCGGATACAGCTGTTACGTTGGAGCGATCTTTTCTACGATAATCCAAACTCACACAAAGGGTCAGCCAAAGGAAGCGTGAATCGGCTTTCGAACGGTGCAATTTTGAGAGTAAAGTATTGCAGAGGAATGAAAAGCAGATTTGCTCATTTCAGCTTAATCGAATAACGCGCTTAGATTCCGAAGAATTTCCTGTTATTAAATTAACTTGAAATGTTTATAAGTTCTTAAATAGGGCATTTCCTGTCCTGTGTTCGCTTATCGCAGAGGAGAGTCACCTCTCTGTCTCCATCTGCTCATATGTGCAGTTTCTCTCATTTGGCAACAAACGAAGCAATGTACACATATAATTTTTAATGGTCGGTAATGTTGCAGTCTTACTAGCAGTATGGAAGTTTAGAAGAATTAAGAGTTGCGGTTTTTGTGGCAAAATAGGATCTTTCTTTTAGCTAGCAAAAATTGCTAATAGTTTAAAAAATTTAATTTTTATTAGTCCGTTGGAAAACTTGAAAAGAAGATTTTTCCCAACAGTGTTCAATAGCGGCCGTGAAATGATTTTAGGGAAATATTGGTCTAATCAACGAGCACCAGCAAGAGGACCCACTGCGTTTAAGATTCCAAGATTCCTACAGTAAGGTAAATGAAAGATTGCGCCACGGCATTTGATAGGACATGCGTTTTCGCATTTTAGTCGGCCGAACCAGGGGGCTATCAGCCTACTCAAAAGCATCACAAAACGGCTGGTCATGTATTTTCTAGCAAAACTAACCAGCTGAATAAAACTTGACTAAGAAAATTCCTCTTTATAATTTTTTTTTACTCGTTAATATTTCAGTAACTCTTAGAGGAGCTGACTTTTCAACAGAGGATCGGTTTGCCTCAAGTATAATTTCAAAATATTTCAGCATCCTTTATTTTGAATTCGCGAGAGCAGAAGTGAAAATTTGGCTTAGTTTGCATCGCTTGAAGTGTGAACTGCTGATTTCGTACTTTTTATGCAGATTGTAATAAATTTATAAGTTTCACCATCGCATGACCCTTAGATGGGATTTGAATCGTCACGGAGCATCGGATCTGTCTCAAGGTTGCGAATAGGAAGTTATCGCATGATGTAGAATGTAACCAACGAATTTCATCGCTTTTGTTAAAATCTGGACAGAAACCTATCCGTAAAGAGGTATTACGTCGTATCATTAGGATGTAACTTTTGAAAGATTTTGCAAAGGCACATTAAAATGAGAAAAAATTAAGTCGTTCAATTACTTCACTTGGAGTTTTGTTCAAGTTTATAGCGTTTTGAATACCGGAGGCCATATTAGTTGCCACACTCCTGCATAATGATGGGCTGAAAGGAGAAATGTTGATGAGCCTTTTTTTTCAGATGGAACGAGGCACTTACAGCTGGGCTGCGTGCTTTTTGGATGGGAACAGTGAACGTCGCTAATAACAATGAAGAAACAAAAGCATAAGTCATTAATCATGTGACCAGCAGTCGTAAGGTGAGACTTCATTGTCTTGAGATTGCACTACTTGCAGCAGTTATATTTATAGCTTATAAACTCTGTGCTTCTTTTCGACAATCTGCATTAATGGGATATCGTGGATATTTTTTGGTAAAGTGTTTGTGTTTTCTCATTCGAAGATTCAGTTTCTGCGTAATTTTGCCGTTGGTAAATGCCCTTACGACATAAAGCTGGCTAATGAGAGGTGAAGCTTCTTTGTCTATTCATTTAGCCAGTGTGCTATTCCAGTTTGCAAACAGTGAAATGAGGTGCTGCGAAATTTGATGAAACGATTGGATAATGTGTTTTTAGTATGGTTAGGAAGTGTCATGCTGAAAAAAGATTCAATGACTTGGCATGTGAGGCCTGATTGTCTGTAAACGAAATGAAAGCAACGCATATTCGTCATCCTCAAGCTTATTGTGAAAGATTTTCGTATGGGATGGATTCTGCTTGAAGTGAGCCCACTTTGGATGGGAGATGTAGACATAGAGACTACAGTACAGCAAGTTGCCAAGTAGTGTGCTAAAGATTTCGGCCCCGAATTTGATAAATAATGGCATCATGTTGCAAATTCATCTTTCAGCCGCATTTAGCTGCGAGAGTTATTCGTTCAAAGGTTGGTATATTTGCATTCGAATACTCAAAGTATACAATGAGTATGTGTTTGTACATGAACTAATTATGATAGTGTATTCGAAAAATAAAACTTGGTTTGGGAGTCGGCTTCGGGTGGACTTATGTCTAATTTGGCTCCTAAAGCTTCACTTAAACAGGTTCCGTAGAACATCCTGTCTAAAATCCTGCGTTACAATTTTGCTGTCTATTGAAAATGAAAAGAAAATATTTGATTTTCGGCACTTATAGCGAATTTGTTCGCAGAACAGAATATCGAAGTGAATTTCATAAAGACCCTCGTTCACAAGAACGCCCTTCCATTTACGGCGCCTTCGACACAGCGGAAGATACAGCCCATCCGGTTCGAAAACTATGTAAATTTGTTATTTTTTCGGATTCGTCGCAATGAAATTCGGAGAGGTTTAGCCAACTTGTCGTGAGTGAAGTCCTCTCCAACAAAATTTGAAGTATTCTTTTTAAATTGGAAGAAGGAAGGGGGAAAAAGTGAAAGACATATGTTGGAAGAGTGGTAGTCGTGGAAATGAGATCTGAAATGCTCGGAAAAGAAGTGCAGCAAGTGTAGAATGATACATTACTAAAAGAGTATCGTATCGTAGAATTACTGTCTTACGCGATGTGATGATTAAGTAAGCACTGAATGAAGGTACATACGAATTGACAAATGAAACTGTCCTCAAGAGATTTGTTTAGAGCCATTCGACGCTCTTGTCATAACAAGTAATCTTGGTTGTTGTCCACTAGCACTGTTTTTGGTGCAGCGTACGATATGCTGGGATTTATGATGCAGTTTGAAGAACTGCAGCAATTATAAAATCAAATGAGTGTTGTCATATTGTCTGGGAAGGTTTTCCCACTTTCGGTAGCTAAACAAGGCGATAAAGGTGAGAAGCTAATGGGGAGGAATCACTGAAAAAGTTTGGTTGGAATGTGGGAACAATTTTGATCGTATTAACTGCTAATACTGGTAAGATCATGATACATATGGACTAGTGGTGGAAATTTAAGAACTGAAACCCATCGGTGATCACGGAAGGGCACACAATTTACGCATTTGTAATGCATCGTGGTGCAATTCAGCATTCATTATTAATTTTACTGCTGTTGTACACATATATTTGTTTGTTATTGGCGAACGTCTCTGCATATTTGAATATACATATGTACTTCTTGCCCAGAGCCTTGTTTTTCGTTTTTGGCAAAAAGGAATGAAAATGACCGGAACTCTTGGCTGCCGTTCCGATACAAAAGAGAGTAAGTTTCTCGGTTGCGGCTGCTCCCAGAGCTAGGAGCAACTACCACAGTCAGCTTATGACTCCTCTAAGTCAGTTCGAGAGTAAGATCCCTAAATGACTACCACTGCATTTATTGGGGCATGTTCATATCTCTAGGATTCGGAATTATGCTCGAAGAGTTTGAAAGAAGCGACACATTTTTCGCTGTTATTGCTCTAGGCAGTCGCAGGCTGTCTGGAGAAAGCGAAAGAACATAATGAGCTTCTTTGTGCATTGCCGCAGCCTAACTTTTTTTGGTTAGTAGTTTGTGGTTGGCATAATTGTTGCATTTTTAGAGATATTGCTGACAGATACCGTTAACAGAGAGGGCAGTATTGGTGGTGCTCCCTCGCCTCGCTTATATCGACTGCTCATATTTGCTTCGTTTGCAACCGTTTATCTTAATCAGTGGACGATGATGTATATTTCAATTATTAACTCATCCAGACGGTTTATATCAGTGTTATTTGTGATCGTCAAATGTTTTGCACTAATGCTTCATCGTGCAACACATTTCGCTTGTATTTTGTTTATTTCTGTTTTTCATTTTTCAACTGGTTTCCTGACCTTTATATTATTGATTCCTTAAGTTGATTCCTTAGTGCCTTTCATTTTTTTTCCGCAAACTGTGCCAATTTTGTTTTTTCCCATATTGCATATTTTGTTTGAACTCTTCGTCTTTTTTTTCTCCATTACTTTAGTGTAGTGCATCTTCAGGAAATGGGTTAGTGATATGGCATATGTTGTAGTCATGTAGTGTCACTGATGCTCTGTAATATTCTAATAATCTGCTATGCTCTGAATTGCCAATCTTTAGCGTGAATTCTTAAAAAGCCTAGTTTGTAGATGCAACGGATGAGGAGGTCTATTTCTGCGTCCAGACCATTTAATGTGCCGTAAGACTTTGAAGCTTTGGAATATTATTTTATGGAGCAGCAAGTCTGAGGTTAGTTAAATGGTAGAAAACGCTTTCTTCACTTCTTGTAACGTTGAGGAAAGTGGAATTGTCGAAAAAATTTGCGAGAGAATAATAGAAATGAAAGGCGGCAAGGAAGTAGAATTTTGTCCATGTTTTACTATCACGGCTACTTTTGAAGCCGGCACACCCTTCTGACGCTTATGTATTCCTCATTGTGCGGTAGTTTCACGATTGATTTGCAAATGTTCTAAGGACACGACAAACGCATCTTTCTGAGGTTTGAGAGCTTGGGTATCGTAGACACATTGCATTTGTTGTCTTTGCCTTAAAGCAATCTCTTCTGTGCTTACTCTACTACGCTGCGGGCTTATCGGTGACAAGTTCGTGATATTATATGACTTTCTTAGGGATGCTTTCCAGTATGTTTGAATTTTAGTGAGTACGATGGCTGAAAGTTTTACTTGCCGTCAGTGTAGAGGTGTGATTGCATTTTAATTATGCCTAACATATTATGTTGTAAATTCTTTTTTCATGTCTTATCTGGTCTTTTTTTTCATGCAGTCATTGTTTTCTTCTCTAGGAGAAATTTCCTCTATATTGTTGTTTGATCGCATATTTTGCTCATTCATATTTTGAAATCCGAATCGCATGCCGGTCACTTATTTTTTTGCGCCTTCATGCAACTGTGATTGACGAGTGTTTCTCATTTCGTTAGTTGAATTGATTTGCGACCGCTGTATTCTTTCATCCAAACGGTTGCGTATTGCAGTCATTTGTACAAATATTTTTCCTCTTCCATCTTTTATTGCAATTATATTCGTCTATTTACTAAAATACTATTGAGTTCGTGGGAGTGCCATATATTCTCCACAGGCCGCTTATAACTCCTTGGCTGTTTTGAAGTTTTATCCATATAAACTTTATCATTGTTGAGGTTGAGGTCGCATCTCGTTTATATTCTGCCCAGATGAATTACAAGGGAAAACTTTTTGACCTTCCTGATATAGAGCGTTCGTGCTGATATTTCGTATGAAACGTTCGTAAGTTTTACAAGTGGTGGCGGCAAAGATAAAGGAGCGTCCAATAATCGAACGCTCGGAAATTGGGTAGTAGTGACGAAAAATATCACTTGGTGCATATTTGCTTTGAACCCGGCGTTTTTTAATTCCTATTGCCAATTCCGTATTGCAGGAACTCGATGTTCTATGAACATTTTTCACAGCCCTCAAGTAATAAAACAGGGATCCTGATAGTATGTTGGGGCATACGTCTTGAAAAAAGATTGCTCTTTTAAGAAAATTTCATATCTGCGCAGCGTTTATTAAAAGCAACAACCTGATTGCGTTACACATGGAGTTTCAAAATTGAGGATGCACATATTTGTGTCAAGTTTTCTGCAACTGTTCAGTAAAACCAATGAAACCGGAAAACATCGAAACGTGATGAGGATACAAAGGTTGTATCACTGTACACAACACTAAAGGGAACGATCGGCCAAATCAGGTGTGTATGCTCGCAAATATACAACGATGGAACCACATTTACCTCCATTGCGATCAGAATTTAGGATGAATTAACATTGACGGTGAAATAGATGATGGGATTTTTTTTAAGCCAGAAAAGTCTATCGAGTGGAAAGTCGGTGTTGAAAATGCACACGTCGGCGTTAGTGCTCACTTAATAAAAGAGCTCATCAATACTTTAGAAATAACCGTGGCATTAGCGTATTTACTTCGTCGGAAGAACAATTTGAAGTATTCGCGATGAACAAAACATTCAAATTAACTCACTTTGCAGTTATTTTGCTGCACTATGCTGTCTTCTCTTCGTTGCTTTTCACTTTGTACTTTTGCGAATTACTTAGCAGCGACATAGCTCACATTGCCACTTTATTGCAGAGGTCTCATGTAACCATATTCTCTTTCTCTAACAATGAACACCTTAGTTTTGCCAATCAAGCTATAAAATCTTACGCTGAATTTGATACGGTAAGGAATATTTCCATCGTTCAGCTTGAGGGAAATCGTTTTATGACGTCAAAGGAGGATTCACCGCAAATTTCAATCGTTCGCTTACAATATCCCAGGGGCTTTTCAAAACGAAACATCTTTCAGTGAATTTTTTCTGTACAAAATAATTCACCTCTAGGCGGCAATACTTGGAAGAAGTTTTCTGTTTGCATCCGTTGTTGCAAGCATTTAAAACGATGGATTTTAACCGAGAAAACTACTTCCGAGCGAAGAGAGAAGCTCCGAATACCTCGAAATATGATGCTAATGAACGTTTTTTTTTTGTGAGAATATTCTGCACTATAAATATAGTGCACTATAAACACTATAAGTGTAGATATAGTTGCATCTTATGTATAAATTTACGTTCGTATTGTCAACATTTATGCTCCCCTTTTCTAATCACATTCATTCTCAAATGAATTTCGCAAGGTATTCGTTTCGATTCAATTTGCGAAACCGTTGCGCAGTGTGTGCCATCGTGCTCGTTTCGTTATCTTTGCAGCCACGATCCCATGTTTACTGAAATGCGAAAGAATGCTTCATTATATTGAATAAATGAGTCATTTCGAATGTGTCAGTGGATTCAACACATTTTAAGGCTAGAAATTCACGCACGGTCGAGAAGTGTCCCAATGAACTCAACAAGGTTAAAGGTTAAGGGCACACTCATGCATGTGTCAGGTTAAAACAGCTTCAGCAGATTGCCTTCCTGTCAATGCTGGATATCGCAGTTTTCTTTGAGCTTCAGTTGTGAAATGGTGCTCATAATTTCAGTAATACAGAGCGGCGTCTTTTGCAGTATGTATGAGCATTTAGAACGTTACTGTTAAGAGTTCATCAGTCAGTGATTTTCCGACTTCCCGCGTTACCTTTCCAAGTTGCAAAATGTCGACGTCAAACTTCCGCTTTTCTATACAGGAGCAGTTATTTAACAGGCTCGAGCGCGATGTGCCGCTGTTGATCATTGTTCCACCGGAAAAAGTACCTGTGGATGCAGTCTTCTCTAGTAAGAAAATTGCCACGAAAGACGTGTCCAGAAGTCACCGAACATGTTGCTCGTTGATTATGAGGAATTTTACAATGAGTTTTTGAATTGTGTTCTAAAACTCAGCCTATTTTTGCAAGCGCAATCTTCGGCGCGTACTGTCGAATACGACGCTTAATGTTGGTTGTAGTGGCGATTGTTTTTCTTTGATATCGAGAAATCATCTTACACTTCTCCGATTGAGGCGATTACGACCAAATGGGTCCGTTTTGCGTCTTCACGCATCCACATAGCCTTCTGATTTCGAGTACTTAAGTTTTTTCAACTTCTACAACAAAGCCTTTGTGCTCGCACGCTTCGTCCATCCGTCACATACTTTCATTTGTATGCCTGTTCTCTGTGCAAACGACCAAGTTGTCGGTGGCATCATGTTTCAAGAAGACAATCGCCGATTTGTGCCATCTTGTCCTTTTTAGGGTTTTCATTCGTTGTTTTCGAATGTTCTTTGCTTTATATGATTCTGTTGACTCAGTCTACAAATACGAGGATGTACTCACTTGTAATTTCGAGGACTTTAATGTGGAAGGATTTTAAAAGCGAAGTGTGCTGCATCGATCTTTTTTGTCGTTTGTGGGCTGTGTTATTGATGTGATGTGATGATGTTCCCCTTATACATTAATGCTCTGCTAGTGTTATGAATTTCTTGCATTAACAGTTGATTTAAAAACTATTAGCATTGGATTGTTTCGTTTGCATAGCATAAAAACTATTAGCATTGTGGGATGGTTGAATCATTCTTTTCCTGGTGAACAGATTAGTCGGCTATACGACGTTCCATGACTAACTAATAAACAACTTTACTATATAGTTAGTGTGCAATACCGGCAGAGTCTCTCATTTATTCCGAAAGGATTAAAGAGTAGAGGCCTCGTCCACTACTTATAATAGCAGATATTAAAGATGCTGGTTTTTCACAACGAGCGAGTATTTTCCTCATTGACTGCGCTTAAAGGCCAATTTGCAAAACATGCGCACTAAAAGCTATATAGGAGAATTTATAAAATGTTTGGATCGGTTGCATTGTTAGCCTCTGTGTAATGTCGACGTGAGATGAGTGCTCGTCATTGGCGCTATCGAATCAGTTATTCAAACGAGCCGTTCCGCTATTGCTTTTCTTTCAATTATTTTATGAAAGTGCAGTGGCTCAATAAAATTTTACTAATTACGATAATTTAAAGGCCTTTTTGCATATTTCAACTGATATGTGCTTTCATGTTGCTATGACCATGTTGTGAAGATAATTGCTCTGTTCTAAACATTCTCAGCGACATAGAGAGAGGGGGAGACAGAGAGAGTGACAAGGAAGATGGAAGATTATCAAATGCGTCTAAAGAAACACGTTTAGCCAACTGAGAGCTGTTTTGATCGAGTTTGGTTTAAAAGCGTTTCGATCATTCATTCTTCCGCGCAAGCAAATTCACTCATCGATGACTATAAAGTCATTAGCCATATTGACATTTTTGATGACGTTCTCATCAAACATTTTGGTTATTAAGCATCAAAGATGCTCTTTTTCTTGCACGTGAACAAAATTCGGAAGGGAATTTAGCCTCTATTGGCTGTTGGTTTAATCTCTCGTTTCAATTCGTTAAACGCTAGTCTCTGTGGGGGTCTCACGTTTTGTTTAGACGTTGAATTTTAAATGCGTCGTTATTTTCGTTATTAGATATTTCCATCCTTTGATATGTTGCTCCAGATTGCTCCATGCAGCACTCATTAATTAATCTCGGGCGATATCAAACAATTCCCGATTCTTGTTCGATGGCGAGGTAGTCAAACGATCTCTTACAAGTGATATTATTCGACTCGTATCGTCAAAAGTGATCTATATTGAAGTTGTTTCCTCATTCCCCTTTACAATCAGTCCTCTATTTCGCAAAAATAACATATCTGCATCCGATATACCATAGTCAAACATCCTACTGTTGCTTCCAATTTGTCTTCTTTTAACATATATTTGGGAAATCAACCGTACTAAGAAGCTGTTTCCTAAAAGTTTCGAATTCATTCTATGCATCGTGTTTAATCTCTTCGAAAAATTAAAGAAATCTCGAAAATCTCATTATCCGTTTAATACCGATGCCATCAGCTTTTTTTTGCCGCTGTGCTATAGGCGTAAAATTCCTTTCATATCACTCCACTATCTTCTCTTCATATTATTAGCCTTGTTATGTGTATTGCTATAACCGTTTACTTTTTTATTTCGATTTCTATGACGACTTTATTTTTCCGCATTCGTTGTCTTATAATAATACTTCGGCGATCCTCAATAGACGTCATTTCTGTTTAGCTATGGTGGATGGATGTATCCATAAGAGTATTCGCTGTCATTTGAAGCGTTTCAAAACTGCAGAAAAAAAAGCATCTAACGAATCGTTGCATCGAAAATGCACGTTGAGCGCTGTTATTCGTTTTTGTGAGTGTTCATTTGTAACAATTCGCTATTTCTCAAGTGTGCAATATATCTTTTTGTGTCTGTCGCATATCTTTCCGCTTATTCGATATGTTTTTATTGAGCCCCAAAAGAGTGGGCTAACAGAATATTTCGAGCAAAAATCTGCTCAGTGAGCCGTTAAATGAAAAAATTTTCATGTCAGCTTGAAGTTTCGTTTTTTTCGATATTACGGCGACTACTATCTTCTTCGAGATCACCTCAAAAATCGAAAAAAACATTTTGACGCTACAAATTGCAATATAGCATCAGAACTGCAGTTTTTTTTTTGTTTTGTTTTAGCAAGATGTGACTTTGAATTTTTCGCAAAATTGTAATTTTATTTGCAAGTCGTTTAGTTCTAGAATATTTCAAAGTGTGATTTGTTGTTTTTAGAATAGAGGCTTATGGATATGCCTACTATGTTGGTTTTAGTGACATCATTCTATCTGAAACTTTGCACAAAAAAAAAAACACTCAACCAACGCATTGGCCAGTCATCTGAAACCTTGTTTTTGCAAGCCTCTTTCCCTTGTCGTTGGCCTCATAAACGGTTTGCGTTTCTCCTCATTTAATCATCATATCTTCTGACTTCGAATTACCTAGGTTAAGCAACGATGGGAAGAGCATCCTGTTCTTCATTTCCTAAAAGGAAATTTTTTTTAGCACTTTCAAAGGCGTTGGCTGAAGTTAATTGGGGCTCATTATTTCCACTATTTTCAGTCTCACTAAGAAATAGGATATTTTTTCTGTATTTTGAAGGAATGTTTAGACAAGTTTACAGCATTGGATATTCATTCAATAAAACTGTTGTTTACCCGATGTACTAAAACGATGACTCATAAAACAAGAAATGAGAGCATTATTACCGCTTTGTAATGACAAAGCGGCGTAATCATCTTTTTCACCTACAAAATCTTCGCTAAAACGAAACATTCCGTGATTAAACGATTCCACAAAAACCTCACTTGACAAGTTATTTCTATAATTCTAAAAAAAAATGCGCAGCTTAATTTCTAGACGCCTTAAGCTTTTTATTAATCTATTGCCGTTTAAAGTGCGCGGGGGCGGTACTGCTGCTGATGCTTGCTCAAAATCCAATGTAAACGCCTTCGATGAGTTCTTATCTCATCCATTCCCGACTGCCTTTCTCGTTCCCCATCACTTGTGAAAATGAGAATTAATGATACCCTTGATAATGTCATGCTTATTACGCTCTAAATCGCTCACATGTTAAATGCTTTGCCTTTCAAAGAGCCTCTCTACCTGAGTTGATTCTCCATCCTTCCCACCTATAAAATGTCATTTTTTTGAAGAAATTTTACCGAGTATAAATTCATTATTTCGAGAGTTATTCGACTCAAGAACTGAATCATTGTTATGGGAAAATCATTGATGGTGCTTATTTTCAAAAAAGTCCCGTAATAGCATCGCAAAAAATATAACTATCATTCCAACGTATATCCCGTATCGCTTTCTTTGTTAGCAACACATATGAGTTGATCTGCTGCCACTCTGTTCAACTACCTCGCATTAACTTACTTCGTTATCGAGGGTCTTTATAACAAGAGCTTCACTCATTGTATTTAGGCCAGTATTGCAAAGATCGGTTCATTTCTCTTGCCGAATTGGAAAAACTCATTACTGCAGCACCTCTCTGGAATTATTACATTGCATTAAAACTTTCTTGAGAGTAAAGTTTGGCAATGTTCCAAATTCACAGCAATGTTTTTTATAAACGTTCTTGACTGCTTCTGTTTTTACTGTATATTCACTTGATTGTTGCCATCAAACGTTATGCGCCGATAAGTTAAATTCTGGATCGGCTACACAAACAGTGATCACTGCCGTACTATACTTCGATGTGCTCTCAACTCAATTTTTGCTTTGTCTCGAAAATGTTTGCTCCCTATATCTATCTCGAAATATTCCGTTATCTACATTCTCGCATTTCCCCTAATATATCCTCAGGTAAAATATATTAATAGCATTCGAGCATCAAACTGTGAATGTATCGAATACTCCGGTATCCTTATTGACTCCGACTAGAAATCCAACAAACACTTCGTCACCACTGTCAATAACGCATTTTTGGATCATGACTAATCTTGCGTATATTGAAGTCGCAAGACCATTCTTTACAACTTGGACTAAGCCCTTACTAGAGTGCGCAAGTGAAGTCCAGGACTATAGTCTCGAATGCGATTGCTTCAAGAACGGAAGGGTATAAAGTTTAACAAAATAAGTTTTAAAAAAATGTAAACTGTCAAGGATCGTTCATATGGAAACATCTCAGAAATCGCACCTTGATACACTTGAGGCTTGCAGAATTAAATACGATCTATGCATGATGTACAAGATGTTGCTCGGCCACCTTAATTCTTCTAGATGAGTTCTCTTATCCCAAAGTAAATGTGGCTATACGCTCGACGAAGGTGGATAATAGCAAGGAGTAGCATCACTAACATACTTGCCAACTTGTGGAATTCGCTTCCACTTGTATTCACTATCAAGTAAATATATCAACGCTCCAAAAATCCCTCTAACATCCCACCTCAACACCTCCGTTCCTGATTAATCTCACTTATTATCATTTGCTGTCTGAGTTCTGTACAAATTGCGTTTATCTAATTCTTCGATCATTGTTCATTCATTGCTCTCTTATATTTACATTTGTATTTATGTGCGTATTGTATGATTCTGTGCCTTTCATATTTTCTTTTATTATTTGTTTCATTCCATTTCTAGTGGGGCGTTCTGTTATTTTCATCTTTTGTTTTTCTTTCTGTTACCTTTCATATTTCATTCCATTTCTGTTATATGTTTTTCTTTTCATAGTGGAGCGTTCTGTTTTTCGTCAAAATCTTTTAATGAATGCTTTTATTTCAACAAACCTACGCATCCATTAAAAATGACTGAACGATTGCTTACTCGACGGGTGAATGGTTGCTTTCTTTTTTTTTTCTTGGCAGTGTATTTGTGCACTGAGGTGCAACTATGTGAAGTGCAATCTACCTGTTTTTTAGTCGATAAATATTTTTGCCTATCTGTTTTTAAACGTCTGAGGTCACACTTCGGAGATAGATAAATAAATTTGTGTTGCGTTGCGTTGCCTAATAGTGCCGCACATAATGAAAATGAATATGCGATAGGTTATCACTTTTGCATCACGTTCGACGTACATTTATTTGGCGATTATAAATGCTGGCTTGATGCGTTTTCGCGCTTAATCAACGGAGATGCTGAAATGCAATGGTGTTCTTTGTGAGTATTGCACCTTTTGCTTCCAATTATGCAATGTAGACTCATTCCTCTCTCCACCTCCCTCCCTCCCCCCCCCCCCCCCCCCTCCCCCCCCAACATCACGCTTACCCTTAATTTACTTCAATTTTTTTATCCGCCTTAGTGATGCTGTCTACCTGATCGATTCAAACCTGAATTGATTCTTGCTGATTAACAATATACCACCATATCGATTCGAGAAAGAAACTCTCAAAATCTCCCAATATCACTGTGCCTTTTACTGGTAGTAAACACTCCTACACTTTTACATCATGCGTCATATATTATTGCAACCTTCCGGCTCCATTACTTTATGGTCTTTTTTCTTCGTCTTCGCGCAGCTATCCTGATATTCGAACGTGATTATTGATCGTTCAAAGTTGGTTTCATTTTCCAATGATATGCGGCAAAAGTTTTGCTCAGCTGAGTGCTATCGTTTTATTAAGGTAAATCACCGATTATGTTGCACTCTTCTGATAATCGAGCGGTTTGTTTCAGTAAGGGCTTACTTCTACGTTCGGAGATTTCCGGATTGAATTTTACTGTTTAGTGGTACCCCACATTTTAATAATATCACGCTCTCAATTATCCCGTGTTCAGCTTTTGTCTGACTCTATCTCAAATTTAACGCTGATTCGCTTTAATTTTCTTTGTTTACCATTGGAGTTGACTCTCGTTGGATTCTTTCCTATCTCGAATGCATTCGCGTCTGCATATCGGCACAGGTCTTCGAGCGTAAAAATCAAATGGTGTAAAGCAAAAAATATGCCGTTGAAAGCTTCTTTGCTTTATACATGGTGTTTTTACTCAGGTTGCATTCACTTGACCAGCTTAAATAAATGTTCGCTTAGGTTTAGGTTCATAATCTCGTACAACAATATAAATATATTTCGATTCATTCTTCGCTCTATGAAAGTGGCATTTTCCCTTGAAAGTTTCAGTGCGCTTGATCGATAAAATATTGTGAGGTAAACTGTATGAGGAATAAAGTTCGAGCTTCATTTCCTTGAGATTGATTTTTCAGTCATTCAGAAGATGAATGAAGAAGAAAAACGGGAAATTTACGTGGTTTCCTCCAAAAAATGCCGACTACTATTCCTCATCGCTAACCACAACTCTCCACTTGTAAGGGTGATCATTAAATTGTTTCATGCACAACCACAGAAGTAGTGACCATGAGATAGAGCGAGCTGTCTACAAATGCCTCAAGGCAAGGGTCGGTGCGTATAGAAGGACAGGGTGTTTGCTTACGAGCAAGCAGTGTACTTCTAGCCATTCACGTGAAATGTCAAATTACTATTGGCTATACTCTATGAAAAACTCGTTTGTATCTACGCTTACCGCGATGCAGTTTTACCTGTATTGGAAAAAAAACAATGCATTTCGGGTTTCGCCAATGCTCCAGGCTTTTATTAATATGCACAACGTTCTCCGCTGAGAACTTTTACCCGGGAAACGAATGAACGCCGAAGTCTTTATTAATTGAAAATTCCTAACAAATTTTCATGTAGAACTATGAAGTAAAAGTGGAATATATACGGGAGTACTATATGGCCGGGAAGTTGGTGATAAATGCAATCCCTCCCTCCATCATCTCTCTCATCGCACGTACGATGCAGCTTTCCGACGTTTTCGTAAAACGTGCTTCCGCTCTGAGCGTATTTAAAACCAAACTCGCAATCGGGCTCCCAAATTCATCGATACGCATAACGCTTAAAAGCGTCCGATCTTTAAAGCCTGTTACTACCTGAAATTTCTGATTTGCACAAGTAGTAATTTTACGTAAACGTTAAGCAATGAGGGGCAAATTCGACATTTTCTTCGCAAACTTTGAGAATTCTGCCGGCAACGTTTTGAGTTAGGGAAATTCGTTTCGAAAGTTCCTCCAAGCGAACCGACACAATTTCACACAATGCCTATGCGGACTTCGTGGATTTCAAGTGATACTTTCAAGTCACATTTCCATATGATATTAATTTGTTAGTTCCAAATGCTTGTATGAAAGGTTTTATATGTATATTCCCTACTCTTGCAGTCAGTTTACCTCGCTTCCATCTGTTTTTGCCAAGCTGCCTTTCTTGTTTTAGGTCTTTCCACCGAACTCAACTACTGTTCGAGCAAGGTGCAAATTAGAATGTTGGTACATCGCAGCACACAACGATATAGTCGCTCAGCTACGTAGTATTTCTTGAAAACTTTAAATGTTAGAATCACATTTGTACACGATGAAATTTGCTTTCGTTCCTTAGACATGAGGCATTCCTCCGTTTTGTGCTGAGTCAACGTTTTTCGCAGACAAACTTTTTATAAAATTCGTAGCAAGCATTCAAAACTCTGAAGTTAGCAAGTGACTCAATCTGCTGAAAACCCTTTTTGTCCATCGTCTATTCGACTCTTTCAATATCTACTCGATGACGTATATTAAAACGAATGAAATTTATACGATTTCGTTAGCGATCACGCTGATTGAATAGGAAATATAATTATGGATCTCTAGTTTAGCACCGATAAGTAGCATATGATTCGCGTTGTGCACGCGCTATATCCGAGATAATGACACATGATACTGATGAAATTTAGCGTCAGCTATTGCACAAAAAAAAATCACTTCCTTCATTGCAAACACATCGTTTTTTAATGATTGTTTCATGAACTTTGCGTTCAGTTGAGAATGACTGATTTGCTTTTAAAAAGTCGAGATCATTTCAAGTTCGATTTTCATTTGCAAGGAAATTTATAGGATTGCTTCTCGAATCCAGTATGAACGTCGATAAATATTAGTGAACCCTCCGTAAAAATTTACAGCAGTTGGAAAACAAAAACGAGTTTTACGTTTTTTTTTAATACAGATATACTTTAACAAGATTTTTACGGTGAGGCATGTCGTGTTGTTCCCTTGGCGCATATTTTAGATTCTCTATATCTCAAAGACGAACGTATACTTCAGCGTATCTTATCAGCGTATCAGTCGTTGGCGCTCTCACTCTAAAAACCTTCGAATGACATAACGTTTTTTGCTGACCAAATTTTAGGATATATCCATAATCGCCTTCTTCAAGCAAATGACGGCTTACCGCATCCTATATGTTTCGAGCACTTCAAGAGAGATGCAGTGTTTTTTTTTTGACAGTAAGAGTGCTTCCATCCCGCTAAAACTCTTCATGCTTTTCATCAATGATAGTGTAGCCATTCACCTCATTCATAAAACTCTCTATAATCGTGCTGATCAGATTTGTGTATGGTGTATGGTGATTTTTCAACTAATCCACGAAACGGATATATTGGTGAACAGCGTTTATTTGGATATGTATGTTTTTTGCTCTATTATCACAATGACATTGAATTTTCGTTTTTTTTTTTTGAAATTTCATACTTGGAAGTGTTACTTCTAAATTTGATGTTGATAGCATTTTGAGGGTAGAAGTGAATTTTCTATGAAGGTAGGTTAAGAAGATAAGAAAGGCTAGTTTAATCGATCGTTGTGGCATTGCCAACAATAGCGTTGTCGTCAGCGTGTTACACAATTCACTAATCGTTTTGTGGGGAACCGTTCGTTTTGAAAATTCTTTTCAAAACGAATACCGCATTGAAATACTCAACAAAGAGAAAGCGCAAATGCGAGCGATTTATATGATCGAGTGAATGTGTACAATGAAGATAAAAGTGAACATCGTTTCCGATTTAGGCACCAAAGTATGAGCTAGATTCCGATTGTGGCCGTCATGAACAAAAAAAAAAAAACACTATTATCTCATTGTTTGACGAGCCAAACGGAGGTGGGAAAGCGCATTTGGAATCGCTATGTCATTGCTTCGCTCATCACAGGTTGTCTTTAGTTTTTTCCTATAAACGTTTGTCATTATTCCTTTTCTAGTGCAACTAACTTTCCTAATTTTTTACCTCAGTGATTTCGAACTCCTATACTTGTTACAGGCTCCATTATTGCGTGATTTATTTTAAGTTGTTGCACGGTATTATATACTCTTAGTTTGCCGCTTCCACAAAAGACGATAGGGATATATTTCATTAAGTAGCGTTTTATGGATAATCCAATTGGGTAGATGGATTTTTTTTTTTTTTTTTTGAAACCGAATGACGCACTCAATTGTAGCCGGTGAAAATTGTTATCTGACTGACGTACGCAACTTATAACACTGAATGGTTGCACTGCATATCATACCATGAGTAGTTAATGCATATCACGATTTCCATAATGCAAAAAGAAAAATTTTTCTTTTTCCACCAATTTAAATTCTGCGTTGTGAAAATGCATTTCGAGAATGAGTAGTAAGCAATACTTGATAATTTTTCTCAAAACGTCTTGTAAACTGCTTTCTAAAATCAATATCATATTCGAGCAATTCCTGAAACTCAGAGTAATCGTTTTATTCCGAACTCCATACTTGGAATGTTGTGTAGCCATTTTGCTAGTAGGTGGGGATACTTAATGATATACATCCTGGGTGCCGAAGCGAATATTACATCATTGTTTTTTTCTGAGTTTCAGACACTTGCTTTTTCCCCCTCTAGTTGTGCTCAATTTTAGTGGAAAATTTCGAGAGCAGAGTAGGCCGAGAAACTCATCCATGAGGTTCGAATTTCTCGAAACATCAACATATTCACTTCCATCGAAAATCGAGTTAAAGTTTCCCCTCTCTCTTTCTCTCTCTCTCCCTCTCTCTCTCTCTCTCCCTCTCTCTCAGCGCCTGACGTATCATTCGACTTTTGGTCCCATAGGGATATAAACCGTTAATGCATATGTGCTCCACGTCAAATGTTGCTTGACGCAATATTCAATTGTTTGCCTCCTAAAAAGAGGGAGAAACTCTCGAAGAAAATCGCCGTAGACAAATCCATTTCTGAACAAATTAATTTCTTTTTTGTAACTAGCCTTTTGGTTACTGCTATTTAGGATCGATGTGACGCCACACTTGGCGACCATTTTCGCTGAACAAGTTCTGGAAAGCCTCACTCATCAGTGCAATTTGCAGTGGTTTTGGAGATTGGAGGAGGATTGTGCTCATGGTAGTTGGAATGTTATCCAATGAACCTTTTAAAAGTCCACTTTCATTTTAGCAGCCTGTCGATTTTGAAAGTTGGCACTCAACGTCCTGGCAGTGTATCAATTTTCAACTTGGCCGTCTTAGCATTTAGGCAAATTCTCTTCATGAATGAAAAATTCCTGCTCCAAGTGACGCATCTCATCGTTGAGCTTTTCAGTGATAATCCCCATCTTTGTTGTTGTTGTTGTTGTTTTTTTTTCATCAGAATATTTCTGAGGTTACAGTATCAATAAAATATTTGAAAATGAAAATGGTATACGTCAAAAGAATCTTTATTTTTTATAAATGAACTACATAGGGAAATAGTATAATAAAAACAGTGAGTAAGTAAGTACCTCTGTCGTGGGTCTTTCAATTGTCTATACCCTATTCTCCTTATCTATCGATGATTTATAGGCCTATTTCACTATTTCTCGATCAGCAATTAAATGAACATCAACTATCGAGTAAAAAATTCGATAAAATGCAGTATATCGGTAGTGCGTTAAGGCCAGTAAAACATAATGCCGCTTCCTCCACCCCACCCTTGCTCCTCTCTCTCTCTCTCCCTCCCCCCCCCCCCCCCCAAACACACACACACACACCTAATCAATGATATTTTTGATCGATGATCATTCAAGTGTACCCTCAGAGTTGCGCCATAATGTTTTGATTATCGTTTCGATCGATACTTTTCATCGACGAGACGCTGATGAACTTGAGGAATATTGTAAATCTGGTTGTTGAAGCGTGGGAAACATTGCGCTGTTTTTTGATATTTTGCGAGAAAAAAAGCTCGTCGCAACAGTATTAATAGTACTTTGTCCTTGATGCTGTTGGTCGTTTAGGTATCACCAATTAGGACTCTAAGCTTGAAAAATAAAGTTAATGAGCAAAATTCAAAGATGAACTGAGCAGTGGTTCAATGAGCAATCTATTGATGTCGTAGTTTCCCGGGTGAGTCAACCAGCGGCTAACGAGTACCAAATTGGTGGCACGCATGCACATTACTGTTAGAGGCAATGCGCAATGGCATAATCAATTTACTTACATGGGTTAACTTACGGGTAATGAGCGTTCCCCTATCGCCATCTAACACTTGAACACCATAGAAGTATATATTCGGAAGGCGTAGAAAGTGTTCGATATAACAAGGGAAAGTGACATAGCAGAATTTCTCTTGTTAAGAGTATTAGTATCAGATGTTACGGGCTGAGATTTGTGAATATAAGACGACGATTATTACAACCGATACGATGCGTATTTGATTTAATAACATATAATGAACTAGAATTGAGCGGGTCGGGGTGAAAATATGCGTTTAAAGACGGCAATTGAGAGGCTATCGAATAATGTCGATTGAGGCAAACTATAAGTAGTTTCGTTGCTGTTGAATTGCTTGATAAGTGCATTCTAACAATAGTCACCAATTCATTTTATTTGCCAATAATAGTAACTGCATTTATATCTTATTTGACGGTGTCGTAAATTTGCTTACCTCATATCAATTTACAAGTTGTAGTTTGATCTTTGCTTTCTTTCTAATTTGATAATATGATGATAAATGATTCAAGTTCAACACTTAATTAAAGACCACGATTCTTGATAATCGACGAACTAAGGCTGATCGTGTCGACATGAAAGTGGACTGCAAATAGCAATTAGTGGGCAATAATATCAATATGCATAATGGAATAATTGGAATTTTTAGATTGGAATTAAAACAAAATAGTTAGAACACTTTTGTTGATATCACAGAATAGTATGAAACGCTTTGTGAGATGAGAAGGGCAATGCAGAATACTATACTGCAGTTTAAAATCGAGCGTGCATTTAAACTACTCTATGAGCTTAAATTGTTCTATTGCAAAAGAACAATGATTTAATTCTGTTTCTCGGCGAACCAGCAGGACCACATCCAGAGCGTCTTGCATTCACCAAATTCCAAACTCGAAACTTTGCAACGACCAAAAGCGCTAACGATTAAGGATAAGAGAGAGTGATGACGAGGTTATGTCGCATTTTGCAGCGAGGCAATGTGGTAGTGTGAATAATGGTTTTTTCGAATATGAAGAAGCAAGAAGCACTATTGGGTATGACGTTTTCTCAACGTTGAGCAGTGGGAAGATGTCTTATTTTTAGAATTTTGGAAGCGAACATCACTTTCGTAGGGTAGAAGATGGAGAAACAGGAAGACCGTCGAAAGATGTGCAATAAATTAAATTTGCCTACAGCTCTGGAAAGTGGCAGTGCTGTTTTAATAATTTCGAGTATTTCGGTTTATTCATCTTTGGCAGAGTTACCCTGATAAATCTTGACAAATGTTCTCGAAATGTCACATGTCTTCATGATGTGTATGTGGACTGTACTCGTTTTATGGAAGAACGGTTTTCTTCGCGATGTACCTAATCGTGCACACTTCTACGACAACTCTGCGGGTTGAAAATAACGTCATTGACATAGGTTTTGTCGACGCTTGCACATAGTTGAGTATGACAATTGCGCCACTGTATGTATACATACGTATCGTATGATAGAATGTCTCGCAAGCAGAAATAACGATTTCGATGAAATTCAGTGGGTGCAATATTCATCGAATGTCATCATATCTGAGTGCTGCAATAATTGCTTTGATCCACTGCGTTTTCAATCAGGATTTTTTCGTTGTTTAATCATTTAGAGTGCGAAAAAAACTGTCATTTCAGCCGTGCTGACTCACTTCCTCGTTCGGCAAAATTATATGTGATAATGAAAGATGGTAATATTAGCACTATGCTGCATAACTGGTGGGTAGAGTGCTGGAAGGATACAACAGGAACTACAACTGAACTTTTGACGACGGCTTAGAAGCCCAAAGAATATATGTCCTCATACGATTCGAAGAGAATATACGGTACTCTTACGGTCTTTGGTTCATACATAGTGACTGGAAGTGGACTGTCGTCGGCTTCTTGCTTTGTTCCATCGTGATCTCGAAAATACGCTTTCAAGAGGGACGAATGCATTAGACAGCAAAATCCTGTCTGTACATCATAGCGATGATGTTACCCTCGATAAAGAAAGCAAGGAGAAGAATAGATTCGATTGTAGTAACAGCAGCGAAGGAAAACCAAGTCTCATGAAGCACTCAGCGAGATGGAGGAATATGGGTAGGGGAGGAATAAAACAAACCAGGATGTATCTTTTGTGGAAGCAGTTTGATTATGAGATCGATGGATATTCTTGTCAGCGGTGCGATGGTAAATATGACCAATGCGAGGAGGCACTTAAAAAGTAATATAGTTACCTTCGCCAAGAGATATGCAACAAGAGAAAATATCAACTCTGAAAGAGAAATAAGGAACACAACCGAAGACACCCTCCAGTTTGATGCAATATTAGAAACAGGAAATACAGTACGAGATCAAAGAGGGCACAAGAGTGCGACAACACGTTGTGAAATGCATGAGCATCACTTGCGCTGTTTTTGTCGAATGACTTCATTCAGCTGTGCACCGTGTTTCAGTGAACCTCCCTCATCACTCATAAAACTGTTTTCTTAGGAAAGCCGCTGCTTGAAATGAAAAAGCGTCTACAGCAGAGCATTAGGTCATCGCCATCGGATGCTGCTGTCTGCTCCGTTCATCTGTGGTTAGTAAACAGTGTAAGAAAAACTGGTATCGACATCACGTTCGACCAGATTAGCCAGCACTTGAGATTCTTTCATGCAATGATTCATTCAGATTTGCGGCTACGAACGCTACAAAATTGTTTATCTCTGCATCGTCAGCATCTTTTGACCGCATGTTTTTAGGGATTGTGAGGGAACAGGATGGAATCGAAAAGCCAAAGCCATAAGAAACGAAGTTATCTAAGTACTACAGTCGCCACTTGATCTTTCGCTGATTCTTTCTATTGTGCTATTTTCTTCTCTTTTTACGTTCTTGTTGTCTGGTTCTACTATTCCCTGCATTCTCCACAATTATATTACTACAGTAATGTGTTTTCGACGTTGAATTTGCTGTTCGATAGCAAATTGACTAGAGCACAGAGAACTGTTAGAAGTAAAATTACGATACAGCCCCGAAAGGAATCCTTCGAGTTTATAGCGTTCGCAAAAGTGAAAAAAAAAAACGTATATTCGGAAGGATTTGTAGGTTTTCGCATGGTCAAAGCAAAACATACTCTTGAGGAGCGCTTAAATGTTTATATAGGGGTTTATATTGCCGCAGTTCAACTATCAACCAACATTTGCATTTGCAATATATTCGCATTAAACCGGATTTCTTATTAATTCTCCGGTTAAATTTTCACAATCTTTTCAACTATTTCATTTGTTCTATGCTATAGTATCATTTTTGTGGTGAAATTTTCACCATGAAACATTTATGCTGTTGACTTTACTGTTCTTACTGTTCTCAATGCTATCATTTACAGTGCAAAGTGGAACAATAATGCATGAGTGAGTAATGCATTCGATCATCAACCGCGTCTATTATTTCTAACATATTTATCGCTATCAATACTTGAACCTCTCATAATAGTTATCTACTGTGTATTCACATTCTAATGGAAGTAAAAGTATTGCTGCCGCTATGCCATGGCTGAAGCATTTTCGGAACCATGAAAACAATGATAGATGAGGGATATTTGTCACTCTAATTTGATGCTGAACTCTTCGACGGTGGTGCTAAGAGGAACGTCGTAATTAACATCCGTTTTGCTTTCTCTCTTCTAGACGTCTACACATCGTTTCAGTCACCATATGCTACTAAATATTCGAATATTTCTGCAATAACTATATCTCTATTGTATATATGTTAGCACATTAATTCAAAAAGTAGCTGTTTTTTTTTAAGTGAAAACTAATGGAATGAAGAAGTTTAGAACGAATAGAATCGCATAATATAGAACACTATGGTCTATCCGGATGATGCAATGGTACAGATTAATGCGGTAGAATATAATTGTTTGATCTTTAAAATAGAAGATAATAGAGTTCAACTTAAACGAAAACACAACCAAAATAGAATATTTTATAATAGTTTGTTTATAGCCATTAGAAGTATAATATAAAACAATAAAAACTTCTTCATTTTTCCGCTAAGCCGTTGATATCATTCGAGTATATTCATTTTATGAGTATGTGACAGAATTCTGCAATAATTTTTCATCATTCATTCACGTCAAATGAATGTGATACTTCTTCAAATCTCAACGCTCAATTTGCAATCTTTGCCGTGTTTTCGAATTTTGTCTTGAAAAATCACATTGCACCTCATCCTAGACAATCTTATATGCATTATTTTATAGGGGCGTTTTATGATCGGCATATACTGTTATTCAGGCGAAGAGATTTTCTTTATTATTGGAAGTAGATTGTTGGTGTTGTTTTTTTTTTTTTTAATGCGATGTGAATTATACCATATGCCTCTTCAAAATATTTGATTATATGTTTATAAATTTAAAAAAAATAAATTCCTCACCATCAACAATACTTTTTGGTCTCGTTGGTATTTTGTAGATGACAGGTAGTGTTTAGCTGCTTATTGCGGAGCAGTTCTTTCTTGAGTATTTTTGAAAACTCCTCGAAAGACGACGAAAACAATTTGCAGAGCTGGCAGGGTAAGAGTTTGTTACAAAATATACCACGAGCGTGCACGTGCAGTCCAATGCTCACTAGTTGCGCGCTCACATTCGTCTGCCTGGTTGTGTTACCGAGCAATACGCAAGCTCTCACATTCTTCGTCGGCAGTTCGTTTTCTTTTTAATGAGATTCATTCATTGTTTAATAAAGGATGTGCTCGCAATGCTTAAAAAGTAATATAAGCATAATTAGTTGATGATAAACGATGACAATGATATTTTATATATCACTAAGATATCACAGTAACTTCAGGTTGCGCAGCGAATATGTGAGGATAACTGGAAAAAACTGCAAATATACATATTTGACACCTCAGAATGGGAGAGGAGGAAGAAGTATGGAGAAAGCAGACACATCCAGTTTTTTATGATTGCAGTTTTTATATTACAGCATATATATATCTCCAATCAATTTGTTCGAGAACAAAAATTTTCGCAGTTGGCAAACAGCAGTCAATGAAAAATGAAAAGTTTTTCGAAATTAGCGTCAATGAAATTCGAGACCAAATCCGATAGTCGATGTGAAAGTGCTGATTTCATCTTGTGAACATTTTGCACATTTCTCGTTGGGGGTACTTAACTGCAGAAAAGAGTCTTTTGCATCGAATTGTTAATTGTCTTGATATGTAAATCAAAAATTTCCACAAATTTAGCAAAATTCAATTCATATCCTTTATGTATAGGTAATTTAATTATTTTGAATTGTGCATATTAGAGAAATTCTATGACGATCAAGAATTCTCGTAAAGAGTATGTGTACGTAAAATTATGATGCCAGTAAAAACTGTCCTTCGTATAGTCTTTTGGAATAGCAATTTCTTATGTACTGACTTCTTACATATCGAAGTCTGCACCAGAGAATTGCATCCATCGAAAGAAGCGAAAATTCGGCCATGCATTGATCCCAACCTACAATTTCTTTTGATTTTGACCCACTGGCTTACTCTTGCATTTTTTTCATGTCTGAGAGGCCGAAAATGTGTCTAAGGTCAAGAAGAGAGATTTTAAATCCTTAGCATGTTGCCAGAGATTTTTTTCCGCAGTAGTCGATAGTCTTTGGAGGGCTTCCAGCCAAAATTCTTTGGCTTCATTCCCTGACGTACAAAGTAAGGAGTTTCTTTGACCATCCAACTAGCTGAACAGAGGCACCAGATATGCGAACAAATTACATTGTACATATCGTTGCTAATTCTCATGCTGTCTTTACTAGGAAATCTTTGACAATTCCAAAATGTATAAAAATTTTACCCCTCACACTACCGGAAACTACTAGCTTTTAAAAAAATGTCTTAAAATGCGGCACGTCAAGTGCGAATTTCAGCATATCTTTGAATTGTCCAAAAATATTATTCGAAAGTTCGAGCGATCTTTACGAAGGTGATGAAAAGTAAGACGCAATAGATGCTATTTAGGCATCAAGAGAAACTCCGAAGAATTTCAGCAACGGGCATCGATTCGGAGACGGACGCACAACGCATATCAGTTCCAAAGAAATCTAAGCTAACTGATGATGAACTCAGCAGTGTGTACAATTTTTGCCGTCTGTTGCCGTTTATGGGTCACAAGGTGGATTCCACTCGATTTTAATGCACAATTTTCTACAAATCCAGTTTTCCATTCCGTCAAATATATGCAAAATTGCAAAAAACTCTCGTGTTAGTTAGTGTTCGCATTAATTTACAGAATTTGTTACGTTTAATTAACGTCCAGCTATCAATGCAAAGAAATCTGATCGTTATTGGGACGGACTCATTTATCAAACAAACGAAGAGAGCCACTCTTAGGTATGAAAACAGTTGGGTAATTAATAAGTGGAAATTCCAGAGAAATTGGAATTCTGATCATCAGGGCAACCGATTTCATTAAAGCTTTTAGAAAAAAAAAAAAAAAGCATCCTTCTTCCAAAAACTCAACCTGTAAATACCATAGCAATTTTGTCGGTGTCTGTTGAAGGACCAATGGATCCCGTTGTTTAATATTCAACAGGTTGCACTGTTACCTCTATTATTATCGAGAAAGCTTCGCGAAAACTTTATACCGTCCCCGCTCGTCCCTCTAAATCATCCAGAGTATTGTTTCGGTTCGATGTGAATGTCAAAAAACGAGCATGAAAATAAAAACAAGTTCTTGTATACTTGAAGCTTCCCGAAATGAAGATTAAGTATAGAATTTCAATTTTGTCGAAATCACCACCAAAGTTCACTTTTGAATGTTTTTGACCATGCGGATAGCGAAAATATCATCTTTTTTAATTTCTGAGTTCTTGACCTTACTGGCGCGATTAACTCTTTTACCCCTTCAACGTTCTTTGGCACTTCCGCAGTCGAAAGCACCAATTGGTGGAGTTCAACGGTGATGTGAGCATTAAAATTGTCGATTCTACCTCAGCCGAAAAAATTTTCGGCTGTAAAATGAATGGCAGCGCTGAACCTATGGCTGTGATTGATGCAGGGTACTTCCAGTAACCGTGTATCACAAGGTTATTACACAACTGGACAGTGGCTCTTTCGAGTGCTTATACCTAGATATTTTAATTCTCCTCTCATTGCTGAGCATTGACAAAATCATGACAATAAGAGTTATTGTACTTGTCTCCCGCATCTCTCCTAAAAAACCATTTGCCGCTGCGATTGCACTTTGCACTCGAACCCCTGTCACTGGTCACTTATACCATGGGATTTTGCGCTACAAGAGCGGCTTGATTTGATGCCACGAACACGAGGGGATATAAATCTTGCAATTAAAAAAAAAAAATGCCTGCGTGACGTTTCGCAGCATATTGTCTAAACACAAAACAGATAGCGAAACTAGCAGCACATAGTGATGAGACATGAGGCAAGTGTAGAAAAATGGAAAATTCAGTTGCTGCTATCCTAAAATTCTCCGCATCTTTTCTCTACATAGTTCAATTGAAACAGACATTCAACAGCAAAGTTTCAAATCCTCTAGCGCAGGAAAGTTCTCAAAAAAAAAAAATAGTACTGTGCAAGAAATCCAAGTTTTCCATTATGCTCGCGAAATGCATCTCATATCCTCTTTTTTTTTTCTTCATTTATCGAATGCTTGTTTAACTTTGCATTTTCGCTATTATTGGAGATTCTTCAAAGCCACATAGCAAAGTGTACCGTCAAAATTTTATATCGAAGTTTGCACTTCACAGAAAAAAGCGTATGAACATTTGGAAAGCTGTCTATCATTATTTTTAGGCTCCCGCATACAAAAAACGCCCACGCAATAGACACCTAGCTGGTAAAATGGTCCCACGTGGTCCCACACGTCTTTTGCTTATCACCTCTACCACGTCTAGAGAGCACAATCCTCAAATGTGAATACTGTTTATGAGATTTCAAAGCACGTTCGAAGCAACAAAAAAAAAATGAAAGGAACTGTTTTATTCGTGAATTTCAACTATATGGCAAACTATATCTATGAGCGGACCACGTAGTGAACAAGTTAGAATTGACTGATGTAGAGACTGGCAGTATATGCATCAATGAGATTCGATTATTGCAGGTAAAGGTAACATCGGAATCGAAAGAAATTTGCAGTCGTCTTATCGAACTACTGAAGCCGGTCTTCGAAGGGAAAAGCCACTCATCAAAAAAACAACTCAAGGAGGGTTAGAAGAGGTTCGTAAACATAACATATTCGCAAAAGTTTTCGTTATTTGAGTGTCCGGCTTTCATTACCTTCAAACATGACTATAACAAGCAACCAAACTTAACCTATTCCGGACTTCTTAGTGTGATTGGTAAAGCTTTTATCCTTTGCGCCGCCTTCAGTTTACTTGTATCACATTAGCTTTACAGCACTTCCTTTGACTGAGGCATTCATTAACTTAACGCGACACATTCTTGTCAAAAAGAAACATAAGATCCAGAAGGAAGGGAGATCAACACAAAGGTTGGTAGGTCCCCGAAGGTTCATGAACAAACAACAGTGAAAATGAACAAAACAAAACAAATTCCTTTCGAAAACAATGCATATATCACTGTTGCTCACCGTCGACTGTACTGCTGCTGGCCCTCCGCTGTCTGCCGTAGTCATCTGAGCTGATGTGCGACTCTTCCGATCCACCGCCGATCTGTCTCCACTCTCCACGGCTGCTGATCAATCCACGGCCACGGCTGCAGTCGACGGTTACGTCCCTGGGCCCCTGCTCGCGACCGACTTTGGTTGTGCGCTGTTCCAGATGATGATGCCATCCATGCACCGATGACCACCTTTCGTCTTTGTCAGTTGCCCAATAATATGCTATATATTTTTGAGACGGTTCGTTTTCCAATACCAACACCGTATTCCGCGGTGAAAGTAATCCTTGCTTGCCCCTTTGCATTACCTTGTGAAGCACATCTCAAACTTGGGTTTTTAAACCTTTGTCATAACTTTTAAACATAAAAACGATGGTAACAAACGCATATAACAAACGCATGAACATGCGACAACGACGGCGCATATCATCACAAACAGAAGCCCAACGTTAGCATACAATGACAACAACAAAATACACGTGAACATGCAACATCTGACGCCTAAAAAAGTTCAAGCGAAAAAAGGGAACAACTTTGTATGTGACACAACTCTCGCACAAACACATCTTCAGTATATTCAGTTAAAAACGACGTTACGCTAGGCTATTACTATTGAACAACAAAATCTACACTGTTGATACAGTATCAAACCATAGACGACGAGGTACAACCACATTCCGACAGTCGAAGTCAAGGTTTAACCGTCGCCGAACCATTACAATGCGTTTATGTATCTTATTGTTGACGCAGGTGACGCCTACCGTAACTTACGGTCCGCCACTTCTTTGCGTGCCAGTTGGATGTGCAATTTTGAGATCTTTAAGAGCTACATTTCTGATCGGCCGATCACCAAACTTTTTGTTTTGTTTTGTTCTGTTTTTTGTTTTTTGTTTTTTTTTTGTTTGTTTTTTTTTTGCATTCGCGCGCAGTAGTGACACCTATGACCTAGAAGAGTTTTTATTAACTCAGTCTTCAAAACGAAGTTTGCCTTTTGTTGTTGCCGCTTTTACAGTTCAATGTACTCCACGTTTTGCCTAAGAAGTAATAGAAAGAATTCTTGCCGATTTTCGCAACGGTAACCATCACGTTCGCTCAGAAGTTGCAACGGTTTCTTTCATACTATGGGCGGTGACTAACTTACGCTAGCCATGAACGAAATAGAATGTGTGCATTCTCACCGATACAGCTGGCAGTCATCAAAAATTTGAAAGAAATCAGTCCCACTTTTGAATAAAAAGAACACCGTTGTGGAAATAGATCGAAATTATTGGCAGTGGGAGGAGGGGGAGTCTATTTAGTCGGTTCTTCACAGCCGACATTTTTCTTTGCCATAGTTAGAGGAAGGCATAGATGAGGGAATAATACACTTTGAATAGTGAAAAACGTCAAAAATAGCTAGAGTTCTTCACTTTGAAAGCTTCTGGATTTCACACCTACAGCGAATCTTGATACATGCACATCGGAAAGTTTGAGTTTCAGGTGACCTTGTGGAAATTTGCTTCAAACGTTCGGAATGTTGTGCGCCGCTACTACCACGGTCTTTCATTCTTCTCAGTTTTTGTCTACAATCCTTGCATTCTGGGTGTCATCTTTAAACTCTTGAACTTTACAGTCACCAGCGAGAGGGAGCAGCAAGTGAACGATGATTGCTCTCCTCCGTCAGAAATTGCGAAATTCCTTAAAACTCCGGTTTCTTGGACAGCGGATTTTTCTGTACATTTAATAGCTATAAATAAACATTCCGGACGTTATGTTTAGAGTTAGCGAAAAACTGAGAAAAAGTCATGGGTTTGAAAAAGGAAAAGCGCACGGAAAAACATTACCTCTGTAATATGGTGGGCTTGTAAACCTCAGGTAGCTCACGACAGCGTACAAGTATGGAAATTACGAAAAGCACAGCTATCGAAGAAACGCCGATTTTGCGGGGGATTTCCTGTAGGGAGAACGCTCTCAAGAAATTGTCCGTCGGAAATTTGAAAAACATATTGGTTTATTTACAGTGGAATATTTTTTTCTGAGAAGGTGAATTTACGAATTAAAGAGTACAGAATTTTTTGTTAGTACAATAAACGAATATTCAGAGTTTGTTGCGAAAACGTGACGAGTAATCAACGAAAACTAAATAAATCAATTCCTCGATGATCACTAATTGCAGTTTTGTTTCAGCTATCCGATACGACAGAATCACGATCACGCGTGCAAGGATATGCAGTATTGATCTCGAAATGTTTTTTGTATGCATACGAGTAAAATGTTGCGAATGCGTAAAAATGCGCTACATTTTTTGTTATTTTTGCTGCAACTTTTCCTTAAATATTTGGTAGATTTTTACCTTCAAAATCGTTACATTTATCCAAGATTTGCAAATCTTCTCGATTGAAATGAATCTTTAATGACGAGAAAACAATTGGGAATAAAAAACCAACCACATAGAAATGTGCCACAGAACGTAACACAATATACGCCTTTTGTAATTCAGCGCATCAGATCGACCGTTTCAGTAGCAGGTTTAAAAAGTGCACTCTGTGAATCATGGAGGGGCTGATTAATAGAAGAAAAAAAAGACACTGGAATCTGTTCTCAACTAAAATAACTCAACGAATTTCATAGGTGCCGCTTTTCGGGTTCGTGGATTAGAACTGCCAGAAAGATAGATAAACGCACATAAACGTATGTTTTCTTCACAAGCATTATATGCTAAAAAATTCCTAAGGATGTAATGAAAGAGAGCCGTTTCACGTAGTTATTTTATTGGTTTGTCCCTCAGAGTTAAGTCAGCTATGGAAGGAAAAAAATATTTTCTTGATTAGAGGCTCATAAAATATTCCGCGATACGCAGGTAATTCCTATCCAAATTAATTTATGTGTTTACCCATGCGTACTTGTCGCGCCGTACTAAAAAGTAATATAAATGAACATATACATTTAAGAGGAATATAGAGTAAAATGGATTAGAAAACAGTGCAGAAATAGCGCACTTCTTAAAAGAGGTTTTTCGAATTGTGACATCACTTGAAAACAACATTGGTGGCGCATGGTATTGTGGATAAAAACCTGTGGAACTTGAGGAAGCAAGAGAGTGGGATAGTCATGCTATGCCCACTATTCAACATCAGCTTCGAAAACCGAAATCTGACTGAACTTTCTTGCCGTACTTTCTGTTGAAGGTTATATATCGTCATCTATTTCTCCCACTACTAATGCTAAAAATGGAATAGTTCGAGCAAAGCATTTAAGAACGTATATGAAACCGATGATAAAGAAAAAACCTTCATTGAATATGACTAGAAATTGTACGAAGTTGATGAACCGTTTATGGGCAAAAAAAAAGAGTGAAAACTTTCTGCGTTCAGTTAATTAGATTTAGCCACATATTGGATGAGATTATTATTAGCGGTGTGAAACGTGAAAAAAATAAGACATCAGCTCGCATCATTTCTCAACGAAATGTCGTATTTTCAATCCCTTTCAATGAATATTACATCTTTTTCGACCTACTGATGATTTTGCGTAATTTTCAACAATTCTATTGCACCGAAAATTTTTATTCCTATACATGGACAAATTTCATATTTGAGCACCAATTCGGAACACATCAAAAATAGTACGATTAAATAATCGTAGATTATAACGCAATGAAACTTTTATGATGACCATATGAAATGCCTTCACCTCCACGGAAAATACATCGAAATATCAAAATAGGATACGATATCGTTCAAATGAAATTCACAATGCAGTATGATCACATATGCATTTCGTTTTTTCCAATATAAACATAGCTGAATACTCATTTCTAAATAAATCAATTCAAAAATGCACATAGAAATGCAAGCGCAATTTTCAAAGTAAATAGTGGTTGTAATGATCACGGTAACAAATTCATGCTATGAATGCTGCGTCCGACATCATGCTTCTATATGAGTCGTGCCATCAAATGAGAAAAGAATGTAAACATAAGCGGCAATATGTTCATGTGTTATTTTTTCATTTATTGTGGTTTTCTTGAAAGTCATACTTCTATTTTCCCACTCTAAGCAATCCAGATTTATTCGAAAGCCTAGTCGTAAAAGTCTCTCAGTGTCCCATTGGGTTACCGCATAAAGTTCCTACGCCGTTCTGGCCGATGAATTATGTACTCGGAAAAGGATTCTAGAATAATGCTAGAATCTCGAATAGCAGACGTCATATGAGAGTCAGAGTCTATAAATAATGACGTCCGGACAAAAGAAAAAGGACTTTTTTCAAGAAAAGGCGGAATGCGCATTTCATAGCAGCGAAGACTTGCAAGAAAATGTGGAGGAAAATTTCATTGAAAAAAGAAGGTCAAAGTAACCATTTCAGTTGTTTTTACAAAATGCAGTGCAGTCGTTGTATGTGAGGAAATTGTTCGCGTTGCCTTTATTGCCGAAATAAGTGAAGAACATACAGTTATTGAGTTTTGGGTTGTAGAAAAAGCGAGGCGACATCGGCCCTTCCGATCCGAATTTTCCGGCATCGTATGGTAGTGTACAGAGATATTCTGAAAAGAACATCAACATGAATCGATTAATATGTCAGCCATTCTGCAAAATTATAAGTGCTGTATGGCTCTTAGATAACTGCGCTGTTTTTTCTCTTCAAAGCAAGACTGAATGGATTTCCTAACGATGAATTTTAGGCGCTAGCGCGATTTTTCGCTATAAGAAAGAAATCGCTCTCGAAGTCGCTTCAGATCCTCACAGTACAAATTCTCGAAGTATAGTACACTGCAAAAGACTATTAAACTACTCGATCCTATAATATGCTCTAGTGAAATTTCCTATTATTTTATTATATTACATTATTATTTATTGTTCCATACTATGTTCATAGATAAATACTTAATAAACTTTCCAGATTCTTTTGTAATACAATAAACATTTCTAAGAACTGAAAGTATTTAAGCGTATAGACTAATATCGACAACATCATCGAAGAAACACATTTGATAAAGCGTAGTGGCATCGATAAAACAAAACGTGTCATTTCGAAATAAAACAATTAGAAAGTGAAAAATAACATATGAGATCTCAAATGAAATAACTTCAAATAAAAAAATCTGATAGCAACACAAAAGTACGCATTGTTCACGGAAAGCAAATAATTCAAAATTCTTGCAAGATGAAACGAATTCATGCAATCAGAAAAAGTATAGTAATTTCAGTGTTCAAAGAGTGATAGAACAACCTCTTTTCGGGCAGCACAGATCCACATCACAAACGTAGCCTTCGGGACATGAACCACACTGTACGTACTTGCCATTGCTTTCACGTGCGGCAGGCGCTTTCGATTTGCATCTCACTGTAAATGATAACAGATAACGCATCTAGAAAGCCACAACGCAATCATCCTTATGACGATGTTTTTTGTTGATGTATCTCTTTGGCTGAAATCGTTACTCACGTTAAAATTGTTGTAATTTTTCTAATTTCCCATTTGAACCTCTAATACTCGACCACCATTCAAAGACTGGAATGGTGAAGCGGAATATTGCCATGTTACACTGATAGCACGATGGAAAATGCATTTTGTGTGAATTCGGTTCTACCGCTCAAGTTTTCCCTTTTTGATGTTTAAATTCCAGAAATGCAGCCTCCTTTCATCTTCACAATATCAGTAGCGTTGTTTCCTTAAAGGATGCTATAGCTTACTATATTCATGAGCGAAGGATTCATTAGCAATGGGATGCATACGTTCCACCTTTCCATTTTAGGGCAGACTGAGTTAGGCATGCATCCCATAACGAAGAAGCAGTAAAGATTACTGCCATCTGAAGGGGCAGTGAAAATTCAGCAATTCAGCTAAGAAATTCAGAACCTTAAGTCCACCTGTAAAGATGAAGCATGCAATCGTATGACTTTAGGAATGAATCGTCGCCTCGTAAAGCGAAACGAAAGCAAGAAAAGCAGAAACACTTACTTGTGGCAATAGATTTTCGGTTGTCGGTCGCACCTTTACATGCCAACCGACATTTCTCAGCGCTCTTGAAGCGATTTGTGGTTCCGCCACAGCCAAGGTAGTAGAATGGTTGGCAGACATCCACTTTGCTATCGTAGTAAAAGTACGTTCCTGGCACAGGCTCTTCGCAGTCTTCCGTGCCTATGTCTCGCACTAAACTGCCCTTAACTTTACACCACACAAACTCAAGCCAATTACTTCCAACTCATTCGAGAGTTCTGTTAGGTTGTGGCATCAAGCAGCTGCTAGCATTTCCTTGGATGCACATTGCAGACGACTAGTGAAGGAGCTCTTTTATTTGTATTTTCCGTGCCATCCGGTGAAACAATAATCTCTCTACGCTACTCAAATTGTAACAAATTCTACTATGTTGGGACTCAGATGCGATCTACTCACACTTTCAACTGCCTTCAGGTATAATATAAATCATATAGTTCAGGGGTGGTCGAGAATTGGCATCGGCATGTCATTGTGACGTTGAGTGTCTAGGCAAGAGTCAGGAAATCAAGGTAAGTGGTCTAAGATATTTATCACTTCATTCACAGTCACGAAGAAGAAACAGCATAGATATGCAGTCCTAAAAGAGACGAGAATCTCAACTAGCTTGAAGTTACGCAGGAAGATGTAGCGAGAAATGGAATACCTTGAAAGCAAATCTCTTCACAAACAATGACGGTTGCGAGCATTAAATGGTAGAGGACAAGCCTCATAATGAGCGTTGCCATCACTAAACTGGTGCCCATCATCAATCCACTTAAAACAATTGCAAACCGCACAGCGTAAACGTGTTTTATTCGGCGAAATTGTGCAATCAAATCAGCCTCAACATACAAACCAGTCATGGAGGCCCCGATGTCCTCTACGCCAAACAATATGCATTGGTTGACAAACATCCCGTACGCTCTCGGCGACGACTCAAAGGAACTGTTTGATCCTTCACCCAGCCATTCTCTCGCTCTCGATCCCACCTAGGAATCCACCTACAACCCGCTCTTTTCCGCTCTCCTCAACTCCCTCTCTCTCCTAATCTTCAAGCGTTTTTTCAAATAAAAGTGAAAAGGTAAGCCACCGTGACACACGATTTTCCAAATATCTTTGACCAGTCAATTTTACGAACATTGCAACAAGCGTAGAAGCGTACCAGAAAAACTGGCACGACATGCATTTTTGAATTTTGCTTACCTGACCAACTAAGTGCACAGATCATCAGTGGAAGATAACGTATGCAAAATAGATGTCCCCATATTCAAGTAATTTAACTGATCTCGCCATCCTCATAAATACTCAGGAAAAAGATCCGTTTTCCCTACGACCCGACACGCACAAGACGAGAATTCAACCGCTGAGAAATGCATGCAAACTCTTTGGCCTTTTTAAAATGCCTATAACTCTTCTCCAAATGGATGGATCAATGTGAAGTGTCGATCTACAATGCACATTATACTCACAAATTTTCTTAGCTCCAGCTTCAATGATTCCACAGCGGAAACCGCCGGACAGACAGATGAAGAGACAGACATACATGTTTGCGCCGAAGTCGCCATAATGCGCCTTGGCAAAGGAAATTTGCAACAGCGCATCAACCAGAGGGTTCAAGTCGCCTGCAAGATCACATGAAGGTGCATGTCTCAGAATCTGTGAGACTGACATATCCATATTAGTTCAAAGATTTGCAGTTAGCCTAGGATCCGCACTATACTCGCCAACTGTTGGTATCCTTCCTCAACACTAATAAAGCATCTCACGTTTTCCATTTCTCTCTTTGCTTGTTATTCTCTTTTGTTGGCAGTGAACAATGCTGCGAACAACGGCATGTAACAGATGAAGACTCAATTCATTACTCTTATTCTTACCTTTACCGCCATTCCAAATTGATCCAAGAGAGCTCCCCAAAAATCGTCGACATGAAAACACACAGCTCGGAAAAAGTTGCAACCTAAGCAACTTTGTTGCTCAGGTTTTTTCACTAGATTTAGAGTTCGTGCTTAGTCCCGAGCACTTGTTTTGACATGGAGCTGTCCTCATATATGAACCCCATTTGATCAGCTCTCATTTGAGACATCTGCTACTTACACCGATTGGGGACTTCAAGTTTTAGCAAAGGAAATTCGTGATGAATTCATACTCCAGATGTTCCTTCATCCGAAAATACTCGTATGTGTCCGAAAATCTTATGCGAGCCTGAAGAGCAGGAAATGGCGTCTTACAAGCCGAACGAAAGCATCTATGAAAAAAATGGAAGATGGTAGGAAATTTATTGGGAAGATCAGTGGAAAAAGAGAAGCATTTAATCTCCACTTAACTTCATGTGATACCAGCGTCGATTCATTAGCTATTTTTAACATGACGGCAAGGCCTCACACAGAAGCACATATATTCACCACGTGAACGCCGTTATTTTTTGAAACAGTTCATGCCAATAAAGCTGTGAAAAAATGGCCCAAAGAATAAAGCTCCTTTCGTTAAAAAACATAAATACCACTAAAACATAAATAAACAAAAGTGTCATACTATACAATAACAATAACAGAGACAATCAATCGCAGTAATGCAAAATGAATGAAAAATGAACAGCGGCAACTCGTACAAATACTGTTCCGATGAACGCCGAACACCATCCTTAACACAAAGGAGACAATAACACCTAGTCAGTGTGGACGTGGAAGTGTTTTACGAAGGTTTATAGAAATTTTTGGATTGCATACGAGCAGACGTCATGGAATATGTAATTCTCAGTGCAGTCATTTCTTAAGAAACCTCGTACCGTAGCCTTCTTTGTGGATGATTTAAAATTTACACGAACAACGACACATACAGATATATGCAAACAAATACGCATCCTGGCATAAAGTTGCTGTTGCATGATGGCCATTAAAGTCATAAAAGCCCTTGTCTTCCCATCGTAAAGTCATGCAGAATGTTAGTTCACCAAAGGAGGAAACTCTGAAGTGAAAATAATACCTTACCAAATCACTTCTCTGAGTCTCCCTGCCTACTCGGCCGGCAATATCCTCTTCAGCACCGCACTCTGATAGCTTTCCGGTTTTTCCTGTCGAGCTCCCTCTCTCCCACTTACATCGATGCGATTCCCATCCATGGAACTAGGTTTTTAGATGGGTCCACCTTATGTAAAACCACTTTCTGCTGGCTCCGTCTTCCCTGACCGAGAAGCATTCTCGCAATACAGAACACAACAGTGTAATGAGCAATGTGTTTCAGGTGGAAAAAGGATAGCAGGAAGAAAAGCACTGCTTATGCTTTTCCAAGAACGGATGGTACCTCACGAAAGTTGGGTCGCACTCACATCCAATCGTCAAAGGAACAAAATCACGCCCTTTTTGGCATGCAGGCCCGCACATCCGAGAGCCGCAGTGTTTGCACTCGGGATGACACCCTGTAAATGGTATACATTAAGGTGTTGATTGCTCATATAACTGCTCTCCAGCAAACGTGTGCTCTTTTTGGTCAATTTTGACCAATATAAACTGGTTTGTGCTAAAAAATGTCACTCCAGCAGGCATGCATATGGAACAAACGAGCAAACAAACAAAAAAACAAACACACACATTTCAGTCGTAACGCGTTTTGCAAGCTATTTGACAACACATAACAACTGCTTTGATCTAACGAAAAGCATATTGCTGTATCGCCCGAACTTCCCCCTCCATAGCCTTCCATATAGAATTCTGTCCGAAAATTTTGCCCTTTGTGTCAGAATTCCCTAGCTGTTTATCACTCTATTCAATTGAACTGTTTAGTCTAAATCTGAGGAAAATGCTCCTTTCACTGATCTCATACCTCACTTTCGCAAACTTTTTACATTTCATAATGGAGATCGCACCCCTCAAAACACGAAGTTCCACATTCCCCTCTCCCCCCCCTACGTGTGCAACAATGCATGTTGCCAATTCAAGAATCATACTGAATCCGAAAGGCTCACAACGAATTGAAGCGGAAATGTGGCGCAACTATTTTTCGAGATAAACTTTGTGCCCGAAGTCCGGCAATGTAAACAAACTAAGGGGATGTTCCCTGTAACTGACTACTTAATCCGCACCACAGTGTACACGAAAAGCACTCTTAACGATTCACCTCAGCTCTGCGCTTTTGAATTTCTATAGTGCGCCCTCTATCGGAAGATGTCTACCTGGCGATTAAAACCTGTCGTAACCGTTCTGCGAGATAAACTCCATGATATTTCGGTAAGATAATAGCCAATGTCGACATTTGTTGCGCGTACCTATGTCGACGTGCTCGCTAGCTAATTACTTGCACATTCAAGATTCAACGATTACTTGGCGACGCTATTCGGCCGCAAGACGAACCAAACCTGTTAAGTATGCTACGCGTTGTGGGTTAGGGCTCAAATTGTCCACTGTTGATTTATATAACCCCGCATCGATTACCAATGAGAAAAAATCACATGAAGCATTTCTTTTTAAATGAAAAAATCATTGTTCCTTTCATCTGTTAACATTCAAGAAAGCAACTTTCACATAACACATGGGAATGCTCTCTTCTAATTCATTTAGCTGTTAGATTCACTCGACTAATGCACCAACCAACTTTACATACTCAGTAGAACTTGGCTCGAATTATTGTTGATTTAGCCGCAAGACTAAACTAGTATGACGTAATTGCCTCAATGAATCAACATCACTGAATGTGAACTACTTGAACTTATTTCAATATTTAATCTAAGTCACTTTAACGGTAACCCCTTTCGTTAAAGAACTGCCACGGATTTAAAAGAAAAATGAAGACAAAATTAACCTGGGCACGACTCCCTTAGACAATCGCATAATTTCACCTTCGTCCCATCTTGTTTCACGAAATCGCCATTTTCATCATGATGCGGCGAGTACTGTGAAGCGCACACCTCTGAAAGCATATTTTAATATACTATGACTTCATATCTATTTATAAATCCTAAGACAGTGTTGAATTATTTCTGCCGCCTGCACAATCATTCCTGATGGCGTCAGTACAAAGATGCAACCTTCTCAGGAAGAAGGCCCTCGTAGAGGACATATCTGCTGGCGCAAACGTCGCTGATGAAAACGTGACATATTTTATGTCTCGCTGCACAAAAATGTTCAGGCGCAAATGTCCTACAGGGCGAATATCTAATTATTTCCCCATCGCTGGTGCCAGGCGGTATGAGAATAACATCAAGGCATATTTTTCATCTCATGGAATTATGGCCTAAAAGAACTTGATCTAGTATATTTTTTCAAATAAAAAAAAAAAACAATAAAACCAAAAACAGATCGGGAGTAGAATTAAATCAACAAAGAACACAACTATATAAAGCGGCAAATATGACAGAAAAAAGAAACAGTAGAATTAAAGAGAAGGAAAAATTGTCACCAATTCGAAAAATATAACATGTTCGCTTGCTAAACTTTTAACTCTCTCATCTGCAACTGTAAATGTTTTCGTTGGATGATAACTGAAAGAAATTTCCGATCTACGCTGTGTTCAAAGACCTCAATTTATTAGAAAATATCTCAATGAAATGCACTATTTTCACGTTACTTTCGTCTCATTTTGCGCTCTATCCCGCGTGCGCTTGCATAGATTTCTGCTTCCTAATTTGCAAGTGAAACCGTTATTTACATAAGTGTTTCATAAGAGGATCTAAACTTTAAAATCATTAAAAAAAACGTCCACAGATATCTTACATTTTCTCAAGCAAATCGCATGCCTTATCATCATGTGGCGTTTGTTCTAGTCTAGAAAATGAGTTTAAAATAACTTTTTTTTTTGGCTAAGACATGAGGAAAGGTAATGATATTGGTGGAAACCACTTTCTTCTACGTCCAACATGCATGTTTGAAGTGCTTAATTCGTTACCGGTTTCCATCTCTTTTAGATGCTACAAAACTAAATTTATTTTCTACTGTCTATTGCACTACTGTCTATAGCCTTACTTAGGAGTAAAACAACTTTGAAACTCCAACTACATGGCATGGTTCAAATGGAGTAGTTCTAGAATCCGCATAGTGTCGGTGATTTAAGGAGAAATTCAGTGCAGCACTGCCCTCAAAATCGTTGCTATGGAAAAATCCATCACATTCCTCCCCCGTTACCTTTAACAACCGAGTAGGCAAAAATTCCTTTAAAAGTTTAAAGAAAAACTGAGACTGGACCAGAAAACAACGAAGCGTTCGAGCTGTCATCACTGCTGCATATAACGCCATAAAAAGGTTGCCTATAAAACACAGCCAAAGCTTGCAAATACGACTTCTGAAGAAATTATGTCAATAATTTCTTTGTGGCCCGCAAGATTAGTAAGAAGTAAACAGACTCATGGCCTTGGACATTCACACAGATAATTAAGAGTTCAACTGGCTGCCAGCACAGAGATATTTGCTTGGACGCTTGCTCTGGACTCTAAACGATCATATGTAGTCCCGAATGAGAAACGGCGCGCATAGCTGCAGGATTAATCAAGCCGGATATGAGAGAAGAGAAAGGAACAGAGGAAGTAATATTTTAAGCCTTTAGCACCGAGACAAACAAAGAAAAGCCGCGCTGTAACAAAAAACAAAGCACTAAAAAAGCTTGCATACAGCAAGAGATAGAATAAAATAAATAAACAAAAATGATAAATGAGCAGTGAAAGCATTGTACGCATGCAAGTTATCAGAAGATGTAGCAGTAAGGTAGTAACGTAAACGAGACATGCAACACTAATCATAACGGTTTCCATTGAAAAAATCATTTATGTTATTGCTGACGATTTCTAGCACACTTACGTTTGCGCTGACGAGTGGATCGGCGTCGGCCTTCGCAGTTTGGACTCGTCATCAGTGAGATTTCAGCTAATGCCACCGCATTGCCCGGATTCTCGAAACGTAGCCCACGCAGTTCCCGATACAAGTGTGCGTGCGCATATGAAAATCAACAAAGTGGGAAACATCCCAAACGGTGACGCAAAATGTGCTCGTCCTTATATGCAAGAGTGTAATTTGCATCAAAAAACGTCTTTGGAATTACCTCGGAAAACATCGATGCATAGACATCGCGGATGTGCGGGAAAATTTTGAACTTTATGGAAACCACATTCGATATCCGCATGGCTCGGTGATTTGAAATTCAGTGGCGACCTCGGCAATTCTAAGGTCGACTCCGTGAGGAACTCAAGGAGGTCCGTCCTTGTTAAGTAATGGTTTCACAAGCTCATATCAAACAATTCCATGCACGACAACCCTCAACTATGGAATTCGCTCACTGCTTCCATGTCATTTTGGCAAATTCCAACTTGAGCTCTTTTTCCTTCCTCATTGTTATTGCTGTATGGAGAAGTTGTCTGTTGCATACATAAATATCAGTAATGTAGGACAAAAAAAAAGCGCAAACCGTATTCGTTCTCTGAGAGTGGATAGCTAGAGAGGCCGATTGCGCATCGATTATCCTCAGACTCGTTGCGCCTTTGATTTTGTTCATTCATCATCGACTGTTCGCAAACGCGTCTGTATGAAGCTGTGACGAAACGCTCACAATAACACAATGTTGCTGAACTGCGTAAAACGCTCTATTATTTAGATGAAAGCAATCCCTTCCAAAACATATTTCAGTGGTATTTATAACATTGACAAATGATTATGAAGAGATCAAAATGAGTGATTAAGGACCGACTAGACAGTTATAAACACTAATGATTGCGGTATACGTAAACGTTTTAGCATTTTACAAAGAAATACTCTTTGTTCGGTATTAATTTCGGCCTCTCAAAGATTTATTGCTGATTCCTTCATTTATCGATATTTTCACACAGGAAATTTCATCTTTCCTCTTTTCCTATACATACTTCGTCTCTTTTCTTTTCACTCAATCAACCAACGCCCTATCATATATATTGGTGCAATTGACAGATCAACCTCTCCATAAATCACTGAGTTGCTCAACTTTTCTTAAGCGCCAATATCACATGAAACAGTTTCGGATGCATAAGGCATACTACATAGAGAGTAATATCAACACATCAAAGTATGGCTAGACGAATGGTAAACGTTTACAAATGCTATACATCAAAATCACATAACGTTTATTGATGTTGATTTACTGATGGAACGTTTATCGATGCAATAGGGTCCCTTAGTACTAAACAACGACTATCGTAACTAGTGCTTCCACACATATATCGCACGAGTATTCGAATACTATAAAAGCATGGGCATTTAACAATTTATCACCAAAAATGCATCGATTCTAGCAAATAAACTCTTCGAAACATTCATCCATATAATTGAAGCACAGCCTAACACTGAACCCGCCAAATAAAAACAAAGACCAATCCCGATAACGATAAATAAAACGGCAACAACACTCAACTATAGTGTCTATGTAATCTAACACGCGTTTATTAAAAACCAGCGTTAACGCTTCAGACTATATTTCCCTCAACATGTGCAGCCTTAGACAAAATGAAACTTGTAGAAGTGGTCTACATACTTCCCTGTCTCCTCCCTCCCCCCTCACTTTACTCTTTCACCTCAAATTTCTCCATTTTTTCATAAATTTCTCATCACTCTTCCGCTTTCTTCTACTTTTCCACTATTTCTAGAACTTTGGAGATTAAGTAAAACTATGCCCCCATATGTGGAGAGCAAGCAGACTCCAGTGCAGCACAGACCCGTGGACCATCCTTTTCGCGCACACTTCGATCCATTCAAACGCCCTATTTAGCGGATAAAACGAAATCCGTACCTCAATTTGCTCATTCACCACTGAAGTGGGCTTTAAGCGTACTCAATGAAGAAACTATTCGTTGCCGATAATCATCCTCGAAAAAGAAAGCTACACATATAATATCAACTTCCAATACACCTTAAGGAAGAAAAGAAATCACTTCAAATGAAAATCAAATATCATCAATAGACTCGAAAGGATGAAAAATTTGGTCATAATTGACGAAAGGCAGTTGAATAAAAAGAAAACATAAAGTCGTGATTATATTATGATACGTTAATACTCGTTCAACTTATGAACATATATATATATATGCACAGATCATTTTCCGAACGTTCACATAAAAACTACAACAATAATAATCGAAGAGAAACAAGTGAGTGAATGAGAGAAATTATGAAAAATAAACCTCGAGGACACTTAACATTACAAAAGTACACTATGGTTAAGTGCACACAAAAGAAAATAAACGGAAGAGAAGATGGCAGCGATGCACTATAAAATACATGCAGAAACATCACAATTACTACGGGAAATAAATGGAAGTGAAAAGTAGGAGTATCGATATCACGAAAGTAGATAATATCACCTCGAAATTATACTGCGCCTATTATCTCAGCAATTTTTATCACAGCTTAATATTTGAAATACTTTCGCTCCAAAATAAATAAATTTCAACGACTTAATTATGACATGATGCCCATTCACCGGTTTTATTCAACAATAACCAAATGAAGATACCTTGTGAATAAATAAACAAAGAAAATATTTCTTCCTGTGAATCGCGATAAGCCTCGAAATGCGGATCATACACGTATAGCGCTATGCTCTCAATCGAAAAGCAAAAATCGCCCTCTTACTTCCCGCCGATCCTTGCATTTTCAATTTCCGCCTATCTTTTTATGTTAAAATTACCAGCTAATTCGTTATACGAAAACTGATATGCATAGACAATTCGTTTAACAACGCTGTTACCTCTCTTCAAACAGATTTGTTGCTTGAAACTCCATGTCTCGTTAAACTGAAAACCCTCACGATTTCACTGGCGTGTTTTTCAAAAAAAAAGGCCGTGAACGACTCAAAATCCACGCATTTCTTCTCTCTTTTTTCAAGATCCCATTACCTTGCTGGCTTTCAACGTTGTTCCCGTTCGGCAATATGAGGAAGCTATTCGTTGCTGGGTCAAGAAGCCAAACAAGCTATCCAGACAAATCGCATCGTTCAGTGTGCGTAAGAAGAGCACACAGATGTGCCGCGACGGCACGACTCGTGTGGGATGCAGGTCGTCGTATTCAACCACATCTTCAGTTAGCACCGACCTGCTGTCCGGAATTCCGCTGAGAATCATAGAGCAGTTCTAAAATCACTCGTAGCTGTCACAAACGGAAAAAATCTAGTGAGATTTGTCCACTTCTGAAGGAACTAAACTTTTCCACCCATCTCATCTAAACAAATACGTGGAAATAACGCTGACGAACAAAAAATACTTGCCAAATGAAAGCGTGAATTGTTTTTGGGAGAAAGCAGGAGGAGGGAAAAACAGAAAAGAGAAGCGCTGGAAAATTCCGTGAATGAAAAGATAAAAACAGATGCATCTGCGATTGTTGAAAAGTGCAAACTGAAAGGATGTTTGAAGCTGACAGAAAACATTTTCTTCACATATATCCTTGTAATAGAATAGAGGATTCCCCAGGGTTATGCCATAGTCTAATGACTTACACTTGGCAGATCAAGTCTGACGACATGTTTACTCTTGGTTCACTCTTCACCGATTCAACTTGTAGGAATTTTTCGAAAGAACAATGATAAACATCGCCAACATCCCACCCGAAAACGTGCTTGAAACATGAAGCAGTGATGCACCAGCGATCGTTACGAAAAAAAAGGAGAGGAGGCAACACAGAAAATATCGAAACAATTCGCATAATGCCTGGATATGTGTCCGATATGCAAACAACAGTTTTTTGTAAAAGCGACGTATCCAAATACCTTCAGTGTGATCGTTCGAATCAATTTACGTAGTCCCTGACAGCAGCATTCGAGAGTAACACTGATTTGAGTTCATCATCGACCGATTGCATTATGGTAGCTAACTGTGACTGCAAACGTGCACGAACCTCACTCATCGACGCATCTAAGCCGCGAATACGATCACACAATTTCAAGACCAAATCGACTATTTCAACCTGATGACGACCCTGCAGCACATCGGGACTGAAATCTGCGTTGCACAGCACCTGAAACTATTAACCGCTCAAAAATCCCACCAATCGGTCATTTCTCCACATTTTAAGTGCGTTTAAAATACTCGCAAAGTTTTACCACAGGCCATACTTTGGCATACCTACAACCACCATGTCAAAATTCCTGTCGAGTCTACTGCGCATCTGCCTTGGAGCACAAGTAATTCAAGCGAACCAAAACAGCAAACAGGGACGATGTCATGATGCCATAGTGCATGCTGATACAGCCAACCTAATCAAGCTATCAAACAGTCCAACTAAAAAAAATGCACCTCGAACCTCTTTTACCGTACTGGTACACGATACCCACGAACTGTGTTAACAGATTTGATGTGTTCAGAAAGCACTGTTGTAAATGGAGGTTACACTTATATTTCATTTCCACCTGTCAGATTTCACTCACAAAAACCGTCAAAATAAGAGGCGAACCATACGGTAGTGATATATCAGGCAATCTGCTTCATTGCAAATCCGAACACATGTTTCAGATCCCGCTGCTTATTGATTTTTTGAGTGCGATATTTTGATTAATGAAGTGATTAAAGTTTATATATTGCAACAACAAGCAGAATAGTCAAGCAGTGTTTTTAAAAAGAGCACAGCAACTGAGTAGGAAAGATGGAATAAAGAAGTTAGAAACGATACGTCTCCAATGTGTACAAGGAAGCAGTCGTGGAAGACCTATATGTGCGCACATCCACTCAGCGGTATCGCCTATCAAAAACACTGAAGCTGACCTGAAGATCGGGATTAGAGGTACGAGTCGTCGTGCTAACATAAGGCCTCCCACAGCGCATTCGATGAAATAATGCAAGCACACGATGAAAGTAACTGAGATCTAATAAATCACCTCCAGGTGGGCAGCACGAAGCTGTCGGTCGACGTCCTTTCGTCTGCAGCGCAACCAGCCTTCGAAATTCTTCGACGCCATAAAACGACGGTATAAGCCTAGAGTACGAAGCCGGCATAAACGAACACCTTCGCCGAGCACCTTTTCAAGTAGTGAAACAAAAACCCTTCCACTAATAAGATAAAATTAGTTGACTTTCCCTCCTAGGTAGCCTCAGCGGAAGATGGAAAGATTCTAACTTCATAAACCAATAATTCCCCTCACTACATCAGTATACTATAATCAAAACAACTGGTAGCATCATTCTGGTCAATAAAGACACTTTGGACCCCTTAGTGTGCATAAGAACATATTGTCATATTAGGGCAATGGCTTCTAAACGGAAGAAATGATCAGATTTTATGCGAATTCCACTATTACTGAGAAAATCAAATATCTGGATAAATTACCATATCTACAGAAGTTCTGGGATGAGAATCGCAAAAGTCTTTTCGTTTATGCAAGTTTAGAAAGATACTTCGGCCATAATTTTCCGCCACTGCTAGCATATAAACTACGAATGGTTCAAATATCGTACTACCCCCTTCCCCCCACTCAACAGGAAGGAAGAGGACTTGAAGAAAAAAAGCCTTGGGAAGAAGCAGGAAGGGACTTTCGAAAGGGAATACGGAATTCATAATCGGGCAATGATATTATTACCTTCTATTCATGAAATGGATTTACGCAGGTAAAGAAAACAGTGCTGAAAGAACCTAATAACAGACGAAGTGATATCCAAGCATATCCTTCAAGTCCTCCTTTGATATCATGCCTAGAGAGTGGCATCAAATTCTGTGCAATTCAATCAGGACAATAAAAACTGGCCAGGTGCACAGCAAATCTGTCCGTTGCGTGCACTTCTATTTCAGTGGATGACAAGAACAAGCCAATTCTATGAAAAAAAAAAAAAACATTTCGAAAATCAAGCAATCTGAACTAATATGAAAACTTTTATGTCCTCTACTACCATGAGAAAATTTTATCCATAAGCGACTGTTTGGGTGGTAATGAGTTATATAAATGAGAGAAAGCCAGAGACAACAACAATAAAACAACGATGCCTTCATCGTCATAAAAACTGAAGGCATCGTATCGATAAAAAATTTAATATTTTCCTAGTAAAACATATGGAAATATGACTTATTTTGCTGAATTTACGATGTCTGCTTCTTCATAAGTGCAAAAATAACCTCAATAAAAGAGTTCTATGCAAGTCGGAACAAATAATAAAAATCGATTTGCAAATCGGATAACAAAAATATTTGAAAATATTCTTAATAACCAATCATGAACTATTTATCGTCAATAATAAATCTTATAAATGAGAGAAAAATCGCAAAGAAATGCGTTCGAAAAAATACCATTCCAATCGCCTTTAACGCCACACGTTAACGCGGGACCTGTATCGTCTAAGCCGAGTAAAAATTCCTCGACAATGAAAGATCGTGCCTGTGGAACAGCCTTAAAAATTAGCCAATCATATTGTAGTGTTGAAAAAGGCTGCTGGATATGCGTCACAAAATGCGCATCTATGCGCAAATGTCAACAAAATTGGGCAGACTAGCAAGCGCATTATCGATGTGGGCGAGACTTAGACTTTATAGCTCCATCAACTTACGACTCCTGCAATCGCCCTCCTTACCACCCCCACACCCCCCCCCCCCTTGCAAACGAAAAAGAGGAACCTTCCATTAATGGTTCTCCTATAAAAACCTATCTAAAGTACTGCTCCTCAGCCAAAACAAAACTTTGTGTACTCGTATGAGTGACTAAAGAAAAGCTCATATAACACCATATCGTAAAATGAAAAAATATTGTTTCTTCTCTAGAATGCCTACCATTAGATGAAACAAATAAGAAATTGATTTATGTAATTTAGTGTGCTTCAATTAAATGGCTCCAATATTCTTCAATTAAAAATTTTCACATTCTCGGTTAAGCACTCACACGCACGTCCATCAACGAAGATTTACAACTGCGCTCATTCCTGAGTCTCACATGCAACCAACCATCATACAAATTTACTAGGATTACGTCCAACCATTTAACCATAGGACATGATTAAGCTTTTGACGGTTGGTTGAATGCTCATTTAATTCGTCTGCGATTTACCATATATCACTCGATGATGGAAATTACATCCACGCTGATGGATGATCCCCTCGGGGCATTTTCACGTCACAATCGAATTATGAAGACTGTTTGCAAACAACACACTCACTTTGAAAGGCGACATTTGTTTTTGCAAAGGCATCAAAGACGATAAGTATCGTTCGAGTGGGATCATAAAACTCTGTGTCAATTCCAGCATGTGCCGACGCAATATAGCACTTTGTACAGAGTCCGGTCGTTCTCCTTTCAAGAGCTTCTTCATGAGAGTCTTATCGCGGCTCAGGAAAGGTCTGTATTGAGTGTAAAGGCCCGGTTTTGTATCCAGTGTCCGATCGTCCCACGTTTTCCTTAAAGTGGTCTCAATGAAATATAAAAACAGCCTACATCATGACGATTACGCTTGACAAAAACTGCGCTTCAACTACATTAATAAAAGATACGAAAAAAAGTTCATAACATGAGTTCATATTTGCGGTGGCGTACGTTCAAAGGTTTTAGTGTAAAAAAAGCCAGCAGTGATATCGGCAAGAAAGAAAACCCTCAGATCATCCCGCAAATTAGTATTTTACGCACCTATGCTCTTTTTATACGTACTCACTCCAGTCCAGTACAGATACTGAGCACTCCCACACCTTAAGCCTATTTTCATTTTGATTAGTGTCAGACTAGCAGTAAGCTTAACTAGCACCAAGCTTATACCTATCTTATGCAGGGAATGAAATAGGGAAGCGCAAGTAGAAGGCGTAGCCATCATTCCCAATTCAGAAGCAACGTAGTGTCATGCTGATAATGAAACATATGAGGTGATACTTACGAATGGGTGCCTCATCGGGTGCCCCAAAACGATTCAGTCAACAAAAAGGAAATGCTCCGGATTTGGAGGCTGAAAAATTGTTCGCAAAATATTACTTGCACTAAAGTTGAAAATCTACATATACCTGCAAGTGTTTAAGTCATTGTTCTCGAACGTACTTTTCTATCAGAATTGTTCTCTTATTTACAAAATTCCGGCGACAATAGGGACATTATATAACTGATCGGCTACAACATCGAAGTGCGAAGTGCGTTTCAGAGTCCACTTTCTATTCCTTAAAGAAACCGACTCCTAGAATGCTTCACTACCAAACACCACAGTTTCCTTTAACATCAGCTCCACCCCGCATATGATCAACGATATCGGCAACTAAGTCTCCCGCTTCCGAGTTTCAAAAGCAACTAATAAATGATACCTCAGAGGCGTAACTTTAGCGCTGCAAAACAATAATCCTCACAAATCAATATCAGCAATTTAGGCCTTCCTCAGAACTAGAGGTAAGTTGAAAAGGGAACCTGAAAGTCCTTTCAGCGTTAACCACATGTCTGCTATTAGCATCCCCAACGCGTACGATATGCGGCCAATGTTGCAGCGTCTTCGTGAAAAAAGGATTTGTCACTCCGAGTATAACGTTCGGCCTGAAAACAACTTAAACCATGCCCCTGCAATCTTCAATTTCAGTCTTCCGATTAAAGTAAATAAAATCACATCAAGAATGAGTGCAGCGGATGGGAGAGGGATTTAGAGAAGTGTTTAGGCATTCCGCATGCACAACTCGAAGAGTGCACATCGCAGTGCCAACGTTATTGTTTGCCACGCAAAAGCACTCAGTTCTGTCGGCACAAACGTTCACATCGTTTAACATCCAACTGCCTTTTAATAAAGCACAAAAAAATGCAAATACATGAAACACCGTTCTGTTTTTATCAAAACGCCTCCGATAAATATACAATTGAACGCAATTTTCGCAATAAAATAATCACTGCGTCGATGTATTTCGTCGAATTCCTCTCAATTCGAAAGGCACCCAAAAAGTGTGCTCGCATGAAAGCATTGAAGATAAGCACACATATAAAGCATTTTTGCTTTAACTCCCTCCGCACTCCGTCCCTCTCCGCAGTACAAATTCTCCATGGAAAATCAAAAAGTACGCAAAGAAAAATGGAAAACCTACGGCGGATGCATTTTTGAGGTGTACTCCCTAAATTCGGAATCGTGTATTGTGAAAAATGGTCGGTGATCATTGAAATACCTGAAATTAGGATAAGAAAAAAGTGTGCCCTAATTTAAGCATAATCAAGAGGCACTGCTCTTGATGATTTACTAAGACCGCAACTCGACAACTACACCACTCTTTCAAATGAAGCGAGAGGGATCATTGATAACAGATCCATCAACGTGAATATAACATATGTTTTTAACGACTCAAAAATAAAAAGGAAATTATATCATAAACAAGAGTGAATAACGTTGTGCTCAGGCAAGTGAAAGTTGAGCATTTGCGTCTAGAAAGAGTTTAGATAAAAACTTCAAGAATAACCTTAATGGCCATATCAGCGAAATGAGAGATTGCACCAACGATGAGCATACTGAAGGACCAGGCGCAATGACCACTATCGGCTGCAATACAAACGCTTATTTGATGCACTGATGCATAAAGGACAGTTACCTTAGGGATGTTCGCATATGCACACAATGAAAAACAAACAACCATTTTTCGAATAATTAACAAACAGCAGTGAATTCTTTATGGGTAGCTTTTGCGTTGAAAAGCTCAAAAATGCTTCGTTTTTCCAAACACTATCCTCTTATAGAGTTGTCTTTCCTGTTTATATAACATTGCTGCACACTTAGACCGCCATCTACACTGAACTTCTCCAAACGACTTGATTTAGCATTTCATTTTATTTCAGTGTATACCTTAAAAGATTATGGAAAAATGCGGAAGCGTAAAGCATTAAAATGAAATACACGATGTACAAGGAACAAATTGCGAACGTGAATAAAAAAGCATGGAAATACCGTGAACTCTTCAATATAATTTCCCTTGTTAAAATTGCTCTTCCTCGATTCACTTCAATGGAAATCTCCCTCTGCCGACCGAAACTCATACAAGCCTCTCCCCCTTTGCACACTTGTTTTATTGAGGCCCTTTAGTGGAAATTCCTTTCGAATTTGACCTTTTATTATGCACGCTCATGCTCTTTCTTGAGAAGTTAGTTCACTGAAATCCCATTCAAATTTCTGCTGAGAGCAGAAATATTATAAGTTTAGGAATACTAAGATTTTAAGCTAAGCATGAAAATGCCATCTGATTACACATTAGTGCCGAATGAAATTCGAAATATCATCAAATATGCCAACATAAGCTATAAAGCATTAAAATAATAGAGTGACGGAAAGCAGATACCTCACTTGTTAAGACCAATTCCCATAACAGCTGCACGTGGTTTAAAACGCATAGGAGATTACTGAAAATTGACATAACTAGTCCTTTAGAAAAAATCACAAACCACAAATCTTCATAAAAATCAAAATTTCATCGCAAAGGATCTTTTGTTTGATATATGGAAACTTTTTATAAGGCGAAACGAACACCTCTATTGTTTAGAGATTTGTTTAGCGATATTTCCTTTAAAGTGATCGAAAAAATCGATGAAAACTAGCAATATCAGATGATTATTTTATGCAATTCATAAATTATCCTTCATTGAATTTGCATTTTGAATTGTTCGGCGGTGGAAAAAAAATATTAGCAACAAATATTTTTTGTTGAGTAAATCATTCCATCAATTACGAATCTCAATATTTTCTCTACAGGAACTTAACGAACCCATCTCGTTTCTTTAAAACTTTTGCAGCAAAAAACTAAATGATAAGATGAAAACAACCATTCCACAGTAAACATAACAGAGAAATTAAGAGCTGTCAACGATAAGAGATTAAAGTAAAAAACCTACGAGAAGAGATTCACTTCGTTCACTGATGCCAAAACCATCGGAGCGTGCTGTGAATGCGCACTCTACAAATCAACATTATCACTATTCACATATGTCACTCTTCAATCATAACCACTTTAATAACTCTTCAATTCAAGACTTAAGAAAAAATTGAAATCGATAAATAAAACAGCATTCCATATGATCTGAAGAGTGGTTTCAAGTCACCTGCACATCAAATTTCATTGGACGGAAACAATGAACTTCTACTGATCACTCTACCCGAAGAAGAAGCCACTCCTTTAAGGAAAAGGAGGGCAAATTAGTTCTAATTCCATCCTCTTCTGCCTTAATTCAAGCCTTCTGCCTTCATATGAATTCCCACGTCTCTGCTACTTTCATTTTGCTCCATCTACATAGATATCCATGCAATATTCACAAATTGATGCTGCATGACAGTGTGGAAGGCCCTGGCACAATGGAACATGGAAAGAACTGAATTATAAGCTCTTTTGAGGTAGGAAGGGAAGCAGGAAGGAGGGGGGAGAGTATAATCAAAAGGATGACCACTTACGGGAACCTAAATTCGAGCAAATGCAGCATTTCTGTGAGAAAAATTAGCGCTTAATAAGTAAGCGTTCCAGAGAATGTGCAAAAGATTAACGGACATCGCATTCACCTTTACGTCAAAGGGTGGAGGTGTCTGCGTAAGAGGAATATCCGTTCGACATGGAATGCGGCATTGGATTACAGTGCCCATCAATGGCAGCAGCAACGTCTCGCCTGGTGTTGGTGACGGCCACTGATCTATATGATGACAAGCTGAAAGTATCTATGTAAGCAACAATAGAATATTGAAATAGCAAGCCGGCAAGTACTGTGTTCTATCCTCCAATAGCCGATTTACAGCACATCAGTACTATTAAGAAGAAAGCACGGCTTGACAACGCACATGTGTGCGTTCCCTGAAATATAAAAACATTTGCCACACTCATCGGAACTAATAAACAAATACCGTCATCAACAGATTTAACCAGGTCTGTCATACGACTAATTAAGCAGCTTCATCGATCAATCAGGAGATTTTACCACTCAATCATGTGATTTTGTCGATCAATCAATACATAACACGGATCTTAATGCTAGCCTTTCTCATCTTTGTAACTCCTCTCAAAGAAAACTTTCGGTTGGATACCTTGAATTCTGCTTCCTGTGAGCAAAAAACAAACAAACAACAAACAAATTAGTTCGAAACATGCAATTACATTGACAAATGCAACTAAAAAAAAAAGAATCTACCTGCTTCGATAGCCGGCTCTCCAGATTCAAAGAAACCGTTCGCTACTGACTCGACGACATAGGTGAAAAGATTGAAGAGAGGAAGAAGTGTTATCAGCACAAGACTCTGAAAATTATGCAAATCGCGCTTCACCGCACATTAAATAAATCCATTCCATTAACCAGCAAAAACAATGTTTGCAAAAATAAACAGTCCATGTTGCAGTCTTCCCAATTCTTGAATAAAACCGGATTTGCAACATAATAACCCCTATGCCCTGGCTAAAGACTGTGACCATATGCCGTTAACGAGAATTCTGCAAGCAACATCAACAGTTTGCTATCGTTTGATAAAGTGCAGTGTGGAGGCATTTTTCGAATAAGTCATTCAGCTCCTAAAGAAGAAATTGTTGTCAAATACCTTTTGGTAATAACCACGAGGCAACGTTGCATCCCTCTGTTGCCTGCAAAAATAAAGCCCTGAAGAAATGCGGCGAAAAGAGCAGATGAACCATAGACCAAACAGCATGTGAAACGAACGTGAAACCAACAGCATATAGTGTCTTGAAGTGACAAGAAATAAATCTTGACGAAGTATTTAACGCCGTTTTACAATTTGTCGTATAGGTGAACGAGTGAATCTGGACGCAGCCCGTGCTTGGCTTAGATGTTAATAAAAACAATAAAATACACAATAAATTTGATCCCTTGGAATGAGTCACATGAAAGCACCTAAGAAAAAAGATCAATATTACCAACCTATAAAAAGATGACGGACCAACGAAATCATAAAATATTGCGATAGCGGAAGATAAGTAAACCTTTAAAAAGGTTTTTAGTGAAGAGAAATTTTTTTATAAGCATATAGGTATGCAATGTAAAGCGCATATTTCTTATACTATAAAATCAAACAGGATCAATCAAAAGCAATGTCGCAACGAGGAAACGTTTTGAAAGCGCTTTTCGTTGCTGTTTCATGTGTACAAAAGAACACTTTCTCCTTCTGTTAACTGCAAAACTAAGGCATTTCAAAAGGCGCCCTTTATAGCCTTGCAATAGAAACCTAATATCACCTTCGGATAGGGTTATCAATGAATTTTGAATTATTAAGGCATTGCCACATCAGTGGAAAAAAATCAATACTTCACAAAACTATGATCGTGCACAACAAGATCTTTTCATCAGGGTTGGCCAATTACGTCGGAGAATAAACATGAATTCTAAAAAAATAGAAAAATGAAAAAAAAAATTGGCATTCAAGAACGGGAGGAAACATCAGCCGATTCCTTCTCATACACATCTCTGATGAAAGTTCGATAGTGTAAACGTTTACTAAAAGTTATCAGCAGTCAGCAAGTACATCAATCAAAGGGTGGTGGAAGGACGAGTATAAATACCATCGACCACCCACCTCGAGGACAAAAGCAATGCATGAATTAACAGTTTAAAAAAACTTGTAGAAAACATTAACGGGAAAATCTTATAAACAAGAAAGGCACAGAATGAATGATCGAATGGGATAAAACAGTCTACCGACCAAAAAAAGAAAACGAAAAAAAACCGAAAATGGACGAATCCATAGAAATAAACTGGATCGATTTCAGCGGCAATTGGTACGCGTTCCGTATATGCAATTTGGGCAGCGTTCAGATAGCTTGAAGATCGTCGGATACGGAAGTGGAAATTAGTATCTCGTGAGCAGCCACTATTCGAATCTGGGAACGCCAAATAACAGATGTTCATCTTCTCGGTGGATGATAGTTGCGCATCGCCTGGATACACCATCTGAACATAGTTCAGCCATATATCAACAAGTCCCTTCAGTATTCCTCGTATGCAGAATCCATAAACACTGCTAGAAATATTCTAGACGGCCCCTTATGCAATCATTCACTCCACAAAAGCATTCGTTCGTTTAGCGCTGTAAGGGAATTAACCCTGTGCGATACTCATTGAATGATGCACACTCAGCAACATATCGATATATTTTTCCATCATTCTTTACGTATTCCACTCCAGCGAAAAAATAGCAACTGCAAACGATAGTACCTTATTCGCTCATCGGATGAATCTCCAATCCCCTCCCGAATGTTACTATTTTTTACAACAAAGACCATCCATAGTCACAAACTGCTGTCTACATACACCACAAACAAACACAAACGTTCGAGCAGCATCCTTTTGCAAATCACTACAAAAATCCCCCTCCTCTTCTCTCAAGTTGAGTAAAAAAACTCAACGGCAAACGTCTCAACCCGTCAGAACTCGCTGCGGTGTTCATCGTTACCAGAAACAGCAAAGGATTGAATGATAAGCAGTAAGAGCATGAAGGGGAAGCATGAGATATTCGAATTTCCGAATACGGTTGACGAACGAACGAGAACGACAAGAATAGACTGTGAAGATTGTGGAATATAAAGAGTGATTGGACATGACCATGAGCGAAAGGACGAAAATCACTAAATCAACAGCTTCGTGAGAGCAGACGGAACTGTGTGACGGTGCTTAGTTTATTTACTATTTAACTGCTTTGTAGGACGGTTGAGTAACATCTTTACAGTGCAGACTTTTAAAGATGCGAACCTCAAAGAAAGAAAATGCTCACCTCTAACGCCTGTCCAAGCTCCAGATCAAATGTCACCACGCAAATACAGTGCAACCAACGGCCGAAACGCTCCCACGGTGGGAGCTCAAAGGATTCTTCCATTTCTGAAAGAAAAAATGGGGAAATTAGAGTACGTAGATGCACATATTATATATATATATATATATATATATATATATATATATATATATATATATATATATATATATATATATATATATATATATATATATATATATATATATATATATATATATATATATATATATATATATATATAGTGAGTTGCTATTCGTAAGTTAATGCCTCAGGAACAGTCATAGCTGCTGAATACCGCAAGTGAAAGATCATTCAATTCTCATCCAGAAGATGCCCAACAGGTGCCACAACTGCATACAAACGGTTCAACATGACCATCCATCATACTTCACAACTGCTCGCAGGCGCTGTCATCCCTCGGAAATGGCCTTGATTGCGGAAACACCTCTCCCGTGCAGATTATCCTTCCCCCTCACTTTAGTCACATTTCAATCTTTCCACCTTATAGCAAAGCATCCCCTATGCAGCTTACTGAAAACAGGCCGCAGAATTTGATTCAAGACAACATCTTCAGAAAAGCTGCATTTTCAATAGCTCAGTGCACTGCAGCTCCACCTGGCACCAACTCCGGACACATCCGCCAAATCTCATACACCAGAGCTGTGTGCAATTCGTCGCATTAGCTCGTTATATCGGCCACAACTTTGCACTCTATCAACAAAAAAAAAAATATTCTATGGTCACAGAAGCACAAATCGAATGCATTAATGATCAGTGAAATCCATCCAGTTATTTGTTTATAGAATGCGTGAGCACTGCTACGGGGTTCCTGGTTAACTTGCTCTATAAGAAGCAAGTAGCAAAGCATTTGAACACCCTCAGCTGCAAATCCTTTCTCATGATGCGTGACAAATACTGTCGAAGATTCCTAACAGTTTTGGCACATCGTCTTCATTGCCAACAGATCCGAGGTGCTCAAGAACTCGGAAATGCGCGAGGAAGGGACCTGATAGCACGACAAAGAAAACAGCAAGTTGTAGTCGACTCTAGATGTAGAAGCCTTCTGTCAATACCCCGCTCATCACATCTTGCTCGCCAATGCAGCTCACTTCAGCAATCTGATATAGCAATTCAAATAACCGGATGGAGCAGAAAAAAAAGTTCTACGATGTAGAACTCGTGTAGTAGCATATTTTTTTTTAGCCTGAGCGAATGATATGGGGGAGGGAGAACGAGAATGTAGAAGGCTGAGTGGAATGCAGGACAACAGAAGTGCCACTCCAGACATCTTAAAATTTTCTGGATATTTTCCATAAGCGGCTTGGAAAATAAGAACATGATGACGGTAGTTTATCAAATCAGAGTAACTGAATGGTCTTTCGTTTTTTTTTTTTTTTTGCTAATTGTCAACAAGTGTTCCACTTAGTTGGTTCATCCTTCACGTGCACATAAACGGAAATTAAAATATGCACATACATGCACATGCATGAATACATATATATAAACATCTACATGCGCTCCATAGCATAACTGAGCGTGTAGCAATCACTCAGTGGCGCAAATGTCTACTTTTCAGCACAAACCTTCACGCCGCAAACTCCAATTATCGCATGTATCCACATCACAGCTATGTCATCCTACTAAATATATATAGTACATGCATACGCTACATAATTATTCACGCATATGTTTATAAATGTATGTATATATGCATACGCACACGTAATGCTCTTTGTTCGAATGTAAGCCTTCCGTTCAAATGAACTCCTTGTCTAAGCTCCCTTCCAGACAGAAGAAACCCTTGGCAGTGCAACAAGTCGTGCGCAATCCGGCCTCGCACATTGAGACCGCTTATTACTCACTGATATGCAAACCGCATGAATAGATGGATTTTCAGCACGGCCACTTCCAAGGTTGCGTACTTGGTGCACATGATGTCAGAGTTCATGGTTCTGGCTATTTTATATGCGGACAATTGCGCCGGCACAGTTCACTGCTTCAAGAGCAGTGAGTGATAGGATGCTTTCATGAGGCAATAGTTCCGCTGTAAACTGCCCAGTGGCAAAGAATATTTTCATGTGCAGCTCTACAGTGGACGATTTAACGGGACACACAAACAGCAATATGATATACGGCATGATCGTCGTGCAGCAGCTTTAATGTCCGACAAGCGTTACCTGAGTCTACACAATGTAACGTAGCTATCAGTTTCCATAGGTAAGTGCTCTATGGTACAATTAACCATTCGGAGACCCAAACATCACACTTCAGCGCAAATCTCCACATTACAAACGTCAATTATTGTGTGTGTCCGAACGATAGCTGTGCCGTCCAACGTAGAGACGCCCTATGGAGCTAATGAGCTGTCCATGAAAGCATAATTATGCATTGAATCGTGCACGGCACAAGTTTGCCAAGCTCGAACCTAACAGCTCAGAAACACTGCGAAACGCACTCTTGAAAGAACGAAGGGATATGCTTAACGTTGCATGCTGCCTCTCTCAGAATCTGCCATATGCACAGACAGCGCTTCAACTTTTATCTAAGCGACTTGTAAAATAAGGAAAACAAAGCAACGAATATATTACCCTGTTTTCACCTCCCGCTCCCCCCCCCCCCTCTTCACTAAATAGAAGCCCTTCTGCGAGTTCCACGAACAACAGAAACCTCATGGCTTCTGTTTCAACCAGCACGACATATACCGCATCATCTCAAACAGAAAACAAACGAACTGCGCATTCAGAGTACTATCGAACGATAAACATAAACGAGTGACAAATCTGGGCAAGCATTTCCCTGTACCGCCAACAAACGTTAAAATACGCCTAATAATACGCCCATATTTTAAGTGAAGTGACCGCTCGTCGACTTCGGACACACATGTGCCGGATAAATCGTATTTGATTTGTTTCTCGAAAATGTGAACCGTTAGCCTGCAAAGTGTACGTAAGCACTCCAGCAAACCTAGGGCTCAAAAATTTATTTCTAGTTGATAAATCAACCTGGAAATCAGTGCCAGATATCATCAACGATGTAGATTACACCCTACAAACTTCCTCACTTCACTTTCTATGGTTCAAGAGTTGAAATTAGAGAAGAGACAAGTAGCCAGGCACATGGACACACATATCTGCGCACGCATACTATGAGTACAGATGTGACACCGTAATATTGGAGAAGCGCATAAATAGTGTCATCTCAGTACAACGATTATTACTTTTTATACCGTAATGCTGTATTAATAAGACGACTCGTTTGTTTGTAGTGACTACTATCTGAAAGCCTGCTAATTGCGGCAGTCATCTGAAAGCCCTCTCACACATCCTCAAGTATCTCTTATCTCGACATCATTTTGTTCGCTTATATTAGATCACATGCTACGTAAATGATGCATTATGGTTCTTGGCACGCAGTCCGGAGCCGGATTATGCTCTCTATGCTCTACTTGGAGCAGAACTTGGCAAAAATACTGCGCTTTACAACATATAACCACATGTATGTCAATTATAAAACGACAATCCTTAACAACGCTTTACATATAATCAAGAAATAATTCACGCAAATGAAAACACATCAAACGGATGCAAAAAACAGATCTGTACAACGTTCGACGGAGCATTTTTTGAATTGTAGTTGGATACTGTGCCAAGAAAATATAAGTCAAATCTTGCAATTTGGCTTCATTGCTCTAAATATTCGCGCAGCGGTGGTCACATAATATTTCCTTGCCATATCTGACATAAGCCTTACCGGATTCTCTTTCGTTCTTCAACTTTTTGAAGCAAAACCTTACCGAGATTTACAAAAACATGCACAGTTTCCTGAGAGACTCATTCACGATGGCAAATTCCGTATGCCGTAGATCTTAAATTTCATGAATAGCAGCGTTTTTTCCGGAAATTCTTGATGCACAGGCTGGCCAAGCCTTAAAGGAATGCTTATTAGTCTCGACAGTGTTATTCGAAGTAATACTATCAAGAATTTGCAACGCAGCAACAAAGTCGCTTCGCGACCCGGATCCGTGCCATGATTTACCCAACCGCCGCATTTTGCGGCCACAGTCATTCAAATCAAATGCAGTAAAACATTTTAGATTGTGTTTTCAACTTGTAATGCACCAGATGAGCACAGAAAACGCAATGCGCGCTTCCTAATTGCTTGATTGTGCACAGCTGCATCTCTGTCGGAGAAGTGAATAGCTTTGGCCATCCCATTTGTGATTTCAGTCTCTCGTTTAAAATAGCTCTTATGTTTATGCCAGTTCTCCGGTGTAATTCGAACGCATCCACTTCGCACTAACATTCTTTGGTGCGCGGATGGTGAACCGGAAGTGAGCCTCCAGCCGATCTAACCGCTCGAGGCCCTTAACTACCTCTTAAACTGAGTCCTATACATGCGCCGCCCACAGACATAATTTGGAAGCATTCAGCAGTTATCATCCACCGGTCGCATTAGCGGCGGATGTACCTTGCAGCAATGGATCACATCGGGACCATTTTATAGGAAGCTCGAGATTGTTCGTTCAGATGCAGTGTACTGTACCATCGGATAAGCTCGGCTGTGCTTTTCATTCGAAAGGAATAAAAGATCCACCTGACAAACAAATAATTAATTTGTGGTGAGGTGGAACCAAAGATTAAAGAGCCTTCCAGTTACTGCAGGACTGCTGAGTGAGAATCGAACCTCTAACGTGAACATCAGTAGAAGCTTCTTTTTAAACGTGCAAAATCAACCGCAGACTCTTCAAAACATTTAAGGGACAGTTAGAAATTGCAAATTCAATGACTCATGCATTAAAGCTTTGTAGGCAAGGAGCGGCTAAGCAAGTCGGAGAAGTTCGGGTTCGTTAGCAAAACGTGCATTTGTTTCTAATATTTTTGGGGCTTTCCAACTAGGAAGGGAATATCTGGTGGTAGGAGCTATGGGGATGAACAACGAAACGTTCCTCGACGAATAGTGAAAAACCCATTATTCTCAGGACATCGTAGCTAAATAGCTCACCCCGCTCGCGAACACGCATGACGGTTCTGAAATTCCTTCGACTTTATGCTCCTTAAAGAAGTTTTGGCCTCGATATTGCTTATTTTCGTGGTGCTGGTTGCCGGTTGCAGCTAGCGTATTGCTTATTTAACTTCCATCTTCTGTTCGGAATAAAGCAACGTACTTACATGACTAGAACTCTCATCATTTCTACTTTTACTTGAAGAGGGTTCAAGATCATTAGTAGATTCTCCAAGTCTTTCGTTTTGCTGTTTCATTCAGATAAATTTCTTTTGCGCGCGCGCGCGTAATTGGGCTTTAGCCAAATGCGCGATGATATGAGAAGCTTCTATGCGAGATTTCAACGTTCTCTCAACGTGATGACGTTTTGAAAGGCTTGTTATGATAGGTCGCTCCGATGGGGGTACTTGCGTTCAGGAGAGGTTTTTTCCCGAGAATGTTACTTTTTTCTTTCACTTCACTCTTATAGACGCTTCTGTTCATTGCGTTTTTATGGATGGGTAGATCTCTAATTGAGAATGCCTCCGATCTTATTATGTGCAAATTTAACGCGTAATTGAGCATTGAATACACAAATGGTAGATGATACTACTACAGCAAATTATGGCAATTTCGAGTTGATGATTTGTATTGTTAATTGCTTCGAGTTAAGAAATTAGGCTCAACAAATTAGGCTTCATATCAGAGATGAGACTTTTTTTTCTCATGAGATTTGCTGTATTTTATGTCCAAAAGGTCTCTTTTCAGAAAATTCTATCTTTTTATACTATATTTAATCAGCTGCTGCAAAAATGTCAACCGAAGAGTTTTTTTTTTTGCACAAATCTAAGAGTAAGACATAAGCAATCTAGCTGGTCAGAGCAATGCATCATTCGAAATGTATGCCTTACCTAAATACATCACTTCAACGTCATTACAGGTTGTTATGAATGTCGTGGCCGAGTGAGCCTGTAATCGATACCAATTCGTTAACAACCTTATCGAGAATTATATGGGATGCCCGACTATTCGCCACCTCTCCCCTCTCCTTCCAAAAGGATTTGCAACTGCACGTAAGAATAAAACTGTGCTCGTTAAATAGGCTACCGAGTTGCTGGTGCAAACGTCCAAACTTCAACGCTGTTCAGTGTCATGACTTCATTATTCCATCTAATCGTCCTTCAACAGGTTAAGAAATACTTCACGAGTTTCCCCTCAGTCCAGCCGTTTGCATCAATTCCAAATCATGAATTTCACTTCCCTTAAGTTCTCTCTGAGATGCCGTCCGATTAAGAATGTTGATCAATATTTGACACACTGTCCGAATTTGAAGTAATGAGTTTATTTGATTACATCAATTATAAAAGTCACGCGGATCAATGAACATCAAAAAATTTGCAAATTCTCGCACATGAAAATCATATGAATGCATACGAAAACCACATGAATGCATGTGAAAATCACACGAATGCATGTAAAATCACATGGAGACAATTGCTTGTACGATTGTGCTAAGAACGAAGTCGAAAAGAGTTAAAATTTGAATTGCATTGTGATTTAAACATTTCCCATTCAAAACGTTCGAAACTATCATTGCATGAGCCGAGGTGATAGCCGTCCTTTTTAAATGATGTAAATCGTCCTCCAAGAAATTTCGCTAATGCTTTCCGGGTTTTTTTTTTTCGAAAAGGTAGATAAACCCCCCCCCCCCTCCCCCACATCAGATGGAAAAAATCTTCGATGGAAGAAAAATTAGATAGATAAATTCTATCTTTATTGCCCATTCAGTGTCTCTATAGGCTCCGCTCATAGAGGTAGCAATTTAACTAATAAACCTAAATCTGGTGCTCAGATTTGTCATGAATAATACTAAAAAGTTCGAATATTTTTCTGCCCCTCTTTGTCGGATCGACTGGATGAAGGTATTGAAATATTGAACGAATATCAGCAACGCTTTCTACGAACGATACAAACAGAATCGGAAATGATGCACTATATAAGCAACATTGCAGTAGTGATATAAAATGTATCAATAGGTGTCTGCAAGAAAAATTAGAGTGGTCGATGCGGAAGGACAACTACAAGGATATTATCCTCATCATAAATGGTTTCATTCGAATCATCTTATATTTGTTGCAAAAACTCCTAGAGAAATGAAACGTTTTGATGCTTAGAAAATCAAAAAGCTACTTAAATAATCCGATCAGAAGGAATTTTCTTGAAAGATATAAGTATCTGCAACGGAATCGTTGGAAAATTCTGTTTTACGAAACAAAAAAATTCCATTACGTTTTATACCATCAAAATGGCGCATTCTTGAAAACAATAACTTGTGTTGATGGAAAGTGCACTCCGCACAGATGTTGCAAGCAGTATAATGCACAGGTGTGACAGGTAAATTGTGCCGATGATTTCTAAGCAAGCACAAATAGAGGACTAAAAAGAAATAAGTGTCAACGCTTTATGATAAATCAAAGAGAAGAATGACTTATTAACGTGATATAGTGTAAACACGATATCGTAAAAGCAGCAATGATCACTGAAACTGGTTACTAAATTCGTTATTGAACCCCTACCCCCCCCCCCCCTTTTATTCGGTCGTTGCGATAACTTGGCCATATACATACATAAAAAACAATAAAGGAAATATAATTTGTAATGAATGCATACTATGCTGCACATTGCTGTAAAACGAGACACTATAGGATCGCTTCGGAAAATTACTAGTTACTTACTGCAACTTGTTTATAGCAAACGAGAATATTGTAGGCATCATAAACTTTAAATATAAACAAATCTTTAAATAGCAATAGGAAGAATAATAGAGATAATTGTAAGAAATAAACCGGCAGTTGATTAGAGGTTAGCAAAAAAAAAAATTTTTTTTTTTCTAAATACGGTGTTAGTAGTAATACAAGTAAATAAACTTCAAACTGGCAAAGTATAAAAGGGCAGTACTTAGTGTGGCGATCTTCGGAAGCATTTTCGTCATTTTTACTTGATAACAAAGTGTTGGCATGACTATTCCTCATATAGTCGTATTCAAATAGCCTTGCACAGATGCAAAATATAGTTGTTTTTTGTCTCGGGAACGTGATTGCATAAAATCATCGCAAAAAAAAAAATCGCATCGTAGTGCACCAAAAAAACTGCTCATTGCAAGTGCAATTGCACATATCATGCTTAATGAAAGTGCAAATCTACCAATATCCCTTAAGAGGAGATATCCTTGAATTTCTTTATTAATTACGAATAGCTATTCGTGAAAGTCTCGAAGACTAGCGAAAAAAACCGCATAGCGCTAATTTTCGAATATAACAACAGCGCTATTTGTTTAAATGAACATGGTTATGCGCAGCGCTGCAAATAATGCGTGGGCGAGAAAACCATCTCAACGCCTTACAAATGGTTAAAAATAGTTTGTGGTCTATCAGAGAGAACATAAAAACAAGAGCTTTGGGTATAAAACGTCACATGCCTTCATTCAAGAAATCGAGGAATTTATTGACTCGACTGTTCTTTAACTTTTGATTTCCTCTCTAACAAATCGTCAACTATTTTTTTGAAGTCTTTTAAGGCGTACCGGTCTAGTGTGGTCGCTTTCCAGCCGTGCAATTTGTGCTGCACTGTTAGTTTTTACTATAAGATCGAAGAGAGACACCAATGAAAGCACTGCCCTAAATGAGAGATTTATGAATAAAAAGCAATAGCAATCCCTGAGTGCAATGAAGCATTCGACACTGTAAACGTGACACCTGAGTTTGAAGACAACAAAATCCCTGAGACATATTAGATTAGCATTATAAAGTATAAAAACTTCCTGAGTATAATAATACGATTCGAAGAAAAAAGCAAAATACCTGAGATAAGCAGAAAGAAACATATTCCTCAATAACAATCAAATGCATTTATCAGCCACTGAAAGCTGACAAAAATTCGCGAAAATGAAAAAACTTCATCAAGAAGGGGTCATAAAACTCCATCCGTTCCCCTATCCACCGCTAACTTTTCTCGCCCCATAAGTCAACTTACTTTCCTTACGCTTAGCCGCCGATCTTATGAAGCAGTAAAATGCGGCTAGATTTCATCAGAGGTCAACATCAATAGTATCTATAAAATTAATATATTGCTCCTTCTTAATTTTTTGATGCATTGCGCTACTTGTGAAACAGTATCAAATTTATGAATAGAAAGTGACTGTAACCAATTAAAGGCTTTTCTATCCTCTTTTGATGATAGCGTGTCCAAATGTCCAAATGTCCAAAATGCTCAAGAATGCCCAAAACGTCCAAGAATGCCTAAAATGTCCAAGACTGTGCAAGTGCTTTATCCTCTACCTCCAACTTGGGCAAAGATATGTGCAACGACTTCAAAGATATCGATGCGCTTTTTAAATCATAAAAGCTCGAAAAAAAACGTAGTTCTAGATGAAACTGGGGTTAGCTGGTGAAGTGTGACCCCTTCGTAGTGCAAAAACAAAGCAATCGCTCTTAACATCGACATGCAACACCGAGTTTCGAACTTTAAATGACAAAAACAAACTCTTTTTTTAAAGAAAAAGTAAAATGCTGAAAGTTTCTAGTCTAAAATATTGGCTACTTCTTATTTACAAAAGTTGATAGGAAATGAGGCAGCACATATGAAGTGCTAAAACCATTACGGCGCTGCAACACTAATGCTTGATTTGAGCGAAGCGCCCATATGTGGTGCTTCAACACTTCTCAGTGAATCGGTTGAAACGCTGCCACGCTCACTGACACAATCATTGATACGAAGTGCTTCACGTCCTTCGCAACGAGTCTTCTTTGAATGACGTACACGGCGACATCTTGCTGCTAACTTACGTGTTACGTCGCGAAACACTTCCCAGAATTCATCTTCATTTGGTATGCGATGTAGCATCACGCTACGGCACACATCTGCAATCATTGGTTGCAGATTCGCATTAACTCAGCATAACGATAAGACAGAAATTTGCTCATAGCAAAATCTTGTAAGCGTATTTAACACAGGAGACGATTAGACGGCCATCTAGCCACGGAAGAACAAAGGGAAGAAGCTGACGGTGTGGGAACGTTTCGGTACTTTTGGCAAGAATTTTCATCCCTTTCAGTCGCATGAACCAAGAAACCCCCGTGTACGCCTCGAGTGGCAACTACTGTTGAAATAATCAACAATGGCAAACAATTCTCCCAGCTTCGAGTTTCAAGGCGATACTCTGCAAGCTGAGCCAAAGCGACGCTTTTCCGTCTACGATATGCTTTTTTGTTAGTGACGCTCGGTGGGAAATTATGCCTTCTGATAACACTATGGGACATTACGTTCCTTGAATGCTAAGCAAATTCTATTCACTGCAAAGGGAGGAAGTGAATAACGGAGCTGATGCAAATAAGAACCTTTTTTTAAACCTATTCAACCAACCGAAATATATCTGCAGCAGAGACTAAAAGCGAAGTGTTAGAGAAATCGAACATTTCGTCTAGTAAATACTTAATAGTTGCGGAAACAACGAATAAACGACAATGCAAGAACTCACAAGCGATATAATGGATTCCTTCTTCGGGTAAATTTTTATAAGTGGAATGGTTTGGGCCAGCCACTGTCGTTTGTGCCATCAATTTAGTGCCAAACACTCGCTTTTCAGCAAGCATCTTCGATAGCAACGTCATCGCTTTACGTACATCGTCATCGCAGCGTCGATTCTGATGGAATTGCTGCACGATTTGTTCCTCACTCGCCGGAACGAAATCTAACATACAGAGAGTTTGTGGATGAAATGTGCTCATCAACCTTACAGCTTTGGTATATCACAAGCCTACATTAGCTGCAATATAACTGTTAGCTGCAATAAGAAAACTTTTTATTCATTTCTATACTCGATTGTAGAAAGCGCAAATTTTCTTTTGTTTGAGGTGAAACTATTGAAGTGAAAATTGAAGTGGAACCCAATTTTGAACACTGTGCTGTTTGTTTTAATCCAACATTAACATATACGCAGCGGATTTAAAGACGATTAATCTTCGTCGAGGACAGCAACGCTATAACCATTTTTGACACATTTCATGGCATATAGCATCATCACCAGGCTAACTAAGACAAATGTCAAAGAATGTGATATCAATAACGAATCATAAAAAGTGCCCACGGATGATGACAACTGAAATCGACAAAAAGCAGCCGAACGAGTGAACTGGAGAAAACTCACATCGAATACAATAAACAGAAATATTTGCAAATTAACAGCTGGTAAATTGGAAAATACAGAAACGAGCAGGTGAACTAAAATCCTGAGGAAAGCTACCGTTATTATTATCACCAATTGTTATTGTCGTTGTCATGTTTTTGCTAAGTTGCCATTTCATATCAATAAACAAGATGAACAAATCCCACAGTAAATATCTAAGCAATATTGGCGTAATACGCATTTTCTTTGATAATCTCGTAAGTACTGCGTAAGGCCAAGGATAATGCGCAAAGTTTTAATACGTCGAACCACAGACGTGTTCCGGTGTAAGAATGCCAACTTCAGCGCCTCAAACTTGGGCAATTAAACCGTTGAATTGGCGTTCTCATGCCGAAACGCGTCGGCCATTTGACCTATTAAAACTTTGCGCATTATCGTTGACCATATGCAGAACTTACGAGAATCCTACAGTAAACAAATGCATGAACTGTAATAAATTTAGTAAATATAAGAGCTCTATCTCTCTCTCTTCTATCTAGCTCTCAACAATCTCGATAATAGTTAATTTCTACAAATAACACCGTGAATTCCGGTAGTATCGAGTTATTTTAAAGTAGAGGGCTGAAGTATACATCTGCTCCCCCCCCCCCCCCCAAATTAAAACATGGCTAGCAGTTTGACAGTTGTGACATCGGAAAGATTACCTGGATCGCAAGAATATGCTTGCGGCACCGGGATTTTAATGCTCGAAATACTGCCTTTATTTATTCCTTTCTGACGAATGAGTTTGACGTAATCATCGGACACCGGCTTCTAAAACGAACAAACAGCTGCTTGAGTTTCCCATGAAAAGAAAAAATTTGCAATTCTTTCATCCATCTTGTCGAAATATAAGAAAATCATTCAGCTCGTAATGCTATTTATCCGAATGAAATTCTAACTAATAGCAAACTGAGAGGTATTTCAAATGATAGCTTCTTTATTTCCTCAAAAGCACTCAAAGTGATTTAGCACAGAATATGACTTGTTGCTATGTTACTTTCAAATGATGAAATTGCTTATTGAATATTTAGTTCTTCTGCACTTTATAGTGTTTAACGCATCGAATAACATTTGCATATTACCTAGGCAACAATGGAAAGACGAAAAACCTTTCGTTCAGTGGAAACAGCGGCGAGTGTTTGCTGCTGTTGCTGTTGAAGTAATGACGTCTGCACATTCTGTGAATTCGATAACAATTGCTGAACAAGCTGTTGTTGCGCAAGTTGGTTTTGACGGCTTAGCCATCGCTTCCAAATTTGGAGTAAATGCAGTTGGCACCTAAAAATTATCGCATATAATTACTCTCAATAGCATTGCCGAATTGACTGAGCAAGAATGCCTTTGATAATGGTAGGTCTATTAAAAACTACTGAGAACTCCGCAATAAAGTATGAAATTATAAGAAACTCAAAAAGGTTCTTCATTCACAATATTTTGAATTTGCTCGAATAATCGCAAATGCAAACTCGAAGAACAAATTCTTGGAGACATAAAGAGGCTTGAGAAATAAAAACAAAGTTTCTTCAAAACGTAAAAGAAAAACTCGAAATTGGCCGGTATGAAAGAGAACAATTGCTGATGCAATCGCAGCAAAATTTGACTTTTTACATATTACACGATTGTAATGCATTAAAGCAAGTGTGAAAAAATGCTCAAGCAGTAAATTTTAAAACAAATAGGAGCAACCGTTTTGTCGACGTTATTTGCAGGCGGCTGCTGCTGTTGCTGTTGTAGTTGGGAATGCTGTCTATGTGGTTGTTGCTGCTGGGCAAATTCGTGAAGCTGTCGGAGAGGCTGAGTGTTCTGTGCACCCTGACCATTGGTGACAAGCTGCTGAACGATGTGTTGATGGAAGAACAACGGGTTCAGCGCCGCTAATGGATCTATCTTCGAGGTTACGGTCGCAGGTGTCGTTTGCTGTAAATTGCACTTTATAAAGCTAGTATTGAAAGACGTTTCTGCTTACTGTCTTACCAACTTCTGGCTGCTAGTTTGTTCTGTTGTTGAGGATTTTTGAGAGTCTTTGTAAGCATACCATCAAGAAGCGCTTTGGGAGAGAATCACTTTCAAAGTTAGCAACTTTCTGTGCAAAGTCCTTTCAACTGTCTCAAGAGATGTGTGAAAACACATGTTTCCAGCACAACAATTCTACATTTCAAAATGTAGCCTCTTCAATTCTTAAATGCTTGTGAACGATTTTTGAAAAATGAATGTTGATGAATCACCTCAGGACTTGCAATCATGATTCGTGTGCTCGCTGCCGAGGATATCGATGAGGATTCGCTGCCTTCCAGACCAACAGGATCAACATGTGATGATTCGCCTGCAGTTTATCAAAGATTAACTTTCATAGTAAACAGTTTACAAATGATCATATTCAAGCTATTATTTCTAATAAGACTGTAGTAATTTTCAAAGTTGTTTAATGCTGATATAAAATAAATATAATGCTGATATAAAATAATCTTCCACAAAAAGACGGGAGATGGAAGTGCTTTTAGCCGGATGAAAAGTGCCCGTGCCGAAAAATCCGTGATAAGTGGGAAAATAAAAGTAAGATTTGATGGTACTTACGCTAAAACGCAAATATACAGTAAATCGAAGCAGGTGAAGGAAACCCGATCAATGAGCAAGAAACGTGTTTTTGCATCTAGCTTAATTACCAACTTTGGCATCTCATAACAAGGTATCAATAGAGAATAAACAACGTCGAACAACACAGATCTTTTAGTTGATCCAATCGCTCGTATAAATCTTTCACGAAAAATGAAGTTTTTCATGGCGTGATCAAAATAAAATGAATATTCAACAGGTATAAAAGGCAAATGAGTCTCTTAGCACGTCCAGATATCTATACCTTTATTAAGTTGATGGATTAATATGACTTGTGGAAAAGATAAACGTACGATGCACATTAGATTAATGAAATTTTGTCAACTCCTAGCTAGTTTCTGTTGTTTCCGAGTTGAATTACCGGGCAGACAGATAGAAAAACACATTCATACACAATATAAGTGTATCGCACAGACATGGTGTTGCCATATGCGCATTTGAAAAGCAAATTTGCAAATGCACACAAAAGGACGAAAAGATCGCACAGCAGAATTTAACCAACGGTTAATGGGTGACGTTGAGAAGAATGCGTGCTTCGAATACAAACGCATTCAAGAACATAGGCAGATCTCAGGTATATAAGCAAGTACTATCCTGAGCTGAGAGAGAAATATACGTGAAAAAATTCACCATTTGAGCTGTCCGCTTTCTGACTACTTTCAACACTGCTCGGTGAACTCCATCTTTTCGACGAATCCACTTGCAATGCGTCGGGTAGTGTTAGCTGTGGAATAGTCGGACTGGTCGGTTGCACTACCGAAGAGAATAGCCAAGGATTCCAATGAACGAACGGCGATGGTACTGCGCCTGGAACTGCTACAAGCTTTCTTTGCGTTGAGCGAACTCCGATCCAACTTCAACCGAATATTAAATGAATGATCGCAACGAAGGCTGTTCTAGTTGCCAAAATTACTGTGCTCGTTTCGAATGCCACAACTTTTTTCTTTTGAATTCTGCAAACTATCCTATGGAGAAAAATTGCGCTTACATGTTGGCATCGGTCTGACGGCCACGGGGCATTCAGGTGCGGCGACGCGTTTTCGGGGCAACGAAGCACCTGCGCCTGACAATGCGGTGGTCGGTGGCTCGTTGCCATTTGCGGTACACACCTGGTACATTAGTGCCTGTATGTTCCTCTCGAAGTGTTGCTTCAGTTCCTGTACCTCCCTGCAGAGAAGCAACTACGCAATTTGTTAAATACGACCTATAATAACCGTCCTGCAAATTTGTCGCATACAATTATTGCAGCTTAATTCCGGACAGCATTGAAAGAAATACACTACGATTTTTGAAAAGTTGTGAAGATCATAAGAGCCTTCCCTACTTATTCGAACATCAACTAATTCCAACTGAAAAATCAATTGATAAATTTCGTACTCTTCGAAACGTTGTGTGCGCTGTGGTCTTCGCAGATTATCAAGGGAGTGTGAGCTATTAACTAAATAAATCTGAATGAAATTTCTAGAAATCGTGGACGACAATATATATATATATATATATATATATATATATATATATATATATATATATATATATATATATATATATATATATATATATATATATATATATATATATATATCGCGGCAACATAGTGTACAACATTGGTGAGCTCGGTGTCATGGTTTGAATATCACCTCTAACTTGTTAGTTTGAATGCAACGTTCGTATGTGCACGCGAAACGACCATTACATATGTAGATATGTTGCGAATGGTGGTTCAAAAGAAGTGGCTGTCAGCAACGAAATGAGCCGTGTTCGGCACGATACGTTGATTGGGCTCTCGTGGAAGTGGCGGCGCACAACGAACGAAGCGAGTGGTACGTGTATGTGCCAGCTTGGCCAAAAGCCTGCCTGCCCTCTCGCAAAACACTACTCTCACACTGCGAATAGCTTACGAGATGCTTTGCATATGGCACTCTGTCCTGCACTCTCATAAACCAATGCACACTCACAATTTTCGCTTCGCTGATGTCCAAAGCTGCATCACGTCTCTATTTGCAATGGCCTCAGAGAGTTAGCTGCTGTCAGAAATGACGCAACGAATGCATCAGCGACACATCAGTCGTCTTACTTTACAACCTACTACGTTTCCTTTAAATCTTCTCATGAGTACTTGACAACCCTTAATTTCGTTTATGCTATAGACTGAGGAATTTATAAGCCTAAAGCATGCCGTGCATCTCTGTGTGACAGCTGAGGAAGGAGTATGACTTGAGCAACAAGAAAATTGGTCCTGACTTGAAAAAAGGCTCCGTCAGCCTTTCTTGTGGTATTTCTGTTGTTTCGTTGTCAACACGACTACGAATGAACAATGAGTACTTGACTATCATTAACTTCATTTTTTGCCAAAGAAAAAAGTAAGAAAGTATGACCACAGAAGTCCCGCACGCACAACCAACGCTATTATGCTTTTAATGTATATCCTCGCGTGTTCGGTATTGCGCTGAAGTTTTTCTCACGATAAAGGAACGCCACCTCAGCAATTCTGGTGGTTCAGAAACGCACAGAACATTTCAAAGAGACCACCCATGATGCCGACGCAGACAGTAACGATCAAGCAAAAATAGAAACCAACAGATTGGAAACCACAGTTCTGTTTTTAGAGTTGCACAATAGTGATGCTTTCGATATTGCCATTCGTCAGACTTTTCACTGCACTATTATGAAGCAATAAGATGTCTCGAATGTCACCCATATTCGAAACGGTCAACGTGTTCTAGGAAAAGACATCAGGTACTTACTTTTTTATTTCGATACATCCTTGGCATACTGTGGAGGACGTGAGCGCAAGTTGAGGTCCCTGCAAACAATGCTTCTCAGAGGTGACCGCCGAAGCGGCAGCCGAACCCGCGAAAACCGCCGGTGGGTCCTCTTTCACTCGCCACTTCGACGCACCAGCTTGCTCGAGCTGAAATCACTCAATTCACTAATGACATAGTGTGTACCACATATCTGTTGGAAGCAAAGCTAGACCTCGGATGAATAGAGCTATTTAAAAATCAGTCTTTTTCAGACTGTTTTCAACCCTCAGCGAATAACATTACATATCGTGAAACTTCATTTACAAAACCAAGATTTAGTGCATTTTACAAATTTCTGCGGTAAAGGCCACAATTATTACAACTTTAAGACCGGATGTGTAATCGGAGAGTTCTCATACACTATGAGCTGCTTATATGCGCAAAGCTGTACTTAGGAAACAAATCGTCCAAAGAGATTGACTGTTCGTAAGTCGACTTTATTCGGAAGTCCTAATATCCTATAACGTCGTTAGTGACTAGACGTGCTTCCACCTACATATCTGAGATGCTTTCAATACTCGTAAAAAGTAAGGAATGAAAAAAAACGCAAAAAACAAGCTAAAACAATTGTGCAAATAATTTACTGGTACAATGAAGAATCATGCACTGAAATATCAGAGATGCAAAAAGAAAGCACATGGAAATATTTGCTCATCACGAAAACAAGAAACAAGGGGAAGTTCTAATTCGTCTCACTTTTACGGTGTTTTCAGTTTGGTCATCCTCGTATCCACATCTTCTTCTTGCGATGAATACTTAAAACTGCGCTTATGGCTTGTATGCGTGAGAAGGTGTTGTATAAACGAAAAGAAAAGGGTAAAATGGAAGACTTTCGAAAACAAGTTCTAATAAGCAGAATGGCTGTAATTTTACATCTATTGAAGCCAGCTTCAGCGTCGACTTGGTTGGACATATTTTCTGTTAGTAATTTCTCAATTTATTCCCTCATCACTTTCCAATCGCCGCGCCATTCTTTATCAACGATCGATGCAATTATTATGAGTGTTTTGATGCCTCAAAATGTTTTCTTTTGCCCAGGAAATATTGCATAAGTGGAAGCAGAGGACATATACTTCCTGCTTTGGTACTTCCGATCTGCGGCCACGATATAGGGCTGCCAAAAACGGTGAAACGTTGCGCTGCTCTACCTATAGAAACTGCTCGCACAGAAGAAACAAGCAGCGAATAAAACAAAATTTCCCAAATATTATATTGCTCCTCTACTACAATTCAAAATTTTTATGGCTGATGCTATCCTTCTACTGCGCAGAGAGGAAACAACCCATTGCAAATTTAGGTCAACAATTCTCCAACTGACTATCATCTTTGGAGCTCCTCACTGCTCCACTCATCACTGCCAACAGCAACTGACTCTGGTGAATGAGTAGTTAAGGCCACAATCATGCTGTGCTGTCGACGGTGGCTCCCAAGTAATGCGTGTTGAACAACATGGCCAAAGAATACAACTTGTACATCGCAGATGAGCGTTTTGCATAAGGAAAATTACTTGGAGGAGATGACGCGAGCATTATTATGTGAGTAAAAATTATTATACTTGGGGGCGAAAAAAACGCATAAGAGTTTTTAGTTTAAAATGTACCATTTAAGTTCACTTATTTCTCAGCTAAAAAATTAGCACAGCAAGTAGTTTTCGAACAAGCAATTTGTCATCGATTTTGGTTGGCGCAATAGGGAAATGAATGCGTTTGATGAGTTGACTACAATGATATCAACTACTGAAACGCCCTGTATAACAAAAATAAATTAACGAACACTGTTGAAGAAAATAGCCAAAAGTAATCAGGTGGATTCAGATGAATAATAGTCCTGGAAATTCCTTTCCTAAAACTGCTGTATTTAATCCGTCGAGAGCAATATCGAAAATAAAAACAACCTTTCCAAAAGCAGATGCTATTAGAAATTTCGACTGGATAGGGCAATGTCAAATGTCAAGATTCTTTCATGTCTACTAATCCGATCCCCCCTCCTATCAAAATATACATTTGTTTGAACGGCCATATTTACATGCAAGTTTTGCCCAAATTTACATTCCTCATCAGCAAGTTTTACAAAACTCTGCCGAGCAACGATATTTCAAACACTGCACAAAACAGCAGCGCTTCAATACCACACACTGCCGCAAGATCCATTTATTACATTTCTTCCCGAAGGTAACTAATTGCATATTTCAACTGTAAAAGAAATAGCGCTATAAGATGTGTTCAAAGTACTTGGGCAATCAAACACTCTAGGTCCACGAATATCAACTTCATGAAGTGACTGAGTGATGACTAAAAACATTTGTCTCATACGTCTGCTGGTTCGTGCCCAGCTGAAATAATTGCAGCGAAAACTTTCGGTGCAGGAAAAAATTGCCTACGCTGCAAAATAAGGTTTGAAAAGTTAGGCGGCAATCAATTTAATGCAAAAGAATTCCATCAGGAGGAAGCGGGTGAACAAAGATTACAACAGTATCAAAATAAAGGTTAGTGCGCTGGTAAGATGCCTGAGGGTTGGAGCTGTGTTGCAGTAGCGTCCAGCCATGGGCGTCAATTTTATGTGCAGACGACTCCGGTTGGCTTAGCAACTTTTAGCACCGAATACGGCAAAAGATTCAATGAAACGACTAGCTCATTTAAAAAATGGAGGCCATTCAAAAAAGCGGTTCCTCTCAAATATTGTGCATTTACCCAAGGTGTGGAAAGCGAAAAAGACAAGGGAATATATTTACTGCTCCACTTTGGCTTGAAATGATAAAAAAGGGGCGTCCGGAACCTTCAAAAATTGTACAATCAGATGCAAAAAAGTGACAAAAATCTGAAAACTCGCTTTCTCATCAAATACCATCAACGGTTACATCAAACTCATCATGTGTCTCATCGGATGCCTTCTTATTTGAAAGAGCGTTTTTAAACTTTAACCTAGTTACCTTCTGGGAATCCCCCTAATGGATCTCACAGATGTCCCCTTCCTTTCACATTTTTGCTCTCTATAGAAATTACAGCTATGAAGCAATAGCTTTTACGCTTGAAGTTCACTGTACCAGAAGTATTTTCTTACATTATGTGCGAAAAAACAACCAATTACTTACTCGTACTCCTGCTGGCTCCGTGCAATCAGCAAGGACCCGGAAACAACAGTCTTCAAGATCTCGTCGCTAACTTCCCCTTCAGTTTTCCAATTTTCCGAAAGCAATGATGAAAAAAGAAGATGGGCCCGTTTCCTTAACTGGGACTCGCAATTAAATGCGGTCAAATCTGAGCACACTGTGAAGGACGCCTCTGAGTCCATATGGACTGGGAATGGAAGGGGATGTGAAGCATGGGCACGAGGTAGAAAAAAAAGCTTCTGCAGAAGTTGCAGGACGGTTAATCTTTCTATTCTGAGAAATTGGTGATTCAGGTGAACTTTACATGCGCAGTATGCAGCCATTTCTTAGGAGGAGTGCAACCGCCCTTTTTCTTAAATATGGTATACACTCATCATCCTCCTGAGAAGAAATAAGATGGCCAGAGAGAGAGGATCAAATCGCGAAAGAATGATTAAACAAGCAGCTTCTGAAATGGTTCAGCAGTGACCACATGCACCCTTTCCAAACGCAAGTGGTTTTACTGTTTGCCACTCTAACCACCGCGTTTCACTTCTCAGTATGGACCCTTTTGTGGCATGCTCACGAAATTTGCACTCCTGGTTGTTTGAACTGCTCATTGAGCTAGTCTCCCTCTGAAAAATTACAAAGCGACAAGCATCTCGCTGCAATGCGCCTAATACTTGCTAGGGCTGGTAGGCAGCTTAGTGCCAGTCGTACATTTCTTGCATTAACCAGTGCATCGCGCACAATCGATTCTCGCGTATGTTTCTAGCATCGACCTCGTGCGCATAAAATCGATCTTTAACGACTGGCCAGCCGTTCGCGCGCACAGCCATACTTGGCCGCCATGGCATGCAAGAGGCATCGAGGACAGAAACACCTCAGACTTTAGAGGACCAGGAAGATGATGCTTCCACAAATTAACTAAAATATGCCCACAGTCGGTGAATGATGGGTAGCAACGATACGCCAAGGTCATCAGTGAAACCATTCAAGAAACATGCCAACGTGTATGACAAACTGGCGATCGATGCTTGCTAAAATGTTAAGCGCACGTTTAGTGCCGCATTTTACGATTCAAATACACTGCAGTCGCTGAAATGCAAAAACGCGAGCGCAATGGGAACAGCATTTAGCTGCTGTTACTGCACGCTTGTGTATGTATATGTGTGTATGCATTCGAAAACGAGCGCCAATAACTGCGGCTGTCTTTGCTGCGGCGTCAGTTTGCAGAAAGCGACAGCTGCATATCGGAGCAACAATGAGCGAATACGCAAACTGGCTCGCATGCGTGTGCCTTCGGTTTCGTTCGGTTAGCGCCTATTCCTCATTAGTTAATGAGTGGTAGTGCTTATAGCTGCACGCAATATCAATTAAAACGATTTGCACACTCGAAAACTACCTTAGTTGGCAACGCTCCTCTTCTAAATTCAAACGGATATATGTCATTTTTCGTGGATATTCTCTCGAAGCAGTTAACCACCATGAAACTACCACAGTGGATTCGTGGATGCTATCAAATATGTCACTTTTGTAGATACTAGCACAGCCTACCACCAAATAAGTGGTACCCTTTTTGAATCGCTCGCTAATACAACTGTGAAGCAAGACAGGATATGATAGGAAAAGTGGATAATATGCATACTAATATATTATACATCCATGACGTCTATTTCACTTTCATTTCTATGCACTCACCAAAATTATTCGCCTTCGATGGAATAATCGGCGAACAAAGGGAATGATGGCAATTTTTACGCCAGCATAGCAAATCAGGTTTCGAAGAAACGGCCGTGAAAGTGGCCCTTCCCTTTCGCAGAGCCCTCTCCACTTCAGAGGCTGTCGGACGTTTAGAAATCAGCCACCACACTATCCAACGTTTGCTGTCACTACATGCTCATTGAAAATTGATGAACTTGCAGAATAACCGATTCACAATAGAAATTATGGGAATTTCCAACTTCATGAGAATTACTCATGGAAACAATGTGAGAGATACATAAGAAGAGTTAGACGAGCACAAAGGGGGAGAGAAAGGACGAATCATTATATGCAGCCGACTTGAAATCCATATATTTTGTATTGAAAAAAAAACAACGCAAAATGATAAGCAATCCGAATTCAATAACATTGTTAGTGGAGATGCGATAAATGCCACGTGATGCGATAAATTCCATAAATCCCGCATAAGAGACCACTGTGTTGTGATCTCTTATGCGGGATTTATGGAGACGCCACTATACATCAAATCATGAATAAGGCCACCGTTTTCTCATACGAGCATTTGTAGAGCAATGAACGAGTTGCGCACTTAAAAGGTAGCTTAGACATACTTGTCGTTTCAACGACTTTCATCAATGAATGCAAACGACTGATGAGTAAACATTTTTTGGAGAACTTACCTGAAGTATAGCAGCCGTAAGCAGTTGCTGGTGAGTCAAGGAACTGTGAATGGCGCTTTGGTTTCGTGAATCAATTGTGGATGTCCACAATGCCCCACGGCTGGGCACCTCGGCGGGCACGCTTTGGTTCCAACGGCACGAATAACGGTCGATCACTTAAGACGCCTTGCCGCAAACTCTTGGTAGTTGCGAGGAATAATTCGTCGAGAAACAAAGCAGCTTCCGGCCAAAGGACTTTCAGGAAGGGCACCTTCTGCAGGAAACCTCAGCAGACCACTAGTCTGGTAATATCAGCAACAGCAGCAATTGTAGCAGTACTAGCAGCACGAACCGCTAGAGAAACGCGACGTGAACACGTCGAGCTGGAAGAGAAGCACTGAGTGAGTGGCGACGCGGCGTGGCGGACACTTTGCAACGTGATTTGCTGCAAGAGCAGCGGCAGCGTGCACAGCACAACGTCGCGAGATGCGTAAAAAGCGACGAACGAAAGTGGCGAGCGTTCGTGGGTCGTCGTGCTATGTATTTGTGTGGTGTAGAAGTGAAAAACGTGCAGTGAAAAATGCGTGCAAAAGTGAGAGGCGATTTCGAGTGTGCGTGCAAGCAACGGAGAGTGCAGGGATGCGAACGGGCGAGTCGGCTGGCGGTCCCTGGTTCCGCCCCGGCTGGTGCACCGGCATCACAGAACGTTTCGCAGAGCAAGCGCAGCAGCGCCGCGTTGCACGCTGGTGCGAAACGACGCTTGCAGTTGTCATTGCAGCTATTTAAATATACAGTTAGTACCACCGCGTGCGGTGCAGTTCGTTTAAACCTTGATCCTCAAGTGTGGTTTGAATAAACCTGAGGTGTGAGGGTATGTAAAGATGCGTTTCACATGTCATGGCATGCTAAATGTATTCACATGTTCCGAGTAACAGGGACTGCCCCTCAAGTGTGAGCTGGCAGCGTGGTGCGTGCCGCTCAGTATCGAAATATACAGCTCAGCATTTGATCGCATACTGCCCAGTAGTATCTTAGCAGTTTTGTAATACCAGCCTTCTCCTCCCACTCACGTTGCAGTCGCCGAGATCCTAACGTCCTTTGCACAAGCATCGCTACACGAAGCGGAAATTCGTTTTGAATCTACTAAATGATATGTCTGATGGTATCTAAAGTTGATAATAACTCAGTAGTTGAAAGGTGATCAGGGAATAGGTCCACAAATGCACCTCCGAATCCTCAGAGGTTATGCATTCAATGGACCACAAATTTCTGAGAAACCACCTGAAAATTGCACAAATTGATAACAGCTTATGAATCCGCCGAAACGCTAAAATGAGTACCTCAGGAATAGAAGCTTTTGGAAATGCAAGATTAGCTTACTCGGAAAACAGCTAAATTAGATGACAGATGGCAACTCCTTCCGCCACTAATCCGAGCAAAGAACTTTCGGGTTTTCAGAAAGTGACGCCGGTTGCAGTTGAATTGCAAGGTCAGCATGGCTTATCATCCTCGAATCAGCGAAATAAGAGCATTCCCAACAGGTTTATAGCGAAATTTCTGTTTCATAATGTAAAAAAAGTGCGCGCTGACAGTTTATCAATTAGACTTTGGCTGAAAATGGTGAGCCGCATATATTAGAGAAGCGCACTTCAATGGAAATATGCTGTAGTTGGTAGATGTGAGGAGTATCTTTTAAGGGACATATATTTTCATTTCGTATATTTATTGCGTAGGGGTAGTTATGAGATCGGAAAACGTTAGAGCAAAATTCTGGGAAAGAGGGACTCAGAAACCGGATCTAGATATAAAAAGGCCGAGTTCGATGTATTGCTGCAAGGATAAAGAGTTGTTCAATGCAGTTGGAATGATTGCTGCTGCAGTTTCAATAAACCCATCATAGAGCATTAGAGCCAACAAGCATCAACTAACTCCTAAAGTGGATTTAACAACATTTACAAAGTTGTAGCATTTCGTCGCCCTATGCTGCCAAGGCAACGCTTATTCCCAAACGTTTCCCGTAACGCTTACCAAGTTGCCTACCAGTTTCATCGTCGATAGTGAGAACATTCACAACTATTCTTTGCAGCTGAAAGACACACGTGGAATAGCAAACCAAGAAGGGTAGCACGATATATGTTTTTCGTATCTGCGCTTTGAACAATATCAAAAATTCGTCACAGTAGAAAAAAAAAGAATTGTCTCATATACAATGAGTCAAATAAAGAACATAAATTGTTGAATCAAACAGAAGTAGAAGATGGTTCATTTGCACGGGTCGCAACATAAAAGTTTTGTGAGCTTCGCTTCAACAGGTCACCAGTTGAACTAAATGCAGAGGCAGACAAGGGTGATTGCAAATGATAGCATAATCTCATAATAAACTTTATGGCGAAAATCTTCAAATGCCCTAAGTACAAGCAGAATCGGAAGGACTTCTTTCGGCTATAGGATTTAGTGTTATGACATGGTCAACATACTGAACAAAATCCTGCTATATGCAAATTTTTGTTGCTTATGAGTACAATACAAATACGTTTCCAATACAAATATCATAGATAAGAGCGAGTAGATGTTTGCTCGTGCTTAGTTGAGCACAGTTAAAATAAGCGATATACTAAAAGAGTGGGGAATATGGTGGATTTGAAGTATCGAAAAAACCTCATGATTATTATGTGTATATATGCGTGATGGGATGGGGGTGTTTGTATGTGTGTGTGTGTGTGTGTGTGTGTGTGCATGTGTGTAGTGAAATGCGCCGAAAGTGAGAGTGCAGATGAAACCTGTCTCATTGATCAGCATAGTTTTCGATCGACGCATATGACCGTTCAAATCCAGCCCATACATGCGTTGATATTAAGGAGTTCGACACATAATGCTGTCGCAATTGCATCAGTTTAATCGGAAGAGAAGACCTCCTCCCCGATGGTACACGTAGCATCTTTAATAGATACACGTGAGCGAAGATAGTTGTACTAATATTACAATTCCCGACGCAAATGTACTTATGAAGGCTTACTAGGACGTGAAACTTATTCCTTGAATACGTGAGTAGTAAAGCTCATTTGTAAGAAACTTAATAGAAACTACTTAAATGTGGTCCCAAAAAAAACATTATAAGCACTTTTAAAAATTGAAACTGTAGTTTGGTAACAAGTAATTTGTAGTTTTGTCGAAAGTAATCTGTTGCAGTTAGTGCCACTCGGCAATCGCATGAATATGTGCTCTCATTAATGTCGAATAAATCGTTGCACGAGCTGTTTAATTGACTGGCATCGATCTTGTCACCTGTAAGCGACAAGCGTTCCCTAATTAGCCCATTCGCTAACAGAATAGAAATTTTTTCAACATAGCCTTGGCATAGCAACTTACGTTTCGTAATAAACAATGAATTAAAGAGATTGGGGATATGGGACTTTATTCTACTTATAGTTGCTCTACCAAAAGTGTTATGGTCCTACCTTATTCTCTAAGGGGAGAAAGGCTAAACCTGATTTGTTGATGGCAGGCAATCCCGCGTCGTCCTGTAGAAACGATTCACTTAAATTCCATTCTTAAAGGACATATCTAATCGAACTCTCAGATATCTCTGGAATTCTCAAATTTACTAAACATCGCATAAAGCGTTAAATGGTGGAAGGAGTTATTCGTCGTTTGCCACTCAGAAAGCTGAATCAGCTGACGTTACAAAGGTATCCTTTATCCTTTAATGCACACCATCTAAGTAAACCACTGGTTTGTAGCTTACTCGAGACTATTAAGGACAAACTTGGTAACGACGGCTATTTCACTCCGATGCTTCCTCCAATTTCCTTGTTTAAATGAGTGGTCCAAAGCGCCACATCTTTTTCTGCAGCATCGAAACTGTATTTATTTAAGTTTACCACGTTTCCTGCATAAGGTGAAGTCAGGTGTTTTAATACCTGATGTCCGACTATCGTATAAAGGTCAACGTCATAAAGATAAATTCTTAAGCACTTCAAAATATCATCTAAAACTATACTTATATTCAATTCCTATGGCAGATGCATGCTTGCAGCAGTGCAAAGCCTTGAGTCCTAGGGTGTAACGTCTTCCTCTTCACACCATATCTATTTTTTTCAAAAGCACTCAGCTGGCATATCTCTGCCTGTCCTTTCAAGCATCTAGCTTACTGTTAGTGCATATATTAGTAGCTCTCATTACACCTAACTTTCAAATGAAATCAAGCACTTTCGTTCAGTAAGAAGATACAGTGAATGTAAGGGTCATCCCCCCTTGGCTGGTATAGCCGACCGGGTCTTCTTGCGGAGCTGCGCCCTCTGTCGAGATGTGATCGAGTAAACTGCGGGACAACACAAGTGTAGGGGCAAACAGTTTATCAGACTTAAACAATAAGGCAACAAACAAGTAAGGAGTGTTCACAAGGATAGTTTCGATCCTCGACAAGGCTCCGTAGTCGCATCCGGCGAATTCCATGTTACCGCCGACCTCCTCACACACTCCAACGGCCAACGTAGGCCCACTTGGCCTGAAGAATAATTAGCAACTGGATTGGATACCAGAGCACATCAACCCCTTTGATATCCTCCCGATTCTGCCTTAGGCTTGCCTCAAGACATGTTGGGGAGTCGTTTGGTCTGGTTGCATGCTGTTGACCTTCTTTCTTTGATTTACCTTGTACGGCGCACTATTCCCGCATGATTTATAGCAGACTGGTCTACCTTATGAATACTGTGAAGCTGTAAACATAGATGAGAGGTATGTGGGTGACCAGATTCCTAGTACAAAACATCACAAAGCAAATAATGTTTCAGGTTTTGCGTGAAGCATAACATGAGGTGATGCTCACATGAAACGTTCAACCAAAAGCGGTCAGTGTTCACAATGATTAACGATAAAAACTTGAGCGGCTAGCTGTGGAACGGCTCAGTGGACCCATCTGACATGACTATGTTCAAAAGACGTGATGGGCAATATTGGGCGGTCTTGCATTGAATGCCACTCACGTAGTGGCAATCCACTGCATAAAAACTGTACCACATTGAACAACTTTAACTTCTCTCAATTTTGCGAAGAGTCCTTCGCTCATTTCTGATATACCTCTCTTGATTCTACTCACTCAACTCCTTAATAAAAAACCTTCTGCTCGTACTCTCTTGCTATACCAAAGAAATAACTCTTTATATGTTACTCCTCCAGCAACTTAACGGAAGTTTTGCAAAAAGAAAGTCTCACATTAACGAAAGCCTCCTGATACAACTATCCTCCTCTTTTAAAAATTCATATATATTTATCAACTTCGCTTTATTTAGGCCGTTGTTTAGATGAAAGAACTCAGTAGAACGGTGGCGCAGGAAATTTCAGCATACGCTGTTCGATTCCGAAATCTACGTCTGTTTCAGCTCGTGATGCGGAAAGTATGAGAGCGTGAGATGAATATATGACTTCAAAGATGATGTGAGAAAAGCGTGGAGGATCGCGTAGACCCTGATCGACAAAGCCATGTAGAGAACATGTGGAAAGATATAGGAAGAGAGAGATAAAAACTTTCAAAGACGGAGTAAAGTGGCTGCGATTACGAAGGGATGAAACACTTTTCTTGACAGCTAAAGAGGTGGCAGAAGTAAGCGTCGTTGGATTGCTGGAAGGACTAGGTGAAAAACGTCATACATAGCTGCGATGAAGAGATTTGGAGATGTGCGAAAGAGGAGAGATGGGTAAAGGAGAGATAAGAAAGAGAGAGATTAGCGTTGAACGCTGCTGTTGATCCGGTTTCGAGGCAGACCCCTCCCAGAATGGCTCATTTTGCAAAAATTTCGTTCCTAGAAGAGCACACTCGCGACTCGTATAGGACGAGTGAAGCGGACGATCAATCATATGAGGACGGTTTCGCTTTCGAAACCCCGGCGAATATCGCGAGCAGCAAGACAATGTTTCTTCTAAAATTGCAGACCCATAGTTAAAAGGGTGATATACAGTTTTGGAATGTGTTGATGAATAAAATATTAGCATTCACAGTGCCGAGAACTGTTGTTATGACGCAACACCTGGTATAAGCATTTGCCAGTCTTACAACACTGTGCTTCTTGTTTTTATTGCTTCCTAACCTCACCCACCCAACTTCACCGTCTTTATAGTCATGGCCTTACTAACCTACAAAAATATCAGTGCGCTAGAGAACTCAGTCTATTCTTAAATCACATCTACAGTAAATGTTTTAGTTTAATCGCCTATTTGAGGAACTGCATTGTTCTCATCGCTGTTGCCCAGTGGTTCGTTTAATGTCCTGCAAAAATCGACTGCATCCGAAGAAAAACAGAAAGTTTTCAAGAAAAGCTCGTAGCCCATGGGAAGAGTGTTGCACATGACTTTTCCAAATGTGCGCTAAATGCTATAAAGAGTAATAGTCATCTGCGTCCTTTCGAAGAAGAGGTGAGGAGAGGTTAAGGGAAAATAGCCATCTTTCCCCTCGAAAGCGTACATTTTTCCCTTATCTGAACGACAAAATATGAGCGCAAAGTGGAATAAGACTCCTATTCTTTCACTGTTGTTTTGTTTGAGTGTCCCAAAACCTATGTCGCTCTTATTTGCTTGTTTGAGTGATTTGAGCTTCGTTTCATTTGGAAATATTTCGTTCATCTCTGGATTTGTAGACGAGAATCAAACAAAAACGAGAATCTTGCTTTTGTGTGCTGTTATCTTTATTACTTGAACTCAACATAACACCAATATTTATTATTTTATTAACGTTTACGTTTCGTGCAACTCATCAAAAATCAAAATGAAAGATTTTCAAGAAACAAGTTTTCTCTTCAATCTAATCTTACAATCAAATAAAGGAGATTATAAGTTAAAAACATAAGCAGTAAGCAGTTATTTTTCTTTAAAAGATATGAGGTTATGCGTTCATTATTTCTACACTGATTTCTCCAATAATCTTTTCAGCAATAATTTTTTATTCCAATTGAAAAACATCGCCAATAATTGGAGCATTCATAAACATCCCAACGCCATATACTAAAGTTTATTTCAAAAAGAGCTATAAGAAAAGCGGAGATAGATTCACTTTTTAGTTTTTGGTTCAAATTTACGCAGCAGTTTGAGTCTAAGTGACAACGACAACTTCAAGTAGCATCAGAAATTTCCAAAATCGGTCCCCACCCGTTCTTTACATTTTCAGTGAGTAGGCTTCTTATTACTTGAAACGTAAGTATCCAAGCTATGACGACTATCGATTTGCATTTTCGATGATTTCTATAGGGCAATTCTCAAAGTTAGTCTTCATTGTTGTGATGCACTAGAAACAAATGTTAGATGTTTTGGAAATTGTTCAGTGAAAAGATTACAGCAAACAGATCTTCGAGATGAGCGCACAAAGCGTTTATTTGAATTGCTATAAATGATAGAACACTCCGGCTTTATAGCGGGCCGGTAAACCGTTTGGGGGTAACAGTTTGAGCGGGACCAGCCGACGGTAGAGAAGAAGCACGAAGAAGAGCGCGATGAGCACCATCGCCAGATTAATCGCCGTCGGCCAAACATAACCGGATTCCTCGAAAAGGGTGCTGCAAGCGTATATTCTACGCCTGTCGTTTGAGCGATTCACGCATCACAAACTCTCTCCTGTTTGTTCATGCTGAGGGATTTGCCCGCCAAAACATAGACCAACCTGTTATATCATAAACCAACGTAGAAACCTGATGGATAGAGTCCGAAAACACAAATCAGTAGTGAAAACGTGGAGAGTGTTTGCATCTTAGCAGAAGTGGCAGATCTTTACTAAAAACAGGAGCGGACTTCAAAGGAGAGTATTTTCCTTTTCTTTTCCCGTTTCCACTCTTTATTTAGTGATACTACTTTGGCGATGATGAATTTTTACAAACTTGCTGCAAATGCTGAAAAACTTTCTAGAAGCAGTAACTGAAAGCTAGATCAGCAGATGATGAAGTCTACAATAAACAAGTACAGATAGCAAATATACATCGATACTTACGTCACAAAAATGGGAGTCACGCAGCGTGCTATACATCCACCGAACTCGAATAATCCTTGCATCATACCCTGAAGTTGCTGGTCAGTTAAGCTCACGAAAAAATCAGAGAGATTTCTTCTGCTGGATCTCGCTTATTCGAAAAATTCTTTGTTTTCTCTCAGTACTGGTGATGTGCTTCAAACATCATCAATCTGCATATTCTTTAGTAATTACTACAATCCTAGAGCTCACCACATGAGACATTCTATCCATATCTTGTCTCCGTAATGGGACCCGCTCTCAAATTTTCCGTTATTGAGACAAAATTAGTCAGTGGGGTCCAGCTACGATAGCAAATTACACGTCACATAAACGAATAAATGATGCTGATTATTATTGATAACACTAATAACCTTCGTGAAGTCGAGGACTTTTCAGAAGCTTATTCGCACCTCTTAAGGACCATGGCGACTTAGACTTTGTGAAGACTGCAGCGAGATTCGGGAAAGCAAACCCTATTACGAAAGTAAAACAGACCAAATGTGCACATCCTATGGCTTATTTGGTTTGTGTAAAGACATAAATATAAATGAATGAATAAATAACTAAATAACTAATTAACTAAATAAATGAATGAATAGGTAAGTAATATATATATATATATATATATATATATATATATATATATATATATATATATATATATATATATATATATATATATATATATATATATATATATATATATATATATATAAAATTAACATAGCTTGCCTGTTTTCGAGGTCCGAGAATCTCAGAAAAAACGATGCCCAGCGGTGCAGCGAGATACGGGAACGCAAATCCACTTACAACAGTAAAACAGCTCAAATACACAGGTAGTGGCACTCTTTTAGTATGCGCACACCATGTGTACGTGGAAAGGCAACCTCCAGCTACGGAAGTGTCTTCGGGTAGTGAGTCGTTTCCTAAAAATACGAATATTGCTTCTATTTTCGAACGCAGCTCTCATGCTCTACGTATTAATAACTGCCGCTAAACGTCTCTAAATGCATGCTTCTGCCGGAAACATTTCTGTTTTTATTTAGCCGTCATTTCTGTTGATCGTTAATTTATCTGTTCGACTGTTTGAATATGCAACTTATGCATGCAGTCGTCATTTCTGATACGTTTTACAACAACGCCATTCAGCTTGCATATAACAGCAAGCTTCATAACAACAATAAAGGTTTAAGATTCAAAAGTCACATGCGTGAAATATTTTGAAACTTTTGCTAATGATGGTTCTGTGCGCCTATCCCTGTCTGTTCTTTTAAGCCTGAAGTTGTGTCACTCGACGTTAAGATGGATAAAGCTCTGCGCCTTCTTCAGTAAGCGTAAAGCTAAACAAATGTTCAAAATTTGGCCATCTCAAGACTGCAAAGTCCGTCATTATTTTTGGCAAAGCTGCCAAAACATAAACGAATTGAAGTGTTTATTAAACCTTAGGGGTGAGAAGCCGATAAAGCTCAACTGATGCGTAGAAAGCGGAAAGTCGCCAAAGAATAAAGTAGAAGCAGCAATAGCGACAAGCGACGATTTCCTCTGAACATGGTCTCACAACGCCAGGCATAAAGAACAAGCAAGGATATGCACACATGGATCGAATTTTTATCAAAATGCGCCACACAATATCTGTCATTTAGGCTCGTAGATTAGAAGAACACTTTACCCATATTGATATATTCGAGAGGGCCATCATAGAATGGCCAAGGCATAGTCAACGTAAAGAAGAGCAGGAAGCACGCTATGCTGAACAGAAACATCTTCCTCTTGTCGCTGAAAATGGTACAATAGAGTAAAATAGTCTAAGTTCGATGCTATGATTTAAGCCAATAAGAGCATTAAAAATCCGCTGAAGTGCTGATTACTAAAACAGCTTCAGAGTAGGCATCTTAACCATTATCGTTTTCTTGGTACTTCTGATATTCTCTCGCTTACAATCGTTTAGTCTTTCTAACTGCAAAATTCTTGCTCTTTGATACTGCTCATTATTAGCTTTACAGCATACTTGCTCATGTGATTGCTAAAGAATGCCTTTGGTTTTTTTGACAGTAAACGAAGCTTGTAAAAACCTATCATTCAAACCGGCTGAACTTAATTTTAAGTAGTTTTATTGAATAAACTCTCGTTTAAAGCTTTTGGAAGAATAAACATCCCTTCTCCATCATAAAACTTGAAAAATCCTAATAAAGTGTTTTAAAATTCCACTTTAATCTATTCAATGATCATAGAAATTTGTAGCCCAGAGCTTTTATATGAAATAATACGGTATGCACTAAATAGTTTAATACAATAAAGGTTACTAAATTTCGATATTCACTAACAAACGAATGAGGTTTAATGACGAACAGCTTTCCAATACGTGTATATCCCATGAGTAAATAATTTGAAACGTCCACAAAGCAACCGAGAAATTGCAATATCCCATTGTAAAAAATCGCCTGGCTATCCGTCCACTTATATAATGCGATTGTGAATGGCGTCGCTATACTAAAAAAGAAGCATATTGCGGTCACTTATATGACAATAATAAGAAAACGACGTTAAATGCTATCGAGCGTTGTTACTTCATTTGTGTTGTAAATTTATGCAACATCGTTCCACTACTATTACAATTTCATATAACTATCAAACTCGAGTCGAGCAAATAGGTACCTTAATTCACATAAGTGATAGTTGTGTGAAGACTACGAACGTCTCAACAGAACGGAAAAATAATATGTTATAGTATATTTTAACTTGTTTTGCAGGTAAAGTCCGCTATTATTGTAGATCCATCATCCTATGCATAGTTCCTTCATAAAAGTGTGCGCTTTTACACATTGGCGTGCGATGAAGCGAATTTTCAAAACATATGTGAAAGCAAAAACCCGACTACCTCTTCAACACGACACTCAGACCACCGTAAGAATCGTATAATGCTTCGAAGATACCATCCGATATGAAGGTCGAGAATGAAATTGGAAGTGAATACAACTGCCTCACCGAAGCAGTACCTTACTAGTAGAGTGATTAAATGATAACTATTGCAAATGTCGACATACATTTCGAGCATTGTTGCAAGGCTTTGCTTCATAAACCATAAATAAATGCAGAAGAATGCCGCAATGTGATCGTACTGAGGTATCACCATAAAAGATTCTGCAAAGAACATATGAACGTAGTTGTCCTAATTGATTACCACAATCAATGTACTTCAAGTAGTGAGTGCATTTCAAACATTACCGATCTAGTTGCCAGTGTATATGCAATAGATCCGTCTAATCCATATTGGTGGAAACGGTTCTACTATAGATTTTCACTCCGAATTTATGTAGTATGTTTATTGGTTTCAATGCCAAAAAGGCATCATAAAGCCTCACATGTCAAAAAACTCTATACGAATCTTTTGGGAATGGTAATGTAGTTACGAATACAGTGACGCCATTCAAGCATTAATAAATATTTTACAATTTAGCTAAATTCGAATAGCGAGTCGGAAACCTCGCAAGCAGCACTTCAAATATAATCGATGAATGAGGAAGTCGTTTACATGATTTACTACCTTCAGCATTATCTGGAATCACTTTGTAAAGTAGTTCAGTTCAGCTTCAGTAATTCAGTTTGCTATTAAAATGCACGGGAGCACTATTACCTCAAAATGCACCCCCTCCCCCCATCACACACAAAAAAATCTTTCGAAAGAGTATGGTGATGAGTGTTTAAAAATGCCAACGTGATCGGTCATACTGCTCAGCAAAGTTTGAATGAGACGATCAACGTTTACCTGTTTTTTCTTTCTCAGTTATTATTCCGGAATAGGTCTCAACAAAGAAGAATAAAAGAAGAAAGAGCGAGATCAATGAAGTGAGGCCCATCAAGATCGCTGGAGTTGTATACATCGAAAGCATAAAGATCCCTACCGCAAATCCATCTTTACCAATTGGAGTAAACAATGCCTGTAATAATACGATAAAACTTTTACAGTTACGTTGTGATAATCACTTTGAAGTATGAAATGCTCCTTATTTTTATAAAGGTTTAGCGCCGATTTGTCAATATTACGTAAATTTCAAAACGCTTCTTTCTACAGTAAACTGAGTGCGACCTTAAATTTGTAAGACGTCCTTCAGTGAGGTAGCTAAGAACAGAAAAGTGACCACAATCCTGCACTTTAACTTTTTGCCGCCATTGAAGATGGAACAGTATTTAGAAAGGAGTTCTATTTTGTACCGCCCATCGTGCAGAGGAGACAGGCGGGCAAACTTCAGTTTTTCGCAACGTTTCAGAAAGTATTGAAGTCTAAAGATATCTATATTCAAACCAATACGCTGTCTCAATTACGAATAACGATGATAATTGAAGGTTAGATGCTAAGGAAAAGATTCTAGGTATTGAAAGTCCTTGAAGTATTTGTTTGAAAAGAAACAATCAACCGAACAGGTGAAACAGGATAGTTGGTGCAACTACCATACCTGTAAAGCAGGTCCAATCGAAAAGCCAACCACATATGCACCGATAGCAAGCGACATTGCTCTCGATTTGTCAGCAGGTGTGCTGGCCATAGCACAATATGTTCGTAAGGTGACAGCATTACCTCAAATGTATCCCAACGTTGGTAGCAGGAAAATACCAGAAAGGTTAATCTTAACGTTGGTGTAATCAGAACTTCAACTCAGTTATTCATAAATTTTAATTGAGTTTCCACAATAAAGCGTTTTGATTAATGAAAGAGAACAACAAAACATCAAGCAAACTGCAACTTCCCTTTTACACATCGAATGCTGCTGAAGGACTATTATGCCTCTAGTGGAAGCTCTAGGATAGCGGAATCTGCATAAGGCAGATGAAATGAAAATTTCGACCTAAATTATGACAGAATGGAATTCTTTGCATGAACTCGACGGAGCAACAAGAAACATCGGACGGTATTTAATCTCTCGTAGGGAATTTCTCAGACTACAAATGGCAAGTAACACCAACCTGAACCAATCCCGGCCACAAATCTCGCAGCCAACATATACCAACGATAGTTCGACGGTAAAGTAGGAAGAATGCCGTAGACGAAATTGCCGATTGCCATCAGCACCAGGCCACAGCAAGCAGGTTTTATCGTTGACATCGTCTTCTGATTCCAATAACCAAACACCCAGCATGCTAGCATTTGACCAAAACTATACGTCGCGGTAATCCAACCAAAAAATGCCAGGTCCGCATTCTCGTCCAACTGAATCACCAGTAGCAGTGTAGTACTCATTGATCAACTTCGAAGCGCAGGTGATCTACAGCTTTTTTTGAGCATCCGGTTTTTGGTGAGCATCAAAATCTCTGTGATTTTAGTGATGCTTATGAGACGTTTTGCTGAGTTCAAAATTAGCCTTGTAATTTCAGATCCCACCTGTAGTAGTACAGTTAGTGTGGCCATGAATTCCATTAAACGTTCCACAGGTCTGTGCTGTAGAAGATGAAATGTTTTTATTCTTTTGAAATATCAATCTTGGAACAAAAACGGAATTTACGCATGAAAATATGAAAAATTTTACTAGCAAAAGCACTGAAGAGTATTGGAAGGAATTTATTAGGAACAGCAAAACCTAACGGCTGAACTAAATGACAAAGTCTTGGCTACCGAAAGAGATGACAAAAACATAGACAAGAGCCAAACACATGGCTATTTTGAGGCCTAACTTCGTCTCAACAACACATGACGAAACGCATTTAGGCAGTTCCAAGGACCGAATGAAGTGCACGGACAAAGTGTAGCTACCGGTTTCGACTTCGCAACTGGTCGCGCAAGGAGAAACATAACTAGGTCAGCTTCAAGGCGAAGATAAGGATAAGCCATGCCGTCAAGAGGAACGTGGTTTCAGGCATACATGGGAAAATGTGGCTAAGCGATATGTCCAGATCAGCGGCCGAGCAAGGGCAGAGACTAACGCATGGCCCGGCCACGTTTCCTTTGCCCCATCCCACCTTTACTAACAACGCTAACATTGTGGCCTTGAATCATATAGGACTAAGAGCAAACAGAATTAGCACAACATCCAATGAAGTGGAAGTTTGCATAAAAACATCACTCGAAAGTATCCATGGAATGAAGAAAGAAGGATACCTATTGGCTGCCCATTTATGCAAAGAAGTACTTGCGAAATTAACCTTTCAGAAATTTGTTTTTATAACTGGCACAAATAAGTACAGAGTTCCATATAAACTCAGCTCTGTTAAGTGAATTTTTTAGCCTTTTTGTTTTATAACAGAAAATTATGCAAAGAAAAAATTGTTTTAAGTAAATTTAGCCTGTTTAGCCTTGTAAGCTTTGTTTACTTTATTTGTTTATTTATAGAGCGCTTCTGCTAAAATTAGCAAAGAAAAAAAGCAAAAAAAAAAAAAAAAACAATGAATAAACACATCCATCAATGCTTAACCCAATGGCATCCAATTTAACTAGTCACCAGGGAATTGGTAGACTGGTTCCTCCGCAAATTAACTTCTCTCGCAGCGAATCTAAATTAAGTGATCTTTTTCTCGTTTCCGAAAAATGCAGCAGTGATAAATCGGTTTCTGCTTCATACCATTTTCAGAGACCTCAAAAACCAGGTGTTTTAAGCTCACCGTGAGGTGTCATAAATAATGTAGCACAACAGGTGAGACCGTCGCCTGCTTTGTGAAAGATCAGGGCTCAAGTCCTCATTGCTTCGCTAGCTTTTCAGGTCCACATCCTTTCCGATACTAAAGAAACTTCCATGCTTTTTAGCAGTAAATAAGAGCATGAAAGTACTCACGTTCCGCCTTTCTAAAATCTCCCATAAACTGGAAAGATTTCACTTTTAACACCGGGATCGAAAACTTTAACAGCCAAACCATTAGCGAATCGCACAAAGAGAACCAAAAAGAAAACCAATAATATGTTGTCACTCTTCAAGATCTCGCTGCAGAGGGAACGCATGAATACTTCAACGATCGTTCATAGGTCGCAAAGAGGACCTAATATAAATACCGCTGTTTGGCACATTTCGTTGAAAGTTCTCTCGAGACACGTCGAAAGTGCAAAGTTGTTAAAGACTGTAAACATGCGAAAATTGGTAAAGTGGATTGCGGTCTTCACATTAAACAAAAAAAACACTTCTTGAAATAAACGAATCGGGTCATATCACGATGTGAACCGAAGCTAGATCCGACGTTTGAGGTCAGTAAGCGCATAGTTTTTTCCGCAGAGAGAATGAATCTTTAGGCGTGTTACGACTTTGCAATTCATAGAAAGAGATCATCGCTTTACTGTGGGCCGGCCATCCCAATTTATTTCGAAGGAATCACAAGCAGCGTGTGAGAAACGAAATATCAAAATCGGCTCCACTGAATAGCACTAATGATGGTAACCGACTAAAATTTCTATCTTTTTCCAACCGATCAAAAGCGATAATGACTCGAAACTGAAAGCCGGTTGCAAGTAAATGCGTTTAAAAAAAGATTGGTCGGTTATTGATAGAGGGCTAATGACAAAAACCGAACTTTGATTGCAGTGGGAAAAATCTTGAAATATCGAAGCAGCATTTTGGTCGATGAAAATGCACATAAATTTCGGTTTCCAGCTGAAACTCAGTAGGTCGACAACTATCATTAAACGCAACGCATAATGACGAACAAGTAAAAAACTCATAAAAAAATTAACATGCCACTACCCACCCCTCACTCCTCGCTCGCGATCAGATGGTAATAATTTCGTGTCAATAGTTTTTTACACAGTGACCAGAAGCAGGTCCAGAAACAGATGTCCTACGCAAAAATGAAGTATTTAAACGTTTCTTCTCCCACCACGTATGACGAGCATGTGACCAGCACCTGTACGTTCAGAAAAAACTCTTATCTAAAGATTGCTACAATCGAAGAATATAAAGCTTCCCTATGACGGTTTCATTAACGATTGCATTCAGAGATTAATAAGTGATGCAATATTTTCTTGAGTTATGAACACTACAGAGTGAGGTAAAGAATCTCGGAGAAATGCAAGGCCCTTCATACTCAACGCGTACGATGGTGACAATTTAATGGAATTGACGGATTAAATAATTAAAATCCTATATCCCTTTGACATTTATAGCAGAGGTTCCACATTTACAGTTTTGAAGTAAAATCGTTTAAAGTTTCTTCTAGAATAAATGAAAGCAGTTCTGAATTCTTCGGCAATAAACTCTGCGATATAACGAATTATGTAGCGATAAAAACTGTAAGCCACTTAGCATCTCACAACTGCTGGAACTTGTAAGCTCCAGCAATTCTGAGACCAGGGTGCCACCAGCCTCGGTGAGACTCTCGAGCGGGTCTTCAAACCCTCGAAAAGTTCGAGTCCGACGCGTTTCGAATTTTCAGACGAAGGACCTCAAGAATCAAACTCCAAGCCGACAAGGCTTGACTTTTAAGTTGCATCCATTTTCAGAGTACAATGCCTTCATTATTTGAGGATTCAAAAAGCTGCGGCTATATGTCGAAATGCGAAAATATGCAGAAACAACTGGTGCGGAAATCATGGAGATGGCTTTTATGGATGACCTCACCAAAAGAAAGAAGCGCACATCGATGCGATATCACAGCACAAGATTGACAGAAGAGCACCCAACAGATCGGATCTGCGCAGATTTAGTCTGCTTTGCGCCATTTCTGTGCCATCTGAGACAACAGTCTGGAAAATCTAATCGAAATGTGCACTATTCTCAACTAATTATTGCGCTCTTTTGTTCATCTGCAATCTTTTTAACGGCCTAAATTATAAGGGCATGTTACTTCTCAGTCGAATAAACACCAAGGAAGTATCCGGCTGCTTCCGAGTAGCAACAACCATTTAGCATCACATTTAGCAGCCGCTGCGTTAAGGTGTCGTGGTCAAAATACCGACAAACGCTTTCATCGTCGATACTTTTGGAGGCGCCCAATTCAGACCATCGGGTTGCACGAAAGAATCATCGCCCTGATTTGTCTGCCATTCGTTAATAGTGGCGGGAAAACAGTGAAGCTTCAAATTATTGATCGAATTTGTTCTAAGGTAACCGATCCTTGAACCATATTGGCGTCATAGCTCTTACTGCGGCCTCTGCTATTTCAAAAGTTTAGGGGGTGGGGGGGGGGGGGGGGAGGAAAGTTAGGCAATACCAACAAGAAGGTTCTTTTGCGGTACTGGAAGAAAAATACTTTATTTGATCCTATGTAGCGGTGTTTTTTAAACTCACGAAACCGTCGCATGTGGCGACGAAGTCAGCCTGCATTCACGTATCAGAGATCGCCCAAAAACTTGAAGGTGCAAAGAACGTCTAGACGGTCGTATATAATTGTGCAGAGATTCATCACTTCAAGGGAAGATGGAAAAGCTAACCGATGAAAAATATGGCCACATCGATGTGAGATAGATAGAGTATTGAGTTGCAGTGAGCGCCTGTATCAAGTAACTGAGCCACAACGATCCCCATGGTGTTTTCTTTTCTTGCAGCTCCTTGCTGATACTGTAAGGAGGTCAGGTGTGCTCACGTCATAATTAGACCAGGATCACAAATGAGGAACTACAGGAGCCTCGAGTTATTGAGGAGTATAAAAGTGGCAGCTGAATAACGCTGGTTACAGTTTTTCGTGTGGCGGCTGGTTGTATTCGAAAGAAACTTCATATATGGGCACTGGAAGATTGTACAGTTTCGTGGCATGGGATGAAGTGATCGATTTGTGGTTTTTAGCGGCGGTGATTCGATTCGCAAGAATTTTGCTAAAATGCCCCAATTTTTTGGTGTTGCTTGATTTTGTTACTAGTGAAGGATAAATCTTTCACCGTGTTGTCGGTTGTGGCTTGCACTTCAACAGCCAGTTCGGCAGTACGTGAGCAAAAACAATTATCATGACAAGAAGAATGAACCGAGAGGAGAACCCATTGGTATAGTGCCACTTGAAAAATTTTATTGCCTTGTAAATTTCAGATATTGCCGATGAGTAATGCGGAAGCATAAATTGTAAGAAGAAAGCTCCGGCCATCGAGCAAAACTGTTGGATGTTTCTTCGGATTTTCTCGAGTTTTTTTTTTTTTTTTTTTCAGGTACATTCTACAGTGGTTTTTATTGAGCAGAATCAACCAAATTGCCCTCTTCTATGAGTGAGACCTCCTCAACGATTTTCTTCGCTTAGAGAACGCTAAACAATGGAAGCAAAACAATCGTAAGAATTGGATTACCTGTTAGCGGCAGCCGGTTGGACCTTCATTGTGTGTAGTGTCGAATTCGCAAAACAATGCTTATGATGCACTGACAGGGCGATCTCGCCAGTGTATGCAAATGAGAAAATATGTTCAAATGAATAGCAAATGTTATATTGTGCGGAACAATAACAACGCTTTGTTTAGCGAGTTCACCCACTGAAAATACAGCTGTTATGAAGCGTTCTTCGAAGGAAAACGACTGATAAATGGTAAAATTCGACCAGAAAAAATGTCATTCGTATTTGATAGACAATATTCAGGAGGCATTGGCGTCATAAAAGCTGTTATCTATTATCGTTCAGATGTGTTTTTGTGTTGTTTAACCTTGTACATTGAAAACATATCTCTCATTGCAATCAATAAAAGCTGACCATAAAATCCACCTATAAGACTTCGAGTCTATTAAATTCATTTAGGATTAGATCGATAAACTTCAATATTATTCTTGAAAGTTTTGTCAAGTAGATAAATGAATTATTGCTACAGGCAGTTTTACATATGAGACATATATAAGTTATCAATGTATATCGTTGCTAAAGCAAAGATTAAACGATATTTGAAAGTCTGAAAGAATATTGAGGTGGAGAGACCTTCAATCCGATTTTTGTTGATTTTTTTCCGAAATGAAGAAAATAATTGCGTCAGAAAAAGAACGTCGATTTGCCAGAGGGACACGTATTCTTCCGTTCCTTTAGAGATGCTTAGAAAGGGCAATACAATCGCCTCCATTGTTTTTGCTTTTCTCAAAAAGACAATAAGACTATTGAAAGTGAGCGATTGCAGAGGAGAATTCAGTGAGAATACATTCATGATCAAACAGTGAATGTTGTTTCTGTGCGGCCAACAGACTTTTATCGTCGCCGAATAGAATAATGGGTTGAGGAGCGAATTCCCTCGCCAGAACTTTAAAAGTTTCGATGCATGTTTCGATAGCGTAACTGCACGTTCTCTTGCTTCATATTTCAATTTGTAAGCCATGACAATTAAACGACGAAAATTTATGGACACTGTTTGCAGCATAGAATGGCCTTGTATATAAGTTTCGTTATGTGTTGTCACCTTTCAGGAAAGCAAGTGACTTTTAAAAACGGTATAGAACCTGTAAGTCGCATTTTTTTTTCAACAAGTGTCCAGGTGTCGCTAAAAACAAGTATCTAGCTGGAAAAAATTATATCACAGATCAATTGCCCGCAAAAGCGTATGAGGAAACTATTTTATTGATTTTTATGTCGACGCATCCGGTGGATTTAATTGACACATTGCAAGAAGACAAGGATATCGGCCATTCTCTCATGAGCACACAGTCCAACAGGCATTTTGCATAGTAACATGAGTTTTCACTTCATTTCTGTGGCGGTGTTTTTGTTTTTACAGCACATACTCATTTGCACATCCTCAAACACTGCTTTTATAATATATTATTCTTCGAAGCTTTTTCAAGGAAACGATTTTGCTAAAAGGAAACAACAAATTGCTCAAGAGACGAGATGCCGAATGCAGCACTACTGGAAAAAGTTCTCGTTTATCGTAGAAAGCTTTCTTTTTAAGGATAGTGGAATAGTGAACGGATAACTAGCAGAAAGAAGGCCACAGTAGCACCTGTGGAACACAGATGCGAATGGGAAGCTCTATTCAAGCGAATTTCCGTCTACCTAGTTGGTTTCATTTGAAAAACGCTTTCGATTTGAGAATTTTACGCATATATATCACTTGAGAATTACACCTGTGGAATTCAATCATCTTTAACATATGCATATATATCACACGCATATTTTTAAAAAAAAAAAGTAGCAAGGCAGGAAATGTTTGGAAATTTCGACTTGAGAAAAAGATAAAATTCTCCAAAAGTTATTAAGTTCAATCAGAAATTCATTCCCAAAAGTGAGCACCTTGTTTACTGATAAGACATTGAATACTCGTTTTAATGGTAAGTTTGTCTGATAAAATCTTGAAGATTATTGTGTAATACACAATTGCTGCTTGAAAAAAAAAAAAAAAAAAACTTCATCAAATGCCTTATCATAGAATTATTGACAGAGTAGACTGCTTGGCAAAAATTATAATCAACTGTAATAATTATAATTGGCAGCCTTCCAACAAATCTTGAGAAATGAAGAATGATTGAATTTTGCCACGGTAATCACATCAAATTCACAACTAAATTTTATAGTTTGCGCTGGAATCAGCATGTTCGAATGTTCGAAGCCAAGCAGAATCATTTTTTATATATCATTATTTGTATCGATTATAAGAAGAAGACGTTGAGGTATCAAGCCGATTGCGTTGAAGAAAAAGAGAATTCTTCGAGCTTCGAGCGATAACAGTATAATTTCTATGCAGAATCGCACTGTTATAGGAATTAACTTCGGACTCAGCTTACTAGAAACTAGTAGTTGTTTATAAAAACCATTACATTAGCACTCCGGATATAGAAAATACGAAAGTAATGAGACACTTCTGCAATGTGATTAATGAAGCTTTATTCAACGAAAATAACGTATAATATGCGAATGAGATAATATTGCACTCGCAAATATCAAATTGACTGAATATATAAAAAATGAGATCGATAAGGAAAGCTTCATCACCAATTAGTAATGGTAAAATTTGGTTGAAAATGCTCATATTCCTTTCATCCCCCTCGAATTCTCGCATCCTCTTATTAAACTCAAATAACTCCGCTCATTCACAGTAATTTCGAACCTTTGCTGATCATTCTGTGTAAAAATAACGACTTAATAACACACGCAATGAGTCTAATAGATCCTTTTCTGAGAAACTTCGAAAATCGGAAATTCGAGATCGATAAATCATAAACGATATGAAGGCAATTTCGAGTCTCAATATTACGTTGGTATTTTCGATAAGAGTTTAAATTTACACTTTTATTGTCTTGTTTTTAACTTCCCAATAAAATAATGAGATATGGCGAAACATTTGAAGCCAAATAGGTTCCTAGACAGATGTGCCAATTTCAAAGTGTTGCTTAGAGATTAGTTGTTCTGAAGAGGAACATATCAGACTATGAGAATATTATGACAATAAAACACAAAGAAGAAATATCATTAAATTACATCGAGCAAACATTAAGGTAAATGTGATATGGTAAATTAGTGGTAGAGGCTGAAGAACCTCAGCTGAAGTGATCTTTTTCGGATTATGGGAGGTAATTGCGGGAGGTAAGCGATGCCAGCATCGGTCGACTGTTCGACCACTGCAGCTGGATTTGGCGGGCTGCAAGAACGCTTGCAGCTTTTTCGAACTGCCATCTCAACCTCTTATTCTATGATGTCACTTCTACTGTCACCGTTCGACTGCCCGCTTCAAACGATCGAGGTTATGAAACAGTGAATTGTTTGAATTGCTCAAAGTTTGGTCATGAAGTTCAACCAGTTCGACCTCATTCAGTGAAGTAGTTCCGTGACAGGCAGTTAGTCCCGATCAAGATTTTGCAAGGCCTTTAAAATTTGTATAAGAATCTTGCAGATGTCACACAACGCTAACCGCGAGTAGGAGCAAGAGATGCCTGCTGAACGCTAAGACGGGGGAAAGGACGATGATGAGGAGACTGGTCAATGAAGCAATGCGATCGCTGATGAGACTTAGATTATATCCGAACTTGGGCCCTTGGGGCTTCCGAAATGAAAGAGGCTTTAATTGATAGGAAAGACCTGACTCGGGAAGTTTCATTACTAGTCAACTATAAAAATATTCTCGCTGCAACATTCAAACGAAAAAGCAAAAACCCTGATTTCCGCCTAAAATGTGTTAAATTTGTTTATAACGTTTAAAGTATTCAGATCCTGATCACGAATAAATACCGTATACTAAAAGAGATATAAATTGGCGCCTTATCTTAAACACCTGCAAGTATTAGTTAACCTTATCAAACAGTTTGTAATAAGGTAGTCATGTCGTAGATCCTGATTTTCGAGGTTCCCACATCGGCGTTACCAAACTTCTTTTGAAAACAATAAGCAGCATTTTTGTTTTCCTCCTTTTTTTGGTGAATTTTTTCTTCCTTTTTTCTTCATTCAAAGAGCTCTGTTATATTTAAAAAAAAGAACGTAACAGCATATAAAATTCCAGCACCAAAACAAATCGTTTCTTTGGTGATTTCAGTGACGTTGGACTTTTGAAACACGTAATCCATTAATCCGTTGCATTTTAATTCAAAAATAAATTTAGCTCACGGAAATGAGTACTATCTTTTGAAATGAATGAGAGGATGCACTAAAGATTTGAAGAAAAAACACAGCAGCAAAAAATAAAGCAAAAGAAACCATGCGAAGTATATTCTTGCAGCCTTAAGTCGAAGAAATTTCGTGGAAATCTTCGCGCTGCGTATTAAAAAAAAAAAGAATTGCTAATGATATTGATGGAAAGTATCGTAGTGCAGACGCATTGACTCTTCGATATATTCGGTTACTTAAGACAATAGCCGTATCAATTAATTCAACGAAGAAAGGGGCGGAAATATAGCCGACTGGGAACCATACGAGTACTCAAGTGATTGAATTCGTGTCATGCATGCACAGTGACCATCGTCAGCTTCATCTTCCTCAGTCGGAGGGCTCCACGAATAAATACCGTACACTAAAAAACGTAAGAATCAGCGTATTATCCTTAACATTTGTACGTATTATTTAGTCGTGTCAATCAATTTGCAATATTGTAATCATCTCGTAGATCCTGATTTTCCGAAGCTCGAGAGAAATGAGAACATCGAAGAAATAGCTTAAAAGTTTTATGCTGTATTCATTTTAAATTCTGTTACTGTAGGGTTTACTCTTCAGTGCATGTGTAACGACGATGTTCGTGGGTTCTTTCAACAGCGAATTTACTTTCTCAGTAATTCTTTCACTTACCGGTACAGTACTGCTGGCATTCACCGGGTTTTCGTAAGCGAATTGCGGCTGCTGCACCACCTTCGATGACGATGTTTTTTAGAAACGCTCCCTGTCCTGCAAGTAAGTGAACACATTGTCGTGTCAGTCCAATTAGTGGTTCGTCGTGAGAGTTAAATGTGACACTCATAAATGGCAACACACTGCCCTAGATGTTTCCGGAGGGAGGCAGCCGAAGCACGTTGGATTTAACGAGGAGTTCGGAAGTAATTAGCAACTAATGCTGAGTAATATGAACCGTTGAAGAAAGAGAACTTTGGATCTATGAACAAACTAGTTAGCGTGTTGGCCTCTCTCTCTCTCTCTCTCTCTCTCTCTATATATATATATATATATATATATATATATATATATATATATATATATATATATATATATATATATATTATATATATATATATATATATATATATATATATATATATATATATATATATATATATATATATATATATATATATATATATATATATATATATATATATATATATATATATATATATATATATATATATATATATATATATATATATATATATATATATATATATATATGAACATTTCGTCACCACTATGGATTACAGCGGCGCATTTTTTTCGAATTTGCACAATTGATGTCGGCTCGCCTGAGTGTGTATTCGCTTTCAAGCCACTTGTCGTGTCGTAGTTGACCGCTGAGTCAGAGACTGCCGATTTCATGTAGCAACGTTTTCGAGATTTGCTGTATGAATAACCCAGACAGCAATGATCCTTCGCACAGGCAATGCAGCAACGCTAAAGTACTGTCGTTAAATCATAAATCATTTAAGAGCCGAAAATTTTGCACGATTTTTAAGGGCTACTGAAGAGGTAGTGTATGAATACGAATATATTTTCCCTTTGAGTCTTGGCAAGAAACCAAAGTAACATGTAATGTTCCAGGACTACAAAATGTTTCTTTCTCACCTTATGCTGTAAGTGATTTTACTAAGAGCATTGCTTGTTCGCCCATGGCTCAGATAAAGGAGGAAGCGAGGTTACTCAATAACGGGACAGGTTGGAGACGATGAAGACGCTTATAGGCCATGCCGGTGGTGGTAACTGGTCCGGTCGGAATTTCTTCTCGGTCGGAAACTGCCTGAAGAAGTTGGCTCACAACCGAAAGCGGATTGGAAGTAAACTCTTTTTTTTTTCATTGATCGATCGACTGATCATTTATCAGTCAGTTAAAACCCATCAAAATCTCGGTTCCAACCAAAGACTTTTGTTGGAAGACTAGCGAGGAAACTTGTTTGATCAGTATAGTCAATCAGATCAAACTCTATTCCAATAACAATAGCGAATGGATAACCAGTTCAGCTCTATTAGCAACCAAAATGAGATAAACATTAATATCATGGCCGCTGCTCAGTTGAGCATTGAAAGACCCCTAACCGAATAGGAAGTACGACGAAGGGTCGACTTGGAAAAGTAGGCTAAAAGGGGAGCACTAGAAACGAAAATCACGAAAGAATGTCGAACAGAACACTCATGAGTTAATTAATTTGGCGATTTACATAGGGCGAAAATTACCACTCGTATTCCGATGACAAATCTAACACACGCACACGCATACATTACATCAAAGTGGATAGTGGAGTAGGTGCTTATGATGCAAATTCTTAACAGCAGATTCCACGGATGCCTCAAACCGTTTACCTTGATGTCACTTGCGGTGAACTCGTCGTAGGTGCCACCGTTCAACGCAATATTTGGCAGGTAGAAACACCGAGATGCTAAAATTTTCTGATCGTTCGCGGTCATCGAATTCATATCGCATTGTCACTGACAAGGATTTACTGCTATTCTGTTCAATTTTTGTTTTGAAAATTGCTTTATCGTTGATAATTTCCTTCGGCCACGTATCTACACAGGTATTACACAGGTATAGGTGCCGAATGATTGGCCTGACAGCAGATTTGGCAGATCCGAATACAGCGAAGGACTCATGAGCTGCTCAGTTTTCCCTACAAAATGCTCATCCGATTTCTTGAAATGGTCTTTCCTCCTAAGAACACCACCACTTCGTTTTAACCTGGAGGAGAGAAACTATATTTCATTCTTGACAAGGCCTTCGATCTGTACGGTTCGAGTCTTTTTCTCTGCCAAGCTTTTGTTCGTTAATGCATTGAACAGATGAATTGAGCGCATCATTTTTCACGCCAGCCTATCAGATTTATCTTTCGCACCTACCCATACAAAAAAATCATAAAGATTTAAAAGTGTTAGGAAACTTGTACGCAACCGGCACTGGCAGGATTTTCATCTCACACCACTCGGACTGAAAAAACGGCTTTTGCAGGTTTGCGCATGCCACTGACTTGAAGGAAGTATGAAGGCATATGAAAGCATTTTGTTTGTTTTATTCTTTGCTGGCATCTGGTGAAACCGGCTGATTAGGTGAGTGGAATGCAAAAGCGCATGTTGTGCCAACTTCTCTGATCCGCCTCTCCATTTGTTTATCATCACTGCTGACAACTTTATTCAATCGGCTTACTTCCGGCTTTTGTCGTAGATGCTCTGTAACCCATTGCTCGTGATCTGAATAAGCGACAGAGCAGCGCTAGCACTGAAACCGGATTTCACTGGACCGATTGGAAACCGAATATTGGATGGGAGTGAAAGATTGTGTGTACCAAAAATACCCGTTAGAAATCTGCTGGTAAAAGATCTATGCTTTGACCGTTCTTTTAAAAAAAAAAACATGCCATTTTTTTTCTTTAAAAATAAACAACTCAACGCGAGTTTTACTTGTCCTGCAGGTGTGCAGTTAATCTAGAATTGGCTGCCAGTGCGCCTCTATGATCCAGCAACCCATCTTCTGAGGCATATGCCTCTACATTATCCACACAATTTTTGGCTTTTGATCAGTGGTTTCGAATTCGTTGAATTTTTTCAAAACATGGAACGGTCATCAGGTTTGTTGACGCAAGTCAATGCCATCGCCAAAGCTAAGAACCAAACGTTATTAGCAACCGATTACCACGCACTGTGTCCCTTCAGTTTTTAAGCAGCGGAAAAAGTGTTAGGCAAACGCTGAAACATTCTCCTTTCAGACTTTCAAATTCATTGCAACGGGAAATATATTTGATTGAAAGAGATAAATTTTCAAGCGTAATGTGAAAAAAACTTGAGAAAAAGTGCCATCGTCATTTCCTGCGTAAAACTGCTGTGAAACGAAGGAAACAGCACTCACAGATCGAGAAGGCCGCGTGCGTAAATAATCCAAGAAAGAATGCCTCGATGAGCATTCCGGAATGATTGACTTTGTAGGCGCACGCAGAGGAACCACTGCGTGAAGACTGTTATCAAAAATCGCTCGTTTTTCTGCAAAAATATATTCGCTGAATACAATTATTTATAACACAAAACTTTTTAACAGTTATAAATTACTAAAAAGTTGTGTGTTATAAATGGCAATAACAACTTAACAATAAAACAGTTTTAATAAGACAATTGCTCTCTCATATACAGTGATATTTTCAGACGACCAGAAACGCGTACTGACTGAGCAAATTTGCAAATGAGCCACAATTATTGCATACTTTCACTTGTGTTATATCTTAATCGATGGTTTTTGATATTCATCGAAATAGAGGTTTCTCGATGAACATTTCCGCTTACAGAAAATGAATACTTCCATATGGCGACGAGATACGTGCGATTATGCAAATGAAAACGACAGTCGCGTCAAAGCAGAGATAAAAACGTTGGGAAATAAAGCAATTTTGAGCGTTTTTCTGACTACAGCAAACAGAATTAAACAGCGGTACTATGAAAGATTTCTCTCCTATGTTGCTATTTTCGAAAAACCGGGACGACAGCATTGAGGCAAAAAGCAAAGAACGGAGTAAGTTTGGCATTCGGATCACTCGCTTATTCGCCGGTTGCTTCATAGTACCTGAGGAGCTCACTTAATTCACAGGCTTTCAAAGCAGTCGGCATTGCTGTTTCGACATCACGAATAAAGAGGACCTCAAAACACAGTTTCGCTTGTAAAATAGTTTCGAGATTGGAACGCGTTCTTAAAAGCTCCGAACGCTAGAAGATCCAAGCTTAGGAAATTGAATGAGAGAGCATCGAAAAAACGTGAGCTCGAGGTGGCCGTTGTCGGAGGAAATAATTGCTGTTTTAAGTGGCGTTTCAGCAGCGCAATTATCGCCGCGAGGACGCGTTAACAAGCGTATGCAAAGGCGACTGTAATGACGCAAAAACTGGATCACCGCCCGATCGACCCTCCTCTACTCAGCAACTATATCGCCGTTCTCGGAAAGCCTCTCATCTCTCGTCCTACCACTGCCGCCTGCAGCAATCGCCCGTTATTCTGAGGGCGACGCACTCGTAGCATGACACTCTTTTAAGGCGCTCTCATCCAATGCGTAATTAGCGCACGTTTTATGAGTTCTAATCGTAAACATTTCAGTGGCGCTATATGCAACATATATGAGTGATGCTTTAATAGAAGCGGATAGGCGCTTCATGATCCCACTTCCCTTGAGCAATGAAATAAAAAGAAACTTCACAGTGGAGCTGTTGCATATCGCAAGCGCTCATTATATCGCGGAAGCATTTTCGTGCGAGAACAAAAATGTGGGTCAACGGAAAGGCGATAATGTAAAAATTAGGCGGAGTCTTTACGAGTAACTTTCCAAATGAACGGAAACTCAGTGGAGGAAAATGGCAAATGATGCTTCAGAAAGTGCTGTTTTCTGTGGATGCATCATCGAAAGATGCCTGGTCGATTCATGACTTCACATATCTGAGGATGTGCGCACAAGTATATATGTGTTATGGAGTATCAGACTCGTTTATTTCCAGCCCACACCATGAGCTGCCAACCACCCATTTAAGCATGGGTGTCATCCTATAGGGTCATCATTTTTTTCCTTTCCGAAACTCCTGCATACTCTTTTTATGTGTTGCTGGATTCGTCTAATCGAGCTGATGCCTTCCTTTTGCGCGCATCACATCCTCGATCACATGCTACTTTCTGCTTCGCACCTTCGACTTTATACTATGGCTTTCGTTTTCTTGTAGGGTTTTGGTATCTATTCTTTTTGCAAATATGAAAATAAGTGAATGTGATCGTATAGAAGAGAATGTTTATCAAGTCAAACGTTACGTATTGTTCATAGACACGACGGACTCTGGATGCATAATTAATCCTGCGACGGTGTTTCCGTTTCAGGACACAACACTTTACTGCTGCATCGATGACAGCCTCCACCGAGATGACGCTGGAAAAAAATTGTCTATGGACGCCAGCTGCGCCAGAGCGGCGAGCACCAGTGGAGCTCAAACAACCCATCACGAACAGTTATGGATGGTTTGGACAGCGCCGCAATACTACCACAAACTACTCTCTCAAAGACAGGAAAGTCGTTGCAAAAATGGCACAAACGGTCAGACAGACCTAATCACCAATGTGCGTTGAGTAAGATTGATAAGGGCGTATGAATATACGAAATCTACCTTCAGCTGACTGATCTCTATTACATATTACTCACTGAAGATGAGTGTGGTACTGGATGAAACCAATTTGACAACGCGTGACGCTTTTAGCTCTCAGTACCATCGTTCATCTTGGAAATAAATTTAGTCACCTTTGGGACATTTTGCTGCACTATTTAACCTAATGAATGAGCAACTCGCATTTAAAGGAAAATGGCGTTTTGCCCTTTATTTGCCCTTTATTATACAAAACAGCTATTTAAATAGAACGAATTTTGACAAAAGCTACACGCCGCAATGCCTACTGATCAAATATAAAATTTTCCGATGTCTCGTTTTTACGGCCTTGCAAAAAACTTCATACTGCAAGCGTGGTGTCTCCTTATCTCTCAGTCCTCCCACTCACCCACCTATTCCAGCTCGAATTCGACTCTGCCAATGCGAATCAAATTTGCATGTCACGCACCGTAGCGAAGTGTGGGCTCTACTTTCAAAAATCAGCCCTGTATCTCCATCGACGTTACACCTTCGAACCTTTCAAATTTTCAGCACAGTTTCGAGCTCATTCGTTTACACTGTCCAGCGGTGAATGTCTTGCGGTGAGCATTTCCTATGCGAGATAGAATGAAATTCGCGACCTAAGCCCATATAAGCTATACCAGCCTTTCTTCAAAAATCAGTGGGCACGTGGTGCAAGCACGCACTTTGCTCTATTTTATGGGCATTTCCTTAGTTATTTTTGCATTACGTAGAACTTCGCACAAACGCCATCTATTTCTCTGCAGCATGTACGAAACTGCAAAAAGTAATGTGAAGCAAGTAAAAGGGTGCTTCTAAGGCATGATGTGCCTTCTCATGAAGACTGCAAGAGAAAAGAGTTAGGTCAGAAGGCAGATGTGATGAGTTATAGCAAAAAGAGGTGTTTTTAAAGGTCATTTCATTCTGCAAATGTCCAGAATGCAAGATGCGTCTGGTCAGGACTGCGTCCTTTAAAAAATATTCATGTTCCGTCCTTATGACTTCCTCACTCACTCCCAAAGAGTGCGTAGGAAGTGCCTTTCAGCTCAATGTGGGCTCGCTAAAAGAGTCCCGACTCGTCGACTTCAGTGAACAGTATCTGTGATGAGATATCGCTCTCGAAAGTCCTGCCAACTTCTGACTTGCTGACCGCCACTTCCGTAGGAGAGAGGAGCGGTCAGAGATAGAAGGGAATGGAAAGGGAATTGCAACACCCTTATGAACGGTTTTAGAAAAAAACACCGAAGATTTCACCAGTTTTTTCGGCGACGAAATGCAGTTACTCTGTTATCAAGCAAAATTTCAAGCAAAATGTCACAAGTATCGACGAAGACCGGTCTTCATCTATAAAATCTCTCCTATCTTCTCTTTAAAATCCCCAGTTTTTTCCCACCGACTGCCTCCATTAGGCCATCAAGGCATACAACCCCTCCTTCTTGCGATTCGGTGAAGAAAGAATGTCATAGTAGAAGAAGACTGCTGCTAGCATTATATACTATATATTCAAGTCCTCCTATAAGATTGCTCGTACAACGTAGTAACCGCTTATAAGAAAAGATTTATTTCGTTAAGTGTCGAAACGACGGCATAAAAAATCGGCAAATCCTTTCAAAACAAACGGCGAGTTTATCGGCATGTTGAGCACCGGAAAACAGGAACGATCAGATGCTAACAAAGCGAATTAAGACTAGAATAGTTGCGACAGCCAAATATACATCTGCACACGACCCGTATTGCTATATCAACCAGTGTATCAGCGATGGAGGAGTAGGACGATTTTCTAAGCTACTTATCATTCATCCTCAAATGTGACCGGCTGCCTTAGATTGGTTCCCTTTGTGGCAGCCAATAAGCCCACAATAAACTTGAAACCTGTGCACGACTCCATACAAAGTTCATACAAACCTGTAAATTCAGTCTTGAAATTATAGTTGAGCAGAAGCAGAACGAAGCACTTGTTGGTCTCCATTATGATCAATTTCAAATACTAAAGTGTAGTGCATTGTTTCGATCTAATAGAGAACTATTCGCCTCTTTCAAAATTTCATTCCCAGCCAACGCTTTCCATGTTTCCACTTTATCGGGACAAAAAGCCTTCTAAGTTCTGTGAACGTATCGTCGTCACCTCGAACTTATGAGGTGCTAAGTGCTCCTCTTTCATCGCCCTAGTGAAAACAGCACGAACAATGAGAGAGACGCTGCACTGATCGTCGCTCCATTACTCTCCCACGCCGACATCTTCGGTTCGCATTCATCTCAAAGAGAAAACCTTTTTGTTAGAAATATTTCGAACTGCTGCATCGCATTACTACTCAACCGAAGCGGCTATATCTCACAACAAGACGAAATATGTACCTGATTACTCATAACTCCTTTATATATATATATATATATATATATATATATATATATATATATATATATATATATATATATATATATATATATATATATATATATATATATATATATATATATATATATATATATATATATATATATATATATATATATATATATATATATATATATATATATATATATATATATATCACTTGTGCTTCAATATCATTCATCCAGTTCACTGATAGCCCAAACGCGAAGCCAACGAAATAAGACGAATGCGTCGTATGCATATTCGTGGCTGAGTATGGCAGTTATAAGCAAATTCAGTGCAAATTTTTGAAACGTTCTCGTTTCCTATCGATGCGCGACACTGCTTTAGCATTCTCGCTAATCTGAATAAACACAAATAGCGAAGGCATTTTTACTTCTTGAAATCAACTTTGACAGGCATTTTTACATGAGGAGGCAGTCGAATATTTGTTTTGGTACACTCAGACAACGCAAAATTTTCCCAGCATTTGCTTCTATTTTTTCCATCTCTTTCGCTTTCACCCCACTCATCCTTCCGAAAACAGCACTGCATAGAACGGCTTGCCGCAGATTTGACCGTTATAACAAATTCGGTAATAAGTCCACTGGTTTCAACATTTAAATAGCTAAATGTAATTAGTTAAGAAAAAAAATGACTGACCAAATCTCGAGGCGTTAAAGTCATACTGTGGAGCTGAACTTTCAAGCGTCTGCGGGTGGCATGCTACATGCCGGAAAGATCGGATTCTTACAGCACCATCTGGCAGCGATGAGTACACCTGTCGATGGAGATTTCATTAGAACTGAGTCTCATTTAATTAACTGCCTGTTTCTACCCTATACAAAGGAGACGGGGGTTTCCCAGAGGCTCTCCCGAGAAAAAGCTTCCCCTCCGCTGTTGTGATGTCCGGCGCGAATTCTTCACCCAAGCCAACGAAGAATTCTGATCTAGTTCAGAGGAGTACGAACATAAAAAAACTGCTCAAATCTGTTTATAAACAACTTTTCTGCAAAAATGTTCTATCTAATTTGAAGAAGCAGATGACGGTGGGTGTTTAGCACCGTGAGGACTGCAAAGCTTTAAAACAATGCGGTCACGCCTCTATTATGTGTTGCCACCGGATGGAAAAAGAAAGTGACACGAGCATAGCGTTCATCTATGCAATTGAAGTAAAGTTGACTGGAAAACTCTCTGTCAAAACCGCTGCTAACTTCACTTTCGTTGTTGTGCCACTTTCAGTTCATTTATGACCGATATCCTTTCGAAGCGGTCAAAGAGAAGGGAAGAGAGCGCTGTAGTCGAATCTTGACATATTTTTATCATTTTCATATCGCGGCTACCTTTTTCACCGAAAATTTTTCTTTTCTCGCAAATTTTTTGCTTTTTTGATAAAAAAAGCTCCACAAAATTCCATTTATAATTTCAGTCTTTTGCGTACTATTGCTTATCGCTTCCATCTTTGAAATATATCCGAAGACATGAATTTATCTTTGAGAAAAACATGACTGTTTGGCTTTCCGTTTGCGGCATTACTTTCTGATCTTACGAGCGATAACTTTTGTCCTTCCATATCCGGTCATCGCCATACCGTTGAAAAAAAAAATCACTGCACATTTAGATGGAAAAAGTTCCATTCTCATATCGCAAGTCGTTTGACTATTCTTCACCATGAAATGGACCAATTTGGGCATTCTTCGCATTTATTATATGGTCACTTGGCTTCGCAACTGACACCATCAGGGCTGTTAAGTTTTACCGTTCTACTGTATGAGGCGGGCACTAAGCACTACAACGAAACAATCCTAAAAAACCAGAACTTCTCCCAAATGGCTCTTTTTCCGCATCGCTCTCTGTCCAACTTTTTCGAGTTCCTCGCCGAAAACATCTCCTCCCTTCCCCTCGCCTTCTCCCTCCCCCTGTCTGTACCCTTCCACGTTTTCTCTTGCTGAAATCTCTCTATGGTCAACCTTAGTTATAGTAAAAAAAACTTTTATCTAAGGAAAAGGTTTAAACACTGTCGTCTATGGTGACCTATAAAACCTCCGCTAGTATTTACCTGTTCACATTTGCGCAAGAGTTATTCTAATAGGTAATATTTTCTACATATTAGTAAGTAGTATCTTCTAGATATACTTAGTACGCACTAATGCGTATCAAGTCTTTTCATTCGCGGTCGACCTACTACTAAAGAGTGCATCGTAACCGTGCATGACCAGAACCAATATGCTGCGATACCTCGACGTGTGTGCTCGTTTAAAAAACCAAAGTATACCTGCAGTTAAATGACGCATTAATAAAGAAGCCGCTTTGTTATTCAGCAGCAAGAATTAAATTGCCATAATTAATCATACTGTAGTGCATTCACTATTTCATTCAGATTTATATAAACATCGTGAGGTTAAGATCACATAGACACGGAACGCTTTCTTAGACTGCCGCACCTATAAACAATTTAAGGTTAAATGTGGGGGGGGGGGGGGAACGGGGAATCATTGATTGAGATGAAGAGCAAGAATCACAAAAGAAAACAAAAAAAAACCAACATAGCAAATTCGTCTTTTCGTTTCGCTTTCTTCTGCAATTACATAGTGCACTTCGTCCTCCGTCCAGTGACCGCGACAAATTAGCTCCTCTACAATTGATTTTCATCACCATACAACATTAAACAAGCTTTCGTTGTACTTACAGTTAAACATATTTATTGGAAGATTCCTAGAGGACCGTTGATCGGAGATTTTTAGAAAATTCTACTTCAAATTGTTAGTTTAAATATGAGCATTTAAGAGCAATCATTTAATAAAAATGGCATTCAATAGTGAACACTCAGAAGCAAAAAATGCAAACAACAAAATGCGCTTAGTGTGCTATGAACCTTCAATGTTTTTCTCCGCTGTTTTTCAACACGAAATCTTACCGATTATGGGATGTACTAGAAAAAGAATTTTTTGAAGACTTTCCTTTTCCGTTTATATAATATAAAGAAGCGAAAAAAAATCTAATAACTTTCAATGTAAAGAGACGGAATCATTTATTGATACACTACAAAACCAAATACTACTGGGATAGCTTAGTGGTCGAAACAAAAGAGGTAATTCTAGAAAGTAGATTTGACCGCTGTAGTTGTAAGCTGAGCGGCTTTTTAAAGTTGAAATATGCAATTAATCAGGCAAGCATAATTATGCAATAATTTTGCAGCTCAATTCATCCAGCACATTCTTGAAAATCAACAGCCATCAGAATCCGGAGCAATAACTCTTTAGAATCGCCTTGACTGTCGAAAGTAGGATTACTAACATCGGGATTGAACTGTACGGACTCGTTTATCATCAAGCACGTTGTTTATTCGTAAAAAGAAACAAAGAAGTTTTCACCACCGCTAAAATTCAACATTGAAATCTTTTTTCCTCATATATTTCCGTTTATTAATTATCTTTTCTTGTTCAGTTGAGGACAATTCAAAATGCAGTCTCAACGTTATCAAAATAGACATCCAACCTAGAGTAGACATAATGCCCGCAAATGCACCCATTAAAGAGATTTGTTAAAGCGTTCAATATGTCTTGCTCAATATGTGACAATAAAAGAAACAAACGTGTTCTATTCGAATTGCAATAGGGTCGAAGTTGAATGCTGTGATCAAGCGGACATCCGAAATGAATAGCCGCCATGGGACAATCGGATCGACTATGTCGACCTTTTACAGGGCACTTCTCTGCCTGAAATTACTTTGTGCTATATGCCAGACGATTGTATTCCTATTACTACTTGCTGCAGCAACCTTGCTGAGAAGACTTGTGCAATTTTACTCATAGTCACAGGAACACTTTCGAGAAAATGCACTTCCTGATTCTACTCGTTCCTGCTGCTTGTATCTTCCTTAAAGAAAAAAGAAGGCATTTTCTCGTTAACGATTCAGATCTGATCATACATTCGATCAGATACTAACAGAAAGTTTATTTATGACAAGATCTGTTTTTGAATATTTTAAGCATAGATTCACCTTCGATCCCTCTAATAATAGTGTTTCGATTGTTTCAGCTTGCAGATATTCACACGCTTCGAACTCGTTGTTGCTCATTTTTCCTCTCACCATATCGACAATATTTCTTTTTCGTTTAATGAACTAAACAAAAGACGACGTATTAAGCAATAAGACACATTAAAAATAAAAAACATTCTCTTAGCAATAAATAACAATAAAATAACGAAAATTTTTGCATTCACTAAAGCTAAAAATGATAAAAATTTGAGCGTATTGTTTTATTCACCTCAATTTTCATATAAAATTCATCCTTCTCTAAGATAATATTTGCCAACATTAGTGTTTATTAGGGAATGTAATTCTATGAGAATAATCACGGAAAACATGAATTCAAAGTTAACCTAACAAGCGATTTTTTTTTTGAAAGAAATAAGAAGCTAAGAAGCACTGAACAATTAGAGCAGCAATACGCTGTGCAGCTTCACCTCAATGATAGATGGAATATACGCCATTAACAATGAATCTTACCTTAACACACTGATATCCTGATGTGCATCCATGAATGGCATGTACGACAAGTTTATGCGTACTTCCAAGATTCTCGTCATCAACACATAACGAAATACTTCGGTTTCGACCTTCCCATTGCTCGATCCACTCATCTTTAAGATTAACGAAGAATTATTGCAATCTTTCAGCCAAAAAAAGTGATCATCCGAAATATAATAAATATGTTTGTCTTATTCATCCTGCTTTTAAGTGGGTTATAACTTCTTTATGTACATAATCGAACGAAATGTACGCTCCGATAGGGATTTTCGGCTATATCATATAAACATTGCTCTTGGCATTGTCACTTTAAAATGTTACCTTTGTGATCATCTCCTCTTGCATCAGTTAACATATAATAGAAAATATCAACGAGACACTACAACTTACAACAAAACTGCAGATGTAAATACGACAGAAAAAACTCACCTCTACTAAACTGATGAGTGTAATCGGTAACTAATGATTTCCATATTCGCGGATTTTCCGAGTGTGAATCATGAATGAGAAAAGATGGAAAATGACAACGAGCCATTACTGAAGAATCTATAAAAGTTGTATGTTAATCATTACTTCTTATCCATGACATCGCCTGAGAAAAAAAAAAGCACTTTGTTCATTCGTAGAATTTCAATAACTTTTCAAAAAAAAAAAGTTTTTTTTTTCAAAAACTAAGATAGGATATGAGAGCGAGTCAACACTATGAGTATCATGAATGAGATGCAAAAATGACTAAATTAGATTAAGCGATTAGATTAGAGTAAGCAATGATTAATGTGGCATCGCTCTTAATTAAACTAGAAAAATTACTTTCCCAGCGGGTGGGAATTATTTCGAATTTCCAGTAGAAATCAGTCATTTTTTTGTGCAAATATCTAGAATGCTTTAAGTCGATTGTATATAAAAATTGTTGAGTTTGAAGCTGGTATACAAATGAACGAATGCATTTAAAATGCGTCTTTGCTTTAGCAAACTCAGTCGCCTCATATATCTGAACTATCCAAAATTTCTTTTTCATTTGCCACCTTCAGTACGCTAAATCAACGGATGTTCGAACCTCTTCAACCGACTGCATCGTTAAGCACAAATTCGTTTATACCTATGAAGCAAGTTAAAGATGTTCAACACGAACGTCTTGAACTCAACCATACTATCAGCGAAAAAAGTCCCCATTAGGAAGACTGATATGGACTTTATTATATCATTAACTTTCGCCTCCAACCACATAAATCAACTGCTAATAATCAAATTTATCTTTATCATTGCTTTTTCACGCTTTTTTGCTTTAATTTTCCAGTATTTTCCTTCTATCTTTCATTTCAAGTTAAAGTGTTTTATCCACAATTTATAACTAACCTCGTCCACTGGACGTGTCGGCAAAAAATGAATAAATATGACCTAAACTCTTGAATTATATGGAAGTGCTTTCGCAAGGAGATATGACAACATCGGTTGAAACAGATGCATTTGCTAAAACTGTTCTTCGATTTTATTACGAATAAGGTTACTGCCAACCTTGCTTGTAGTTAAGCACTGTACTTGCGAAGGAGATATCAGTGAGTTCGTTGCAGCTCGCATCCGCTGAAATACCCATTCGACCTCCCGAGCTGGCTCGCTCGTGAATCTTCAATATGTCCTTTCAGGAAAATCAAAACCATTCCTGCGACTCATCTCATTACACTGTATGCGCCTAACTGAAGGATGTAAACAATCAGTGCAAATTTACGAGGTTGATTATAGTCACACTTCAGTAAGGAATGTATAATACAAAATAGGCGTCTCAACACCTCTAAAGACAGCATCCCACTGAAATAGTTTTGAATTACGGATTCGAGCAAGGAAAAAAAAACAAAAACATGAGGAAATGGATAATAAGTTTTTGATTAAGGCGCTAAGTTGCAAAAAGCTTACAACACATCGAAATCTCGCCGATGAGCTGGACGCAAATGAGTTCGTCAACTTGACCGCGAAATATTCTACACCGAAAGAGTTCCATTTTGCGATACATTCCAATTCATCAGCTGCAGCAAATATATTTTTCATTCAGTTAAGCGATAAGACCTTTTACAGTTGCTGCGTGGAGTATTTTCATTTTCGTTTGCCTCGTCGGTGTATTAATACATCGATCTCATTAGATGAATAGCGAAATGCTAACGAATTTGCCATTCTTAAGCAGTATTAGTGTTAATGAAAAGGAATCAATTATGTCATCGCCTCATTAACGTCTCTTTTTCTCTTTGCGAGCGATTGCACAGCTCAACTAATTTTTTTTTTTTCATTGTGTATCATCAAATTATACATTTGAGACAGTTAATTTGTAGCTGAGAAATAATTTCTACTCGGGTAGTAATTAGTTTCTATTAATGACGTTCAGTTAAGTTCAACTTGAAATTAGTATGAAGATAAATGTAGTTGCTAGAAACTCGCCATGCGTTTCAGTATGCGGCACTTCTGGACATGCTTGATATTGAAATCGGAATCGATGAGGATTCGCGCATGCAGTGACAGTTGATATCCGCGACGTGCATGAGCCATCAATGAAGAGATAGGTGAAGTTGAACGGAGCCTCAAAGGGACATAGCTCCGAACTTGAATTGGCTAAAAAATAAGAACCATTTACCAGGAGATTTTTAAGTGAAGTATGGTTTATGCAAAAGAGTAGATATTACCAAATCTGAATTTCACTTTCACGTAGATTGTTAAACTGGACTCCAAACTTTTATGGTGAGCGATTAGAAAAGAAATGCAATACACGGAGGAGATCGCAATTTGTAAATTTATCCTTTTCTGCTGTTGAATTCCTCAACGAGGACTGAAACCGGAGCATTTTTCCCTACACCGAACAGTTGCAGACTTACATGTAGTTGTAGGCTTACCATCTAAAATGCGAGTTTCATTTAAAAAATTGGCCAAGGATATTGCAGTTAAACTATATGTGAATTTCAAAATTGAGGGATTATGCAAGATGAAGTGATTAAGCGGTCGTATTTGAACTCGAGAGGCATGGAATGCTAAGTGTGAAGCGGCATTGTCAGCTGCCATCAATCTAGTTTGATTGGACTTCAAAGACTGCGATCTCCTCAAGTGTGGAGCATTTCCTTAATTGGGATCCGATTACGTCGCTCTTCAATATTCTTTGGCTGCGATTGGCGCATCTCTGCATCAACGAATTGAATTCAGCAGTCTATTCGTACTCAATCATAATGTCGCCTCCAGTGCATTTACGTGATGTGGGCAGATTCATGATCAGATTACTCGAGCGCCTCACGCGAATCATCGCACTGCAAACGTTTACCCATTGCCGACCCTGACCCTGAATATATATTCAACAACGGAACATTCTCCCCATAGAGATTAACAACTTCATTTGTGATGGGAATACGCTTCTTCTGCATCGAAATCATCATTCTCTCTTATGTAAATCATCTCATTCACATCCTACACCTAGGTGAAACTCTTCCTTTGTTAATAAAAAGTGAAATTTAGTCAGCAACAACACTTCTGCGATTAGAAAGTTAATTCTGTTGGGCGAACTGCACCACTTCACAATCGTCTCGTTTTCACACGTTTTTTGAGCATGATATATGCGTAGTAGCTGTATTATTCACAGAGAAACCGTTCAAGAGAGTTAGTTACCTCGAAAAAGAGTTGTCATTGGCGCATCCCCACGAAACGATCGCCTACACACTGAATCGATGTTCTCGTTTGCTGTGAGGGAACGTATACAGCTGGCTGAAAAGTACAACTGTGCAAAAACGCATAATAAAATCGCTTCTTGCCTACTTTGCGCAATAATTCTAGGCTTTTGAATCAAAATTGGCCCCCGGTACCCTAGAATTTCCGTTCGAGTTCGAGTTTGAAGTCCCAGGCGTTCTTGTGACCCCTGAGGTATTTGATTTCTTGACTTGGACGTTTGAGAGGCGTCACAATGTATGAAGCTGCAGAATAGTAGGCAGTAGCTGCATAATGAACGATGCAAGGTGTTGCGTGAATTATTTTCAAGGAAGGCCAGCTCAGATGCATGTTTTTCTCACTTTTACTTGACCTGAGCTTAATATAAACATGTCATCACCTGCGAAACACTTTGGATCTTTAAACGCCTGGCATCCTCTATTCCCTGCTCAAACAGCATCTGCGCTCTTAATTGGCACCTTCAAGTTTATTTAATTCTTAGCACTTCAGATGAATATAACCTTCGACCATTGCGAAAACAAAGGTAGCGAAGGGAAACTGCTGTTCGATGGAAATTCATAATTTACGCTGCGTTCTCCACGTAATGCCAGCTTCATATATAACTTTAAAATGCTAACGATAGCGAACTTTGCGTACTGTCGCAAGCAATTGGCTAACATGGCGAGTCAAAGGCGTCTGGATTGATGTGGTTGTTAGGCAAGCCGCGCTATGGAAGATGTGGGGCAATTTCCGGGCGCTTGATGTGGCAATTATTGGACGCCGTAATCCTTATGGGAACAGGCAGTCGCAACGATGTCTACTTGGAATTCGATTTCGATTTTCGCATACATTGAGGATTACCATCAGCTATGTCAAATTCCACAATCACAATTTCGTGTTCTTTTAACATATTTTTCACCTTTACAAGCATCAAAAATTGCATAACGCTCCAGCACGATGCAATGTCCAAAAGTACAAAAGAACAGACGTTTCAGCTAAATAATTAAGGTTTTCCCACTATACTGATATACTGAAAACTTTATTAACGTTACAATGAGTCTACTCGTAGATGAGAAAGCCATGTAAAAGATTACAGCTTTAGCGGCCAAATTAACTTTGTAATAAAATGGAATCAGCTTTCAGTTAATTTTCACAACTGAGAATAGTCTCTGACCACGATCCACAACGCTTGCAGATGAAAATTTTGCGAAAATTCCTTATGGAACTATTCCATTCCTTTAAAAAATCCAGCATGAGTGAAAGCGGATAACAAATAGTCGCTGCGTTTTAATTAAGATTACGGTGCGAAATTTTATACTACTAAGCAACAAGCATACAATGAGGTCGTTTTGGGATGTACCAAATAAACAAATTTAAAGCTAAGAGGATAATATGAGTGGATTTGTTTTTATGAGAAGCAACGAAACGGATTATATTGATGTGCGAATTTTCGGGGTGTGCGGATGAGCGCTAGCTTTGTGAAGTGCTCAAAATGACCCAAATAAAGCACTTCACATTGCTCTTCATTCCCTATAAATTCCGTTCAAGATTCTACGCTTTGAAGTAGCCGCATTAAACTGCTTGTAGCGACAATTGAGGATCTCTTTGCGTCATTTGCACGCCTCATATTACCGCTAAACATGCAGAACGAATGTGCATTGCGTTCATGCCTAGTTATTTAGTCTTGGAAAATGTTCAGCAACATAACGAGTTAAAAGTTTGCATCTGATTGGCTTAGCAGTAGACCCCACTTAGCATCAAGCTGAATGAAATCGAGAGTAGTAGAGATGTATTCTACACCAAGTTTAAGAGAAAATATCTTTCTTTAAATCATCATAAAAGTGGCACTTCATCGATGATGAGATTATTACAAGGGGAAGAAAAACTAAGACATAGATGTCGAGCAATCTACGCACTAGAAATGTATTAGAATTGCCGCCGCAGTATGTTGAGTTTATTGCCCACTGTGAACGACATAAAATGCGCTTATCGATATTCCCAAATGCTGCAGCCCTTTCACCTGAAAACATCTCAAGTCTATTTCATTCTCATCCTACATAGTCTGTTTTGTATTTTATTGTGTTCAAGAGATCGCCTTCGCTCACGCCTAGTAACGGACCCCCGACAACTATAAAAGTTGTCGTTGCTGGTAACTAGGAGGAAAAAAGCAAATGGTGCTCAAGATTGGAAATTCGAGTAGTTTTTTTTTCGCTGTCCATACGAAAGGCGAATCGAATGGGGCAATCCTATCTTGTGGTCTCAAGGGGACGATCTTTCAGATATTTCGCCCAATCGGATTCATCAATAGTGGCATCTTCCCAATGCAATAGTTTGAAATGACCACAAATCCAATGGATGAACTTTGCCATATGTTTCCTCTGGGTATTATTGGCATCGATGTGCTATGACTGAGAATTTTTCTGAATTTGCCTCAAAAAATAGTTTCGACGACTTGCGCGGCTATTAGATTTTCCTCAGTCGAATTTAGGCAGTGATTTCTACTTGTTGTATAAAACTTGTAACGACCAAAAATAAACATGAATACATTATAGAAATGCGCCTTCTCCTGCCCCCAACCCCCCCTCCCCCACGCCGCAACTAGTGTTCAGAAAATACGACCTCTATATACTGTGGTAGGAAGTACCAAAGGGAACCGGCTCAAAATCGAAGCAGTAGGCTTATGGAGTGATATCCTCATGGATTATCTATTCCATTTCAATCATCATCGTATAAGTGGAACAGTAAATTTGTCGATCAAAAAATTGCATCGCGAAAAGGACAACATGCATAACCTTTCACATTTTTAGTCTGCAACGAATTCTTACTGTTCTCACTGCCAGGTTTCTAAATTACACGTATCTTATGTGGGATGCATGCCCACCTATCTTCGTAACATATTTCCCTCTTAAGACGAATACCTGCTGTAACCCAAAGTAGATAAGCATATCAATTCCTTTCAGATGTGAATTGCTTTTAACGACGTTTTGCCCTCGATTTTCCTAGAGTTTTGCTCTGAAAACCATTCAAAACATAAAAACGAAGCGTCAAAACCAAACGAAAACTGTTTATGGTGTAACTGTAATTTTCACCGTTCATCAAAATGAAATGCCGTGGAAGGAACGTTAAGTAGAGCAGTTGTTTAATGCATTTGTTCATACAGCATGGCGTGTTTTTAAGTAGAACTCCTAATTGAGTTACGATGTGTATCCTCGCTAAGCCCTCATACGCATGCAACATTTGACAGCATCGAGAAATATCCTCATGGACGCATATCTTCACGCGTACTTGCTCTTGCACCATATTTCGCTGCGCACGACTGCGGTAATATGACCATATCGAAATTCCGATATGATTGAGTCCTACCTCCTCCCTCTCCCCCACTTCTGACCATTACACTGTGTTGAATTAGTAGGCAATGAACTTCCCATTCGAGCACTTTAATGTGTCTCCATTCATTATGACCTACGAGATCATGCGATAAATCTCAGGTTGTTGAGAATTCCTTTCTTCTAGCATGTTTATTTTGAGCACTTCGATGCCTTCTGTTACAACTTCATCGTGCAACAAATAAAAATATACAAGAAAACACAGTAGCTGGCTGACCTTGGCTACTAACTATGATTATGGTGCGCTTTTTTATTTAGGGTGCGGGAGGGAGGGGAGAGTGGGAGATGAGTTAGTGTGCTATCAGTTTTGAAGAAGCGTATGTTTAGTACGAATTCGCCATTTGGTTTTAGTAATGATGAGTATTCACTGTGGGAAGCCTAGCTGAGATGAACCGTATTTGTGCTATGTGCAGCATTCGCAAATTTGGCAGTGAACGTTGCGTCAACGAGTAAATCGCGCGACACCGCTTGGAACGACATCCGCCTCTATCGTTGTGCAATTATTTGCTTATGTGGGATCGTTTCAGCCGTGTGATTCTCAGCGAGCAATGCATTAAATCAGCGAAAAAAAAGTCGGATAGATGTTTTTGCATTTTACAGCTGACCACTCTCTAGAGTGACCACCTCACAGATAAGAGAAATTTTCAAATGAACCACTCGAACTCACTGAAGAATGATCGTTGCATACATGGAAAAAGACAGCCACGTTGGGTTGGGACAGGCATAAATAACGACCTTAATAACTACGCGTGTGCATGCACCGCGCATACGCATGCACATGCCGTAGGCGCGTTTACAGTGCACAAGTAGCGTTCGGGGGGCTCCAAAGTTCGGGCTTTCACTTGGTTTCTCAGGATTCTTTGATCAGTCAGCAACTGGAGACCGAGCTCAGTGTCCACGAGGTTGCTACGGGTAAAATACCGGTCTCCCAGTTGCTCCCGGTCACCAAAAAGAAGAAACGAGAGCCCTCAACCAGTTTTTCCTCAGATGCCAATATTGCTGTGCTATAATTTTTGAGCCGTCAATAATTCTCTCTCAGTAAATTTGAGGGCGCTGTTCACGGAATCGTAAACCGCGACAAGGGATGTGATATCTTTCGACTGGAGAGATTTTTTCGAAAGGCATTTCAAGGAGCCTATCTTTCACCTTCAAGATTATGGGATGCGAAGATTCACCTTGCATTAAACCAACGGTTATGGAACTACAACAACTGCACAGGTCAGGGGAAGGAGGGCAATTGGAGGTGCTGAATAAGACGCCGTAAAAGTCGCACTTCCTACCTCGAAAACAGGACGAAATTTAAAATCTTTTTCTTCGGGTCTATGCAACCAGTGATCGATACGACATGCTGCTACAAATTCACTTATACAGGATGGGTACATGTACTGAGTAAAGCCTTCTCCAGAGTGTACCCTCTATCACCAACTAATCGCGATGTACAAATACTTGCCCTTTATAGCAAGTATAGGGAACTAATTCAGAGTTTATTGAGGAGGTTGAGGGCACGGAAATGCCGAGTAAAACATTCTGAGGAGACCATTTTATCTTTTACAGAGACCACGATAAGCAAAGGTGCACTTCCAAACTAAACTTAGTTAGTTAGACATGAAAATACTACAAAAATGTTCGCTGTAACGCTGTAGGACATTTGAGGTGTTGAGCAAAATTGCCAAAGTAATCTATCACCTACTTGCTAGAAATCAGTAGAATTCAACGCTTCCAATTTTTTGCAAGCAGGCAGGAGTTCAAATCCCCTTAGGGATTCCAGGTTGGTCCTAGAAAAATTTGGTGTCAAAAGGGACACTTTTTCGGTCCCAACCGAGTCTATGACATCTCAGACGTCTTTTCAATTTTTTTTTAAAGTGAAAAAAAACCACAAAATGCGTTGTAATTGCAGCGATAAAGTGCTGAAATGTATAACGTGTTGAACTAACTTGTGTCGTTGAATAATTCAAGTTGCAATTTTCGATTATCCAACTTTCGCTAAGAAAAAAAGTGAAGGAAAATTGGCCCTCCTTTTTTAATCAACCGAAAGTGCTTCCGGTCCACCCATTGCTAGTACATTTTTTTTTGAGGAAAGCGTTTATCGATGCGAACACATACAAACAAAACATTTCACTGATATGCGTGATAAAGCTGAATTAAAACGGCGAAAAAGAACTTACTTTGTTTGAATTGAAGGACGTTTGTATGGGCAGGAAAAAATGCCACACAACGATAGCACGAACCACTGCCACTAAAAAATAAAATTTTCAGAGCACACCTTATGCACTAAGCATTTTGCACTTTCTCGGAACTTCTGTTTGCGTGCAATGTATTCCGCCACTGTGCTTTCACTAAATTCTGCAAGTCCATAATATCACCATTGTTTATCACAAAAAATTAAAGCAAAATATCGTGCCAACCTTAAGAATTCGTTCTTTTTCCCTTCCAGTGATCGTATATCAACATTCTGTTAATTTCTATCCTATTTACGAAGGATGTTTGTCCTAAATTCATGTGAATTGCATCAAAGTTTTCCACCGTTTCCCCATCTAAAATCTCATGTCAGTTTTTTCCATTATAGTGAAGAATATGACTATTTGTTGTTGCCATATTTTTAGTTGATTGCGTAAGACTCTTCCTCAGTTATACTTTCAATAAAAACATGCTCGCGACAAGTTTTCTTGTTTTTATATTTGAATGCTTAATGTAATTCGAATGAGAATGTGAAAATTCTTTAGCGGGATATTTCTCCTGCGCACACTACCGAAAGTATCACTTATATGATACCTCGTAGAATGAATATTTCTCCTTCAAATAGTCCTTCACATTTTCTTCTCGAATCCATTCTTCAACCAAACATGAGTATATGACAAACTCATTCCCTAACAAAATTCGAGTTGAAAATTGCTAAGACATTGATCTTAGAAGAAATTAGTATTAACAGACGAGCTAAAAGAGTTGCTCATTGTGGGCGGTGATGATTGAAGATGCGTTATTCGAAATGCTTTTAAAACTATATTTGAAAAAGATTGCATTGAATCATTGTCGATGTGCATAGCGTAGGAGCATTGCGTAGTTGAATTGTTGTGTGGATTTCCCTTTAATTGCGGCAACAATTATTGACGACAACGTTGTTCTGGATGCACTGCATACGCCTAAATTAACGCTGAATATGCGTGAGCGCACATCAAGAAAAAGAGTTCAATTTACAATGCCCCATTGCTTCGTTGCGCTTACAAATCGTTATGAAAACCTCATTTATTATGCTTGATTATAGTTTATGGCAATAAATTCCAATATGGTTTATACCAGTGAATTCCAATTATAAGCATGCTATTTTAATTTAAGTAAAACGCTTTTTATACAATCTTCGTCCATATATATATATATATATATATATATATATATATATATATATATATATATATATATATATATATATATATATATATATATATATATATATATATATATATATATATATATATATATATATATATATATATATATATATATATATATATATATATATATATAAACGGACGATTTCCAGGTGACATTTTCAAAGCACACATTACCAAAATCCCTAAACGATAGGAGTGGTAAAATTTAAAAAAAGCTAAGCCGCACAGGCGAAAGCAGCTATTGGAGCTTTCGACATTACTCGAAATATCAAAAATGAACAACAGACAGACAGACAGACAGATAGATAGACAGATAAACAGATAGACTGCAGCGATGGATCTAATGCACATTTATTGCAGTCGCTTTTTTTTTTCTAATCGGCAAATTCTGCAAAAAAATGGCAGATATTTTGCTTCGTTATCAGATTTGAATAGTTGCAAATGCCAGAAATGAGAATTATACGCTTTCAGCATTCAATAGAAGGCGAGTGCAAACCGTGATCGTTTATTGAAAAGTTCATGCAGCACCTATCGATGGTATTTACAAGCGCAGAGCATTACAGCAATCAAACGCTATCAGCCAGCATTCAATATATTCATCTATCACATGCATTTGCTATATGTGCAATAAATTTGAGAGCTTGATAATGAAATATTAGTAATTAGGAAATGCCTTGACAGGTATGACCAACATAAAGGTGAGATGTTCTCATTATCGAACGACTTTGAAATTTGCCACAGTTTGCGAGATGAAAGCAGTAGGCGTTAGTGCGTTATTACCCTCGGTCAGTCCCCTAGCATTAATGAATCTAGAAAAGGCGATTGTCATGCCATGAAGTCAAGACCTCTAATTAAGTGGATCAAAAATTCTCTGATTCCGACATTGTTGAAATTTCGAGTTATCCCCTCATCAGATTTTTTTTTGTTTTTTTCGCGCAGGTTACCGAACCTCTGCTGTGATGTACATATGTGGTGCGTTTAAGAATCGATCTTGAAAAGCATCTGCATCTAGAAGAATGATTATACTACCTTAAAAGTAGGCTTCCATCACGATGCAATGGATTGCAGCGTCATAGCCGACTTCTTGATAATGGCTTTTTAATGCTTGCATGTAATTGCGCCTTCTGCAGCATACCATTAGTCATCCATGTATTAGAAAGTGTAAGCAGTCACTTCCGTAGGATGTACGGTCTTTTTGAACAAAAAAAGGAAAACTCACGTGTTCAAATGGAAAAGGTAGTGGTCATTGTGATGATTCATCGCAAGGCATTCTCCCAATGAGTCCACCCACGATACATTGATAAGAACTGGAGTGGTCCTTTCGCTCAAGTACCAGCTACCTTGCCATTTTAATTTGCAGCTCTCTGAAATTCCCTCATTTAAAGCACAAACTGCATTTCATACACTTTTCACCCTTAGAAAATAATTTATCAACGAGAATTTCGATCCAATTCTCCGAATTGTTCCTTTAAAGCGTATCTACTTTCAATAATTGGTGGAATTTTTTCTGCTGCACCTAGTTTTTTCATAATCTGCATCAAGTAAGTATAGCAACGAAGAGGCGGTTTAAGAATCAGAATTAAATATGATTTTGAATATGGAAGCAACGAATCTGAAGAAATGATCGAACTTATATAACTCAACTCGACGCATTCTTTAGTGAAAAAAAAAAATTCTTTAGATTCACAAACTATGTCCATAAAGGGTTTCGCCCTAGCATACGTGTTACTTCCAGCTCAAACTAAAAAAATTTGGGAAATTTCTTGGCACCATATCTTCAGTACAATCGCAAAATCCTCTATTAGGTTGTTGAATTTTTCTCCGCTCCTTTAGTGGGTGTTTTCCTGCTATGGAGACGTCTTTCAAATCGCATTGAATAAAAGTAAGATTGCGCTGATGAGAAAGTGTTTGCTTATTCGAGTCTAAAAAGGATTTCGTTGTTGTTGAGGCACTGCGGGACACTTAGTAGTCTTGCATTGTTGGCATGATGACCGACTTCCTAATGGTGTGTTCACCTATTATGGGCATATTCGCCAGTCAATTGCACACTTAGGCACCCTGACATAACCTGTACAGCAACAGATGATGCTCTCTAAATTAGACCGATCAGTCAACTTACCCTTGAGAACTGCCACCCAATTCCATTACTTCAACCATTTATTGAAGAAAGAAACATCGGTTTTAACATGTATGTGAACATTATTTATTGAGAAAGATTTCTTGGAATAATAGTGCCATGCATTGGAGACGTTTTTGCAATGGGTTTTCTTCCTTTCGAAAATTTTACATACACTAATTTTGCAACATTGCATTGCATCTCTACTCAAAATGCAATCATCGATTCCACTACAGTAACTGAGTTCCACAAAAAACGACGACATTATTCTGTGAACAACAATTTTAGTGTCAACAATATTCTACTCTAAATTAAATATAACGCGAAGATTTTCAACATTTAGGTCAGCTCTATATATAAAGATATGGAAAGCAATTAATTCCCAGATCTTACAATCACAAAAAGATGTTTCATCTAATCCAGGTATCTCAGACATGTCTCCCCACAAACACTCTCTCATCTCCCCACAGACATTCATTCTTTTTTCTCATTACACTGATTGAGTTTTATTGGATTTTTTGTCATTTACATCCAACAACGTTTTTAACCAGCAACATTATTTTTTACCTTCATTTTTTTGCATAGATCTACGAGAGGAACGAGAAAAGTAGAATAATCCGGGGAGCAAAAATAGACTTCCCTCTTAAATGTTCTATTCTCTTATGCGTTTTGCAAAATTTATATTAATATAACTCAGATGGTATGCTTACTAATTATTTCTTTTTTTTTTCAATATTTGTGTAAGATGGAAAATAACTGTTCCACGTTTTAGAAACTTTTAGCTTAATCAAGCGTTCATCATAGTGAAATAATTCTGCTTGATTGAAGCATTTGCGGAAGCATCATTCGATATTGGCGGAAGCATTTCTCATGCGAAAAAGTGCATAGCGACTTTGTGAATCATTTAATTAGCTTAACGCATCCGTACGCTTCCGAGTATGCAAGCTTTCACATTCTCGTTTTGATGCAACAAAAAATCTTCTTTTTAAGCGCACACACAATGAATGGAGGTGTGATGGATGCAACAAGTCGAGCTTGAAATGACCACTGTCCGTAAACAACTACCTATGGTCACCATCGAATATTCTCTTTGTTTCATTGAAGAATTAACTTCAATTCACGCCTTTAGTAAACAAGTTGATGAATCGCACATGCACACTGTGTATCTCGGCTTTTACTGCTAGCATCGATGTGCACGGATATGAAACAAAAGCGACAAAGGGTTGACGTCGAGTGCAAACAACTGCCGCTTGCCACTTAAGCGTCAATCACAGCGTCAAAAGCACGACTTAATTTGCATAACGTGACACATTTATTACGACCATCTTGTCAAGCATCCCCCTGTGTATAATCGTGTGCTTTAAGAGCGGCTTACCCAAGCGGGCTATTGTTGGCATGGGAGCTGCTCTTTTCCTACACTTGCTGCTCATATCAGTAACAAATCTTCAATATGATTCGCGAAGAGCGTTATGCGCTATACGGATAGCCACAACATTAGCACCGGAAGTGTGAGATACACGATTCTATCGGACACTAGTACGCGACAGTAACCTGCTCCCTTATAGGACAACCTTAGAAACAAATCTTCGAAACGTTTCGATAAAACCAATGTAGAGAATCATGCTTCCAATTTTTTTCTCATTGTGTTAAAGTGAAATCACGGGAGATTGGTTCAATTTGGTTATCTCAAAGAGTTGTGCAGCAGTGCGTCTTTTTTGACTCACAACAAGGAATAATCAAATACGCCTCGATATCATTGATTGTTCATCGGCTCAACAATATACAATAATTTTTTTTTTAAAGGAAGCTCCTATTCATGTTCATCTGTCAGTTTTGAAAACTGCATGAAATATTCATCATTGAATCTTTCATCAAATCGCAATCGGTGAAAATCTGCAATTCAATAGGAAAATTGTCATGTAGAAGATATCAGTTCGAAAGGATCTACAGACGTGAATTTGCATAAGAGATTGTCTAAAGACGCCGTGCAGCGACACTGGACGCCGTGAATTTTTTTTTTGCGGAGTGTTTGAAAACGATAAGCATTTTATGCGTCGGATGGAATTCAAACTTTGCAAAAAAAAAGTTTTCCATATTTTTCGGATATATTTAAAAAACAAGAATTCCCTTTAAAAAAAACGAATGACTTATTTAAGGTTTATTTGCAATTAAATGCAACTGATTAACAAACAATTTTAAATGATGAAAAAAAATATATATATATATATATATATATATATATATATATATATATATATATATATATATATATATATATATATATATATATATATATATATATATATATATATATATTATATATATATAATATATATATATATATATATATATATATATATATATATATATATATATATATATATATAGACGATGATATGATTTCAATGATAATGAAACTATTTTATCCAAATTCAAATCTTTCTCACAAACGAATTTTTAAGACGGCATTTATGATTACTGACAAAAAAGAAAAAGTACGGAATTCTTATCAACTTTATGTTAAGCGCTCAAATCGTTCGGTTTTTGTTGAATATTATCGGTATAAAAGAGATTTCTACTCGTCTCGATTAAGCACAAAAGATAAGGTTGACCGGTAGTGAAAAAGTATTTAAAATAGGCCATCATTATATGTCGATAAGGTAGACAATCTTCAGAAGTTTTAGAATCGATAAGTGATGCAGTGAATAGAGTCAACGTTCTCCTCATCTCTCTCGCTACCCTCCCATCCCTCTGTAGAGCTCATCGTGAAATTTCATAGCGTAACGTTTCGTAGCCGTTTCACTTTAAAAGCTTAATTTTTCAAGAGCGTTCAATTGGACGAGTCAGTAGCTGATCAATCGCCTATGTGTCATAAGCCAACCCATGTTCTAGGGAACCGTTTGCAACCCGCAATTTTCAAACTTCCGTCATCGTTAAAACGAGCTGTGATACCCGCTCTCACTCTGTTGAATCGACCAGTTCGCTATTCCATGGTTTTGACCGCTATGTTTCTTTCGACAAAAGAGTTTACAGCACAGATATCAAATGCTAGCAGATATTTTAATATGAGGCACAAATTGGAGGTGTAAAGGGTCGATGCCTCGGGACATGTGATATCGCCGAAACGATGCGAAATTTTTATTGTTACGTTCAGTATACGCAATTGTGGGCACTCATCCTCGCAACACCAACAATCATAGACGGAGTGCGAGCGAGTCGCTAGACGGCACACGCATCATATTGATTGCTGCACTGTTTTCCTGACCAACAACGAATGTCATTCGCCATCTTCACTCACCGGCGAACGCCACTCGTGGGAGGGCTTAGATCCTGGTCGTTAAATAATTCAGGCTTCTTATGAAGCTTTCCTCCACACAGCAGTTGTGTACGAGGTTTGCCTAACATTTGGACACGCTCTGTTCGAAAACGACCTGGTCTCGTATGTCTAGACCTAGCAATTTCATAGGCGCATCCGTCTAAGAGGTGAGCTTTGCGCCTGTGACTGATGATGTACTATGGCAATTTCAAAATCAAATTTAGTACGCTGATGACGCTGCATCACTGGCAGGTGTTACCTCGTTTAACTCAATGCAGCTTTAACCGTGCGATAACGGTCCCGAGAAGTCTTGAAATTTCTGGAAGTCTCCATTTGGGCGAAAATGTCATCGAACAGGACGAAAGGCGACATCCAACAAATTAAGGCAAAACCTGAGTAACTGACCAAACCTCAATTCGACAGTATTGACGACAACGACATTCGAATCCCACTCGGCCCCCACTCCCAACTTTTGAAAAACTTTATCCTATTTTTGCTGATTCAGATTTACTGCTCACTGCTCCGCAATGTGGTAAGCTTACATTTTACCAATGTGAGCGTCACAGTGGCTATATGAATGCGCAAGCTTTGGCTTGATTGAGGAAGCTTTGGTGGCATGGAGTATTTTGGGTTCGAAGACAATTCCGCCTCAAAACTCTTAAGACTCCCTATTTTTCGCGGTGCTTGTTTATTAGCTGATTGTGGCTGACTTGCCCAAAACTCGGGAATTCGCAGCCAGCGTTCCTCCTTCTTTCAATGCGTGGGAATTGGAGCTAGGAGCAGTGGGAGGTGAGTGTCAGTGACAAGCGCGAGTTACTAATGATTCACTCAAATGCGGATCATGGATATGGTAGCAGAACGAGATGTATTTTCTGCAGACTTTCTAGTATACCACACAAGGACTCATTGAAAGCTCTGCTGACTTATCAGGTTTAATCAGCGTTCTCGTTGAATTTTGACGTTCGCGTCGCTGTTGGATATTTCTCTAAAAGCTGTCCACTTTCGATTTTCTACGCTCTAAGATTAATGAGCATATTATCATTAAGCCATCATGCCTGCAGGCTTCTACAATATAAGTCCATCAAAATTATGATGCTTATGTCACTAAGGACAGACGAACTCATCTTTACAATGCATCCAAGAAGTCGTGTGTGCAACTTGAAAAGAAAACACTAAATCTAACTTGAGTATCATACAAATAACATACAGACGTTAAGCATTCTCGTACATTTGCCTATCTATTCAATCAGTGGCATTTCACGTTCAATGAATCCCTTCCGAAAAACCCTCTCTCAAAAAAAAAACCCCTCTGTTTTTTAGATTTTTCAAAAATTTCAGCACATATCTATGGTGATAACTCGAAAAAGTTTATCAGCTTGTCACGCTTATTGGGCTTTAGGTCACAATTAAGATTAAGCGTGATCTCCAAGCATCAAAATGCAAAATATTGATGTAAGAACGTTTCAGAAAAACTCGTCTTATCTTTGCTCACCGATTATTCGCCATTATTATATTTGTGCACTTGCGCTGTTTATGAGTAACAATTCATGATGTCATATTGATTGAGTATAATGCACTCTGAGTAACTTTGCTAAGAGATTATTGCGGACAATTACAATGCATTGTTAGAAAGTAAAAAGAAAGAAATTCGATGGGTAAAATGCTCAAAATTATGCTCAAAGAAACAAGCTGCAGCAATAAAAAAAAAAGCGCTCAACAATTTCGACAGTTGATTCGGTTGAAGAAATTTTGAAGCGTTAACTATCTATTCAACAGTTGTAAAGCTTAATTATAAAATGATCGAAATATGAAAGGGCAAAATTTTCATCTCTCAATAAATTGTAGTAATCTGTGAGCTGCATTTGAATTACTGATAGGAGTATTTATAGTGGACGAATCCATCGTCTCGATCATTGTATTGCATGAGTCATAATTCGCTTTTCTTGTTGTAAAGCGCAACTTATCCGCCCAAATAAGGTTCTAACGATTGGAAAATTTTCGGTTCAAATTTAGAGAGATTTATTAAATTATCATGAAGATTGCAATTCATATGCCAAACTTTTCGAACGTTCAACAATTTGCGAAAACGTTTTGTCATATTGCATGAGTTCCGAATTTCTTCGCACTCATATACTTAGCGCGAGTTCAAGCGCTCAGAAAGTGCCGATGAAGATGTCCGACGATGAATTATATGTGGTAATATAAAGACTATGTAACAAAAATCAGCTTACTTTAATTCAATGTCCTAGAAAGAGAAACATATATGAGCTTGGTGGGATAGACGAGGAAGAGAAGAGTGAAAAATGAATTGAAACGGGTAAATCATCTTTCAAAACAATTATTAAAAAACAAGAAAAAAAAGTGGCCATCAAAGATGAATACTGGTACTCACAAAGAATGCCATATTTCTGCGAAGAAAAGTGAATAGCATAGTGAATGATTTCTATGCAATTCTAATGCATCGTTGACATAGTGTCGCATACCAAAAAAAAAAAAAAAAATGACCGGAAGGGGCAACGGCTCAATGTATTATTGATATCAGTATAAAACTTTGGCATAAAATAAGAGAAAATATATTGTTTTGCAGAGATCGACTTGAGAATTTATCAACTACGAAAGTGAATAGCAATCATAAATAATGAATAATCAGTTCCACAATGATTCTTTCGAAGAAGCTCTGCGAAAAAAGAAATTTTTTTTTCTTATATTATGAATGCGATTATAGACGTTACGATGAGGTTTACAATGAACTTATATAGTTTCTTTTAAAATATTATAATGAGAAATTACAAAAGTGAAATATTTTCCATACTATAAAAGTGAGGAGCCTTTCAGAAATGCCAATTTCGCTACAGCTTATTTACATATATTGCAAACCTTGACTAGTTAAGTGGGGTATGGTAAAGGTGCACTGATCGAGAGAATTTATAGACCATTTAAACGTCACGACCCAGCAAGTTAGTTCCTTAAGTTTTAACCCCTCAAAAGCTCCAAGAAGGTTCTCTCCTCATGTTTGCAAGACAATGACGAAGCTAGATAAAATTACTGTATAGTGAGCTAGAAAGAGTGCCAATGGTTCTGAATTTTTTCGGTCGGAGGGGAACAATTCCGGGTTTGTGAAGTTTCTACGTCCGTTGGTGTGCCTGCGTATCGATACAGCTGCGTATTTGTGCGCGATAGGTGTTTTGCTTTTATTTCTCCACTAATCGAGACCAGTAAGAATAAGGTCGATTCGGTTCGCGAGAAAAAAATGCTCTTCCTAATGTCGCGTTTTCATAGGACTCAATTTGAAGCGTCTCAAAAGAAACGTTTAAAGTCAATCCATACAACAAAAGACGCGTAAAACCTGACAGTGGTGGACTGTTGGGGATAGCACGAGGATTACATTAGCACGTTTTCTTTCACCTCTCAAGTGTTCTTAACCTCAAGTGCCTAGGCAGTGGCTATTAATGTACCTTTATAAGTTGCAATAAGAGCTAGTTGGATCGGGGAAAAAAGTGCGCTGATGTTCGAATGACTTACCTGCTGGAAAATCGGGGATTTGCGCAGATGCATAAATCGGCAGCAGAACGAATAAAGCAACTAGCATGATCATCTGCTGACGATGGTATGTATCATGGCGAAGACAAATAAAAACGGAAAGCGATAGTTCAGTCGTTTCGTCTTTATGCAGTGGGGGCGTGGCATGCATGGACGCAGGCGGAGCAAGCGACCACTAGGGCACACTCTGATTCATGTTCCAGCATGCGCACCCACCCGATGCGCACCACTCAAAAAACCATCAACCTTTTTCGTGCGAAAAGGCCCATCCAACCTTTGTTCACGTTAGTGAACGATAGTTGTCGATAAGCAAGGAAGTTTATTTCGTAAGGTGATCATAGAATGAAGTGAAATTCCTTCGACATGAATCTTCTGAGATTCGGAGCGTAGCAGTTGCTTTTGATGAACACATGCACCGGCATCCTGCCCTAAGAAGGAAGCTTTCCGGTCGTCAGCCTAAATAAATCGCTTTGTGCTGAAGAAAACAAAAACATTTCGATGGGGGGGGGGGGGTGTTATTTGCACAATTAATAGCAAGAAGGGAACTATCCTGAAGCGTGTAAACGGGAAACAATAGTGTTGTGGAAATGCTTGGGCGCGGTGCACGAATCAGAATTAAGACGTTACTCGCATCGTTGGTGGGGCCTATGCTTGTCATTGAACGCACACAGGAACAATGCATAAGTGTTGCTGAGGCCTAAAAGATAAGAGGACTTGTGGCTTAGAAGGGGGAGGGGAAATCCGTTATCGGAATAAAGAGATGTCAGGCTTAAGGTGATCTCGGCTCAAAAAGCCATTACATTCGCGCAAGCATTCAGTGAGATACACATAACGTGTAGTGCGAGCAGCCCATTAAAAAAGTATAATATGCTCAAAATCTGTAGCTTAATCACTAGAGCAATCAATTTGAGGTATTCCGCCTACCTTGCTTCTGCTACTCCCAAGTAATAAGTATGTCTCATTCCACTCATTTTGGGTGTATATGTGCATAAAATGAAGCCCAAATGTGAGCCACCTGTCTTGTCGTATTAAAGGAATTGTTGCCTGCAGATTCTGCCCATCAATTCGCCGAAGTTCTGAGAGGAAAAAACCTCTCAAAAACGTTGTCAGCGTTATACAGCCTGCTGCATTTTTGCATGAGAAAACTCCTCTGTCATTGGATAGGCAGGCTCAACGAATAGTTACACCGGTCGCGAATAAGAGGTCGATAATTCCTTAGCTTTAGGACTCGCAGTTAAAGGTGGGTGGTACGAACTCGGGCTCCCGCGCTTCGGAGCACCAAACCTCGAGGTCTTGGAAGTTTAGAATGATGTTTTTTGAGTTCGCCATTCTTGACGAGCGAATGTGTGAAGACCTCGTCTCGGCAACCTCTCGAGCAACGTCTGTTGAAACGCCTGAACAAAGAACTTGAGTGAATAAGGTCAGTTATCGGATCTCCTTGTTAATGCCACTGTGGAACGCTCACTAATCTAGCATCGCATCTACAGGCATCTTCACTATTTGCAAGCTGTTGTGTGCTATTTGTGTGAACGTTGCTCATGAAGGCGCAGGTGTGCCTTTCCATTTTACCATTCGTATATCAAGTGAACTCAACGAACAAGAATCACGTCAAGCCACTCGTCTATGCATCATCTTATTTTTGATTGACTTCCCCTCAGCGATCGACCGCCCAATGCGCCCATTTATGCGCAACTCTATAAATAATCGCAGCACATTTCCAAAGCACCAATGAATAAATTTTAAAATTCGTCAAACATCGACGCAGACATTAATTTTCACTCTTTTATTCATATAACAACTTTTCGATACAACTCTGTAGAATTCCATTAAATGTTCTGCTCCATGAGAACAGTTTTCACTTCGACAAACACCATGAAAAATCGGTCTGTCATAAGTGAGATATAGTACGTTTTGTCGGTGACGTTTAAAACAACGTTGATCTATCGCTCGATTTTAGGCTCAGGCTTGGCACTACTCAGTCTACCGTAGAGCGGTCTTTAGTCACGACCATGGGATTGGACAGCACAGAGAAAACATAGCGGACGCAGCGATCATACCTGCAGCATTTCACAGAATGCCTATTTTGTGCTTCGATACCGGCTTTTCCACTTGCCCGCCATTTAAATCGGTTTGAAAGTGCTGAAGTTAGTGCATTTTCAACTGAAAAGCTTTCTGATAAGCTTTAAGCGGTGATTTCAAATTATCCTATGCGTAACTGTAAAATATAACCTCTGCAACTTCTGACATATGGTCACTCGGCAGGGTGGACCTCATATATATCCTGTACAGCTCGCAGTTTTGGAGGTGACTGCTGCTCAAATTACGGAAAGAGGTGAAACAATTTATAGACTGAAGCGTAATGAATGAAATTATCTGTCTGAGGCTCAAAGAGTCTTAATTTTTCACCACTCCATAATGTTCTGCAGCTAGGGTTCGATGGTCGGACAATTAGGGTTGCCTTGGGAAACGCATTTGGCCCCTTTTTCAATAAATTATTGAACTTGCTGCTCAGTATGCGAAAAATTTTGTCATTTTTTGCAAATTACGACGAAACGATGTCAGTTTTGAGAAGTGACAAAAAAAAAACTGCTGCACTTAACTGCTGTAATTGTCATGTTTGCTGAAGAGTTTGAATGTTTTCTTTGAAATTTTGCATATGATGGTTGCCATTAACAAACACCAGCAAAACGTCATTTCGCCACTTCTTAAAATGGACATTTTTTTAAAAAAAATCATAAATAATGAAAAAAATGGCAGCAATATTTTTCACGCCTTTAACGACGAAAATTTCACATATTATGACTATATATAATCTTACGTATATATGTATATTGCAATTAGTAAACGCCGTCAAAGAAATATGTTCGTCCATACAGTGCGATGCGAAGGCAAACGCATTTTTTTTTGCGGCTTAAGAGATGCTTTAAGACTTGTGACAAATCGTTACCTGTGCTTTCGAATCTCGAATGCCATCGCTTTGAAGTACATTCGAAGCAGTCTCAAGACGTCTTCATAACGATTGTTTTTAGCGCTAAGCAAACTCAAATATTTAAAAATTTTCATAAGGAGGCGCCCTTCCATGGAAAGGACGCTAAAAATCGATTAACGTGGCTCAAATGCAGTAAGGTTTCCTCGCAAGAGTGCCCATTGATGCAAACGACTTTCTGACGTTCATATTGTCATTATCGATGGCAAGGCAATGAAAACAGTATCAGATTGCATGGCGATACAAACAGTTTGAAGTTGATCATATGTGGCTTGCGACTGATAGTCACAAGAACAACGAAATATTGAACCAACCGTCTGGAGAGATTTCCGCGCGTCGCATTAACGAACCGATTTTCTTGCAAGTATAGGGAATACTTCGAATTAGTGGAATTTGTTAAATCTGTGAACAAGTGGAATGGCTTCAGCTGCAAATGTAGGAGGTAAGGGGAAGGACAGGAACCATTTTGTTACTTTGCTCATACGATATAAAAAATCAAATATCTGCAGCAAATTAGTGATGGAAGGAATAGGAAAGAAACCCGAGTGCTCATGTTGTTTCCTTTTTTTGGTGGTTTCTATCTTGAGGTTTATATGATTCGACAAGCTAAAGATTTTTAATATGAGAAGGTGGCAAAAATATGAATAATAATGCACTGTTCATTTTTGCTCAAAAACAGAGGAGAATTTTTTCGAACGAATGACAGAAAACGGATATTTGTTTCATTGACACTTGAGGCAGAAAATGATGAAATTGCAGAAACTCATAACAGTACAGTAGCTCTTTAATTTTCTTACCTTTAACGATTTTTATTCGTTACGAATGTAGGAAAATGATGTCGAGAGGGCGATATTACTCCTTTAACTAGAGCGTATTACCTAACATTTAATAAAGGAACTTTTGAAACTTCTCTCCCGCCGCCCCCATCTTTTCCCATTCCCACCGTGATGTCTGACTGATTATATATATATATATATATATATATATATATATATATATATATATATATATATATATATATATATATATATATATATATATATATATATATATATATATATATATATATATATATATATATATATATATATATATATATATATATATATATATATATATATATATATATATATATATATATGGCCATTTCAATCAATTAACGTTAATACAAGTTACGTTCACCACTGCTCAAGAAAGTCTGTTAAGCTAGCGCAAGCACCTTCATATTGAAAGTTAATTAACCTGTCGCGGTACTATTGAAACCAGCAGCCTTGCCCGTTGACAAAGCTAACGAGCTAAAGGCAATAGGTGTTCCGTAGGCCAACTAGCACTATATCAGACTCTGCTGAGTAGCAAGGAAGAAGGCAGGTCTGGACACACGTAAAAAAGCATTCACAGCTTATGCAATTATGACCGGATTATCCATCTCCACGGCCAGCTTATCTTATCTCAATTAGGTCTTCCTGCTCGAAGGAGTTCTTTGCTCTCTAAACCTTCTAAAGAAGTATTTCTTGTTTTCTAGGTTATTGGGGTACAGGATGATAAGAAATGGAGGGAAGTTAAAAACTGCCCATAAGGTGATGCAAAAAGACGAGGTGTGAGAGGACCCTATTTATTAGCACGTCGCACGTATCCTAGAGAACTTCACGTATTAGTTCATCACGCTAATACTAAGAGTTCGCCTAAGTGGCATTCATATACTAGCCTACAGGGTTGCATATGAAAAAAAACAGGAGGGAATCCAGATGCAGAAAAATTGTCGCTTCCTTGTTTATGAGCAGAAGCTGAATGAATACTGTTCCAGGTGTGAGAGAATGCCTATAGCAGTAGAGATCAATAAACCCACGTAAAGTTCAGTCGTCTTGAAAATGCTTTAGGCAATAACGAAAAATCCGCGGATAATTTTCGTTTTTATTGGCAGCTGCTCTCTTTTAGTCTCAATGAATCAAGAACAACTTCAAGAAACTAACTGTTCATGCATTCGTCTCAAAAAACTTCAAATTGTAAAGGTATGACGTCATCACTCTTTACTAAAGTGGATTTTGATATAGGTGCATTGTTACGTCTGCAACGGTTTCAATCGAGAACTAACGGTTGTTGCTCCGAATTGTTCCAAATCCTGATCTGTTCTCACATGGCAGGTCGCTCCCAATGTGTACTAATGATGTTTATAACAATTATAGTACCACATTTTTTGCTGATCACCTCAAAACTTGTCGTTTTTTATGTGATTCCATCTCTGAATTCCATATTCTACAAAAACATTTCGAGGTATCACCAATCTGCTGAAATTATGACAAGAAAATGTTTCCCATAAAAAGTTCCATGTACATCGTGCCACCTATCGACATAGGTACTTGGGGGGAGATGAAGGGTACATAATGGTCTTCATGGTCTCCGCGTTTTAAAACGGTTTTCATCTTCCGTTTCCGATGTTTTTCATTATTGCGGAAAATTCACCGAAATTGCGAAATGTTTACTCGGCGCCTAGCAGAACTGTACAGAACGCTATCGAAAGGCTTTGATTAAATGTTGCCGATACATTATGGAATGCTTTACTCCTTTAGAACCTTCTTATTTCCTTTCTCTTGTCGCACTTTCCGGAAAAATTACTGCCGCCCATACAGATTGGACTATAAAACATGTTTGAGAATCGTCACTCTGAAGTTACTGACTGGAAGAACACGAGTTCAATTTCATCTCTCAGCGTACATTTTGCGTAAAATTTCATCTCAGCGTAAATTTTTTGCGACATTCCTCTCCCAGAGATGATTCAGTTCGCTCCGTCCCGTAGTCGACATGGGCATCCGTTTCAGCTCACCAAAACAATGCACCACAAACAATGTGCTGCACAATTTCCATTTCTGCATTCCATACGAGTCTGGAATCTGCTTCCTGGCGATGTCGTTAATCCATCCACTTCACCTTTGAAGCTGTGTAGGGTAGACCGGTCAGCTAAGGATCAAGCGGGAATAGCGCCCCGTGCAAGGAAAGTCAAAGAAGGTCAAGAGCATGCAGGCAGATCAAACGACTGCCGAGCATGTGTCTTTAGGTTAGCCTGAGGTAGAATCGGGAGAGTATAAAAGGAGCTGATGCGCTCATATATTCACTCGAGCTTCTAGACTGTTCTTAAGTTCGAGTGAGCACAAGTGTGGCCGTTGGAGTGCGCGAGGTGATTGGCGGCAGCTTGGAGTTAGACTGTGAGAATGCGTCGGCGATTCAAGCTATTATAGTGTCCCTTCTTGTTTGTCACTTACGGTATAAGTGCGATAAACTGTTTGCCCTTATACCTGTGTCGTCTCGCAGTTTACTCGACCGCATCACGATATATCAAGCAGTTCCTCAAGGAGACCTGGACGACTAGACGAGTCAAGGACAGCTGACCCTTACAGTTGCTGCTGGGGCCTTTTGATTATCAAGCTGTTGCTGTTTTCACGCGCTCAACCCTGAGGAGCATGGTGTTCTGCTCAACGAGATTGTCGCCTGTCGAAAACTTACCTTTCTTCCTTTTTTGTTGTTGTTTCATAGTACCTGCTCTGATGCCAGCCTTCCTGTTCCTATTCAGTGGTTATTTTCATGTCTGCTCAATTTAGGACGTTGAAAAAATTGTGGACATGAAGAGAAAGTGTGAAGGATAGATGATCACAAGCTGTGGGAAAGGCATACGCACACTCGGAAGAAGCAATTTTGAAATGCCCACATCGTAGGATGATCGAACGAACGACTTAAGGCATTGACGTAGATAACTGCTAATCAAGTGAGCCGAATCAGCACAATGCGATTATCCGGTAAATTCTTAATGATGCGATCGCGTTTGGTTAACGCATCGCTTGCGGACGCATTCTGCACAAGCCATCGAATTGAACGTCTGCAAATCAACATGAACGCAGAATGCATTAGAAAGGGAAAAACACATCGGCACGCTAAAACTGAAGCACGCTCGGATGCAACCGACGAAATTTCCTGTGAATTCTGCTTTCGCGATATACTATTCGTCGCTCCTCATCCGTGACATAATTTGGGACATTTTCATGCGCAAGAAGTGCCCACCCGTTATGTTGCAAGAATTCACAACCCACTCTCAAAATGACTATAAGTAAGCGATTAAGTTTTCAAATGGAGATGATATCATACCTGAGGCCATTGTTATAACTAAACGAAAAAGTCGGTAATACTATGCAAAAAAAAGAAAACAAATAAATAAATAAAACACAAAAAACAACAGCATATTCAATGAATGTTTATTAATGATAATTGGATGAGTGCGAGTGGAAAAAATTGCAGCACCTCTATATTATCTCAGCGGTCAATGCTCAGTGTTCCTCAGTGGTCAGTGCTCACTGTTTTCTATGCCTTTTTTTCGTCTCATATGTTCACAGAAGAAAGCTGAGAAATATTTCTGCATTTGAAAGCCGAAATTTTTCCGCTCATTTTTTACTACTGCTACATGCAACCATCCATCGCAGCTAGCCTCGATATCGCTCTTCTTTAAGTTCTGCATTTGCTGAGAAGATTTAAAAAAGGTGTCTTCTCAAATTGTTTCCCATATTACATATGTCGAAACTTTTGACATAGAAGACGCCATATTATTGGGTCGACATCAATTGCTTTCGTTCTTTAGATCTCATAAGGACCGCTATGTGGTCATATATGCAATATTGCCGGCATTAGTTATGGCGTTTATATGCTTCAGTCAATTACTAACCAAACAAACACCATACGATTGGAAGTGTACCATAGATCTTGAAGATGATTCTTCGAGAAAGGATAGTTCAAACGACTTGACATTTTCCGACGTTTACATGCCTATAATTACAAATTTATATAATAACAAGTTTGCATATCCCAAGAGGATCGAATGAGTGTCAAAAGAAGGCAGCTCTCTGCATTTATACACTTAATAGCTCTGATGTATTACCGTTGAGCAAGAGTAGCGCTAACTAACTTAAAAAGCGACCAAATTGAATTAAATGCATCGTTTCAATTATGCGCACCGGATATGTGGCACACAGTAGGCTTGCCGTTCAATGTGAATGCATAAAGAATGTGCTCATCGATATCACAGCCGGAATATTCCAATGAGGACGATGCATTCAAAAGGTGACAAGCCATTCTCAGTGATTTTCGAATGCAAGCACTATTTGCGATAAGCGCATTCAGCCTATTGGCGCCTCTCCATTAGAAAAAAAAAAAAAACTAACGTGCAGACGCTTAATAATCGATCCATTGGAATTCTGCTACAATTGATTCATCGCAGTTATAATGCTTGATGGCATCATCTAAATGCAAACGTGTGAATTGGCGGCTACAATGACGTTGTATGGAATACTGCTTCGTTTCTCGTTTTGTGCGCTTAACGGATTCTCGAATTGTGCTTAATTTTTTGAGAGAGAGGCTCCTATCGGAAATGAGGTCTCCATGAATTTCGTGGACGATCAGGTTGTATTTGAAACATAGGCATCAAAAATGATAGCCTCTAAATTGTAAGAGAACGAAATTTAGGAATGAAATTAAAACTAGAATTGCATTAAACTTCTGTTTTCATCTCTAGTTTGAAAAAGAGTTGCAAAGAGATCATTAGTGAGCTTAACTCAGCAAAACGTTAAAAATTCTCTTCCATATCAGTAGGGAAATATGTGTTGTGTGTGCAGAGAATTTTACCATTGCGACAGTATGAATCTATGAGTAATATCAAATTTCGTTAGTGTAAAGCGTGTTGCGACGATGACCTGTTTGTGCTAATCTGCTCGTATTTTGCTTACGCGTCTATTTCTTTTTTTGCAACTGGAACTCCAAAACAATGCTAATGAAATATGCTCAATATAACACTTATTATTAAAGTTTTTGGTGGGGTTTCTAGCAGTGAACAGATCTTGTAAGAAGAGCGTTTAAGACGTTATTGCATTGTTCCATATTGTTCTATGAAAACTCGTGTGGATGTTGATGCGTCTATTGACACTTGAGTGGCAAGTAAAACTACCAAACTTCGGAATACCCCGAACGGAAACAAAACAGTGACAATTCTCGAAAAATGTCCTCAAAGCAAAATCAACCGGCCCTCGACCCCGATAGCTCGAAACGTCAAAAACAACATCTTGATAGGCCCAACCTCACACCACTGAAAAGAGGCTTCGATGAGTGGTTGTAGACCCGAAGTAGCGAGATCGCTGTTCGCTGGTACTTCGCCGAGCGACGTTGCCTTCCGGCGTTTCTCATTCCAACACACAGCACAAACGGTTTCCTTGTGTTCCCTGACTTCAGAGTTTTCCCAGCTCGGGACCTCAGAATTCGCGCTTCTAACATTCCTCGTAGATATAACGAAAACCACCGCGACACCCGCCTGGGCGGGGATCGTTTGATCACGGGACCCTTGCGCTCCAAAATTTATGACTTATGTCAATGTGGGGATCCCAGCGGGATTGGAGGGGACCGCAGTAAACTCTACACACTAGTGTGAGCGGTGAGACAACAAAATGAGTGTGCTATGGTCAACCTTTCTGCAGTGCATTCCCACTTGTCATTATCACTACAGATTATGAACCTTAATAGTGAGCTAACCCTAAATGAAAGCGAAGACCTTAGATGTCACGACTCTGCACATCCGAGCTGATTTCTACCAAACCTCTCTGGTGATTTTCAACGTTTGGACGAAATGACTAGAATCCTCCATTCTTTTCAAGGTTTGCTAGCCGCCTGATCGTGCGCCATATTTGAGAATCATAAAATTGGCGGCGAACCATCCAAACTCCTCAAATATACGGAAATGGGGAGAGAGGGATGGCAAAAGAGGAAGAGAAAAAAGAGGTGAAAACTTCAAAATTCGACAACAACGCCCTCATCAATCCATTTATAGAGGCAAAAAGAAATACATTCATTGCAATAAGTTTACCAAGTAATCGTTATGGCGACAAAAACCTATAAACTGAGTGTAATTACACAAAGCATACGTATGAACAAAAAAAAAAAATCAATGGAACGAGCGCTGTATGCAATAATGCACTAGAAGATTCAAAGAATTTGATAAGTAAAACGAGCTTTCAAAACGGGTTCGTGAGGTTTTGATCCCCTTTTAAGTGTTTTGAGAAAATGAATAGTTCTACGAAAAAACTTTTTCCATGGAACTTTGGCTAGAATAGACAAAGGAAAACAGGTAATAAACAATGGCACTACAAGCTAATGTTGAAAGCCATTCTCTCTCTCGTTCCCCTCCCCCTCTTCCTCGAAACGTCTCTCGCTCGTTTCTATTCTTCACTAAGCAATTATAAAATAACACCGTGTTTTGAATCAATGATTCCATAATAACGAGACGCTCATGATAACAAGCGAATGAGATAGCAAAGAAATGTCCAGTACATAAAATTCAAATACGCACAATGGAATATGGAAAGAAAGCAACGAAGCGTTATACATATTTGGGAAAAAAGATCAATGCATGAAGAAAACTTGGACAATATTTGAATAAGGCATTTGAAAGTTCACATCATTCACAAACAACGGAGGCGATGGGTCCATTCGAAGCGGAGATGATTATTGAATCCAGTTACCTCAGACAGCAATGAATTTTAAGTGTCTATCAATTGATTACCACATCCGTGAGTAATGCTGCTCATGTGCCGTTTGCACAACTGTAGACGCCAACCTCGTTTTTTGTTAAGAAGTTGAGAATTTCGGAGGGTTGATAAACGAATACTTAGATAACAGCCTAATCAAATCGAATTCCTTCATAGCTAAACAATTCCAGTGGTCTTCCCTCCTAACCGTCCAGAAAAGATAATTCTCCTATATTTATATTTTTTTGAAGACACACAAGGCATACTGCTTTCGCGTTTCTATAATTTAGAGCTATTTTTTCGTAACTGTCAAACTTCTGGGACAAGTTCTACTGAAATGTCAGCGCTGGTCTCGATACAAAGGAATGTGCGTATCAGTGAATTTTATTAGACGGAAAAAAAATTATAAGAGGCACTCTATATAACATAATAGTGTGAATATCAGTACAAGAGTAACACGCACACCAGAATGAAAAAAAAAATGAAGAAAGTGCGCGCAAATGGTCGTGCGATCTTTAAAACAGACAAAAAGAAAAGATGGAAGAAAAACTCCTGCAATTACAACGTCGACCGTCCGCTTCAATCCGTTAGATGACCATAAGCAGCCTACTGGAGTCTAGGCAAAAGTCCCCTCTCACGAAGACCTCTATTTATTAAACGAGCCTGAAAATATGATTCAATCAACCAGCCATCTCGAGCACCAGTGACCTTCCATCAACCATGACCGACTTCGGCAAAGTAAGCGGACTCCGATTCCGAGGAAGTTCAAAATCCATGCTCCGAAATGTGGATTTGCAAGAGTTAACTCATGCTCAAACTGATTCCGGAGAGGATAGGGGTCAACACTTCAATGCCGATTCTTCCTAAAGCAAAGATTTGACTCCAAGTGACTTCTTTTTTTGATTTCGCTGCTGGAGTTCCACCACAGCAGATGCTATTGATGTTGTTCACTAGGCAACGCTAGAACAATTGTTTCACAGCATTCTCCATGCACGCACCGAATACGTTTACAGAGATGCCTATCATGTCATAAAACTTCACTACTATAACAAATGACACTGCTCTGAAATATTGAGTTGAGGGAGCAGTAAGGAATTCGGTTAGAAGGCTACGAAAAGAGCAAAGATCGAAGCCACAAATCAAAGGATGCACTCGCCTTTGAGGGTCTTATTTTCAACTAAAAAGCGGTGAATTCCTATAAGCATCAGTTTCATATAGCGAAGATATGCAAAATTCATATCGCAATTTTAGCAGCCAAAGAATCGAGGAAAACCAGAACAACGCCACTATGTAACGAACGACGAGAGCTTTTTTGGAATATATTTGACATTTCTATAAGACTCGCTCAAAAAATAAATAAAAGAGCAGCAAAAAAAGAAACGAGACGATAACTACTTTGGTAACAAGTCAATGCATTCCAAGCGTGATAGTGGACCAACCCCTCCCCCCCCCCCCCCTTCCCCCAATTATAGCTGAACTCAGACGACAGAATCGATGAAGCAATCGCAATCGTTTTGCGTGCCACCTAAGCGAACTTCTCATACATCGATACATCACATTTTATGGGAATAAAGGTAGTACGTCTAAATCGGATGTGTTCTTTGCGAACTTGAATACCCTCTTCACAGTAACTAGTAGCTACATTATTTACGGAATGCACTGTACAAGAGACGACGCCCACGGCTCCGAAAGAATAGCTGAAATATGACCATTCCACATGTAATTTCTACCTGGTGATTGAATAACGACCTATTTCTCCAGAAAAACAAAATAAACGCATAGAAGACGGAATGCTTATGTTTCTTTTCACGAAGACTCCGATGGGGCTCCTCTTCTGTGGGCTCACAGCAGAGCTTCATGACCAAAAAAGAAACATACCTCGTGCAAGGTGACGCTGCCATCAAACATCAGACTGAGGAGTATCGCATTATAGGAACCTGTATTTATGGTCGCAAGTAACTTGTCCATTGCAATGGCTACGCCGACTGATACATGGGCAAGCTTCGCTGAGTTGATAGTCGTTTCTGCAATGCGACTCACTTCCAAATAATAAATCAGAAGCCTTTGAATAATAAAGAGCACAACGAGTTATCTTCACTGTTTATCGTGTATTTGAATAAAATGAGTCAGCGCTATTAGACGGACAAAGAAAATAACAAACTGGTGCCGAGCCAAATTTTTCAAATTCAGAAAGCATGTATATGTATAAGAAACCGCATGTCATGCTGTTTCCAACTGACCAGAAAACAACTTGAGAATATTTTATTGTGGGATAGATGGCAAATAAACTTCTGCACTTTTGCATATGCTAGAGAGGTTCCCATCATAATAGACGTATAAAGCCACAAAAGTCAACACAGCAATCATTACCCTAAATGCTCAAAAATATTGGATGAAGATCATCGCAAGAATAACAATAACTCAACTGTCCTCATCAGATTTATTAGCGAGGGAATTATGCAATTTCTTTATCACTAACATTTTGCAACAAGACAAAACCTTTTGCCATATCCTTCTGGTAAACATATGTACCACCACGAACAAAGAAAACCAGCCCAATTATAAACAGATCGGGGAAAACCACTCCTACAACGAACACAATTGTCTATCGTTTTATAAATTACCACTTAAAACTGCAGAAAGACTACTGGACCTTTGTTTCTGTATGTGCCTGTCTTTACAACACTTTGATTTCAAAAACAACTGCAAATAAATTTTAAAAAAATATAACAGCTAAAATTAACACCTCTGGACCCTCGGTCGAACTTCTGCAGTTCAACTGGCACTCTTCTGAAGACAGTGTGGAGAGTTAAAGCACGGCTGGAATAAAGCCTGTCGGCGGCGTAAGAAAGCGCATTAACATGCATCACGCTGTTGTTTCCATATGCTACAGCGAAGTCGTATCTGCTCTACGCATACAAATATTTCTGCTTGTTCAGTAGATCCGGTCAGGGGATTCCAAACAAAATAACGCGAAACCTTCTGCACACAACCACCCAATATGGCACATCTCGCCCCTCCTTTATGCTTTTAGCTGTCTTCCGCGCGCACTGGTGACATCTAAACGCATTCTTCTGTTTAACGCTGATATTTACTTAGCGATCGAAAAAAGAATTTCCTGCCAGAAATTTAAATCAGTGGTTTTTTGGCAGGAAAGCAGAAAGCACATTTTTACGCGTTTTCACTTTCCCTGAGTATTTGACAATTGGCCAGCGTGATTGATTTGAATGCAAAACTATGTGCTGTGGCAGCAGCTCTGATTAGAATTCCCATTTCCTTTCTTTCTTTCTTCGTTTTTTTTTTTCTTACAAAACCTGGCTGCTGGAGTTGACAGGAATATAAATTGCGTCCTGTTCCAGCCTCTTTGCAGCATATCCCCGATGGTTTAACACGGGACTCTGATTTTATCATAAAGAACAACTCCATCAGACCCACCTTTGATTCCAATTATGGGATCTGGAAATGATGCACAAATGCCACGGTGAAGAACTCACTTTCTGCCATCATCCCCTCAGTGAGGGCTTCAGCTTCTTGACTCAGCGCGATGAACCCGCCATCGCGTCGAATCCGACTCACCATTAGCTTGATGGCTACTGTGGCCAACTCTCGATCTTTTGCTGTTAGAACATTGCCAGTATGCGTCGATGTTGCCGAGCCTTGCGTCTCACTGTGTTCCGTCCTCGCGTCTCCACAATCCTCTGAAAATAATGCCTCAGAAAGTCTATTTCCTTATGCAATCTGCTGCCAATAGTTGCTGCCCTCACAGAACCTAATGAATTCTTCATCCAAACGTTATTCATCATATGAAAAGCGTTCCTGGTTTATAACCGCTTTTCATCTTCTTTGACTTTTGCAAGCTTCATCCCTTTTCTTGTCTCGCATGGAATGTTTTTTTACGGAATGCGGAACCAGTATCATACCTGCTATCTTCTCTGGAAAATAAGACCTTGTTTGTGCATAGGAGAATCATAAAATAGACGTTCTAGTTCCCACTTGCCTACGTGAAAAATAAATGTTCACAATGCTAGAACAAAACAAGGAAATGTTGGCAAAAAATTCGACCACAAGTGCATTCAAGAGATCAGAGTTGCCCAAAAGTACAGTTGATCTACGTCGAATGATCATAGCTCTAAACATGAAGGTGTTTCGGCTGTGTTAGCAAAAACGAGACCTGCAAAAGGTAAAAATTGTTTAGAAGATTGGGAAATTCGTGGAAACTTGACCTCACCGCCCGCAGTACAAATCAACTCGATCTTCAGTCAAAAAGATCTCTTTATTTTTTGCTATCCGCAGCAAATTTTGCACCTGCTATAGTCTTCCCTTCATTTACTTGTTCTACGCTATCCTCTTACACAATACTCTCTCCCTCGGAGACCTCTTCCATACCACCTAGGGTTGCCTATATGCTACACTAAACGTCTCTTTGAAGTGCTCTACTCTGAACACTTCACTTTTGATTGCTTCTAAAATTATCCAATCTTATTTCCCACTTTCCCGGTTTGGAAAAGCTTTATGATAAAAGAAAAACAATAAAAGAAGTGCAGTGAAACGAATATGCGAATAGGTTTCCTAATTAGCGAAGCTCTCATGGAAATAGAGTTGAAGACCGTGCGCACAAAGCAGAGGAGTATAAAATCCTGAAGGTGAAGTCTAGGATTGCAGACTTTTCCTATAACACCTACGAGAAAAACCGTAACTGACTGAAAACATCGAAATCAGTGCAGGCCTATACCAGCCTTATGGAAACCGGAAAAACCTTGGTTATTAGTTATCAATTACTAAAACATAGCGAAGTTTGTAGCAAAGATTGTGGCATACGAGATGGGTTGCGCGAATAGCGCATGGCACAGCAGAAAAAGACCATTTTTGAGCTTCTTGGCGCAAGTCTTACCGAACAAACTTACGCCGGTTCAACTATTTTGAAAAAGGCACAAATATGAAAGCAGTAAAGTGAATTTCTAAGCTAAAGAATTATTTTCAGGAATAGTAATAGAAAGGTAAAATAGGGTTTGTATGATCTTTTGCTACACCTGCAGCTTTAAACTTATGACGTGATTTGAAGGTTCTTTAGCCTTTTAAAGAAGCAAAAACTAGCAATAGTAGCACCTCAGCGGGGGCAAACTCTAAACGTACCATCTTCGTCGAATCTGTGTGCAACGTTCTCAGGTGGATCCCGCTTATAAGCCCTTAATGCTATAATGATCATCAAAACTGAGATGCATTCTTTTGTCACGCATGGTCGATGAACAGCTTACAGAAAACGCCGTAAGGCACCAGACAAATTGAAAAAAAGAGTCAGAAAAACTCTCTCGGTCAAAATTTGCGGGTGAGGGAGGAAGGCGGAAAACTCCGAAAATTTTTGAAACAAGTGACAGAAACTCTTTTGACTGGAGTTTGGGTGATAAGAGGGGAAAAGAGAGGGGATTTCCCCTTCCTCCGCTGATATTTGGGCTTTGAGAAAGGGAAGGGAGAGGGAAGTTCCCTTCCCCCTATCCTTCGGTACGAATATAAGCATTTTCTATAAAATGAACAACAAACTATATTCGAGCATTCTGGAAGATTTCAGCAATGCCAAACAAAAACAAATGGAGATCTATATTCTTTACGTACTTTTTTACGCTCCAGATTTACAAAATCGAGTTTGAGGTGTGCAGTTATCCGCCTCTGCCATATGCACGGTGAAGAGTCCCTCTGTCTTTACCTCTATACAACGTAAGCTCTCTATCTATAAAAACAACGTCTATAGCACAATTTTCCATGGATGGGGCAGAACTAGAGAAGAAAATCCACGCGTTATTTCTCTTGCCGCCTTTCTCGTTTTTTAACGAACAGACAACTAAAAAGAAAGGTTCTTTTTATCGCATGATATTTGCTAACAGCGAATTTTAAAGTGTCGATAAATGCTAGCACAACCGGAATCGACAGATGCTTAGGAACGATTACTCCTTCCGAAGTGCAGAATGAGCCATGAGAAGAAAATTACAAAAACTCAGAAGAAAGGAAATAAAATGGCGTCTTCGAACATGACGTTCAATAAATTTGCACAGTCCAGTAAAAGCCACTGTTTATCACGTTTGAGGCAGCTGTCTGCATAGACCTCTCAAACGCGTATGTGTCATCATCACAATGAGAGGCCATCCCCACAGAAAGTGATGATCGATTCTAAATTTTATAGTAAACGGCAAAACTTACTGGTTGCGGAAGTCTTGGGAACAACACTGCCGGCAGTGAGACGCGTGTTGGAACTGTAGGGTCCTTTACGTTTACCACGCTTTTTACGGTTCATTTCCTGAAAAGGAAAAGATTCGGAGTCTCGTCGCAAAGTTAGAAGCACCATGGATCGCTTTTTGTAGAAATTTCGAGCAGCTAAACGAAAAACTAACAGGAAAGTGGCCCTTTAAATCAACGAACAATATATATAGAAAAATGGGCCCACACTTGCCAATCGAAGGAAAAAACCTTTCTGACCATATCATGACTCACTTAAATGCTGTCATTGCTTCGTTTCCTTTCATTCCTTCCCATGGCATATGTAGCGAGATGAACCACTTGCAAAATCCACGTTCACCCTGTTGAAGTGAGCAGCTCAAAAGGACAGAATGGAAGAGCTGAACATCTCGAAACCCAGGAAAAGATGTGATAGTAGTATAGTGATTCTTAGGGTTATCCTTCAACAACCTTAAAGCGATACTGTGATGGTCACCTCAAGGATATAGCGACCAAATACTCTACCTTCTTTTGAATGGCCAGCTAAACTGCAGACGTGCAGAAATGAGATGAAATCATGATGAGGTCGAAATTTTAGGGATCAGGTATCAAAATTAAAGGTTACCTGAACTATGAAGTAACCAGCAGGTGAACTGAACATAAATATGCGTAGTTTGAAAACGAACAAAAACGTTGGAACACCTTTCAGAGTTCTTAAAAATTAGGAGCTCTTCGAAGTGCTCTTTAAGCAATCCACCTTCCTGCGCAAATTGAGAACTCATAAAAATGTTCATTAACTCAATTTCCTAATGGTGCCGGGTAAGAGAATATTCGAAAAACATAAGGAAAAGAAAGACTACAAGCGATATATAGGCTCGAGCAGCGCATGCACGTGCGGGTAATAAGTAATGAGGATGTGGAAAATTCCTTTCCACCAGTTAAAACTTCATCTGATAATTCGTGTAACAGTAGCAATTGAGAAATTGATTTCCGTAAAAACCTATTTGTGGCAGAGGAATTTCTCTCGACGATCAGTTTGTGGCTATTTCCCTCTCTCGGTGATCAGACCTAGAACTTTTATTTCCAAGTTCTCGATTCCACCCCCTTCCCCCCCTCCCTCCCCCCACCTAAAAAAGTCGCCAAGAAATTTGTCGCAACTTTATTGTTATAAGTGAAATATTAAATTATCACGCGAGCGGAAAAATGTTATTTCTCGGAAACTGATTTCATATTAGAATGATATTTTTCAATTTTAAAATGCCACTTGTGAAGAAGCAACAATTTATGTATAGTCAATCCTTGGCGTGGGAAAACCGGCGTGTATGACCTTTAAATCAGCGGTTGTTCCGATTCCTCATCCCATAACATATGCACCGACAAACCTTGTCAAAGAGCCCAAACTTTATTCAACTTATCCCCATTCTCCCCCCCCCCTCCCAATTTTGGGTGCTGAAGCCAGGAAAGAATTTTCCATTTCTCGAAAGGCACATTTCTGAAGCCTGTAAGCTTTGAAGCGTATCACAACAAAATGTGAAGTGGCCTGACAACTTCAAAGGATGCGCGCTCTCGCCACTTGGCTATGCAAGAAAACCCAGTCAATGTCTGCGCGCAAACATCTTGCATTCCTTAGTAGCACACATGAACCCCCCTTCCCCCTTTTGTTTAGAGCAGATCCATCAGAACGGCAAATGATTTCTTTTGAATTGGAGGGAGGGGGTGCGGGAATTCTTGGGAATACTGGAATCCAAATAATCCTTGTTTTCTTGTGGAATAAAAAAAAACTTTAAAACGGTATTTTACCTACTCCCTTCATTCTTTAAACAAATGTATTTTCTGCATCCATTGCGTTTCGCGTCTAGACATATTGCACTAGCTCCAGCCTGCTCTGTTTCACCTGAACTCCCCGCCAATCTATAGAACGAATTTCACGTCATGAAGCGATCGCTTCATTCCTCCCAACCTTAGCTGAGGTTTCAGGTCCAAATAATTCACTTCAACGTATGACCACCATCTAATCAAACGATAAAAAGAACAGTAAATGGCATCTATTCTAGAGCGCTGACTGATAAATGTAGCTTCCTCATTATTCATTACTCAAAACACTACGAACGCAAAAACAAACCGGCGAATCAAGAGAATATCCAACTCGATGCAATTGTTGCCACTGCAATGGCGAGCATGAAATTGTGCGTCCCTCAAGGCGCATGCAAAATGCGGGAAATTTGAAATGCGAGTATTTTTTTAACGCAACGCCAACGTTCGAAGCGTTGAACATCTTGCGTGCATGCCGCTTACATGATATATTGCACAGATTTATGCAGACATACTTGTGTCGTTGGTGTGCACACATTGGAACTTTTTATGAGATGGGGCTTTCTGAAGTGTGTCGGTTACGCGATCTGTGTATCCGGCAGTCGTGCAGTTAGGAAACGGTCGAATGATATGATGCAGAGTGTCAAGGCATTAGTTGATGCCAAAGCAACAAAAGTAATGCTGAGAAGTGGCCTGAGCCTGGGCGAGTAGCATCAAAGACCTACCTTATTATAGACGATCACACCCGAGGGAAGCTCCCAGCAGTAAGAGTTCCTCGAATCAACATTCTGCTCCATCAAAGACGACTGAGGATCCCACTGATTTTGGCAATCCCACCTGTTTATAAGGATGGTTGACAAAAATCTGCGAAGGCAGTTGAAGAAAAGTGCGTAATAAGCGGAAAAGCCGCAAAACACAATCATTCAACCAAGGGAAGAAGAGTCTGAATATGCTTCTTGGCACTTCTTCAGATCAGTGGCGCCATGTCGCCACAATCGTCGCTGAGCGAGGATGGTAAGGACCGCAGGAATCAGGTGGGAGATATCCCCTGATCCCAGGTGTACGCTGTTACCGTGGAACGTGAGCATGGAGCAGCAGCATTTGGCAACTGCTATTCGCCACACTGAATTAATTTCCGCTTCAAATACATTTGGGTTTTCTCTTGTTTTGTGCGTTAACACTTTCCATGTTTGTGTTAAATAAGATGAAGGGATGGATGTTCGCTTCGGAGCGGTGCGGCATTGTTCTGTGAATGTGTTTAGTTGGGGGGAGGGGGGGGGGGGGGCTGTTGAAAAGCCCAAGTTTGTTCCGTTTGTATAAGCTGATGAAACATGACGACATTAATCTGCTTCTGCCGTCCTGTTGTTCCTAATGAACGGTATTGCGTAGACGTGGCAGTACTAATCCGAAGGACTGCTTTTCTTTGGTGAACTATAACGGCCTCCTTAAAGAGGCACTTCTAAGTCAACTCATATAACTATGCTCGTACATGAATCTGCTTCCTTCCGAACATCAAACATCACGTAGTCTTCCACAGTTATCGTTTCTTCCACCACACCCTCCTCCCTTACTCACCATTTTCATTTGCTTTGCACGAGAACGGAATTGTTTCATAGCACTACACCTCTGTTTCAAACTGTAATATAGACTAGCCAGTGATGAGGCATCATCACTTCAACATTAGAACAATCGCCTCCATGAATCTCGTCGAATTTTAACTGAGAGCATTGTTTTGGGGCTAAACAGCATTAGAAATAAAATGAAATCGCTCCAATTCAAAAAATCGGGTCGAAAGGAAGTAGGAAGGGGGAAGCGAGATGAGGCTAGAGATTATGTTCCTGAAGGCGGTTGGGAGACCCAATCGGGGATTTTGCGCTACGAGCACCCTTCATATAAGCGCAAAGAATGTGAATCGTCGAGAAAAGTCGTAGAAGCGAAAGAAACACAAACGAAAACCATAAAATAGAGCAAAAAGAAAGTTACAAAAAATTGCATCACGTCGTTGCCTTTAAAATGATGTCGTAACGACGATTCACAAGTTATTTGAGGTGCTTTCCAGCGAGAGTTCCGTTTTCTGTGCTCATTATGCACATAGGTTCACCCCATTATTTTACCTCAAGTTGTATCCACATCAATTAAGAGGTGAAGTGATTATTGAAATCCGATGTGAATGACTTCCTCAAGCGAAAAGACCTGTGCAAACAATATATGCATTTTGCAAGCGAGCATCATCGTTTGACGTGAAGTGACGCTTTAGATATACGGCTTCATTGCAGGATAGCGGCTACTGAAATGTGCGATCAATTCGCCGCGTGGTCTTGCCCAGTAGTGGGTGTTCGTTGCCTTTAACTGCAGTCGCATGCGTTCTCTTCAATCCAAAGTGCATCGCTTCAATGTTCAGCGTGAAAATTGCTGATCACTGTTTAGCTAACTGAAGTTCATTTTCATTTTCGGGGAAACCTCAGGTCGTACGCTCCTCCAAAATCTTGGAAAAATTGCGAGAAGGGTTTTCAAAGATCACACAGGTGAGGCAGTTAATGACGTCAGGACTCAAAAAGATTGATCCCGTCCTTGACCCTACTCTTTATTTGAATCTGGCGCCGTGAACAAAATGAACTGAATTAAGCAATTTTTTTTAATGCAAGCGGATGGTTTCGGGACGCTGTCGTCAAGTTTTATGAGTTGAGGTCGAAGTTTCCAAGAACTTTCATCATTTTCTTCTTCGAGGCAACCTCGAAGGCAGGGACCGAACAATAAGACCTCGACCGTCACATGACTTTACATCCGGTATTATCCCAGAGAAACCTAATCAAGTATAATACATACTTATTTATGAGACAAGCATGGCATGCGCTTTTTGCAAATGCGTCTAACAATCGGTTGGGGCAATGTTGAAAAGAGCTAGGAACGAGTCGATGTGTAGTTCGAAGGCTCAACTCGTCGACTCTTTTCGGGTTTCGTTTTTTCCACTGTCTATCGTTTCAGTCGCTATGGCCATACCTCTATTGTTTGTTATATTTGCCTCAACGGCAACCGCATTTGATTTCCAAAAATTCCACAAGCGTTGATTTTCATCAGTGAATTATTTGTTTTCTTTGTGATTGCGTCTCATTCCATGTATTTGTCTTATTTCGTATTGAATCAATGAATCTTACATAAATTGTTGCCTTGCTAATCGTTTCTTGTATTCGTTTTAAGTGAGAAAGCTGTCGAATTATTTGTCACTCAATTTCCAATGAAAATTTTTTCCTACAGCAAAACTTTTTGACCATTTCATCGATCATAAAGTGTGCACCATAAATCTGCCATTGATGTCGTTGATGCAGTTGAAGCATTGCATTAGTGAAACACTTCAAATTCATTCACTACTACTGGAAAAAGTTATAGCTCCGGAGTGTTGAATAAAGAGTCTGTATCAAACAGAGGTGCACGGACTTGACGCACCACTACGTTCGTTGCATAACTAGACGTTGTTACGCTTTTTTTCTCGGATGAAAACCAACAATGCATTTTTACTGTTATTAATTTTAAGAAGCTATTCATTAAATGAGAGATGTTGAGATGCTATTACAAGCTGGCTGGCAGAGAATTGTCTTTTCTTTAGGAGGCCCCACCCTTCGTGCTCACGCATCGATTTTGGACAGTGGATGCATCTTTGCTGTCAAGGTTGCACCGAGGATATTTCATCCCGCCTTATATGGGCCATCAAGCAGCACTGGCATCGACGCTATAATGCATCACTTCATTCAAAATCGATTGCGAGTAGAATTCTTCAAATTATTCATTTCTTCATTTCTTTCGATCGCAATCGTATAGGACTAGAACTGTGAACTAGCAATATGATGGCCTGTTTAATTCGACAATATCTATAGGGTTTCGTTTTGCTTTGAAATTGTTTATTGAGTGTTCGAAATAGTTTCACTTTCTCTCGATGAAATTGTCATTGACGCGGAAAATTTCCCTCTGATCGTTGAGAGTTGCGAACAATGACCGCAAAAAACACTCAACTGAAGTATGACAAGCATTACAATGGCATCGGTGATACATGCGTTAGGGTGTATAGCTTATTTCGATATTGAGCTTCACTCCGATTGGTGACACTTCATTTTAGCTTATTTATTTTCGATTTCACCGTTCAGTATTTCATTTGATTTGTCGATTCTATACGCTGATATTGTTCTGCTTATATTTCCTTTAAAGCTTTTTTTTTTCTCATGGTTTTCTTGCTCATTTCCTAATAGTTTTCTCTCTTTTTGAAATTTCAGCTCATTCTCATCTGCCAAAGTAGGAATTTTGTCCGTTGTGTTTTTACGTTTACTTCACTTTCGTTTATAATTGTGCAGCTTTAGAGAATCTTTGCTTTTCTGTGTTCATGTGCGTGTATGCTTTTTTGCCTCACCGATAGTTTCAACTTTCACCGATCAAAGAATCGAGAGGCTTTGAGTTTTAGTGATTAAATTTGCGATTTTTCGAGTTATTTTATTCTAGAATCACTTGGACGCCACTCAGAACCGACCTTTTTAGTTGAATATTTGTATAATAGATTGATTCATAGAGAAACATTTCCCATCACTTTCACATACTCTCGCATAATTGGTTGAGCTCGTGCTCTAACACACTAAAGTGCACGTCACGTTTATTTTCTTCTCGTTCCCATATTAAGAAAGGTATGCAGCCACTGTGATAGTGGTCCTCGCGCGGTTTTATACGTCCACATCAGCGATGGAGAAATGAAGTGTTATTCCTTCTCTACTCATTTTCTTCACTTCCCCTCCTCATCATTTTCGAATGGAAAGGGCTACTCGGTTTGCCGCTTTATGCGCTTTTTGCCTCGTTGTCTCAGCCGCAGACTGAAATTGGCTAAAACGGATGCGATAGCTTTTCTGGAGTGATGATTCGAAAGCATGTGCCCATTCCCGTTGCGATGCTTCCACGCAACGGCTTCTTTAGCGAGCTCTTCTCACCTTACGATATATGAATGCATTAACGTCAGCCATAACTGTGTTCCATCTCAACGTCCACTGTCTGCTAACCGTTCTTAATATCCACAAAATCACCTTCCTGCTTCTACAAATGCTTCTACAAATAGTTTTTCCTTATCCGCTTCTTCTTCTACAAATTTCGCGATGATTCTTTTTATGTTCTTGGCCGCTGCCGTTTAATTGAGCACTAAAGAATCTAGGCCGCAGTTTTCATCATAAAGCTGACACCAATGTTCTCAATCGCTTTTCAGAGAGAGAGAGAGAGAGAGAGAGAGAGAGAGAGAGAGAGAGAGAGAGAGAGAGATTTCGTTGAAGCGCAAATGTTTTTATTTAGATAATGAAGCAAATCGCTATATGAAATATGGTTGCATTGAGAGAATATTGCATACTTTTTGTCGTTAATACAACATAAAGAAAAATTTAGCACCATTCATTTGTATTTGAGCAATGAATATTCGTCGATTGACATCGTAAAAGAGAATCATTGAAAATAATTTCACAATTTACTTCATTTTTTTTTTACATCATTTGGGAGGATTTAATTGAAAAATTCCTAAAAATATAAGCGAACGGATCGTGTAGGATTATCTATATGCGCAAATAGATCTATCGTTAGATGTTCCGCTAAACACGTTAACGAAGTAATCGATAGGGATATTCGTAAAGGATGCGATAAGTAACGCGGTCCGTTGTTCGTTAACAAGGTTGGGCCATTTTTTCAATTCATTCATGGCTTATTTGTAAAATAGACTAGCTGAAGTGATATTTGCTGCTATGTAGATTGCAAACTTATTTCTACTTGTCCGCTATTACGAAAAGTGCTAAGCGATATGCATTAACGACTATAAGTCTACTTTGTGAAGGTGACAGCTGTATGGACCAGTGGCTTGCACGATTTCAAATTGAGACCTTTATATCTTTCGAGCACTTTGATGCATATGCGTGTTCTTTTCAATTGCATTCCTCTTTGTTGAAAACTTATGTGGGAGTCATTCGGGAAAAGCAACGTTTCATGAAATTTGTTATGGCGGATGTCGAGAGCAAAAAAAAGAACATTCGACTAGGCCTAATATGAAAGAATTTGAGGAATCTTGAAGCGGACGACACAGTCAAGGGTTCGGGACGCCGATTCTGCCCGTCCATGATGCCTATGTTTTTAGTTTCATCTTGTGGCTTTAGCTAAAGGCGTATGTGGAGAAATCGTCAATCTCTAGCATTTTATCACTTGCACGCTACTGTGAACCGTGGAGGTCATTGTGACCAGGGCAGAAGCGGAGCTTTCAATTTGCAAATATTGTCCAAATAGAATTTATATTATGGGGTACCTTGACTGTCTAGAAATAAGTCTAGCACCGTTCAATTACTCCGCTTCATTACTCTTCAGGTTTTATTCCGTTTTCAATCTGAGGTGATTCTTTCTTTGCATTCGATATCCACTTCTGCGAAATCTAATGAATCTTATGCGCTAGGTATTTAAGAGCTTTTTGAGCAGTCGTCGTAAACAATAGTGGTCATCTTTGACGAAATGCTGACTGGAAGGGGCTCAAGCGAAAGATTGCACTCAGTTCATAACGGAACTAAACAACGTGAACCTCTTAGGACATCGTACATTTTAAAAGTGGCAATTTCAGTAAAAGAGATGTGTTTGCCGATCTTTGAAATGCTTGCAGATGTTTTATTTTTTTTCTGACCGTTATATTCTAAAATAATTCGATATATGTTTGATTTTGAATTTAATTATCGATGAGACTAATAAAAACTTTTTCCAACAATTTCACGTTTGTTGTATTTTTAGTGCAATTGATCTATTACAAAAATATCATTGAACATTACGCTATAAGAGTAATTCGGCTGTTTGATTTCTATGTAATATTGTCGCATAAAAACTCTTATGACGGTACTTTGGACTAAGGGGGGGGGGGGGGAGGGGCAGTCAGAGATGCTTCTCATTCGCTTTTCTATATTCATCATCCGAGAATGTTACTGCAACAATCTTTGTGCTCACAATTTTCCTTTATTTTATGCTCAATTTAGACGCATCGCCTCACACGCTGTTAAATGTCGGCATGCTTACGCCTTTCTATCCCATGGTGAATGATTCGCCGAAGATACGTCGATTCGATCTGAAGTTACCTATTTCATAGACATTGGTTATATTTTATGGGACATGTTTTTGTTGGTTTTTCTCGTGCTTTACTTGTTGTAAAGGGAATCAACGAAAAAAAATTGGAGAACCTTCCACTAAAAAGAATCAGAAACAACGAACGTCCGGAGAACGGGAGAATAGCGCCCAGTACTTTGATGATTGAAGCTGATACTACGAAGAACTTAAAAACTTATTCTGTTTTTATAGTAATAAGCATACAATAGTCTACGTGTCGAAAAGTATGCTTTTGTTTCTTTCATTCCTATGAAGGTCGTTACCAAATCAAGGCCGAAAATTCCCTTATGAAGTCATATGAACGCAATTGAAGTGCTGCATAGGGTCTTTAACAATTTATCTTGAATTTTAGTCTGCATTCTGAACATATCCATTATTAGTATGAGTTCATTGCCTACACTTCACGTTTAAGTGACAGCTGTTTGCTTGGCGTTGTCTTCTTTCTCGACGTTCGAGGACTGATGTTAAATGTGGATGTGATGGTCGCTTGACAGTCAAGTCTAATTAACTAGGAAAACGCTTCAATGCCTGGTTAAGTTGAGATGACAGTGAAGTACGAACACCTGTTTAGCGATTAGAACACGAGGGTTTTTCACTGAAATTCTTTAAAAAAAAGAAAAACAAGATGATGAAGGAGGATCACGAATTCGAGTGATCTCCTAGAAGCATATTCCCTAGGAAATTTCAAAACTGTCACATTTTTGAGGGCCTCCTCTCTTTTTTTTTGGGTTTTTACTGATCTTCGATCTCCTTAAGAACCGTTTGATGTAAGATCTGTCGTAAAAGATGTCTCATCTTCTATGTTGCTAAGTAAAATTTGATCTCTTTCTAGGACATAAGTTGGTAGTTCGGGAAAATAGGTGAAGTTGTATAGTGAGAAGCAATGAGAATGTAGGATGTAATGTTAGGAAAGTGAAACGAATTGCATAGGAAAAATACGTCTGCTCGCTGATACAAAAACAGAGCATCGTCGATTTTTGGATGCGCTCGTTTGGCCCATGCTAGATGAGACGAGGCAGGTGGATGGTCGATCCGAGCATGGAGTAGACGTCGTCGTTGAGGCGATGCTGTTTGGAGGCGTAGCTCATGCATCGATTTTTGGCTGCGTGCGTGCGTGCGCCACTTCAACATCGACGTCTTCGTGTTCGGAAGGTGCCTTCAACGATTGATGCATCGATCTAGGCGTTGTTAGCTAACGAGCTTCTCTCAGTGTTCCTTCATCAGAAGCGCCTTACGCTATTCCTCGTGTTCCTATCGTCCCTCTCCACTTGAGGTCGAAGCTGTATATGTTTTCCATTCGTTCTCTATATATCTTTTTAATCTGATTGCTTCTTGAATGATGTCAACTGAATGCACTTCAACTATGAATGATCATCAGAAAGTTCCGCTTGCGGTTTCGCACCGAAACCTTTAAAATGCAGCAGATTTCCTATCATTACTTCTATGGGCATTGTTTTGCCAAGGTCTTCGTTAATCCTGCCGACGTAAGATTGTTCGAAAGATTTTCAATCTTCCTTTTGTTGCCTACAAGATAGGGAGATCCTCATCGAACAGGTCTTGACGTAGTTAGTTGGTCGATTAGCCTTTCCGCCAATGAAGGATTGTGAAAACGTTTTCTTGCTCCGCCGAATATAGCTTTTCAAAGAATTGTGTTAGCCGCATTCAGCTTTACCATTATATCGTTCAACGTTTTGAAATTTGCCACTTACTTCGACACTAGCCGTCAACTCGTATCTCATCTGTTTCGATACATTCGTGTTTATAGTTCACTTAGAGTTTTTCACGTAGTGTGAGAGAACGGTTGTTGGTTTCAAGATGGCTAAACAGAATCGGAAGTTTAAAAAACAAAAGATTTTTACTGTTTAAAGGAATCGGAACTATTTTCTTCAATCTCAGTTTCGTAGTGAGAAATTTCCTTTCAGTCTTTATTTATTTCTGATGTATCTCTTTCTCACTCAATTCTGATATTTGCATCCTATCATCACAAGCTTCACTTCCGCTTTCATACGCAGGAAATTGTCGCATTTGTTTCGCATAATGCTAATTTTCACTATTATTTATTAATTACGCATCATGAGGCGAGCGAATAAGAAGTAGCGAATGTTACACGTATTTATCTTAGAACATTGAGGCCTTATCATCCTCTAATTTCTTCCTAAACGATTCTTTGCGTTATTATAAGAGCATGTTTTATCAACTCATCTATTCTTTGCACAATTTTATATGGCTATCCTATCATATCACTAACCGCCTTATATTCGTATATGTCTAATTTAATAGATGTGAAGTTGATGTGAACACTTTGATACTTGAACATTTCTCCTGAAAATTGCAATTTAAATTGCATAGAATAAGGCGATATTCATAAAAGTTCCGGTTTTCCGGTTGACAGGTGTTTTTAAACCTGGGCTGCCATCTTTGTCTTACAAAATTCTCTTTATTTTTAAACAGTAGTGGAAATTTTAACTGGGTGATTTATAAAAATAATTGAAATATTTGCACTTTAATATACACATTATGTTAATTAAGTATATGCTGAGTATAATAGGCCAAAGTTACCTTGCGGCAAAGGTACAATAAACTGATTTTTTTTCATTATCCGCTTATTCTTTTTAGTCATAATTTATTTCTTCTAGTTGTTTGTTTGTGTTCATGTCTGTCGATGCTGCTTTACTGGTTCCTAGTTCAGGCATAGATTGTGATGCAACTCCGAGTCGAGTATTTGAACATTCCTTTTGAGGCAGGGCAAATATTCATTCCGTTCGATTGCGGCGTTCGTCACCGAAATTGCTTTTCGTGGGTGAGAAGGAAGGAAACGGAGAAAATACAGCTTTTCCAACGATTTGTTGGGGAAGGAAATGGAAACCTAAGTATTACTTTCTAAATGAGAAATTTTCAAGTTTTGAGTTGCAGCAATTGGAGCATTGAGCCGTGAAGTTCATTTCCGCTAGGAGTATGAGTGTATGCAGCATATGCCTCCGGCAGACATTTTCACAGCGATATGTCTTTTGCATCATTCCGAGGCTTGGCACAATATATGATAAGTACACGTCCCTACATGGCCTCAAATAGGTTCGCCACTTTTTGCCGTGAATCGACTAGCCAGTGATAACGATCTCGGCGATTTTTTATTAGAGACTGTGAACTTTTCAATAATTTACTTAGAAATACAAGTAGCAAACTTATCAGTTTGTTAGGATCTTTAGGCAGTCATAAAGAGCTTAAAGAACGGCTAGTAATGAAATCTGATGCTGTGGTAGTTGTCACCATTGTGAGTCAGTGGATGGTAGAATTGTTCGCACCTTTCCGAGATATTCTTCAGTGCGCACGCCGTATTTCTAAATAGGCCACCCACTTTGTTATGCTCCACCCCGCAGCAAGTACACTTCCACTCTTTTGAATATTTTTTATGTTTCCCAATCCTATACTGTGATGATAATAAAAGTAGTAGCGATACGATTTTGAGATCATGTGATGTGAATGCCTCACTTCTTCACGAAGATTCCATCTAGTTGCAGTTCTTCGGCGTTTTTCCTGAAATTTTCTATATTTTCTGTTCTGCTGATATCGCTTTCTGACGGAGTTCTATTTAGACGAGAACTCATCTTAGCCTCTTTAGTTCTTCTGTATTTCATAATTTTTGTGCGTACCAAAGTCTTAGTTGATTCCCGATTGGGTCAGTCCTTAGTCGAGGATTGTCTTCATAGATTGTGCAAGGCTTAAAACGTAGAAGGTAACGACATCAGAGCGTAGTCAACATATGAGCGAAAATATTTTTAGCGAAGAAATGCACTTTTTTTGATTGTACACTTTATATTTCAGTAGCAAAAATGATGCTTGCAGCATTTTGACCGTATTTGTGACTTGTGTGAAACATGCACTTGGATTCTAATATAATCATGCTGAGTGAACTGAGGCTCGCTTCTGATTGCGTTTCTGTTTCTGCTAAAGCTTATAATTTTCATCTCGTTTTTCTTGTGTTATTTAGTAAGAGGACAGATTTTTTTTTTTTGGTGAGAATACGACTTCGGCATCCCAAACCGAGATGCATTTATATTATTTTATTTTCTGTTCTTTGCTTTCAGATTTACCATACGACTGTTTAGAGCTTCGCCATTCATGTGCCTGCTTTTTTTTAAATGATTTCGCATCCTCTGTTTTAGTTTTCCAATGAACCGGCACTATGTTACAGCGTTAAAATTCAGGTGCACAATTTGTGACTCCTTCTTGCCCATCTCCTTCTCTCCTCCCTTTCCCACGGTTCGTCCTGTTTCATTGTTCCTCTGATGGTGACATTGAATCGATGGAACGATGCTGCGGAAAATGAGACTTTCACTGGTATTGTAGGACAAAGGAAGGGAACAATTGAAGGAGTACTAAGTGATCACTTTCCGCACATGTTCACGCTGCATTCGACAGACATAGGAATATTTTAGATTCGCGTGCTTTTAGCGTCATTTCAGCGTCACAGAATAATTTAGCGGCGAACTGTTGTTTTGATATGTGTCGTTCCAGAACACCGTCGTGTTTGGGATATTACTGGTTATCGACTTGGCACAGCAGAAGAAGTGAGCGAAAGTCGATATGGTGAAAATCGACTTGAGCGGTACTGAACCCGATCCTGAACTCAATTTTGAGCATGCACCTTCGGAGGAACCTATGGTGGTGCCTACAACGACACTACCACCAACAACTACCACGGAAACAACGTATGCATACCCTTTACTGTAGTGTTCACCACACATGTGGATTTCACACTCCAAAAATTTCGGAGGTTTTTGCGGGCCATTTTTTCCGATTAAATGGCGGATTATCTCTGGCGAAAACTTTCGATCAGTAGGTTGATAAATCGTCAGATATAAGTTTTTACCCGATTAATTCGAGCTCATACGATAGGGTTTTTAGTGTTCTTCTTGTTTCAGTAAGCCGCAGAAGATGTGCTTTGTCTCGCTTTCGGGCGCTTTTTCATGATTTTTAAGATTTTCAATAACTTTCGATGCTTGTTTGTAAAATTTTCGTTTTTTTAATATGCATGCTAATTCGTCTCCTTGCTAAAAATTCCAAAACCGACGACTGACTCCATTCCTAGCTCCCAATTAAACGGAAGCAGGGAGTTCGTTCATGCCAGATTTGTCGGCTTGTCCACGTCGAATTTGTTGCATTCATTTGTTCGGTTATCTAGAATCGTTCGCTGTTCTTTTTCTTAAATTGTCGTAAATTATCTGAATTCAGTTTTTCGAGAGAGCTATCCAAAAAGTACTGAATTCAGGATGTTGCTTGCATCCTGTAATAATTAAATACTCATGATTACCTTTTTCTCTGAATTAATTTTCAATTATAGCATCCACTGAAAAATTAAATCATAGGTAAACGTCTCATTTAATTTTCCTGGATTTTGCGTCGTTTTTTTTTTTCGCCGCTTGAAATCGTCATTGTTATTTGTACCGTAAATGCCCTAAAAAATAATCCACTTCAACAGTTTGATATGATTACTTTTTGTTAATTAGCGAATATGGAAAAGGGTTTATTTTAACGTTCGTTCTCGAAGCAGAGCAATATTAATAAGGCACTCGATAAATTCAGAAAATGGCTGATTGTAAATGTTAATGGAGAAAGTTTTCATCTAATTTATTGATGTTGATTCGTTTCGAATATCTTCATATTGGTTCATTTTTTTTTTCGGTGATTTTTTAAAGAGAGTATCGCATTTCATAGAACTGCTTTCCCACTTCGAATGAACGCTTGTTTTGCGAATGATGCTCTTCTTTTTTTTCATCATTAATCCTCTTAAACAATTCTCCACTCCCAAAAAATCGTTCTATTTTACATTTTTCAATAACGCCTTGTGAATGAATCTTTTTTTTTTTTGAGCGTTCATTTTAACGTTTATTAGGTGATCCAATACTGGCGCAGTTGTTCGCATTTAAATCCGTATTGGTCGATTACGTTCAAATGATATGCGTCAGCTGATGTTTTTTTAAAAAAAAGCGCAGAAGTTTATGGGAAATATTTCATCAGAATGCTCAAAATTCGTGTGGGTATATTTTTGAATGAAAAAACTGCTCGGAAAAAACGACAGCTTTGTAAAGTCAAATTGATAGAGAGTGATCAAGTTCCAGTTTATTCTGGATGGACTTTTGATATGGGAATTGAATTCTCGCCATGAAATCAATTTCAACGTGAAGTGAATTGAAAAGTACATAATTAGTGTTGCCTAATACTGCCGAAATTTTTTAAAGCGCGTTTCGCTCACTATTTCGTGCAACATTTCGCCGAGAAAGCATCTATCCTAGTCGCAGAAAATTCCGAAATTCCAAACATGCTCTACAATAAACAAACGTATGAAAATTCATTAAGAAAACTCGAATGTATTCTTTATAGAAGCAAATTTTTTAATGGCTGAAAGCAAGAATAGAACTCATATGAATAAGAAAAGGCACCTTTATGTAGAGATGCAAACCCTGAAGGTATTAGCAAAAGAATTTTGAAATGTTTTGTCGTTTGCATTCATATAAACGTAAGCTTATTTGAATCAACACATTCGTTTAAATATTCCTAATTCGTTTTTGAAGCATTCCTAAATTGATTAACAAAACTATTGCCCATGTTTTTATGATGGCCGTTAAATAAGCTGGTCCTATATTCATTACTGTATTGAAAACCTAATAAAGTAATCTGTAATTTTAGTGTACCAACTACGACAAAGGAATCGATGAAGGATGCAGTGGTGAATTTTGTTGGCGATAAAGCAAGAAGCCTCACCGATATTGCGAAGAAACAAGTCATGGAAAAAACTGGCAGTAAGTGATAATTGCTTCTTTTAATTTTAAATGAAAGGAAAAATTGTTGAGCACAAAAGTGACCGCTGATGAGGCGTCTCCTTGACGTCTTTCGACTTTTCTAATTCATTAGGCTGTCTTCTTTTTTAGTGATCAATGTTTTTCGTATCCTACAATTAGAATTTATGCAAATAATTGGTATATCGGACGTACGAAACGTGAGTAGTGTTGAATATCAATATGCTTATAGGTACAATGGTGGGCGTAGGTAAAAATGGGTAAATTAATAGGTTAAAAAAAATCGATGCGAGCTTATATTTCCGTTTAGCTTGGGAAACGATTGGTTTCTTTTTCGTTTTTACGTAAGTGAAAACGCTCTATGAATATTGTTTTTTTCACTATTCGACAAGAATTTATGGGAATATTCGGCGATCTGTCAACAATAAAAAACAATATAAACACATTAAGTGAACATACTATATCAGTGCATTATCGTTATTAAAATTTCATAACTTAATTGTGGGAATAACGGCAGTAAATAGCTAGATCTTTCTTTGCTTGCTTATTTTTTGAGAATTCACATAAAAATATAAATGTGGACTGTATTTTCGTGGAAACAGTTTAACGAGCAAATGATGCCATATAACTGTTTAGATGTGACCCTATAGTACTGTTTAATGAAACGCGGATACATTAGTTCTCACATATACGTTGTGGAAGATGTATGAATTATGTGCAATTGGGGATGCATCCTCGGACAAAACATTAGCAAATATCTAATAAAAGAGAACGCCATTAAACGTCTTAATTCGAACATCTCTTAACTATTGCTTTCTTTGCGTTCTAATTTTTATAAAGCGCCCAAAACATATTTCTAAGGACACTATGTATGATTTGCTGCTCATAATTTCATGCCAGTCTACTTGGTCAAAAATTTTTTTGCAGTAAGTTTTCATATATATGCCTGTAGGTTTTTTTTTCTTTTTTCGCTTTCACCGCTCAAAAGCAAGTGAAATCTCTCGAATAGTAATTTTATGTATAGTTTTCAAAAACTCATCGGTTCAAGAAATCGTTCATTCGACGACACACTTATAAACCTAATCATTATCAGGCGTTAAACAGTTATTGAAATTCTCGCCTCAATCGGAATTTAAAACAATTGAATCGAAACGCAATCGCAAATTTAGACGAATTGACCTATTCAACAAATCATTTCCGCAGTAGTGGTTTCATTTCATTTGTTTTATTCTGGTCCGAAACATCGTCTCCTTGAAAAAAAATGATTTTCGTTCCAGTTGCCTTTATTAATCCTTTTTTTTTTGAAATTCAATGAGCACATCTCACTATTGCATGAAAAGTTTTTTGCATGCATGAGAACACGTAAACGAAATGTAACGCTATTGAATACGGTGAGGGGAAATATGAAACAATTAGAAAATTCAAAACCAAAAATTTGTAATTGAAATTTTAATATACATATTTGAGGAAACTGGAACGGGAGTTTTGTTAACTCAGAAAGTTCTCTTTTCTTCTTCAAAAGAATATCAAAAAAATTTAAAATGCCATTGTGCAAGGTTGATAGGGAAAAATCTACTTTGATTTATTCACCTAACATTAGGACAATATTAACGTTTGGTCTTTTTTTCTGTTTTATTTGTTTCTGGCATTTCTCATGTTATTTAAGTTTTCATTTCGAGCTGCATCGTTCTTCGTGGCAAACGTTATCGAATGGGAATCGATAGTTAAGAGTGACTGATGCTGGTTAACGGAATATCTTATCAGTAGGAAATGTAGCTGCTAATGCTCTTTGGAAGGCATGAATCTGGCTAGAGCTAAATGCTGACCCTACCTTAACTTTAATAAAGGTAGCGATGCATTTTCGAGTAGGCGAATGGAACGTCACTAAAAACCTGCAGATTTGATAGCTTCTTCTGTCTTTTTGGTGAGCAACTTCTGCTCTTTTGCCCCTTGCGAAAAAGGGGCAGGAAAAGGCATGAGGATGATCAGCACGATAAACGTTAAATTTTGCCCATAACGGGCCAAACAGTTTCATAATTTCTTCAGGAATAAGTAGGCATTCCAATTGTAAGAGGTTTTCATTTGATGGTTGCATGCGTTTTGGTTGTTTTGAAGTAAGCACTCCAAATAATAGCATTTAAAAGTTGTGAGCATTCTCAGTCTGGTTTCGGCTCTTCCCCTATTTCCGTAAATAATGCATCACATTTAATGGATTCTATACTGTTTTTCATTCGCCTGGGCAATTGAAAGAGTGAGCAGGCAAAAAGCACGAATGTATGCACACGCATGTTTGTATGCATTATATATATATATATATATATATATATATATATATATATATATATATATATATATATATATATATATATATATATATATATATATATATATATATATATATATATATATATATGCATACAAACATGTATATATGCGTTTGTCTGTATTTAGTCGATTAGGCTATCTCTACATCTTTACTTCATATGTTTTTGTGGTACTTAAATATGCATGTGCATATATACTTACATATATTCCGTATTCCGTAAACGTTAAATTTTGCCCCTATCTACTTAATATATGTGCGCAAGAATGAACTCAGAACTCACCATTCGCATAATGGAACTTTTGAGTGAATATATGGGAAAGATGTTTAAGAAGAAAGTATAAGCGGAGGCCATTGTAAGCTCATGAACGGACCTGCTAACGTTTCGAGGAGGTGACCTGATGATGTGACACGGTTGCCTTAGAAATTCCCTGTTAGCGGATCGCCGATCGATGTTTGTTGAGTGCCACTCATGAAAGCAACTAAGCGGTGTGTGTTTGGTGCGTCGCTCACGAATCCGAAGTGCAGCAGTACACATTAGCTGCTCAAACAATGTTTCATTTGAAGGCATTTTAGTTGCTCTTTGAGAAGCACTGTCCACCCTCTCGACCTTTACAGTCCACGCTTGCCACATTCACAGCCCTCACTGCTCAATAGGCCCACTGTTGACTGTGGCCTGGTGCGCCTCACATAAACTTCCATCATTGCCTATTAGCTTTCAAGAAGAACGTCATGAGTGCAAGAAGCTAACTATGGGATTAACATTCCTAGCTTACAAGGAGCTGCCTTCATGTGTTGCTTTTGATTTGGAAAGGGCATCTTTGTGATACTGTGCTTTGCATCAGTGCTGACGTTAGGGTCACTACGAGTGCAAGATAGGATTCGTGGAAGTGTTGTACGAAAGGAGTTGAATAGTATAGTTGACTCGACCGATATTGTAAGCATTGTAAGCATTTCAGCGATTTTGCATTGCTTCTTCATCGTCACCTCTTTCAAGTGAAAGGTGTTATGAAAGTGCTGTTATAAACTCATGATCACATTCAGCTATCGATGAGAAAGTCCCAACCGCTAGAAAGTACCAATCGATGGGTGGGATGGAGAGTGTGCCGATGACGAGAATATTGAGTGATATTCCTATGTCGTGCTTTCAGTTATTTTGCAAGAAGTTCTGAAGTATTGCTGCATTTGGGATGGCTCTCAGGACGCCACTTAAGAGGCAGGAGAGGGGGGGGGGGGGGGGGAGGAGGTGGCAGGGAGGGGGCTTCATAAGACTTCTTAAAGTAACGGGAGACAGTTGTGCGTTGCATCAAGCTTTTATGATTTTGGGTTTATAGTCTTCTTGTATTTTCCGAACAGTCACATTTATTTCAACCCAACCTGTGTTCGATAAGTTTTCATAGTGTTTCGAAAGCATATATAATTTTTCAGTGCCAGAATGGGGATTTGTTATCTTCGGCATCCTCTGCCTCACCATAGTCCTTTGCTGCGCATATATGTGCATCAGGAAGCTGTTCGGGAAAAAGCGCCATGGCGACAAGAACAAAAAAGGCTTGAAGGGATTTTTCGGCGGGAAAGGAACCGATCTCGTCACCATCGACAAAACTAAAGTGAGTATAATGATGCGATTATTGAACTATTGTCACGATTTATTCGCTGTTGACCTCTGTACTAAAGCCCATTTTTTGAGTGTTCAACATTTCCGAACTGAATATCCATATTTTCGGCGTAAAGTGATTCATGATCCCGGAATCATTGCGGATGGGGATTTCGAAACTGTTGGCTTTATCGGCCTAAGACAGGAAGAAATTAGCTAATATAAGATTCTTAAAGGCTTTCAACTGCACTATTAAGTTAGAAAAAATGAACGTAGGGAGTATGAACTCGAAACTGAACGCTGAATAAAGCGAATATGCATGCATGGCAGAACACTTTGAAACTTGTTGATTGCACTGTACACTTACCTTCTGTGTTAATTTAACTGGCTCTTCAAGCATGTATAAGCTAGGTGGATCTTTGTTCTACATTATCTCGCGGAAGATTTTCTTTTGCCAACATCATCGCAAATCAAATAAACTGATTGTTCAGTTGCAACCTGACTTGGAGGCTCTCGAAGAGAATATGGAGCAGAATGAGAAGGAGCAAACCGAACAGAAGGAAGAGGTAAGGGGTTTCCGCTCTCGATCGAAGAACGCGCATGTAAAATGTTTGGCAATTATACACTATAAAGTATTCAGTGGCGTCAGATTCTAATTTCTGAAAGTGTGTTTTCATTCTGTTCCAGTTGGAGCACTTTCGCTCGGGAAATTCTAGATGAAGTTCACTCTTTTAATGCTCGTTATTTTGCAAAAAGATTGTGTGCTTAAACGAACCTTCAAGGAGCGATAAAAAATGTTGTAAGCATTTTTTTGGTCGAGACGTTGCATATTGCGTTTGCAGGAATGGTCTAAAGTTACCTTCCGTTGTGTTGTCGACGAAACGATTCACAGTTTACGTTATATTTCAGGTTAAATTAGGAAGAATACAATATAAACTCGATTACGATTTCCAACAAAATCAGGTATGTGTTATTTTGGTTTTTTTAATTGAAGCTTCACGTTTCCTACTTCAAGTACGGTTTTCAACTGCATGTTGCTTCCTTCTTTTGAGGCTTCTTTTTTTTTTAAATTTGCGCCAGTAACCAACCTTATAGGATCTCCTTCTACATTAGAGTAGTGAGAGATATTTTCGAGGAAAGAGAACTGAGCGGTTCTGAAGCATCAGTTAATGTTCAAGGGAAACTTTTGAGATACTCGGAACTTCTTTCTGAAATCGCTTTATCAAAACACCCTATCAAACGCTAGGAAATATGGAGCTTGTTCGAAATAAATATGCATGAGAATGAAAATATTTTGAAAAATGGTTAGTATGAGCACTGAAATGGATTTTGTTCCAGCATTTCACTCTAAATCCTCAAGAAGCGCTTGTTTCATTGACAAATTACAATGCGATTTTTGGGGAATATTTTCGGGCAGCATACCTTCCATTTAGAATTACAGTTCGCAAAATTTTCTCGAATGGATTGCGTATTTTTATATCAACTATTTTCCTACATTACGGCTTGAATATTTGTATGCTGATATGCCTATTTGTATGCGCCAGACTTTTGCAATCATTCACTCGTAAATTGAATTCAACAGAGAAAATCCCTAGTAAACAGCTTAATCAAAATGAGGAGTCGAAATTGAATATACAATTGCCTAGTTTAAATTGAAAGTGCATTAAAGACTAAACCAACTTCATTTTGAATTTGTTTCAGAGAAGACAATTTTCTAATGGTGATGAACTTATAGCAGCACTTCCTATGCTTCTTTTATTATTCGTGGTTCTGGTTGATCAAAAATCTTTTTAAATGCGTTCGCATGAGATAGCTACTGCGGACTCTTAGTACAGAGAAATACATTTATTAAAAGATTCAAAAATGTTCTCATTGTACAAAATTATCACGCTTGATTGATAAGAAGTTGTTTCCTTGATAGCTGCTCTAGCTGAAACTTACCTGACGTACTTAATTGACGCCTAGCTTCACCATGCGCTAAAACAATGTAACAAGAAGCCGCCAGTGCCTGTCCTATTGCACTATTGCCATTTTATGCTATGTAATCTTTTAAGGGAAATTGTATGTTTGAAACTGGAGCGTAAAAATCTTCGACCTAGTCCCACAAAATTCTCTAGAACGATTAACCGTTTCAGTTGGCGGTATCCGTTATTCAAGCTGAAGATCTTCCCGGTATGGATATGAGCGGCACATCGGATCCCTATGTGAAATTGTATCTGCTCCCAGAAAAGAAGAAGAAAGTGGAAACGAAAGTTCATAGAAAGACGCTGAATCCAGTATTCAATGAGACTTTCATCTTCAAAGTAAGTCAGCCTACAAACTTTGGTTACCTGCGCAGCTGTTCTCTCTCTCTTTTTTTTTTTAAATTTTCGCACTATTTTCGCATTTCAAAATGAGCAGCAAGCATTTATGAACAAGCCCATATTGGCTCGCAACATTACCTCAATTTATAAATCGCTCGTACACGATACGTTTATTAAATTGTTTTTCTGGTAGGCGTGCTTCAATTGAGAGAATTGAAGGTGAGTGCTTTTATTAAGAACACTATTGGCGATATGTGCAAAATATGACCGTTTCGGTCAAGTTTCTTGTTTTTTTTTTTTTTTTTTTTTTTTTTTTAAATCACTCGTAGTATAATTCGAAGTAGTGAGAACAAAATGAGAAAGTTAAGGTTCCTTTCAACGAAATAAGCAACAAAACACTCGTATTCGCCATCTACGATTTTGATCGATTCTCGAAGCATGATCAGATCGGGCAAGTGCTCATTCCGCTGGGCAAAATTGATCTCGGACAGGTTATCGAAGAGTGGAAAGATATTGCTCCACCGCCGGATGATAAAGAAGCAGTAAGCTGTTGCAATGCTTTTATTGTTTCGTGAACTTGTGAATTTTAATGTCGGTTAACACATTTTCCGCTGAAATGATGCAAATGAATTGATCTGCTTTGACGTTCTCATAAACTTAAAAAAACGCCCTGAAGTCGGTTTTAGAGGATTAAATCATGTCAGTGATAGGTTCACGTATGATGCGTGCAACTTGAATCCTTGCTGCGTACAGGTGGTATATTTGAGGATCTGCTGCAATGAACAACAGTTTTTAGCTGGAAAAGGAACGAAAATAGATAGAGGCTCCTTTAAAACGCACTTCGTTAATTGTGATTTATATAGTGGAAAGCGGTAAAGAAATGAAGGAATTGAAGGCCTTCTTACGATTACGAATTATAAATGTTATTTTAACAGAGGCAATGTTTCGTTTATTTTGTGGGGCGATTTGGCAGAACTTCCAATTGTTCACAGTTTTCTCGTTCATGAAGCGTTCTTTAGAGTTTGTTTTATTGTAGACAAAGAGTTTATTCATATTCATATCTTCTCGTCGTTCTTTTCGAGTAGTTCCACATCGTTAAGATGTGCGTCAGTCTTTAATTTATGCGGATGATGTATACAAACGCACATGGAATATATTAAAATCCGTTAGCAGTATAATTCTCTATTGTTGATTTCATCACTGGCTCATTTACTATTTCTTGGGTCATTTTTTTTATTTTTTAAAGGAGAAAAGCCTTGGGGACATCTGCTTTTCGTTGAGGTACGTGCCTACCGCTGGCAAACTTACTGTCGTTATTCTTGAAGCGAAGAATCTTAAGAAAATGGACGTTGGTGGACTTTCAGGTACATTTCTTTTGCCGTTACTCAACTGTTGTCTTATATTCAGCAAGTTATGAATGCGTTTGTGCAAAAAATATAGAAATGTGCGAAAAAAAAAGATTTTTTCTAAATTGTATTGGATTTTTCGTGCTAGAGAGGCAGTTTGAGAAGGCGATCCTAGAGTTCTTCTATAGTTAAGAGACTCATCTGAGGAATAGAAGAGTTCGCTAATAATTCTATTTTTATTACTACAGCTTCTATTGCTAAAATGCTTCTTATCGGTAACCACTCTATGATTTCAGACCCATATGTGAAGATCGTTCTAATGCAAGGTGGCAAACGTCTCAAGAAGAAAAAGACAAGCATTAAGAAATGCACTCTCAATCCTTACTACAATGAGTCATTTTCATTCGAAGTTCCCTTCGAACAGATTCAGGTAGCCTTTCCTTTTTGCTTAGCAAATTACCATTTGTGCGCAGACGGCAGAATAATGACTGAGATAGTAAATAAAAGAAGTGAGGACGTTGGACGTCTTCATCTTTTGGCCCTTAATTACTACACTCAACGCTTGGATCACGCGCGATCAATCATCAGAGTAGCATGTATGACCTAGCGAAGTTCGTTTCATCTTAAATGAGAAAAAAGGAGGAACAGAACGTACGTGCTAATAGTGCTGAGCTAATGAGTGGTTGAAGCTCAGTGAGTGTGTCTGCGTGCATGTGCCAGTACGCGTTGGTTTTTGTTCTTATGTGTGTGGCTGTGTGCCGTTCTATGCTCTCGCGCGCTATGTATGTGTGCGCATATGTGCACATGTACGTTTATGTGTTTGTATATGTGGGTGTATATGTATGCATATTTGATGTATTTGTTTATATATTTATGTGCATGTGCATGTGTATGTGAAAAGAATGAAACTGAAATGTTAGAACTTCCGCCGAATTTTGCTACTACCAGTCGCTTAAATGTAATTTTATTGTGCAGAAAGCTCACGATATATGCACAGTGTGCAAAGCTGACGAAAATAATTTCCTTGCTGATCAGTGGAGAGGCATCTGAAGGTTTAGAGGCATCTGAATCCTTGGTCTGCCCAACTGGGTGCTCACTGTCAACCTTTAAATTCTAAAGGATTTGAGATTAAACTTTGTATAGTATTTTTGCATGGAAGCAGATATTGCAAAATTAAAGATTTACATCAAGGTCGTGCGAGCTTTTGAGGAAAAAATATGTGCGAAGCGGATACGTTAAATTAGATACTTGGAGGTAGTCTGCAATCATTTGCGATTCGTTTGCGCTTACCTGTCCTTCATGTATCACTGTCATTTTGGCATTGTTGTATTATAGCTTTCCATTGTATTCATCAGTGATTATGCTTTATGCATCCGAATTAAAACAAAAAAAGAGTTCTTTCCCTTGTTGAAGATAATCAAGAAATACCCTCTATTCGTTGCTATTATCAATATTCAAACGTCTCTTCCCTCAATTAATTTCTTTGACGATTCATGGGTGCGTTGAATTCAGCAGCTACAACACCACTAAATGATTTCAGCAAATATGTTCTCTCATATTGAAAAAAGTACCAACGAGTTCATCACATTTTGGTGAATATTACTAAGAAATGAGATTTTCTTGAACGAATACGAATGGCTTGCGCTAAGTATTTACCTTTGATCATCCAGAATGGCCTTCAATTCTCGTAGTTCGTTCTTGACGAGTTGCGACATTTATCGCTCTATTTGCAATATTCACTTTTTTCAATATTGAAAACATTCTTGACTGATATTATATCAGCTCAGAGCTCCAACAAAAATTGTCTTTGATCGTTTTAAAGGCGAAGATCTATGATTTTCGCAAATCCTTGACGGCTGTATTCATAAAACTATTTATTGTAAATCCTTATTTTAACAGAAAATCGATTGGCATAAAACTACTTCCCGAAGGGTTTTTGTTTATTTATTTATTTATTTATTTATTTATTTATTTGCAGAAGGTTTCGCTTATGATCACTGTGATGGACTACGACAAACTTGGATCAAATGATGCAATTGGTCGGTGTTTATTGGGATGTTCGGCAACTGGTGCCGAACTGAGACATTGGATGGATATGCTGGCAAGTCCACGTCGGCCAATCGCTCAGTGGCATACGTTGGGACCGGTTGAGGATCCTGAGAAACCATGAAGGTGCTTTTCTAGTCAATTGTTCTGAGAAATATTCCGCAATCAAACTCTTTATCTGCTTGCCCCGATATGAATAAGTTTCTTCTTGTATCATATAGGCGCCTTGCGGAAAACGCAATACTATTTTGTGGAGAAGTTCCTCATTTCGATATCTATCTAATGATTATTGAATATTTATTTTTACAACTGATCCACTAAAAAACTAATAAATTTTTGGAATCTAACAGCTTCTAAAGCTTTTTAAGGATTTGAATTGCCCACTTGCATTATTTGCTATAACTATTATTTGAGTATACCGATGAGAGAGTATAATGATGAGGCGATGAGGCAATTTCGAAAAATTCGATATGGCGTCTGCGTTGATTATAGTGGAAAGTCAACTCTAATTGACGATGCCGTTCGTTTTTCAACACTCTAATGCGATATTGGCTGATTCAACTTAGCAACTATCCATTATCATGTTATTCTTCCTTTTCTTTTCTTTTTTTTTTTCGACTTCTAAACGCTGATCGTTTCAATGCAAAATCATCGCAATTTGATTTCGATAATCTTTTTGCATTAGCGTCCAATATTGGGCCGTTTTTTTTTTGTATTTTGCATCACTCTCATAGCATAAGTTGGCATAGTCTTTTTGAAAATCATCTATATTGAGAGTGTGTTTTCCCATTTGCATATTGCAATAAATTTTTCTCTTTGTATGAAATAATTCGGCATCTTCACATCTCTAAATTAGTTCTGAAATTGAAAATGTGGATAGGGGGAGAGGAAGTGGAAGAGGAAAGTGGAGAAATGCTTTCCTTGAATTTTCATACTCATTTTCTCGATCTTTTCTTTTTTTGAAAAATTATTACATTTTCATTGGTCTATACTTGAGATCACTTCTACCTGTAAACAATTGTTTCAATGATACGATCATGCAAACAGTTCGCCAATATTCAAATATAGATCATGTTATAAATCCTCAAAGATCTATTGGGGATTATTTTTTGCTTTATCAATCATCACTTTTTATATTTCATTTAATAAGGTGAATTTGAAAAACCGAGACGAGTGCCTCTCAAAATCGCAAAAAAAAAGTGATTAAAAAATTGGTGTAATATAAAAGGTGTGAACTGCTTACAGGTAGAGTGAATTTATTGAGCGTATTTGGCAGATGCCTATTTTATTGTCCACTCAAATTTAGCTCGTTATTTTATGTGTATTTAAAGTGCATCGATATTTATCGCATTCGCATAGTTTCATTTAATAAGCAATTTTAGCGCTGTTTCATTGCATATTTTAGTAATTTGCTTTTTTCTTTTTCTCTCTTTTTCGAATTATTTTGCAATAGTGTGAATTATTCATTGATGATATTTGTGAGATGATTCACTTTTTTTTTCGATCTTTTTGCTTTTCTTTATCTCTCTTCAAATTTCTCTCGAATTGCTTATTTATTATTGTCTCATGCAAAGTATTATGGCTTTCTTCAAATCCGCTGTAAATATTCGTGATACAGCTTTAAATCTTCTCGGCAATTTGTGGGTCACAATTTACGGTTGTTTGAAATCGTTTAACATTTACTTATTTTTCGCTCCCGCTAATTTAACAGCATTTTACTGATGCATTTTTTTTTTTTTTTTTTTATATTACAATGAGCGATGTGCTCATGAAAATAGATAAAGAATTTGCGTAGAATGATACGATGGCAATTCGCTAATGAAATTTTTATTTTTTAACAGCACATTAATTGAGTATTACAAAGCATTAATTGAGCTGATATAATATTGTGGAAACGTTTTCTCTCTTTTGTTGCCAATTTGTTAGAACAATCGTAAAAGAAAGCGTTTATTATTTTTGAATTTTCAATACTTTTAAGGGAATAGTAGACAGTATTATAAGCAGATGACCTCTGAACTTATGGAAAAATAAGTCATTGAAATGTTCAAATAAAAGAGCATGTTTTTCATGTATAGGGACTAGAAGGCTAAATTACTGGACCACTTCGGACATTTAAGAAAATGGTCGCAAAAAAAATCTCCATAGCCTTATGCATTTTTGAAGTAAATGAGTCTGTTTTTTACTCGATGAGGCTCTAGCCTCATCGGAGAGTTGCTAAGAGACGTCGACGTAAGATTAATTCTGCAGATCTCCTCTAACAGGTAAATTTTGTAACTCTAAAGCAAAACACTTGAGTTGCTTTTTTTTGAAATATCTTTGAAGAGGCAAATCTTAGTGACGATTTCTGGGCTGAAGTCATGCTTTGCTTTAGGTCGATGATATGCTCAATTTTTGCTTTGGATTTAGCGCATACGATAAATATAGAGCGGCGATAAACTTTTATTATGCGGGTGCCAGAACATTCCAACCGACCTACTAAATAAAAACGGTAAAAAATTCAATATCGTTTTAGAACGTGCAACATCTCAAATATTAGTGAACGTTTATGATAGTGTGAAGATTAAAGGAAAATCTTTCTGATCGTCCAAAGTTTTGTCGAGTTATTATTATTTTCTGCTATTCAGCATCACATGTATATGATCTTCTAGCTTTTATCTCATTGTTACCATTATGAGACTCTTCTCGTATGATTGTAGTCAAGTGAAGTTTCGAATATTTGTTCAATTATGAAGGTGTTTTCAAATGCTCTAATGAACTGCAATGATAAATGCCGTTAAAGCCACGTTTCTTAACGGCTAATATTCAAATTGGTGAAAATTATCTCAATTTTGTGGCGAATGCCGACTTCACTTTAGCTATGCGAGTAATAAAACTTAGCCAATTGTCAAATCTTGTTGATTATTACTTCATTCATTTGTACTCCTGATATATGCTCGTTGCAGTTGATTTGTTTCGTTTTTATACTGTTTTGTATTTATTTGTGAACAGATTAGATGAATAGTAAGTGAAACAAAACGCCCAGTGCTAATTATTATTTTCCATTGATAGCATCTTTCTGCAATTATTTTTTCATTTACTGCTTGCGAATTTCCTCGAAATATATATTCTTATAGGTTGTCCACAGCACTTTGCTCGTCAATATAAGGAATCTGTGGCCATTGTTCGATCGCTGAAATTGATTGAAATGAATTTTGTATCCATAGATGACCATGCATTAGTTTGAACACTACCCGAACAGTGAAACTTAGATTTGTCGATAATTCGATAGCTCCGGGCAGCAGCGAACTGATACAAGAGAACCACCGGTAAAACAATACAGTCAGCGATTGAAAAACACATATGGTCATTGGAAGTAGTGAAGCATTATAAGCGGCTAGCCAAGAGTGTAGCCAAGCTCAGTCATTGCCAGTTATCCTGATAACGAATAAAATCCATATAATCCTATATTGAGTGCAATTCCCTCATTTGCAGAAGAGGGTGAACTAGAGATTATGTTAGTTTCTAGAAATCACGCCGGACGAGGAACAAAAGGGGAGATGAAGGGAACACTGCGAAGACGGTGAAAGGCAGAAAATTTCACCGCAAAATGTGATGAAATTCATAATTGATGAAAAGAATGTGATGAAAAGAATAATTCACTAAATTTACTCACATTGCATATTCTTTGTTTTGATGTTTGCCGCATATGCCATTATAGCATTGAATCTTTGACGTGCTTGTGGTGAAATTCGACCAGCATAATGAATCTGCAAAGTATGTCATATAGTTTCGAGTTATGCTAACGAATCCTCCTACTTTCAAGTTCATTTTTATGAGAACCATCTTCGTAGTTCTATCAGACTAAGAATTTTTAAAGGCTGAATATAAATAGCTTCGTTGGCGGTCTCAGACAACTATTTTTCTTGCAGCTAACACAGTTGACAAGAATACAACTAGTTTAGGGTTGCATGATGCCTACTAACTATAACATATCTCATGAGGTATAAACTGTCATTCTCAACTTCAGTTGCGTATTAAATGGCCGAGAACATATTGCTAGCCAAGAAGTTGGATTTGGAAGTGCTTCGCTCGAGATGTGAAATGTATCAAACTTGTGAACATCGTTCGACCACTGAAACTGACTGGAAGGCCACAAAATGAGAAATGCTATTTATGTTGGTGCTTCGAACGCACACATCTATCTAATGATGTGCAGTCGTGGCTAGAGTTGCAGCCTGCAAGTTGCGTTTAAACCATTGTGCCTTCTAAGGGTGAGCATACGGCATCATTGCCGCTTAGTCCATACGAGTTTCAAAGGAGACTGTCAAATAACGCAAATCATCATAGGTCTGCATACTTCAAAAGCATAATGATTTAGACAACAGTGCCTATAGAATATAACCTTTTGTATAACGTGGCCGCCGACCAGATCCACTAGCACCGAGTTGAACACCAATCCCACGAGTACAGTGAATACAGTAAGAGTGAAAGTTAGGGGTGAACTCGGCATTATATCGCCATACCCTGCATGACACGATTAGGACCATCTATCAACAACTAGCTTCTTTCATTCAAATTTCTGTAATACGATATATAACGGCTGTCATTAAGACCACATCGAGTCGCATAAAAGTTCATTAGAGATGAGCGGAAAGGAACCTCTATATTCAGTTGTGTTAAAATATGTTGACTGCTAAAATAACTTCAGCAAGGTAAACGTCATAATGCAGCCTATTGTAACAGTATTCAAAGAGAGAAGCGCTCATCTTTTGTATAGTTTAGCGCTCCGCAACCTTTGGCGCTGCATTTAACAACGAAATTTCTTAACGATGTCTTGTAGACAATGAAGGTATGTATTATAATAACACTGTGCTTTATAGGCTTGAAAGTTGCTTCACGCTGGAGTAGTTAACCATTATACTGTGAATTGAGACTTCGAACAAATTTTAGAAATTATTAATTGCATTTATAGATTGCTTTATATTTGAATAAGAATATCTTTGGTACCAAATATGTGTTTCAGCCGCCGAGATTTCTTATTGGTGCTTCAAATCCGACTGCCACATTCAGCAGTTTTTTTTAACAGAACAAAGCTAGCTGCTAAATTACCACTATTACAAAAGTTTCGTCTAGTTATGTTGTCGATACTGTGATTCCGTCGAAATGTCTCAACTAAAAACTGCGAAAGTGCCGTGTCATAAGGAGTTTGAACATTTTCCCTCGCAACAAGCAAACTGAGCAATTCTTGAACAAACGCCACGGTACAAACATATATCATACCGATGCTGAAGGTGGATATGAATGAGAAGTAAATTGTCTCTAGAGTCGACCATCCGGGTTCCCAAAGTAATGGTAGGAGACCGACGGTCAGTGGGTATATCGCTGAGATAACGAGTAGAATTGAAAGCGATTGTGAATTGAAGTCGACAAATGCCATCTGTCCACCGAACTGTTGTTGAAGACGAACGTAAATATGAAGTATGAATGAGGCGACAAACTTTGAAATATCGCCGATTGTGACCAATGCAAGAGGAACACCAATGAGGCCATATAGGACGAGCAGGATACGGCCTAGTGGCGTTACAGGCACTTGGTTCCCATAACCAATTGTTGTGATCGTTGTACTGTAAAGCGAGAAACATTCTCTCAAATTGAGCTCATGTAGCATTTCACTCGTAATTAAATAAATACCTCCTTGTATTATTCGGCACTATTTCGTATTCAGAAGTATTCTGTGGTCATCATTAAGCTTCACGCTTAGGGTTTTTTCGGCATGGAATTAGGGAATGTAACTAACTAGTGAAATCAAGCCTAAACTCGTCATGTGAGCTTGATTCAACAGTGCTCACTTTGTCAATGGATTGCTCTTAGCAGAATTTTCGAACACAGGAATGCCGCATATGTTATTTTGAACAGTCAAAGGATGGGTGAAGATATTACGGCTTCTTCATCTGGATTGCGTCAAAAGTGTTTGTACCGCAGCCGAAACCCAGAACTCGGGCTGCTCAAGTAGAGTGGTAATCTGAAAGTCATGTAATCGTCAAGAGATCACTGAAAATTGAATAGCGGCCATATCGATTCACCTTTCAAGCAAACTTTCATTAGGGTAGTGCAATACTTTTGCCCTTAATGAATAAAGATATTCCAGTGTTTTATTAAATTATTAATTTTATAAGCGCTTTTAGTTTGTTTTTTTTTCAATGCCATAAAGGAAGTTTTCTCATACGATGCGAACGGTAGTGAATGATAAAGGTAACGGAAGCGATTATGTCTCATAGGATTTATCACCACCCTTGGTGTTCGCTTTATACATGCAGTTTTGAAATGAGATGTTCTTCATCACAAAAGCTAAGAGATGTAGAAATTTGAACAACGAACAAAAATCTAATCCCCTCTCGCATTCCCCTTCCCCTAGAGTACTAATTCCCAAACTACATTTAGACGGCGCAACGGCGCCGAAAATCACAATCATGATGCTTTCCCAAACCATAGTATCGTTTTCGACAGTTGCATAGTAACAGCTCAAACTTGTGAGATTTGATGAAGGATCTCGTCAGTGTATGCAAACCGGCTGGTAAATTTATGCGCATTTTGGAACACTTCCGAGCTTCCACGAGTCCAGGAAATCCTTCTTTCCCCGTTATTCAGTTTTGCAGAAACGTCGCATTCGGTGCTCCATGAGTGAAAGCTTCCATTCTGAAGTTTGATGGCCACATGGACATCCCTAACTGCGGCTAAAGCAAGGTATTAAGGAATCGTATGGAGTTATGCAAAGCCTTACGGAGATTCCATATACTACCATATTTCGATGCACCAGACTGACTAATGCGAATCCTGACATAGCGATTCTCGAAGCTTTATTTCACAGCATAATGTTTTACTGTCGCTAATTTCATTAATAAAGTATTCATGAAGTTTGCTCTCTATATGGACTTTTGTGAGACCATATTCCATGTCTTAATTAGCGTTTAAAAGACAAATTGAATGAAAACTTTAGTAAGTTGACGTGAATTCAAACGGCGATTATGAATGATAGTGTTGTTAAATATAAAGTGCAACGAAGCCGAACTGAATCAAAATGAGTTTTTTAGCGGTGATTATCCTCAATAAAGAGCTATTATTTTTGCATTAGAAAGTAAACGTTGATATTGTTTTTCAATAAGTACGCTAAGCTATTTAGTTACTCAAGAAGATTGGCCCGTAATTTTTGGTCTTTTATGAACGGAGGTGCTATAATTTCTAAACATTTTGGTGCCTCTGATCGATGAAATTACATCCGTATAAGTGAAACGAGTTAATTACATAGTATTTTATCTATATCACCGAAATAACGTACGATATGCATATAACAATAAAAATGGAGCAACGAAAAAAAAAGACATTGAATTATTCATTAGTGAGTGAATTTCAGAGGAATTCGAGTTTTTTTTCTCCATTATATGCGTCATTCCTTTAAAATATTTCTACCACGTAAATAGATTTCAACAATGAAAAAAAAAATTTCTGAAGAGTAAGAGAAGTTTTTCATATGTAGCTAATGCATTTCAAGTTTTTTTTTTTTTTTTTTTTGCTTCGAGATCCCGTCAGCAAAACTGACGTCCCGTCAAGATGAGCAATTATTCGATGCGAAATGGGGCATTTCATAAACGTTCTTTACCATAATGGCATAGAATCTCATTTTGCACAAAGTCGTTCTTCGCGCTCTTTAACAACTTCTTTATTGAAATGCAAAGGCTTTAAAATCGAATTTTGAGCATGCGGTATTGTTGAATTTTAAGCATATTTGCATTAGATGTATGATATTTTTACCATTTATATACCTCAGAAAATTTTGAAACGAAAATAATTGGCACCTGAATAAATTGTCACCACAAATAATTGGCAGCAATAATCAACTGTCATCACAAATACAACGAGTCAATGGCAAACCACAAATGAGATCGTCTCTGTGTAGAACAGCGCGAAATTTCTAACCCTGGATTTTAGTGAAGATTTTGCGAGTAATTGCTCAATATTGGCGGAGATTTCCAACAAATTTGTCAATCTAGTGAGCTATTGAATATGCACATTTTGCTTAACGAACAAAGCTGTGGATATAAAGCTTATCCGTTACTCGATAAAAACTGAAAATGGCCTAGTCAGCATTCAGTCCTCTATCATCTATTCTAAATGACGAATTGTATTTTCGTATTTCAACCATTATTGATGCTATATATATATATATATATATATATATATATATATATATATATATATATATATATATATATATATATATATATATATATATATATATATATATATATATATATATATATATATATATATATATATATATATATATATATATATATATGTTCTTCGTTCAATGCTACACGTATTGAATGTTTCACTATGAGCTTCTCAACTGATTAGATCAGATTCATCACACAAATGTACTCATTCCTTTGAATAATATGTAAAAGAAAGCCTTAAGATGCTTCAACTCGGTATCTCTACGACGTACCATGGGAAATACTCTGCACTGTAGGGTATCAATCAGAAACTATTACAGAGTTCAATATTGCAAGAGATTACGAAGCATAACTTAACTTTTCAATCTTGGTCAACAACTCAAGAGTAGGATTACAACTCATTACTTAACGGCACATCAAGGTATCGAGCAGAATTCTGCTAAAACCTTCCACATCTACAAAATTCTCACCATGAATGCAAACATTTTGTTTCATAAAAACGCACACATGCACAAACTCGCGCACAAAAACACAACCGCACGCATCCGCACACATATGTACACAGACAAGCACGCCCACATACAGACATATGCAAATGAAGGCGCAGACGAGAAGAAACATACCTAAGCACACAGTTATGCTCGGACACGCTTGCACGCGCACGCCTTCAGACAAAAACATGCGCAACACACAAGTACTAACACATACAGGCATATGAACACACTGCATACAAATACATATACGCACACAGACCCATGCACAGACGCAAACAGACGTGCCCGCACATACACACTCATATACGCACACACAAGACTTATGTGGTGAATTTAGCAATCCACGCCGTCCTGCGGCCGTTTATGTGATACATAGTGCCACTGTTGATTCAGGTAACTACAGCCATTTGATTCGCCACAATAAACGACTTGATATTTTAAAGTAGTGAGCGGAAGATGAATGGATTTAGCGATAAAGTAAATCGACTGATTAATGTTCGTTAATCAAAAAACAAACCTGGTGAAGAAGAAAGCATTTGCGAATGTCCAACTCGATGAACTGCATAGTGAATTTGATTGAGTGAATAATTTAAACATCAACGAGATATATTCATCGGTCATTCGATTGATTTGTGATTTATTCACTCGTATTACTTCAAATAAAATCTGTTAGAATTTATGAATTACGCTAAATTTTACTTTTCCAGCAATTTGATTATTCTGCAAAAAAAAAAACTATTATCCCTGAAAGTAAAAAAGCTTTTAGAGCAAAAACAATGATGTGCAGTATTTTCATTTCAAGCACTTGTGGCTTCAGTTAATGAAAAAAATAAATTAGTGAGTAAAATAGGAGCATTTTAACGGTAGTTTGCACTAGTTTACTAAATAGTGTAATAATGCCGAGCGTCGTTTTGTTCGATGCGTTGCTTTACGTACTTTGATGAAGGATTGGCGATCGAATGCTTATGAATGCCCGAAACGTTGTTGTCGTCGAAAATTGTCCTTATATCACGACGAAAGATCCTTTTAGCATAAATCAAGGTAACTGTTCTAGTCACTAATTTGAACTCATGAACAGAAATTCTGTTTATGAGAAATAGCTACGTTCCACGCCAAGATCACCCACTCTTCCCGACTGACCATCTCCATTGCAAATTGCAGGTCTTGAGTGATGGACATAACATCAGCAAGTGTATATTTTTCTACAACCGAACATAATGTCAAATCTTCAGTCATGGGTTCGGTAAGCGGTGGATTTTATAGCGAATTGTATTGGGAAATGTTGGTTGATTAGCCGTTTTATGAGATGCATGCATCGAGACGACGTGGTGAGTGGAATTGCAAAAAGCGCATACCATGACACTCTACCTGATATGACCTTCTCTTTTTTTTTCGTTTCCCGGTGACATTTAAAACAACAATTTTTGTGAGAAACAACGAAAGGGTTTTGTTGTTTGATCAAAACGCTATCGGAAAACAAGTATTGAGTGGTATTATTTTGTAAATGTTTGTGCCAAAAAATGAAATATTAAAGGCTCACTTCCAAAACTGTGCTTGGCTGCTGTCTCAATCAAAGCGTTCGCAGCAATATGACGTAATCTCTTTGCTTGACAGCATTGTTCGTTTTGATGAGAGCCTTCGACAATCATAAACATAACCGATCCAACAGCCATAAATAGAACTAATAGGCCAACCATCAAAAAATGAATCCCAATTGCAGAATATTTTTGCTCGCCATCTGATTTCAGCTGAAAAATCACCTGGCAGTCTATGTATCAATTAATTCGGCAATTAATTTAACATTGATTTATTGCTTAATAATTAGTCGACAAAACTTCATTGCCAATAAATCAAAGAAGAAGTCTATTCATTTAGAAAGTGATTTATATTTAACAGCTTACATTCAACGATGCAGCATATTCGATAAGATCATAACTGCTATTTTATAAAAAGCAATGCTTTCTATAATACAATTACACAATCGAGTAAATATGCGCTTGGATAAAATATATGTAAAGTTTTACTCATCATATGAAGGTACAAGTTCGTCGTTTATTGAACCGCTTTAAACCTGTAACGAGGCGTTAAACCTCTGCTCGGCACCTTCAGAGAGAAGAAACATATCGAAAGATTCTAGTGCAAGTGAGGATATTATCGACTAACGAATCATTGGAAATTCTCTCACCGAAATCGGAAGCTTTCTTTTGTAAGCTTTTTGCATGTGGCGAGATAAAAATTTTTTGAAAGAGGTCAACTCGATTGCCGAATTTCCACTCAACGCTTCAATTCGGCTCAAGATTTTTTTCGAACTTCAGGAGGTCGGAGTCGGAAGAAGAATTCCGGCTGTAGCACAATTACTGATTTGCAGTTAACGTTCGTGCCGAACAAATAGTTCTAAATGACGTTATCTGAGAAGTACTACAAAAAATCTCGTTCAGTGGATCGTTTAGATTGCCAAAGAGAGCGTGCCATAGAATTTCATGCCTTTCGGTTTTTCTAAAAGACAAAATTTGGCTTCTCTAGTGTCGCAAATTTTTGGCCACATCTGATGAGCTAAGATTTTTCTTTATTGCTGCCAGCCATCATTTTTGCAGCGATCTTTGCGCAAACTTAAACTTCGAAGTTTGCAAGCCGCCTTTACAACTGAAATTCAAAGTTTTACCCATTTCCCATTACTTTCCAAGATTTATTCAAGTTTTTCAGCAGACTGTCCACCAGTAAACGTCAGAACTTTCGGATTGCTATATTCTATTAACTGCATACTATTAAAAATGAGCTTCTAGAGTTGAAAAGTTTGGATTCATTGACTTTCAGTGGCCCGCAATTCCTACATTTACTTGCTTTTAATGATTCCTAAATCGACCTCAGATAGCCGACAAATTCTTATCCGATGTGCATATTTTGGAGTAGGCAAATTAACAATTTCGCTTTTCCGCAAATACGCAAGATGCCTTCTTGTAACCGGAGGAATGGAGAAACGAAACTGTAGCCGCATTGATTTTATCATAATGTATTGGTCTATGGAGTCGTAAGTTGCATCGTGCGAGGTCAAAAGCGGTTCAATGCTAGAGACATCTAAAGCAACCAATGTTAATCACCTTTCAATGTTGCACGTGTAACTCCTTTGAAGGTGCCGTCGGCAAATTATTTAGGCATTGAAGATTTCATGAATTTTATATTTACCCAATTCAATTCAACCTTCTCGTCCCTATCCGAAGTTTTAAAGAATTACGCGCGAGTCGATAAGCTGCTTCCGATTATGGCGATCTACTTAAGGATCCCAAAAAGCATAACTAATAATTCTTTAAATATAGTTTTGATAGATTCGAAAATATGTGTATTATCTATAACACTTGTCAATATTTATAATTTAAATGGTATATAACATCTCTTCGTTTTTTCGATCTATCGTAGAGTAGTTTTAGGCAGCAGCTCATAATTTACAAAATAAGAAACCAGAGAAAGAGTTCCTCAAGTATTGCTCTTTTTTTTTAGAAAATTACAAGAAATAGACGTCATTAAATAAAGAGCCCAATCGTTTAAAGAAAGTACTCTGCTAGTAGCAAACATTATATCACAAACCCACAAATACATTTTCACTCATAAAAATCGACAAAAAAAAACGCTTATGCGTCGAGATAATCGTGATTTTAACGTCGTCTCAAAATCACTCATCTAATACATCCACCTGCATTTCTAATTTTAAGGTGCCCAAATCAGCCATTTACTGCCCTTTTACTCACCTACAGTTTTAAAAAACAACTGTTAAAATCAATCACCTCTATCACCTGTACGAACTATTCATTTCCACGTCACTGAGTCAAGCGAAACGTTGAGGTGATGAACTCGTCCAATCGAATCATTTTTCCAACATTTGTAATTTTCAGCAACATTATTTGTCTATAGGGTGATAACGCCCGCTATATTCTTATATACTTTCGCTTTTTGCGTTAACATTTCATTGCTTTTGCCGCATTATGCACTTCAGCGGCATTTTGAAAATAATATGAGATTTTAAGTGAATCTTTATTGAAAAAAAAAGTCAATAAGAAAATTTTCATGGCAATTCCTAGTGCTAACTAAGACAGATCGCAATTGCAAAAATTGTCCCACTTGTCTTTCCTTTCATAAAATCAAAGTCAACTTTTTGTTGGCTGTCGATTTTTCCATTGAAAGAGCTATTTCCTCTGTCTAGCCGTTCACAACGTGATTGCTGCAAATAAATGGAACCGCACATCAAAGCAAACCAACGTTGATAGTATTTAAGCCAATTCAGCCGATATCGCATATATTGCAAAAACGCACAATGATATATTTGCTGATGTTGGAAACACGCCACTATTTTGATGACAAATTGGCAATATTGCCCTGATGGCTATATGCATCAACGGGCGATCTCTCAAATAAACACTAAAATTATGGAATTTATTTTGAGGACTCCATCCTCCCCTCTTCCAAATATAAGCAATTCGATCAGCTTTCAAAGAAGCATTCGATGAGAAATAAAAGCAAACAGCGGCGATTAACTTTGAATTAAATGTGTAAAAGTGATTCAGCATTGCCGATTATGAACTACGCTCACTTTTTCAAGTTTTCAAGCCAGCATATGATCCACTAATCTGTTATTTTAAATCAATGTGAGAGCGCATTGGAAAAAAAAAAACGCCACAACCATAAAAGCAAATGCACGTCTTTGTATGTTTGTGTAGTTCCAATCATAGCAGCTGATCGCACAAATAGATAAAGCGCAAAATCCACCAATATATGCCGGTACTAAGATATTATTTCCACTATACAAAGTATGAATAGACAAATTTCATATCATTTTGAGTGCCAATAATGAGTATGATCACTCGGAGTAAATTTAGAACTAGAAGAAGTCACCTAAGATGATGAAATAAATTTTAATGTAATAGTTGCTCGCTTGTGAGGTGAAATTCCCAAAATAGTACAAAATATGGAAGTTGTATGCATATGCATAGGGATGGATTCCATATAGATGTGCTACTCAACGATTTGCGAAAATGTTTTAAATCGATGAGTGATAAGTGATGGGTGATAAGCTTAACAAATGATAACAATAAACGCTAGAAATTGAAAATATCCCTACAAAACAGAATAACTGATATTCAATGTGGATTCGACGATTGATAGTGTCGTTCACTATGAAATATGGCAGAAAAAATCAAATAAAGATGTAATAGCACACATCGAAATATTATATTTTTCCAGAATATGCGAGAAACACAATAAATCCAAAGCGATTATAGTCATATAAGTAAGGAATAATATCAGAAGAAGAAAAAAGATCGAAAATTCTACAAACGTTAAAACAACTGAAGAGCCTCAGGTTACGCTTACTGTCACTGGTCTTTCATCATAGATCGCCCTTCAATTTTTCTTTCGATAAGTTTGCTGAGTGATTAGTCGAAGACAAGGTATACATTCGCATAGGTGAATGCCTTTGGATGGACTCTGGTGTCAAGAATCTATGCAAAAGAAAAGAATAAAAAACCGAAGTTGTGATATAAGAAGACGTTCAATGATGAACCTAATTAAATGGCAAATTATCAGCATACCTTGAATTCGAGGGATCGTGCAAGAACCATAATATTTTGATAAGAAAACTTTTTTGAAGATTACAGTTGCAATTAGCAACAACCACGTGTGAAATAAGCTGAGAGTGCTTTAAACGGATTGCATCGAGATAAAGGCAGTGACGACGGGTCACGCCTCACGACGCTTAGCAAACGACACTCCCTCAATCGCCTCGAGTGCTAATGCCTCAAACTGCACTTCAGTACGTTTACTTTTTCCGATTCGATTGCAGAACAATCGTAAACGTTTCTCAAATCAACTATTAGAAGATTAGCTTCGATATGCTCAACAAATCGTCAGTTCTTGCAAATGCTTTAAAATTCATCGACAACTGTACACGAGTCAAGCAATCACTTAATGAAGGTTGTTGGAATTCTCAATAAAACTCCCGAGTTGCTTCACAAGACTATGGGAGTTCTTTAAATATTGTACAGATTCTCTACAAAATTTCACTGATCCCTTATAAGACTATCGAGAATTCCCGCAAAGATGAGAGGATTTACTCTAATAGTGGTATGGTTTCCTCAAGGGTGCAGAGATAGATACTATATTGTGGCATAGACGACAGCAATGTGGACATCAGACATGGAATTCAATGAATGATAATTCTTGCTGCTTATCAGAACATTCCAAGCTTTACTTGAGTGCAAGTGAAGCTTTCTAACAGCAAAAAATGAAATGCCGCTATCTAACAGTAAATTGATTGTTTAATTCAACAGATCCTCTTCCCTTAGGCGCACCATGTGCAATCACTATGCTGCAGTCGCTCGTTTCAAAGCTTTACGCAATTTTTTGTTGCAAGCTTTATTTTTCAGTACAGCATCGTCTCATTTTTTTTTTGGAGGGGGGGGGGTGCTTATAAATCAGAAAAGGGGGGCTGACGAGTAAAATGTGTATCAGTGCATTAAGAACTCTTTTGCGCCAATGAAGCGAGCATGAGGCTTATTGGTCAACCTTTATTGGTCGAGCGGACGTCTTAATATTGGATTGTTTTCGTATGCATATCCTTCAAAGATCTTTTTCGACCGCTTGAATTGTGAACGTTCAAACGTTCAAACGTGCAAGTGCAAGATTCATCTGTCATTTGGACATATTCATAAACATTGCAAATAGATAATAGACAGGAATTTCAATAACGAGAGAGCGCATCAGCAATCATTGGAAAAGATATGCTCATGATTTGCAGATAATATAAAATGAGGTATAGGTCGCCTTAAAGCGTTACACAAGAAAATGACTAAAATTCAACAATGTTGAACGACGGCGGACCTATACTATAACAGTGCTATACCACATCTTATCAAATAGCCACATGAAATACCGACTCTCAGTTCACCAATAGTGTCAGATATACTTTGCTCTTCGGCAAAATGAACACGCAGTTTCACTGCTGACTTCATCTGATTGTATTTACGTTTCAATTGAACTTTTGAATAGACATCACACACGAATGTCTATAAGAGTGATGGAAAGTGCACACCTCTTATTCATAAACATCTGCTTGGCTCATTCAACGATAGAAGTATTTTAATATTTCATCTACTAAATTATGATAAAATATGATTTTAATAATTAAGATGATCAGCGATAATTTAAGGAATATTTAAATTGCAACCGAAGAAATAATTCGCTAAACTAAAGACAATCTTTTGCATAATATGAACTTCTTATGTAATGGATGATTACTCAACGACATATTAGTATAAGTGATGTTATACATAAATTTCTCATTTTAATTGAGAGAATATAAAGGATTCCGATTAATTTTTCTTTTCAAAACTGTTTAAAATATACTTACTTTTCTCAATTCTTAAACGTCACTTCCATATGGCCTATTAGTAAGTGTAAGTTCAACGCTTATATCGCTGAATGGGTAGTTATGCGGCTATCTTGTTGACAACGCATACACAATCACCGTGTATTATTGCCCTATAGTAATGTATGCCAATCCCAGGTATTTGCACACTCATCTATGAGATGTGAGTTTAATGATGCAGTATGAAGTTATCATCAGAGTGCGAATTTCCGCCTTTTTTCAGAAAATTCGGTCCTTTGTCTAGCACTCACCTCGTGGTTCATCGAACTTTGGAAATAAATAACCCTTTTCTACTCTATTCGATTTCGACCCAAATCAATGTGTAACTACTAGCTTAGGTTATTAGCTAGCAATATACAATTGTAGAGCATTATTAGCAAAGTACTTTCGCTAAAGGGTTAGACAGTATTGCTGCAAGGAGCAAAATATAGATACAACAACTTCTAAGGAATGATATTTCCGGTGTGTTTGCAATTTGTAGCACTTTGCAACGCACAACGGTCAACTAGATCACTATGCAACATTTGGACATGCGGATTTAAATAGTGTAGTGTGATGAAACTTGCAAGTGAATTGCAGTGAAGGATGCAGCTGGAGAATTTAGCAGTGTGTTGATTGTTGACAGCGGAGGTGGTGGATAAGGGGATGGAGGAGGCGGTTATGTGAGCGCCCCAAATGTAGATGCTATTCAGCTCAAATGGACCGGCCCTGTAGAGCGCGTTGCTCGCAGTTTGCTGCAGTGCGCAGTGCCTGTCATCGGACAAAAAAAATTGTCCTTCTGCAGTGAGCGAGCCATGCTTGGTGATGATAGTGTCTTGCGATAGGCGCCAGGTTCATTTTCGCTTGATAAATTGGAAATGATACCTTTGTTCACCTACTCGTATTTCGTTTGAATTTCAGGTAAAATTTGATATTATACGGCACTCATATATGGACACCCTGGTAACCTTATAAGAAAATATTTAGATGCGTATTGGCCTTTGAAAAAATTTTCTAATTTTTGTTGTTCAGAATACACTATTAGGTAACAAATCGTCAATCTTGAATCCCACATGCTTAGATTTGATTTTATTCTTTGTTCTAAGGTTGTACTTAGGCATTCGCGCATTCTCTAATTCTCCCGTTCCGCTTGCTCGAGTTTACCTGTCCCTTGGTCATGTTAAACGTGCGAAGACTCTGTTTCCTGGTGGAATTCCGAATGCAACCGCTTTCTGTTTTTTGAACTGTGGTTCATTCGCCCCATATTCATGCTGCCGCTGATCACTTCCATCGAAACTTGAGACCTTTGATATTGGTTGCCTTTGATTTCGCTTTTTTCTCTGTACTTCTCCGACTAATATTGCCGTGTTGTTTCCTTTTATGCTCGTTTTGTGTTCACACTCTTAAACTTCCCATTCGGTATGTCGAGAAAGTAGTAAGCGTCAGGTCCTAAAATGATCCTAATATAGTAACATCTGATGGACCGACCTGAAAGTGAACGCACTGAAGAAAAATAGAACGAACTAATCACGTAGATGAACGCTCATTGAATGTTTAAGAGTAAACACTAGATGATGGCTTCTGATGTTCATCTGTAGGATTAGCTTTGATTTCGTCAAAAATTCCGCAGCTGCGAAATGGGAGGCCGGGTCCTTGGACGATTTTTGAAACCGCCTAGGTCGAGGCCCTCCAAAACCGTCCCGGTCCACCCCAAGAGACCCAATTCCATTAGTATATATCACTGTATTCCTTTTTACTCCTCGGTCTCAAGCGCTTCTAAACTCGGTTGACTAAGTGATTTGTCGTTCAGAGGTAAACATTTTGTTTTCGAGTTGTGAAGAGTATCGGCTGGCGAAAAAGAAACGATCGAAATCACTCAAGTTAATGATCACGAATGCTGATTCTCTCACTCCCCTCCCCACTCCCTCCTTCTTTCAATAAAAATCATTCGAGGGGGCTCAAAATTTGTGGCCACCGCAAACACTTTGATGGAACGCGAAAGCTGTTCACGAGATCCTAAATGTCAACATCAGTTACCGGGCAAAAAGTAACAGCTTCCAATATTTCTTAAAGAACGTTCTCAGTGACAAAGTTTCATACGGCTCAAGGCCGTTTGCCCTTAGAAAGACTTCGTAATGGACAACTATAAAAGATGCGAGAGAAGGAATTGATTTTCGGTTATTTATACTCACTATTCCATAAGTTCATTTTTATGCTTATTTTTTACGACATGACCGTGGACTGTGAGGTACCGATGACGTGATTGCTCTCATGCAAAGCAAAAAATAAGCGTCCCCTTTATGTCAAGTTTCTGCCGAAGCAAAACGCATATATATATATATATATATATATATATATATATATATATATATATATATATATATATATATATATATATATATATATATATATATATATATATATATATATATATATATATATATATATATATATATATATATATATATATATATAATATTTACATTAATACAACTCTTGCTATTGCTTCACATTTATGAGAAAATGCTCTAGTTGGGCGCTTTAAAGCTTTTTTTTGCACACTGATGGAACATTTTTCGATGGGAATTCTTCTGTTGTTACGTAAATTTCGAAAAAATGTACATGTTATACCGTTTCGTGCGTATAAAAATTCGTGTGTACATCTGATTGGCCCAGTACCTTGAACGAACTTATGAACGTCGATGACCGCAGTGATTACCAAATATAGTTTCTCTCTGGACTAATCTTGTATCGCTAATTTTACTCGATTTGATCAACTATGAATTGACTACACTTCTTTTTGCTGCAAAATCTACCAGTGGTTTTCACTGAATAGTCTTTCCAACGGGCCACTGCAGTGAACTTGTCGTTGAGGAAAACTATACAATAAAATGGGTGTATAGGTAATTCGATGGACGGTATATAAGCTGTAATTGTGTGAATGGTATATTTTTTTTGAAGATGTTAATATAAGCCATTTCACTTAGTGAATTTACTAAAGCGCATATTGTGCCGTTCTCCTTAGCATTCATTATACTTTCTAATCTTTTACTCAATAATAATTATAATAAGTATGTTGTATGTGCGTTTTATTTGTCTGCAGTTTCAACGAATGATCTCCTCTTCAACTGTTACATTATATTGTAAAATATCAATTCATATTTACAACCGTATGCAAGCTGTGAGTCTTATAGCATTTCACTATCAACTGATAAGTTCTCACTTTTTGAGTTTTTGAAGTTTGGAGCTTTTCTCTTAAAAAAAAAAACGCGCAAATGCATTGCAATAGTTTCATAATGTCACTCATCAAAGTGTGTTTATTTACTATGTTTTCTTCATTAGTGCTAAAAATAGTATCCTCAACCATATTTCTTCCAGAAATTTAATAGGCCCGGTCCAATGCAACTTTCTGCTTTTCAATTCCTCATGATCTGAAGTCTCAGTGGATCATATCAGTGCGCGATTGCATGTTCACGTTGAATGAAAGTGTCCGTCTCAACGGAAGTGTTCCCTTGCATATCGAATATGGCTTCACATTCCACTAAGTTACTGTTGCATAAAGTAGCCACAATTCGCTGCTGCAATGGATAAGATGCTTCATTTTTAGCCGAATCTTTAACGAAAAATTTGGTAAATGAATTTTCATACCCTTATGCTGTTCTAAACGATCGGCTAGAAGGAAGCGCAATTGTAGCATTTGTTTTCCATATTCACATAAATGGCAATTTTTCGACGCTATATGACCCGTGTACTGATTTCATTGAGTTAAAAAAAAAAAGAAAGGAACGCGATTCGTTTAATTTTTTATCAAAGCGGTTATATATCGAAACAAAAATATAGCGTCTTGTGTGGAAAAATTTCATCATAAATATTCATTGAAAATTGTTGCCATTACAAATATCTCTGCAAACAGTGTTATTATTCGTAACTTAAGCGTGAAAGTAAAACGTATGATATTGGTTGGGGTCTGCAGTGTTTCGAAGGTTTAATATTCCTAAGAGAGAAAAAAGAGAAATATATGAATGCATATAATCATTACATCACAAATGTTTGACCGGAAGGTGTTCGTAATTTTGTGATTTGATGTCTTCACAATAATGCAACACGGTCCTGTGGGGAATCAAAAAATATTCGGAATATTTGCATTCTAAGAGTTTTTTCGGTCTAGGTAAAGACCTGTGCAATGTGTGTACAAATATTTAGCCTCTTCACTTGCTTTTGTGTTATGAAATTGCAAACGGGATCTCGAATATTCTCTTGTCGCAGTAGTGAATGTACGAATGACCTCAGGGACAGGACCTTTAAGAGTTTCGGATGAATCATCGCTCTCACACCCAAGGGGGGGGGGGGGGGGACAGAGGGCTTCACCTCAGAGTTGTCCGCTTCAGCTGGAACGGAGGACGCTTTATCTTCTGAGCGCGTCATGGGCACCTTGATTTGATGAGGAGAAAAAGATCTAGTAAATGAAGTCTGCTGTTCGTATTCATCCAGATGCTGCTTTGTTTAAAAACGTTTCTTTGTGTTCAGGATTGAGGCACCCGGCAATTGTAAATTAAAGCGATGACGGAAGATGCAAACTGCATAAATTGACCGTGTTATCCGAGTGAATTTAACCGTTTATCGCATCCTGCGATCAGGCGTTTATTTCGACACGTCATCGCTTCGGCTCATGCAGCGCTCGTTATGTTCAATAAATGGAACATTTCCTATCTATCTTATTGTGCGCTTTTTTTCAATATCACTTATTCTTTCAGCTCATATTTTCCCCTACACAATAACGATTTTTAGGTCTAGCTCCGCGCTCTGTTTGCTTTTATTCTCTCTCTCTTTCTCCTCATCCTCTCTCTCTCTCTCTCTCTCTCCAAGTGACTATTTTTCTGCATGGCTCTGTGTTTATTTTCTGAGTTGTTAAGAATGCAACAAATCAACATAATTTAAGCGCTGGTTTTGTGAAGTAATATATGTATACACTGATCATTATTACAACGCCCTGAAATGTGGCAGAATGTTTAGTGCTTATGCTGTTACGAACTTTCGATGCAAGACATTTGTATTACTAGTTATTTGAGTCATGAAAGAAATCGACGAGAATCCCACATTAAGAACCATTTGCAACTGAGGTCCTTTGCGTCAGGGACTTCTGTGATAGATATTTACCCCTGGAAACCTCCCATCGCGAGTGCCAACGTTGCAGAACGTTTTCATCCTGGACGTTCGCGCCAGGAGAATTGTATTGCGAGATATTTGAACACTGGTGGAAATGCTTAGGGTGCTATTCCCCCTCACAGCATCGAAGGCCGCTCCTGTTTATTTCTCGCGTGCAAGCGTTGCATCGTCATAGTGCTTGATGCCCATTGCAATCCGAATGGTGTTTATTTGTAGGCATTAAACGCCTATATCGTGGTTGTGCTCTCGCGGCGAGGAGGAAAAACCGATTTCAAAGCCACAAAACTTTCTGCCTGAAAATGTGCAAGCTGTAGTCATCAGAAATACCTGTACAGCAAAATTACATACGTCTCTCTATGAAGAGAATTTTTTCATATATGGGAGGTGAGTTATTGCTGATACCTTGCATCCGAGAACTTCAGTGAACAATTCCGTGACATGCGCTTACAAAGGTTATTTCGCATAGCTTTGTCAGCGGAGCTCATTAACTGTAGATGGCTGATTAGCATAAAGCATGCATCACAGACTGCCAAAAAGTTTTACATTCAGCATTTTTAGCATTTGCAGTAAAGTGATATTAACTGTTTTCGACCTACTCGTTTAATGTGCATTTATTGTAGCTTTTTTTTCTTTTCGAGGCCAGCATTCAGGTTCGTCCATACAGGGTTTTGTAAAGGTGTTGGTCCCTGCTTTGCCCCCTACCTTTGATTTCACCCCCAAGGATTCGCAAATTCCTTCACTTCCAGGGCTGTACCTGATGTTATGTAAACTGGCAACAAGACGAGAGGTCAAGGTTCTTTATTGGGCCTCAATAACAACAGTAAGGCGGAGGGGATAACACGACGTCATCTTAGCGTGAATGATGCCACCCCTGCGACAACGGGCATCACGAACTCCTTACGCTCGACACATTCCGTGGCCTGGCTGCGCACTGCTACGGCCGTCGCAAGCACGACACCTCAGGCGAGAAGCTAGAAGCAAGCTGCTGTCCTGTAATCAAACGCGTCATCTTATAGGCACCGGTCCTTGCCTCAAGGCATCTGTAGAGAGTTTGCTCTATCCCATGATCATCACTTCTCTGCTGTGCCCAAAAGCTGTCGATATACGATTCATTAATCGCTCCTTACATGCCCCTCTCCGCTCTGAGATTCTCTCTCGAATCTCGAAAATATTGGACAAGAGGCTAGCGAACATAATTGGAGAGGAGGTAGATCTTAAAGCAATTGTGTCTATAAAATAAAACTTCCACTGAAGGCGGCATTGTTTTATGTGACACGATAAATTATTGCTTTTCTCAAATGTATGACAAATTAAGCATTCGAATGGATTATCATAAAGGTGATTTTAAATCTGGAAGCCATCCAGGGCTCAAGCAAATCGACGAGACAGTGTGAGCCGCTATCTCCAATCGAGTCGGTTTCTCATCTGGCAAAGTGTTAACGGCGTAAACCTTCGTACTCCTGGCGGCGCCAGCCTCTGAGCACTTCCGCTGCCACGCTAAAGTTTTCCTGAAGTGCGCACAATGCGATTGCGAAAATGCGACCTCTTTAAGTGCAATCTCGACCTACCGTACTATGTAGCAGCAGATGCAATGTGCTACCAGCTTTCAGTTTGCAGTTCTCAATCAAGCATTTTATCACTTGTTTTTGTTTGTATACAGTTGTGAGGTATAAAGTAGTGTATGGGAGGGGGTCCCATGAGCGGGGGCTCATAGGGGATTCGAGTGGAGGATTTTCCGCACCATGTGATGTAACGAATTATATTCCCTCTGGGAGCGGGAGGCTTTCCGTACCCGCGGGACACCGGCGGAGGGGGTGACTGTGACGGTGAACTCCGAAAACTAGTATCGAAATAATAACTGATGTCGGCAACTCGAGCAGAGGCTCAATTTTAAAAGCAAAGTTAGTCAGAAAATTCAAAAGTTCCGGGGAAAAACGCAAAAAAAGATCTTGCGTCGTTCGCGGGGGAATTCGCCGCATCTTTCCGGAAAAAAACTTTTCACATTTAATTTCTCATAGATCGTTAAGGAAGCCGTTGAAATTTTTCCCCTCTTCGAAACCGTCAATCGCTATTTTAGGCGAAACCGATTGCCTTGTCGACAAGAAAATTTATTGCCACAATGCGCCGCATTATAGTATCAGTTCATAATTTCAAGAAGTAATCGATTGGGTTGTGGACAAGAAAGTGATTAGCAGTTTTTTTTTTTGCAAAGGAATCGAATCTTACAAGAAATTTTTGAATGCGTCCTTCGAAAAAAATTGATGTTTTTTTAGGCCGAATTAGGGATTTTTACAGTATGATCACGTTTAGTTGTGTAAAGATACGCAGTGGGTGAGTATTTCCTACGTGCTCTTTTTTTGGAGGAATGAAGGCGTTCTTTGAAGGTCAGGTGAGAAGATGGTTGTTCAGTCAGGTATCGGGTTGAGTGGGATGGTTTCTTCATGTTTATGAAAGAACTCACCAAACCTTTATGCTAGCCATTCCATTGCGCAGTATGACAGGTGTTTCGATAAGAGTGTCTTTTTTTCTGATTTCGCTCGTTTTGGCGGCAAAAATGAGATCGTCTGTTGAGCCTTTTTTTCTCAGTAGGTGCAATACTACATACCTTGATGAGCAAACTGAGTCTTCACACTTTATGATGTGAGTATATAGCTTTGATCGATTCAAGGGAACGATTTCGATAATTTGCCGATGATACTTTGACTAAGCAATCTGTTTATTAATAGTTGACATTTTTTTCCGTTTTCGCTCGATTTTGTCACGACCCATCTGAGCCATTTTTTATGGAATGTTGTTTGGTGTGCTCATTTCACATTAGGTGCTATGCAGCAGTTTAGCTATTCAGCACTTTTTTGCTTGGTTTTATTGTTAATTGTATGTGTTCGACATATTTGAAGACTCTGAGTATGCATTTCTATTTCTTCCGGTGTTTTTTTTTTTCTTTTTTTGATTAGATGGATTTATTCGCTGTAGAAACTTCAAGCTGTATTAAGATATTAAGACATTGCCACTTCTGTGGAGCTGCCTCTTCATTAAGTTTTTTATGGAATCTTCCGTTTCTGACTACGATAAAATAATGTCATATGCTGAAATAGCTGTGCGTGAAATTATGTTGGTTTACGTGTTTTATATACTGATATAATTCCATCCGCTGCGTTATTTAGTTATGGAAAATTATATATATATATATATATATATATATATATATATATATATATATATATATATATATATATATATATATATATATATATATATATATATATATATAATGTATATTTGAGCTCAAATAAGTGTGCTAAGAAAGCACAAGAAGTGCTATTTTCGTCTTTAAATATCCCTTTTTTTCCACTACACTCTTTACTTCACTTTTTAGATGTGAGAGTTCTCGACAAACGCCATAGCGACTTGGCGGACTCAGGTGTTAGGAATTCTTCATTCTGAAAAGTCCTCTCCATAGTGGAAGGGGAGGAGAGGGGGAAACGAGACGGTTGGTGGGAGAGGGGAGGATCAAAAATCGAACAACTACCAGTCTCTTTTCCGTTTTAAGAGAAGTAAAAATTGGAAGAAATATTAAATGCTAGGAAGACTCTGCTACTGAAAAAAATGAAGCACCTGATATGCTGATGCCTTATCGTTTATATTGTTGTTACGTTTGTATTGTCACCAAAAATACATCCCTATAGCAGATGTTTTGGTTTCTGTGTTTAGCACTAATAGCTTCGTTACGAATTCACCTTTTAGTTAGCACATACCATTAATTGTTATTTCTGTTTACAATGTATATCATTTAACAAACGTTTTTGCCTTTTTTATTTTCTTTTTTAACAACTTTTATGGCTCTTATTGCTTCGTACAGTTGTCCATTTCATTAAAAAAGTGATGCTTATGAATTCCTCCACTTTTAGGTTTTCAGTGAAGTGCTTAAAAAGTAACTTTCATAATAATTACTAATGCTACCATTTAACGCATTGTTTTGCTGTTAGCAACCATTTTGATAAATATCTAGTCAATATTTTCAGTCATTTAGCGGATATTTGAGTTTATTGGATACCACATCGGTCTAGTATCATGAATTGAAAAATGTTAGCGTTATGCACATCTTCATCGAAAAATATTCGAAGAGATGAAAAGAAGAAAATAGAAAATAAAGACGATGATGCATAAAATATTCTTATTTAATTCATTTATAACGATAAATTAGCGAAACGTTGTGGAATACGCCGCATTGGATCGCATAAAATTCCCACTTTAATCGTTATCATCAAAAGAACGCAGTCAGCTAGACATTATTTAAGTGCATTCTTTCAATAAGAGAAGTAATCGGTAAATTTGTAAATCTGTTATGGCGATGTGATTTCTTCCGAAACCTTTTACCTCATATTGGCTGTTGGTGACGTTTTCTATATGACGTTCTTTCGCATAATTTGATGTTTTGAAAATGAAGTATTGATTTAAAATTCTCCCTTCTTTCCATACCCCCCCCTCCCCCCCCCCACCCCGCCGCCCTAAAGCTTTGTTTTACTTGGCTAATGGTATCGATTTCCAGAATGTCTGCAAAATATAAGCGTTTTAACGTTTCGCGGGAAAAAAAATGACTTGTCAAAGTATTTAGTGGTCTGTTATGAGAGATCGCACGTTTTAACTTTTTGCTGATTTGCAAATAAAAAGTGAGGAATTTGAGACTTTCTAGCGATGCATTAAAAACAATCAGCACAAATTTTCACACAAAATCAAATCGATTTCATTAAACAAGCACATGAAAATAAATTCAGTGCAAAAAATTGCACATTTTGAAGCACTCAAATATTCATTTAAATCAAGTCCTTCCTCCCCTTCTCCCATCTTAGAAGTTTTTCAACATTTTACTAGTGAAACTCAAACCCTTTAAGTGCTTCAAGCTAAAACCTTTTTCAATATCACATTATCCTGAGATGCTCGCTCTCACAGGGAAAAAGAACTCTACGCCTACTAGACTTTTCATGCATCCTACCGGATGAATTTTCCTCACCTTAAGTAACGAAAAGATTTTTTGCTGTGAGTGCCCTTTTCGGGTGGAAAAGTCGGTCTGCAACATAATGCAGACAATACGATTGAATGTAACTGGTCCGTAAGTGCTATACGCTTGACAGTGGTCTGCATTCCTGTCAGCATTGTTTACATGTCGGTTGAGCGGTTTTGATCTTCGTGTGATTGCTGATTTCGCTTTCTGGTTACTGCTCACATCTGACGTAATAGAAACGCCATGTGAATGTTTTGCAAAAAAAAAAAAAATCTTTCGAATTGTACATCCTTTATCAGCAGCTATTAAGTCCTTTCTATATCCAAGTGAAATCTTGTTGTTGCTCTAGAAGCGCAAAAGCTCGAGCTTTCAGTCGACTGATGCTATAGAGCTGATATGTTGTCGTACCGTCGTCGTTGCGCGATGTAGTTTTCTCGAAAAATATAGATAGCAGTGAAAGCAGGTATGAGATAAGCCATCAAATATCGACGGATGATTGCTTTTTCAATGTTGAGGTCAGTTTTTCCATTAACGACGACCGACTTCAAAATGTGAGGTTGTTTTGATGTAGCCCCATCACAAACCATCGTTGGGTCGCGGTTGCCCTGTCCAGTGAGTCGTCCGAAAGGTGAGCGCTGCTATCTCAGGTGGCCATACACTCTTTGTTCCACCTGTTTGGCTCGTTGACCCACCGTGTCCTTTGGGGGGCAGTGCGGAGATCACTTTGCGCCAGCCCATGAGTGTGCCCTTGCTCTGTGTATGTACATCATCGTGCCAATGATGGGTGGTGTTTGTTTCCTTGTTTCGCGGTATACGTGAACTTATGTGCTGTAAAATTCATATTAATAGCCTTTTAGCAAGTGGACCACGTTATGAGAATAAAAAGCTTTCTTCCTTCCTAATTTTCAACAATGTTTTCAAGACTAGCAGGTAACCATAAATTATGGGGCTCCACTTGGAAAATTTTTGGGCGACAATTCTTGTCCCACAAAATTTTTGGCAGGAATTTAACGTTAAAAATTGTAAAGGAAATCACATATTGCGATTAATTGCTATGTAGGTCTACAAATTTAGGTGAATCGGAATATATGTAATTAGAAGATGCGAACAGTTCTCGTTTTCAGGTATTGACCCAGCGAATTTTCCCCAAAATTATTCGAAATCTATGCGCTAACACAGGAATTCCCCTTTCATTCTGGCGCTTGTTCAAGGCTACATTATGGCAATTGTCCTAATCATTCCTAAATTAGTAGAGAGTACATTTCCTGCTATGTACCAGTGTCACATCGTTAACGCAAAGATGCCTCTGGTGATTGCGGCTCACGGTCATGAAAATCCTTTAACGCGCCGGAGTGAAACAACCGCTTATTGGGACCGCTGTTATTCGAATATCTTACGCCAACTGCCAGTGGCGGAATGTCCCAATTTTTTTTCCTGAGCTACAACTTGGGAATTCGCAGTGATTTGCCCGTATCTGTAAAGCGTCTCCTGCATGGAATAAAAAAGCTCTTTCGAAAGTCGCAAACCATCTATGAAGGCTGCCAATGGCATTTACCGCAGCGATATTCGGCCGGCTGAGAGACAGGTGCCACCTTTACGATGGTGGTCGAACAATCTAGATTCTCTCACTGAAGTCCAGAAAATTGTGATGGTTTATCGCTAGAAGCCAGTGGTCAAGCACTAAAGTTGTTCACTGGTTCAAAAAAAATGCCTCCGTGTTTCGGTTTGAAATTTCCGACGTACTCGGATTTCACCGCAGTCTGGATTGAATGCTGACAGCCGTAGGTGTCAACGGTTTAGAAATTCGAAGAATAAAAACTTGACGCTGTGTGCACACTGTGGTTAGATCTATAGGGGAATCATAATTGACGGTCGATGGCTTGCGACCTATTGCCTGTGAAGTTGTATCTCTCGGAAGGACGGTCTTTTGGATGCCGTTACACTGCTCCTCTTATAGAAATCGTTCAGAGAAAGTTTTCTTTAGACATATAGAGAGCTGTAGGCGCACACTAATATTGAATGAAGGGATGATCGTTATAAGAGCGGAGAGGAGTGGGGTTGATGAGAGAAAAGTGATATGGGATATAGCGCTTGGCAAATTGGAAGCCATTAAGTGACAGATGCTTTCCCAATGATTCGGTTACACGAGTTTTGATGGCTACGAGTAATAAAGTATTGTCGCTGTAATTATTCACACATGTTCGCTGTTCATACAAATAGGTAATGATCAACCTGCGGTGAATACACTTTAATGTGGTCTATAATATAGGAGAATAATAAAAATAATATTGCCATGCAAGAAAAGAGTTGAAAGAGATGATTTTACAAGTAAACTCATTTTGTGAAAAGAAAATGTTGGAAAAGATTGCTTCACTTGCTACTTGCGCCCACTTGCACTCTAGCTTTCTTGTTTTGTTTTTTTTTTTTTTTTTTAATGAAATGAGTTGGTTGGAGCTTCTTTTTTTCCACTGGAGCTTACTGTGTTATTCCTTATGCATTCTTTATCCTTTTGTTACGTTTAGGTCGTCACTGTAGGTCGTTTTGTCAATAGTAGTTGCAGTATAATCTTTATTTTACACAAGGATAACTTCTCTTTCCCGACAGGAATAGAGGGGAAAAAAACCGGTCACAGCACCCCCTTATTCGATGTCGAAGAGCTCAGATCACCGTCTTTGGGTTGGATTTTCATGAAAAAAACCAGGAGATGCGTGATCAGTTTGAATGCTAAAGAAGAGGTGATTTTTTATTCATTAAAAGGCGGTGTCTTGAACAGTTTGAAAGCGGGTAACGACGCAGGACGAGTGAGAGCTGTCTAAGTGCCTAAGATCAAAGTAAAGAAAAAAAGAGCCTACGGCGAGCATTAGGCACGGGACGTCATTTGGGGAGTTGAGCGCGTGAAATTTTCAAATCTTCGAAGAGTTCTCTAGATATTACAACCATTGTGCGATGAATTTTGAGATGAAGAAAAAATGTTTTTAAAAAAAAGCAAAATTGATTGAGAGCATAGAAAAGGGCTCGAATGAGAGTGAAAAAGAAGATGAACGCTTGCTTAGAGAGAAAAAAAAACTGCAGTGACTTCAGAAGTAAAACTGGTAGACTCATATGAGATGAAAATCTAAACGGAATCGATAAACAGAGAGGGTCATTATTTCTGACAGGAATAGTTTTTGTCGGTAGAACATCCAACCACTGTTGAAAAATGTTTTATAGTGCGCTAAAAACATGCACAGTCTACGATTCAATTGGAAGTTATTTCAGTAAGACGATGAGTTGTTTTTTTTTAAACATAGATCTACGCAAGAAGAATATCAGAAAAATATTGGATCATTCGATAGCTGATAATTAAATTGAACTCAATTCACATTCATTCAAATCTTTCCACTGTAAAATTTCGTAAATGAGTGGGAAAGCTTTTACATTGGCGTAAATAACGATTCGACTGCTTTTTTTTCTCTCTCTCTCAAAAGGCAATTTAAGTCAAGTGTTTTCTTATTCATTCATCTATGGCGTTAGCAGATTTCAAGGACGGCGATCGAATGTATGTGCAATATTCAAGAAAAACGGCGATAATCTTCGATTTCTCGACGATGATTAATAGTTTTGTGGCAATTACGTTGCATCATATCATTCGCAGCTTTGTTGTGTATTTTTGAAAATATGCCGATATTGAATTTTTCCAGGTTACTTTTTATCGAACAAAAACTCGATCACTCATGATATCGGAATATGAAAGTAGATTACCATTAGGATGCAAAATATCCATCTTAGCGCTGTACAGTATATGTGTGGTGTTTTTAAGAACCCGCACCGTGTTGCCAAGCTCTTGGCCATCTCACTCGTTCACAGTGTAGTGAGATCTTGGAATTCATGGAAGTCTATCGGGGAATCAGCGAAAGCCTAGTAAAATTTGAGGTTAGAATCAGCGAAAGCCTAGTAAAAGGTCACAAAAATCGATTTTCCATTCGCAGCGTTTGGAAAAACCTGGAATTCCTTCGCAGGGCCTTGAAAACTGCCTGAAGTAACCGATAGAAATCTTAACTTGATCATGTTATCTGCAACAAGTGATTGTGGTGTCGCGAACGCTGCCGATTGATGTTGTCATTATGCACCTGAATCACTTACTGTGGTGATTCCCGTTGTTCTCCTTTGTAGCCGTTATAAAATGAAACTCACTTGCCATATCTCGACGATGGGATCGTTTCGTTGGTGGGATCGAGGTATATGCTGCATATAACGAGAGAGGCAGCTGAGAACCGTTGGATCTACGTTGGTTATTGGTTGTTGTCTCAATTTTGCTCTTACCCCGACTACGTTTACTCTGCGATCATATGGAGATGAATGACACCGGCGTCTAGTTGGGCGACTGAATTTCACCCAATTGCTACTAGTTGCGCGGTCAGGACTAACATCTCTATATGATCCATACGACCAGCAATAAACCCAATCCCCGATCTCGATTGCAGTCGGCTTTAAGCAGTGGCCGTCATCGCTGCTGTCTAGAGTTGGTAGTTCAGCAAATAGAAATGAACTTGGCAGACTGTTGTTAAATGAAATTGCTTAGAAAACTGAGGACATTTTCGTGGGTTTGGTCTATAACAAAGCGAGGCATTTAACCTTCCACTTATTATAGACCAGAAGAGCAGAAAAAAAGAGGGAAGTAATATCTTAAGGCGTTTATTGTTGTCTGGATTTGGTATATAGTATGAAGGAGCAATGATGATCTTGACCGCGACATGTTTATCGTCGGAGCAAAGAAGTGATTCACTGCCTCATTCATGGTTGATTTCTTGTCGACAGGCGAGCCTCTTGGTTGACATAGGCGTCAGCGATAGCTTCGCAAATTTAGCCACACAATTCTCTTATCATTGTGCTCAGTGGTGTGACCGATTTTTCAATTCCTCATGTGCATAATGGCGCTTTACATCGTTATTTTCTTTCTTTGCATTAGCTAAATGCTTATCTCTCTTTTTCATCATATACAATATTTTGATTTACATTCTTTGTGCACATTGTATTCGTGATAGTAGAATTTTTTCGCAACTCAGATTAATTTTACACTGTATCAAAGTTTTGATAAAGATGGCTTCTATTGGGTAGAGTTACTTTAGCTAGCAGTAAAGTTGTCTTTGCACTCCACTCAAGTGCTTTATTTATTTATTTGTTTATTTACTTATTTATTTATTTATTGTTACGCTTCCGATGAATATGATTTTATTTTCATTCAACGTTTTAGGGAGTGCTTCCTTCTCTTGATGGGCTTATTTTGATTGAGTGATATGGTTGAAAGATGCGACGCTTTATTTTCATTTATCCGACGAAGCATTTTGGTAAATGGGTTTATTATAAGAAATGCTCCACTTTGATAGTTTTAATAAATTTTATTATTATCTATTAAACTCGAAAGAGTCGGTCAAACAGACACTGTTCATCTTACACATTTAATTCCGTTTCATTTGGTTTTATTTCTAGAAGCTGTTTTGGTCCTTATTGATTTTAGTAGAGTCCCATCGATGTGGATCTGTAATAAAGAGGAGCTTCTTGAAGTTCTGCTGAATAGAATAACCCATTTTCTCATTTACTGGACCATTTTGCTTCCCGGTCTCTCATGGTTACTGGTCTTTCGGACAGCTGCAGTTCCGATTAAGTTGTTTTGCCTGTTCCTGTTTATTGTTACTTACAATCTGTTTGGATAGGTCATGTTGTGTGGTGCTATTCCCGTTAAGTGATCGTGTGAGAGTTGTCAGAAGATTTGAAGTGTAAGTGAATGAAGCGCTAGAAGGCAGTAACTACTAGTTGTTCTTCGTTAGTTAACGTTTGTCAGTAAGCAAGGAAGCAATGTGCATAAGTGAACGTTTGCTCTTGCAGCGTCTTGTCTGTATTGACCTCATCTCAGTTTAGTGTTGCTTTTTCTCGAAGCTTTCTGTCAAGTGTTTTGCAGCCATTCCATAATATTGCAGCTGCCGTCGCGTTCTGACTCGTTATCATAGGAAAGATCACATCGGAATCTGAGAGAAACTGCGTGCCAGTGCGGGAGTTTGTACGAAATGCGAAACGCATGTGGATGAATCAGTGCCATTCAACTGTAATGATTCGCATCGCACATGACTATCCTCTTCTCTTCATTTTTCATTTGTTTCAGAGCAAAGGATGAGCACTTACAAGTTTAGGAAATTGAATTGAGTGGAATGAAAATGGAATGATGATTAGATGTTGGGAAAATTTAAGAATTTAGTTTACAAGTACGAATAGGAGCTAAAAATTTCAGTGGTTACCTACATTCATAGCTCTCATCAGTGTCCTTATTACCATCTAACCTGTGTTATTTTTACGATCGTTCGGATTTGTTTGTTTCTCCAGGTGCATTTCAAACTGAGGTCATTCGGCTGCAGAAAAGCATGCATATCATGCTGCATTGATGATGCGCTTTCTTCTTGCTGCATTAAAAAAAAAAAAAAAAAACTTATTTAAGGGCTGCTGTGCTGTGTGATTGCCTTTCTGCGACTGTGTAAGATGAAAGGAAATAATTAAACAGAAAAGAAACACTCGGACGTTTTGCATTATGAGACGAGGATTCCGATGACTGAAATTTCTCATCTAGGGTGTTTAGATTGATCTATATTGGAGGTACTTAGCTTCGTGTGTGGTTTTTCCTCCACTGTCGCTTGTCCATTGCGAGGACTTTTTAGCTGAGAAATACGGCTGCAATTATGGAATAATAAGCTGGCAATAATGCTTAGATAATGCTTAGCAATCACAGATGGCTATCGTTATTACTTTCGGATGAATTCGAGGAGTTAGTATATCTAACGGCTCGAAGTCAGCTTGATTGTCGATCGTCAGGCTGATTATTTTTCGTAAACAATCGTCGTCCCAAAAAACTATTGTTTTGAGTTGATTTTCTGGAAAAAGAAATGCGGTTTTATGAAGCGGTATTCAGTGTTCTTCGGGAGGTTTTGCTGTTGTAAGAAAGACCATCGTCCTAAACAGAGAGGGAGAGGAAGACAACTGTGGTAAACGTCATTTCCTCGCCATCCGCTCCTTCTCACTTTGCACTTTTTTCTGGAAAATTTTTCCACATATATTGAGTTCAAGTGCCATTTTTTTTCACATGATTCTGTTGGAGGCTCAATATGCCGTGCTTATTAAATGATTTGGCTGCAGTGCTGAAATTCGTCAATTTATAAATACGACCGGCTGTCATCATCTAAATCAATTATGCAAGGAAACCGGATGAAGTTCGTAAGTCTTTCTGGGCACCAAAAAATTGAGAATGAAATATTAAGGGGTGGAAATGTGAAATTCAGGAAGAGGTATAAGTATGGAGATGTTTTGGCACAAAATTTCCACTTTTTTGTTAGGCGTCATCCTAACGTCTTAAGTTTCTCTCTTGCAGCAGGAATCAATTGAAATTTTCATTTTCTGTACTCGGTCCTCGAAATTCGCCTATATTTATAAAATACAATTGTTTACTGTATATCTGTCTATTCCACTTTTGCATTAGAGGTAATATTCGCTATCCGATTAAAGTGATTTGACAGTCGGGTGCACCTAATGTTTGTTTGATAGGTGTAACAAGATGAGAAATGTTACTTCCTTGCAAGCACATGCGTGCACCTATGGCTTTACGGCTCGCTCGTATATTGTCGTTGCGATGCGCGATGCTCGTTTTTGTGTTCATTTCTCTATGGGAGGCAATACGTTCCTACCGACGCCCTTCGCTCACTTTTCGCATCTCTTTATTAGCATTTCGTTTATTCGTTCGTTGCAGCCGATTACGTTTATTGAAAGTTGTCTTCGTTTCATTCAACTTCCTATTTCCTATAGTGGTGTTATATGCAGATTTGATTGTGTTGCATCAATATGTCTTAAAGATGCCTTAGAATGAAGATCCGCTCTACCTGAGATGCGGCTTTTTTCACCGAAGAATAGCTGCTATGGTTCCACACATAGCCGTCAAGTCCAGAAAAGGGACTATTGGATTTCCTGCCTGCAGAAATAATCCGTGAGGTATCTCTCGTAACCTCATATTTAAGAGGAAAGTTTTCAGATATTTTCAATAAAAAACTTGCGAGAACTAAAAGAAATTTAGGTTTTTATGTTTTGATATCTGAGGTATTTTGTCAATGCTTTTTTTCCATCCCTGAAGGTTTTATATCCGTTTCTGAATAAACCTTGTGGAAGTAACAGCAAAGTGATTTCTTGTATGGCCGAGAGTGCTTAGTTTAGCTGCGAAATTTGAGCAATTCGGGGACGACTGCACTGCGTTCTAGATCTTTTGGTAATTTACATAACGTCCTTGTCGATAAAATTGTTCGGCAGCTTTTCTTTCTGATGGGTATTTGACGCAAAATGGGAAAGTTGGTTAAGGACCAGGTAAATTTTTAGCCTTTGGCACTTCATAGTTTACTTTGACAATAATATTGCTTGAAATATACATATGTCAGTCATCATTCTAGAATCGCGGTACCAACGTAAATACTAGGATTGCTCTTTATTTGCTATCGGTATACGGGTGTTTGCAGGAGAATGGCCCCTAAAATCGATCAGCTGGGACCGTCCACGTCGAAGTGCAATATCAGAAAATTGGACAGCGATGGGGACGTCCCTGCCACACTCTTTGATCCTATTCAGTCGCGCCAATATTCGTTGCTGACGTTTCTCGGCAAGGTTGCTAAAGTTTCCAGTTGTTTTTGTTTGTTCGTTCATTTTTTTTCGCTTTGCATTGCTTGGAATATTTATTGGACCATATAATCTCCTACAGTATATTTCAAGTTAGTTTTCTCGGGTCACTCCACTGTTCCGTTCGTCTATATGCTCACTTTATTTTATAAGGAAATGTAAAGTTCACTGAATTTGCTTCGGAGCACAAATTGCTGTTTAATGTTCAAGAGGTACGGGGAACGAAAAGAACCGGAATTCTGATTAATTGATGGCTCATAATTTTATCAATTTTCTCACAATGCTTTACTCTATTCGTCTGGAAACCTTGGGCGAGTTTTATGGCAGGTGGTGATGTCAGCTGAGGTCATGTTATGAAAGTGCTGCGAAGCAAATGCTTCAAAAATTATCGACATGCTTCGCTCATCGATTTTTACCTACCAAGTGCTTTTGGCGTTGGCAGTCAAAATTTTTCAGGATATGCGCCTTTCAAGGAAATGAAAAATTCGATTAGCTTTGTCCCCTGTAAAAAGTTTTGTGCCGCACTTCGCTTCCCTCGCATCTAAAAGCTTTCAGCAGGCATAGCAAGCCGAAAACTGTATTCAGCAGAAAGGAAGTAATTTAGTCATTTTTCCAAAGCAGGAAAGTGCGATTTTATCTCTTCGCCGTTTTAATGCAAAGTCTCTTATCATTAGAATGTCTGCTAAGATGATGCAAAATGTTCCCCAAGGGAAAGGGGATGGGAAGGAAGTTGCCCATACATTTCGTCATATTGCTCGTTCAGATATTATGGCTATATTTTAGAGTTGCTATGCAACTGGAATATTAGGACCGTTCGAGCAGTCCCTCACTAATAACGTTTTGTCTAGTACTTTTAGTGGGTTAATTGTCAACTATGGATTTGCGAATGTAAATCGATTCACTATTTGAATTTTGGCAAAATCGTAATTCAGTCGAATGGTCGGCTAAACAATTTAACACTAAGTGAGGTTTTGAAATAAAAATGCCGTCAACATATTCATATTTTATTTTTATTTATTTTTTCCACTCTCTAGAATATTCGTCTAAAGTACATCACTAATTGTAATTATTTTTTTATATTGTAATAAATGAAATGAACTTAAATCAGCGCCTGAATCACGCTTTATACATTTAAAATCTATACTTCTCTTTAAATATTTTTCAATGTCACATAAATTCGCTTTGCTAAAGAAGGAATTCTTTCTTATTTACCCCTTAGTGATTTTCCATTTCTCGGAAACAATTTTTCATGTGGAAATATAGCATACGTTGAGCACATCAAACGTAGATTGATATCGATAAGATCATTGCGCGTGTAACAAACCGTTGCGTTGATCTCTTTTTTTCTTTTTCGAAAGAAGTAAACTCTTACGAACAATTTACAAGTGGATCTAGCTTATCGTTGTATCATCTTCTTCGTCATATCATGAACTTAGCGCTTCTCTTTTCTTTGCTTTTTTTTTTATTTGAAATATTGAGTGAAATATTTTCGCGTTTTTTTTTTTGTGCAAAAGTTTGTTTCGAAATAAGAGATATAATAATTGGCTTGTTTTCAAACGTTTTTTTTAAATTGGAATATGGAGAAATAAGTGAGAGTATTTTTCTCAACTTAAGCAGAGAAACTCTGAAGAATGCGGCCAGTAGGCTGGCAAGATGTGCAATTTTTTGCGGCCAAGGTAATCAGCTGGTTGACCAGATATTCGAGCAGCATTGAAGTGAATCGTTTTTCTGCACAACCGACCAATTCATACCGACCCTCCACCCGAAATTGCTTTTGCAGTCGAATGTGACCGATTGTACACTAAGCTTACCTACAAATTCCATAGCGTCTTTAAATAAGGATTCGCTCAGTAGTTAAGGAATGGGAAGAAAATATAGTTTTTGCGTCATGCGGATTGTATATTTCATCAATTTCGTTTCTCTAGTTTCTTTACTTCGAACTATCGGGTAGGGAGAAACGCAGCACTGACCTGCGCATTATGTCTCACTGTTCTTAATAAAGGTATTATTAATACAAAAAAAAAAGACTTGTTCATTAGGATACGAGATCCCCTTAATTAAAACAAAAATTCAAGAGAAGAGCATAGAAGAAAATGTGCAGTATATGAAAATGTTTAAGTTGTATTATTGAAATACGCATATGTGATATAGTAGAAACTCTACGTTGAGTTCCCCTTCAAAAGATAGCCGTTTTAGTATGGTTTTATGGATCATTACCTCAATGAACTATTGAGAATTTGTAGCATATGAGTGAAGAGATATGTGTTTAGTGCTGAAATACCAACAAACCTTGTTCATTAGTAATGCTGATGTTGTGCACCTCCACGTGCTTATTAGTATATGCCTTTGGCAGTAGGATCGTTTAATCAGTTTTTAAAATATATAAATTTCTGTTGGGTAATTTAACTTCAAATTCAAATTAATTGTTCATGCGATAACAAGAGAGGAGAGTTCTAAGTGGCAAATGGAAGTGAGTGAGTTCTAATTTCGATGGTTTGCCCTGCTCCTCTCCATTAAGTTTCTTTTGCATGACTCAGCCTCTCTATTTGAAAACTATTCTTTATACTGTGGGATGATGAGAGAGAAATCTGCTATACGCTGTCGGTTAAATCTGCCTCACAGGTTTAATTTTTCGAAAGATGAGGATCAAGTAGGAAGCTTCGAATACAAGTTTGCTTGGAGGGTTTTGCTTTCAAAACAATAAAAAGGTTCAATTTGAACACATCCGACAAGGGGGGCTGTGCGCTGTGTGATAGAGAGGTGTCTTCTTGCCGATGAAGGTCGCTGTCATGTTGAGTGGTGACCCCGAATCGGACCCAATAACCGGGCAGTAACGCCCATCAAACGTTGCCTTCGTTCGCAATTGATTCATCTTACTGAACAGCTTCGTGCACCTTTAGTTGATATCTGATTCATTTGAAAGATCTCATCTTCATAAGCGCTTTTATAAGTGCATCGTTTGGCGGCATATTGCCTGATAACTTTTCAAGAATAGATAACGAAAGCATCGAAGTAACGGCTATGAACATCTCACATCAAACGGGAACACCTGGCAGTGGCCAAATGCTAAGTAGATATGAAGCGTGACTTCTTGTTTAAATGGCAAGATGATTCTCATACATTTTGTTGCTGTCATAGAGTGCAATTATATCGGATGAATGTTCTGTCTTGGTAGGAGCAAAAGCAAGCTGCATTTTTCCATTGACGAACGTAGGTATATTCATGACTCGCTGCAGGTCTCATTGTTGCACGACAGCAACGCAACTTTATCCGACCATTAGGATACCTACTACGACCATTTGTTCTTGATGAAATTTAATGAAAATTGGAACCATTACGCTTTCAGTATGGAGGGAGAAGCACATTCTCTTGGTTGATCGAAACAACATTTCCGTTCCTGCAGACAACTTTAAAAAATTTGTAAGAATAATCGACCAAAGTGATCGTGAGATGTCTTTGTGAAAGAAAGCTTTCAGCTAATACCGGCAGCCTAACAGTTGGAGTCGGCAGCTATGCTGTGGAACACAAGGCCAATAATACCTATGGAAGGGATACAATTCCACGTTCTAGTTTCCATTATTATATTGCAGGGCGCATATGGAAGATGCTATGAAATGGAAGAAAATCCACAATCTTCCAATGGTGATAGCATAAAGGTGGCACTAAAGGTGGTCTCGAAGTCATCTCTCAAAGATCGTATACACATCGATAAGATACGTAGAGAGGTAACCATTCATAAATCACTCGATCACGACAATATCATTAAGTTGCTGAGCTTCTTCGAGGATAAGGTCAATTTGTATATGGTGCTCGAGCTCGGCGTCTATGGCAATCTGCTCAGCAACATTCAGGCTTCAAAAAGTGAGTGCACTACGATTTTATTTAATTTTTTGTTTTTGTTGTAACTCACTTAGGCTCGCTGATTCTTTGGATAAGATATGAATAAATTAATGAAGTAGTGAGAAACGAGTAGAATTTGATGTACCGAGAACAACAGAGAAAACAATGGAAGCAAAAGAATCATTGGAACGGAAAAAGGCCAATAAATAAATTTAGCACCTAAGTTGCAAAATCGTCTCAGAAACAATCATTTGTAAGATGGTTTTTTAATTTGTTTTTTTTTCACATCTCACGGAGGAAGGTTTTTTTTTCTTATTTCGATAATTTATTCGATTCGAATTTCTCTTTATAATTGGAGTGCGTGAATCGAGTAACTGAATATAAATTTGCAACACATTTTGCGAATATTGCAATTGATTATTCGCAATGTGAGTATATTGCAAAGCATATTTTTAGCAATTGCATTATGCCTAAAGCACTGTAAAGCATTTTCAATCTAGTTGAAATGTGCGAAAAAGTTCATTAAGAGCAACTTATTAAAGTGTTTTGGAATGCTTCATTGAAATGAACGGCAGTTACATGAGATAGGAAATCATCTCAGATCGGTCTTTAGTTTTTCAAACTTTTCAATGACGGATTGGTTACCTTATAAACAAGGAATACCTTTGATTAAGTTTTACTTTTTTGTTTATATTGAAGAGATTGTCTCGACTGTTCATTATATATGAGCTTGAAATTGAATCTTAAATTATCGCGCATGATAGTTGCAACGTTTCAAATTGCTTGATATTGTTTAGCTGATACAGTTTATTTAACGTAATGATTTAAGCGGGTCACTTGAGTGAATTGGTTGCTCGCTCGTATATGAGAGAGATTGTTGGTGCCGTCGTATACCTTCATGAGGTGGCGGGTATCCTTCATAGAGATCTCAAACCTGGCAACATCCTTCTTGGTCTCAAAAATCAGGTATGTGTTTCTTGCATTTGATGCGTTTAGGCAATAGAATGATAAATTGTTTTTTTTTTCTGCTTCTTTGCAGCTGCAGAATTTTATTGTTTTTACAAGCATCTTATAGTGTTAGGAGAGGTTTTCCAGGTATTGAAGGCGTGCTTTAAGTCCTTCTTGGTTGCACCACTTTGATAAGGATCAGATAACCTCATTCGGATATTGGGAATAAATGAAAGCAAAAATTAACACATGCGTGCGAACATTATGTGGGACGATCTGTAAGAAACTGGTTATGTTTCTCTTCTAGTGTTTTTTCTCGGAGTTTATCCCAGCTAAAGTGTTGAACAGAATTTACTGCTGTTTTAATCACTGAATACTTCCCCGAAAACGAAGGGGATAAGCAGAAGTCTTGCTGTGTATCGTCGCAGTATGAGAAAGGGGGGAGGGGATCTCACTGCAAATACCCGATGCTTTTCTTTTTTGCATGGTTCCTTTTTTGCTCATGTTTCAAGTGAATAAGAAAGAAAAAGGCGGTTTAATTACGGATGTAGTACTAGTGGCTAAGTTGTCATTGCTGAAGTGAGACAAAAACTTCGGGAATTAGATATCTGTTTTGTTGATTTTGACGTTCCGTTTTCCTCACAGGTGCCAATCTTTCTTTGTAACATGGCTAATCATATATTTCCCTAATGGAGGATCGCAAATAGAAAATAGGCTCAAAAATTTCCAATTTTATCTGCATGCAGATCGCATCAATTTAATAAGAGATATGGATAGGTGGATCAAAGAAGTAAACAGTATGGGCTTTCGGAAATTTTATTTGCGACAGACGGCTTGATTGCGTAGAGTCGATTTATGTGATAGGTCCGTTTTTTTTGCATAGCAGTACAGTTGAAATACGTGCTTACTAATCGTGCTATTTAGATGGCCACAAAAAGTGTTATACATATGAGGTCTTAACTACACAAGTGCTTGAAATACAAAAGTGAATTAGTAAAACTAAAGGAAGTAAGGGAGCGCGCCGAAGGGGCGGGCACGATATGCGCTTTTGCATTTCACTCATCAGATCAACCAATTTCATGAATAACCAACACATAACGAAACATGCAGAGTAAATATTTGTATTTTAAATGACTCGGGTCGCTTGTGCAGGTCTTTCACAAGGATTGTTTTTTTGCGGCTTGAACGGCTGCGATTTTCCCCTCTCCTCTTCCCTCCGCCCTTCGTTCACATTGTTTTCGCGCTTTTAAATTTTGCCACCCCTTCTCAAATTGTTACTTCAATTCGAAAATTGATATGAGAGCTGAGCGTTTGATGTGTGTCAATTTCCTTCACCGTAGGCCTAGCTATGCAATAATCTTGGAGTAGAATGCTTCCATTCCCTCCCCTCAATCGGAAGTGTTTGCTTTCTTTGACCGTCTGAAGTCATATGCGCCGTGTTTCACAATCACATGATTGGGATACGACAAGCTCTGCAACCTGCGAGTTAACTCATTAAAATCCCACATTATCGCCTGAAAACGAAATAGCATTGCTACCAGAAATATAGAAGTCGTTCCCATAGTATTCCTTATGGCTACAGCGGGTGAACTTCGATCACAGCCTTCACCAATTTAATGACATTTTGCGCCATTCTCCATCATCCGCTTCCTACTCCTTCTTGCAAGAGGCAGTGAACTGTAAGACGTTTTCCGTTGAGAGTCCGAAGTAACCAACCGTTGAGCGTAAAATGCATCTGCGCGAAAAAAAAACCGGCTTCGCATAGCAACAAAGAATTTTCTAGTGTTATACCTTTTCTAGGTTCTTAAACGCTATTTCACGTTTTGCGAGAATCCAACAGCGTTCTTTTCTCTAGGACAACCAGATCCCCCCGTGAATATCTCCTCGTTTCACCATCGCAATATCTCTTTAATAACATGTGTGCTATGCATATTCAAGGTAAGGGCTTTAGAATTGGGGCGGAAATTGCACCAAATTGTTCCAACAAACAATCTAAAAGAACATCTCTCCAAGCGAACACATCAAATGCATTCCGATTCGCTCGGATTCCGTTATGAAAGAAGCAAGCGCAGTTCGAAATGAAACTCATGTGATGCAGAATTTAAACATCCCAGGCGTTCTGTTCATTTTTGTGAGTGATAAAAAAACAAGTCTTCTAAGGCCTTCTCAAGGACGCTTAACTGGTGATTTTGTAAATGTTGAAGAGATAAAGTTCTCTGTCTTCCTCACGAATGGCTGTGCAGACAGAAGTGACTTTGCCATGGGTTTAGTTGTTCGCTTCCTTTTCTTCGATCACTTTTCCTCGTTTATGGGGAGTGAGGGAACTGAACGCAGACTGGTTGTGAGCGATTGCTAATCTTTGCTTCTCTCTGCGACATCGAATGACTTCATTTTGGCAGTGAGTTGTTCATCGAACAGGGGACAGCTAAGCATCAGTTCCAGTGTCAGCCGCATTGTTTTAATAAAGCTAAGCGATGGATATCCCCTTTCCACATAAACTTTGATTACAGTCGCCTTAGATAGCTTCAGCTGAGAGATGGATTTCTGAGATAAAATGTGCCTTCGCAGCACAAAACAGTCACAAGTGTCAAAGGTGTTCGCCTAGTTGTAACCAAAATTTTGTCCACTTCTCCTCTCCCTTCCCTTCCCCCCCCCCCTCCTCCACTTAATTTAGGTGACGTTTTCATGTAGCACCCTTTAACAAGATACGAAAAGGGCGTTTATGATTCTCACTTTTGATATAAAGCCTAATTAAAATATATATATATATATATATATATATATATATATATATATATATATATATATATATATATATATATATATATAAGTATTTTCATCGGTTTAATGCATTGCTGTTATCTAAATTACTACATGCACTTTTTATCATATAGTTTTTCGTTCTAATTCTTATTCTAGTAAATGGACATCGATAAATTTTACCTTCAGATAAATTTTAGGTAAAAGACATCGATCACTTTTCTGTTGTCTCCTTTTTTTTTTCTTTTCATTTTGAGAAAACATTACATGTCACTCAGTCGTTGAATTCAGAAATATTATGCATTCACCTTATTTACCTTTAACTTTCGCTTTTCAAAAATTGCCTAAAATAATCGCGGAAATCTTATGGCACACATTTGAGGAATTGCAAAAATATTTAAACGTCGTAGACCAATTGTTTGTGGCATAAATTATATTGCCATATGCAATCTCGGTTTTCATTAAAGATTGTTTCTGCCTCTGCTGGCTTCCTTTCTTCTCTCTCCCTCCCTCCCTCCCCCCCCTCCCCCTCACCCATGCGTCCACTCAGTCCCAGAAACTTTTATTTATCAGGAAAGTCCGACGGCGAATTAAGTGCAAAATTTTATAACGGTCTATAAGAGCACATACGAAAATTTGAATTTAATTGACGTTCGGTGACCATCATGGGGACCCTTTAATTGTTGTTGCATTTTCTTGTAGCTAATTCCTTTATGTGTAGAAGGTGATTAATGGTTGGGGTATGTAGGACACTAACGAACTGCTCATGAATTACGCTTACAACTTTCAGCTGTTCTAAGTTACTGTCGTCACTTCTCTCTAACGTCTATAGTGTAGTTGCCTTATTGCTTCTCCACAGATTTCGTGCAGTTGCTTCAATGTTTTCAGCGAGAGAACTAGCACCCACATTAATAAGTATTCAATGAACGCAATGAAGAAAAATCACATTTAAAAAAGAAGAAGATTTAGAGAATATAGTCAAGAAAACTAAGATATTTGTTGAAAATGTTTTTTTTAAATAAAGATCACGCATATCATATTCCTTATGGCAGCTGTCAACTAAAATTCTTTTCCGTATTTGCAGATAAAATTGGCAGATTTCGGTTTAGCGGTGAAAATTGCGGATCTGGCGAATGTTTCGCGTTCATTATCAGGAACTCCAAACTATATGTCACCTGAGGTACGTTTATATTTCGTTGTGTCTCTTCGTTAAGCTTAGGATTCAATTTTTTAATCATTCGATTATAACATATAACTTTTTCCATCCTCAAATTGCTCCATCTCAACTCGAGTGATTTGAGTCGTTTGCTACTAAAAGATATCTTTTATTGCTTTTCGTTATCGTTCTCTACTTCGTTTACGTTCTATCATTGGGTTCAGGTATGCTGTTATGTCACTTTTTTTTTCATTTTATTTTTGCTTCCCACTCTGATTGTATTAATTTGCATATCCTCTCGTTGTCTCAACTTTTGCATTTTTTTCTGTGAGTTTCTTTGTTATTTTTTCTTTGATTCTTTCATCGATAATTTCCGTTATGTTTTTATTATGTGTAGAATGTGCACGTTATCCTCGTCGAGTATTTATTGAAGCACTTGAAAGTGAGATGTGCTGCTTATATTCGTATACATGTGCTTCATTATTGTTTTCCATTTGATGGATGTATACCAATGGTTCCAAGGTTAAGGAATATTAAAAACTTATAATTCTCTCATTCTTCAGTGAGCAACTTTATGACAGTGCTCAGTGTTGATATTTCAGCTGTTAGTTTCAATATTTCTTTGGAGGTATTGGACAGTCGCGGTCATTCGAAGGAATCAGAGGCTTGGGCCCTCGGTTGTATATTCTATTGCATGCTCGTCGGAAAAGCGCCATTTGAATCGGAAAGTCTGGAAAAAACATTTTCGCGTATAAGGCAGTGCGACTATTTCATCCCTCTAGAGGCAAGGATTTCTGAACGCGCTCGTGGCCTCATCCGTCGGTAGGTGGTTTGCGAATGTGTTTCAGTTGATCAATTTACTTGAGTCAATTAGTAAGCAATTTCCCATCTCCAGTTCACAGCTGTTCTTTTTTTCTTAAAATTTTCTTGAATGTAGCTTTATATAGAAGCGCTCAAACATTTTTTGAAAAATGCAGCGGCTTTAAGATAAAGTTACTCATATTTTAAAATATCCAAAGAGTAAAAAGTAATTGGTGCATAGTGATGCCATCAACGTTGATAGAAACAAGGAAAACGGTGAGGATGAGACGATACGATAGCTTATCTATGTTTTCCTTCTCATTAATTAAATAATATCAGCGTGAAACAAGTTTTCCACATTACGCAGATTATGAGTGATACGCAAATGGAAATGATGTGATTTTAGGTTGGTTACGATACCATTGGGAAGCTTTGCACATTAGAAAATCTTTACATCGAGTGTAAGATGAGGGAGCGCGTGATAATTTGAATGAAAATGAGTTGATAAAAGAGCAACAAAAAAATTTCAATAGCAAATAGGAAATTCAAACATAACAAATACAGGATTGGAAAAATTAGAGAGGGAGCGGGAACATAAATAAGCGGTACGATTATCACCGCAGCAAGTTCTTTCATCTTTCACTTTTTTTTGTGAACTGAAGGATTTCTGCCCTGTTTTTGATATCCACAAAGAATCTACAGCAAAGCGAGAGCAGTTTATCCTTTAACGCGAAAAGAAAAAAACAACTGAAATTCGGATATCCATCACACTAACTTCTCCTTTTTTTGTTGGTGTTCTTTTTTCTCAACACAGTTCATCTCATTGTTTGCTTTCTATTGCATTCGTTGATGGTGACGATGGAAAAGTGAAGTAAGTCTTTGCGTGGTTGCCTGTCGTAATGCCCAACGATTTTATTTATAGATTTTGTCTGTAATTTCTATCATTATTAATGGTTGTTCATATAAGTTTCTATTCTTTCCAAAATCTGCTGCTGTTTTAGATTGTTGGATCCAGATGTTGGGCGACGGCTTAAAGTCATCAACATAATGCGTTGCGACTACTTCTCGAATAGTAATACAGTGACGTAAGTTTTTCATACATTAGAATGAAATATGAATTCCAATCTACTTTCATTGATATGGATGAATGGCCGAGTTGGAGAAGAAAGGGAAACATTTGCTGAAATGCGGAATGATTTTTAAAGGCGAGATTTGCTGTGCTGAATTGTTTCTCTGCTTCCCATAAATTATACATTTTATCTTCTGGATTCCTTTTACATTCTCACTTAACACCTAAAAGAGTTTATGGATATGCGTACCACAATACGGTATTTAAAAAGAAAAAAGTTAAGCACAATGAATGTCAAAAATCATGCATGCAATTAGAAAAATCCATAAGGCAAAGAGGAAGTCGGAGCGATCTTTTAAAAGTTGGGCGTACAGTTTATCACTCGTTGAATAATGTAATGCGCAAAATGGAAGGCTTTTAGAAGTTGTTGTATTTAAGAGCGATTGATTCCACTTGCAGCATGACAAACGCACCGGCCACACCAGCTAACGATCCACTCAACTTTGTCTTTCCGGTTAGCTGTTCTTGATTTCTTGCACTCATATCTGTTCATACCTGCGAGGCCTAGTCACTTATTCATGCCTGTATCGTCAAAAGATTTTGTAGCTTAGGCTGTTCTGTTCTTTTTTTGATTGAGGTTGTGGAAAATGGCTCGTTTCAAGGGTGCTTCGAAGATTTGAGTGATTTTCAGATTAGCAGTTTGTGAGAGAGGTGCTTGTAGGGATTGCTTTAATGTACATAGAATCATGTGCAGTGAATTTTCCTGTATTTCCAATTTCAGATACAACGTTGACAGTCGATCTGAAATGTCAGCATATATATATATATATATATATATATATATATATATATATATATATATATATATATATATATATATATATTCATTCGAGCATTTGCTTTGATTTTCGTCCAAAAATGAAAGAATAGCGGTGGACGATGAGTTTTTTAAGTTGTGAAATATTTCTAAGTTTGGACTTTCAGTGACAGTTCTTTTCTGTTGTACTTATACATTCTTCTGTTGAAAGCCTATCATTGTCGTATTTAAATCTTTAGGGCTACGAGGCAAGCGTCATTGGCTCATATCAAGCATGTGTGCTTTCTCGAGACTCAGGATTGGGTGTGGACCGTATGCGGACACCAAGGCCAGATGATCCACTTCTTTTGCTGAACTGGTTTATGTCGGGACGTATTGATGGTGTGTTCATATGGTCATTCTTATTTTTTCTTCTAACGTCTTTTTTTTCTGCATTTCTTATAAAATTTTTTACAGCGTTTTTGCCGCGAGCATACGATTGCATCCAGTAGTGTGATTGAGTGGAGGTGGCTAACGAACGAAGGGACAATTAAAACAACTATTTGCCCTTAGAGGGTGATAGGATATCATGTCTAGAATGTCGAAAGAGTCATAAAGTTTACGATGTTTGAAATGATTTCGTCGGAAATATTTTACAATCTTTAACAACGAGTTTACTCCTATTAGTTGGGCGGCAGCTGCAACTATCTTTTCGCATAGAGAACAATTGTTGTCGATTTTGATAACGACTCTCCGCCTTAATAATAAAGGGAATATGCATAAGTGTGCAATTTTTTTTCATAGCTTTATGTGAAATATTTTGGTGGTCCGGTAGCGGTACACTCTTTCCAGCTGATACAGCCTTTATTTACCTTTTGGATATCCCTGTAATTGTACGCAAGGTGTACTTCTAGAGGTTTGTGGAAGTTCTGTTGACTTTTAATTGTGTACTGGCATATTTGCTATATTAACTGTGCGTTGGTTCGATTCTGTTCATTTTCCTCAGGGTCCGCTTTGAAGCAGGCTTGTTTGTTTAACGCTGTTTTAAAAAAAATAACGATGCAGCAAAGAAGGGAGTCGGAGCTGTAGGTTGCAGAGGAGATTTGCGCAAATCGGTTGTCTTTTCGGCTTTCTTCTTCGCAGTTGCGCCTGTTTCAGATGCATTGCAGCCGTTTAATAAAGCGTGCTCACATGTTGTCGTGCTTAATTCTGAACTGAAACAGTTGTGATGACACGCCAATCAGTTTAGTGCGATAGATCATTTTCCAGTGTGTGACTGAAATAAAAAAGCGATAAAACGATGCCTGCTGATTTGCTTTCCTGCCACTTCTAGCCTTAACGAGAACTTCACCCATTTATCTGTCGAGCGATATTTCAGTGACAAACGATCCAGCTCGTCCCGTAAACGGAAACATACTAATGGTGAACAAATGGGTAGACTACACAAACAGATATGGTTTTGGATGCGTGCTTAGCGATGGGACCGAATGTGTTCAATACATTGATGGGTCGTTATATGCTCACAGGTTACTCTTTTCGTTTGAAAATATGATTACTTTTGAGTGGGCTTGCTAAAATTATCAAAGCTCGTTACGTTGAAGCGTTGCATAGAACAGAGAATGATCTCTTCGTGATGCGCTGCTAAGTTTTCTTATTTCGCCTGTACAGAATAATGTAGGCATTAGTGCAAGAAGGCAACACATGTCGAGGTTAGTTACGAGTCTCAGAACAATGTCACTTGCACGATGTTTTTATAGAAATGCAGCATCGTACGAGAGAGAGCGTTCTCAACTAGTGATGAACCCGAATGAGATGCCGCTCACCGTCTACGAGTGGGCATCTGTGAGCGATGTGAGCGATCCTCTAATCCTTCGTAAGATCAAACTTGCAGCTCTATTCAGGTTTGCTTTTTGCAAGCTGCAACATTTGGTGTCGTAATGTGAGCTATGCAAAAATTGTCTCGCATGTCAGTCGGACCACATCGTTTTGAGTGTTTTAACCTTTTTTGCCATGTTCCAAAAAATATTTTTGAAACACTGTCATATTGCCGGTATAGTTTTGCGAAAAGTACAAGTATTTTGCCAACAATGAATTGCAAAAGAAGGCTGGAGTATTTGCTGAATGAAAAGATGAAACTGTAGAACGCGAATGCTAAAAATATCCTGTAGAATATAAAATAGCGCCAAATGAGAGCTTCAGTAGAGCTGCTGTCCATGATATGTAATTTCAAGAGGCAAATGCAATTAGAAAATTTCGTGAGGACAAGCACAGTATAGTGAGATGAAAAGTAAGAACAAATTTATATCGTCGGGGACCCGACGACTACAGTCAGCTCTTTGCTGTCAAAGAATTCCACAAATTCGATAAACCTCTGCTTGACGTTACTGCTCTTTTACGGCCTTGATCTTTACAAGCCATGAATGTTTTTATTTGCTGTCCACATCAGTATTAAGATATCATTAACATGGGGGCGAGGATGGAAGCAAAGAGTGCAACGAGCAATGGGCGTTACGATTTTTCACTGTCCAGGCGAGAGCACTTCAATATTCCACCACCTCACGCTTCCACTGCATCCTTTGAAGCCATACATGTCAATACGCCTAAACGCCAGTTTCAGAGGAGAGTGCTGGAGCGTGGGGCTAGAGCGTAATGGATAAATAGATGCTTTTTTTTCTCACCCGAAAGACGAAAGATAGGACTCGAGTCGCCGTCGCTCGCCGCACTTTTCACTTCTACTGTCATGTTGGCGATGCTCTGACGTTTTAATTTTTTTTTTTTTTTTCAGTGCCTATATGCATAGAGAGCTGCAGTCGGCGTCACCATTCGTATGCACGGATCTCTGTATGAATTATCTAGTGTATCAAAAGCGAGGTAACGGCGCCCTGGTAATGGTACTCAGCGATAGAACAACACAGGTACTTATTCATCTGAGAAAAAAGTATTCCTCAATAATTTAAATAGTCTATGTTATGATCGCTTCCGGTTTTCGAATAACTCGGATGCTTGCTGCTGTTGTCACTTATGCTGAAGCATGAGATTCAGAATTAGTTACGAAGTTTTTTCGACAAATTGTAATAACGTGATTTTTATAGAGCATATATGATTTGAAAAGTGATCAGCAGTCGAGGTGCTGGAGGTATTTTCTCAAACGGTTGATGAGGGAACGAGCAATTTCGTGATAGTATTTCGTTAATAGTAGATTATTTAATAGCGCAGTTTGCAAAGTGGTAAAAATCTTGAAATATATTAGAACGGTTTCCTATACAAATTCCTTGGCGTGCCCACAATTTTTATCCCCTCTAAATTCCCTCGCTCCCATCCTTCCCACCCCTCATACCCCTTTTTTTCAACGTTCTTTATTTCTTTATATATATATATATATATATATATATATATATATATATATATATATATATATATATATATATATGCTGCATTCAAGCTTAGGCGTTTCTAAGTGACTTTACGTATATCTCTAATTATTCGGAATTCATATTTAGTAATAACGTGTCGCGTGTTTGCAGATCAATTTTCTGGAGACGCACGAGAAGTTAGTGATAAGATTTGATGAAAGCGGGGATATAAGCGTGATAGTAATTCATCCAGAACGCGGAATGCATAGCTATCGTATGTGGGTCAGAACCTCGCCTCCAGCTCTTGCCGAGAACCGCCGTGTCTACGATCTCGTAATGGAAGCGAGATGTCGTCTTGGTGATCACTCATCTCGTCCGTACTATGCGACCGAGTGTTGAGTTAGTCACTTCATATTTTTAAGAGGATATTCAATCAACAATATTATTTTGCAAACTGGTGTGGAGACGAGACAATTCTCCCTGAAGTGATGATGAGGTTAGACCTCATCTCTTTCTTATTCTCTTTTCTCATTGTGTTCTTATTACTTAGTTTCCTTTGTTACTGAGAATTAAGTTTTGGAAGGTTGCGCATATCCTGCGATGACGGCCTGCTGCATGTCCGGTAGGTTCATTTCAGTAACCAAGTGTCGTAACCTAAATATGCTGGCAACTTCTATGTGCACTTCATAGTTCTTATTTAGGTTCCATTCAGTTTCCGGTTCTCTACACTTAGGGACACTTCTCTAATAGCTTCATTTATAGGTCACTTTTTTTGGTTTTTTTTGAATGAGTAACAAATTATTTCGTGTGCATAGCAAATGGGTTCGTTAGTAGGTTTCATGTTTCGAGATATAATTGGACAGGATTGCTGCAACAACTAATAATTCGGAGTTAGATTAGATTTATTTCTCCCGTTCTGCATCCTTTAGTTATACCATGGTGGTCTTTCCATCCTCTTTTGCTTAGGTTTGGTTCCATCTTATATTAACCTCGCTATCTGCGAGAGAAAATATTGTGAAAATACAATTATTGGTTGTTACTAGCATTCTTGCTGTATTCCGTTGAAATCTCACTGAGGGCAACAATTCATTACGGAAAATCAATCGACACATTTTGTGCGGAGGTTCTTGTTTAAATTGTTTTGTATCTTCATTACTTCGTGATAGAAGAATTTTGCGCATGTTTTCCTCGCAAAGTTGCATTCTTTGAGGAATTACTTGTTAAAAGTGTTCTATTTTTACGCTTGTTTCTCACTCGCTTTTCCTTGTAGGCGTGCTTTATTTTGTTTTAAGGCGTTTGACAGGCATTTTCGACTTTTTTTATTTAAGTTCTCCGTTGCGTAACTTTTATGTATTCGTGCTGAACTGTTGAAGAGACAGACACACATTCCTTGCTGACTGATTAGAACGTATATGTGCCAACAATTTGTTTTAATTTTTATTTACCCACTGCATAACACTTCTTTGCATTGCAGTTTATTCAAAAGTGACGAAGTCTTGTCACTTTATTCATCCATGCGAACGGAGTATGAGGTCTAAATTCTTCTTTATGAAAATATTATGAAGAACTTTTGATTGCAAGCAAATTTTTCTTTTGTGCAAAGTGAGGTAAAGTAAGCTTTCTTTATAATATAGGAATTTTTCAGAAGCAGTTCCACTACTACAAAAACGAGGAGAAAATGTGAAAACTTTCGCGTTAGCGACAAACTCAGGCCTGTGGATGTTGTGGTACAAGCACCGGAAATATAAATGTTAGAAATGCAATTTTTGGAGCTCGACAATACATGTGTATAGGTGTTGCTTAAAGGCATTTGGATGTATAATATTGCCATTGTTTTTTTTTTTTTTTGTTTTTTCTCGTTATCGATGGTTTTTTTATGGCATTAACTCCATCGTTTCATTGATACGCATTTTCTTTTGTATTTTTGTTCTTTGTTCAATAATATTGTCTAAAGTATATCCTTATGGGATATTCAACTTTTTAGCCAATCATTTTTTTTTTCATTTTCTTCTTTTTTTTCCCTTAAGTGCCGTTAGAATGTCTAATCGGGTATTCTCGCTTAAGAGCCATGTGGATGCCGTATTCCACGTATGATGTTTGATGCAGTCTCATCAATCTCGAAGCGTGACTACTGCTAAGTTCGGAAGGCAGTTTCAAAAGTATGAAGGTGTCTCTTTCTAAACATGAATGTCAATTATTTCTAACTGCTTTGACAAATCTTCCACGACTTTCTACACTTTGTGCGGTTTCGAAACCAAAGTTAATCTGCACTTATCGGACAACGCTGTGTCCTATAAATTTGGCATATACTGGTCATTGTTCTATAGTCTTCATATTTTGCCATAACTTTCAGATGGATGGGTTTGCTGCAGAATTTTGGTCATTAGTTCGTTCCCGCACGATATGAATTCGAAAGGCTTTCCCGCAAGATCATGTGCGTGTGAAAGGCTGATGTAAAGGGCTGCATATGGTAAGGTGATATAGGTGGATTAATTTGCTTTGAGGTGATTTTTTTTCAGAAGAGAAGAAGAGGAACAGATAAAAGCCGTAGTTGTCCTCACAGCCGTGGGGTAGGAAGGATCTGGAGGGGGGATGCGCATGACGCAGCTTTACGTCCTGTGCGGTGCAGTTTGGCTGAAATTCGTGGCATGTCGACTCTACATTGTCCCACGACCGGACGCATGCTTTTTCCTCTCGGTTCCAACGGTTGCTTTGGAGCCTTTTTTCCGTCTCTTGGTGCTTAAATACTCTTCATTAAGATGCCATAAAGCCAGTGTCTTAAAAACAGATGAATCTGCTCTCTATTCAATATTTGATAGGTCCTGATTCCCTAAACTGCTGATCGGTTTTTTTTAAAATCCATTCGTCAGTGGGCTCTTGATGCAGAACAGATATGTTGATTTCAACATTGCCATGTTGTATTTAAATTTTATCCGTTGTGCATTGCTCGATTCGGCCAAGTTTTTAGCTGTAATTGCAGGGTTTTGTTTCGACACGCATTATGCATGTTTTAAGGGCCTTAACTATAAAGGCTGTAGATATACATTTGTCAAAGGCTGATTATGACTTGTTCATAGTTCTTATTGCTGGATTCTTTTTTCTTTATTAATAAAGCCCTATGAATGATGCAGCTGTTGATGTTACATGCTTCGGTCAAAGTCGAATAGAACTGCCATTCGGAAAGTACCGTTGTTATGTTCGAACAAGCCATTGGTACACTGTGTGATATAAAACACTTGTACTGTGCACATACGTACTCACCTAACAGCCCTAAAAAATTTCCCAAGAGTGCGTCGCTGCCACTACCGCGGTACACCTGATGTACAGAAGGGTCTGCTATTGGTGGAGGAACTTGCGAAGGAGGTTTCTCTACCATGTGATGGGATGTGTTGCCCTCGCGGAGGCGGGGAGGTTTTAATACCAGCAGAGGAGTTTTTACGTTCTCAAAATACTCCGCGGGCGCAGGGATACTCTGAGCGCCAAGACGGATCCAGCTGAAGTGGTGAGTTAAGAAACGATTGCTTTTATCAGGATATTGTCTTCACGTTGTTCCTGATGTTGCGCTGTATCGTTTCCGCATAGAACGGGGGTAGATTTGACAATTTTTTTTTTAAACAGTTGTGGTTTTAGCGCATCATTGCGCTCGAATGTTGCTGTTTTGATATAGTAGCAGCGACTGACATGCAAAAGGTGCATTGCACTAGACACATTGGCGTGCTTAGTTTGGTGCTTAACGTAAGGGCCACTACCTTTTCATGGGTTCATTATTGCAAATGAAAGTGGATGTCTTCGGATGGAATACTAACTGTTCAGGAGACCTTTGGGTATGGTGGATCTTGTCGGAATATTGGAAATTCATCTTCCACGTGGATCAGCGCAGAGGCATGCATGAATCATTTGAAAACAACGAATATAAACCGCCACATTTTGGGCGACGTTGTTTGGAAAAAATCTTCCAGTAGTTTGCGCAGTGCGCTATACCTGTTTGGCAACATAGGTGGATTAGCACAGCGGACGTCACAGTTCTCTCATATAGTTCATGGTCGGTATTGTCGCAGCTCTGTCGTTTATCTCTTTATTCGTCAACAAAATCGACAGAAGCTGTAACCCAAAAAAAAGGTTTGAGAGGAATAGAATATAAATGCAATCCATTTCTGAGTGTTGCAGATTTTTTTTAAAAAAAACGTTATGAGAAAATATGAGCAAAAAAAAAATAATTAGAAAATGTATGAAAAAGAACGTAAAATTCTAAATGGCCCACGGTATAGGATAGCGGAGAGTTGAATCATTTCGTCGACATTGGTGATCTGCTTCGTTGCCTGTCATACACTGCATGAGTGGAAGAGATCAACGAGGCGGAACCACACAATAATTACGAACAAATTCTCGCACTTCCTTGTTTGCCATCAGTGTTGAGCAATTTGACCAAAGCGCTGTTTCGTGTGCCTTGTGTTGTTTCGCATTTTCTACACAAGTCTTCTGAGTTTGCTTGTTCAATTCCAATATCACCATGCGTCGAGTGCAGTTCACGTGGTTTCAGTTCTAAGATCGTGTACGATATGGTTGCGTTGACGCAGTGTTTAGTTGGGTGCATTCGCATTCATGCTCTGTTGTGGTATCATGACAGTGCTTCAGTTCGGGTATCCCTCGGAGGGGTAGTTGAGTTGCTTCTAGATTTCGTGGTGAACTGATGGAGTACCTCAATTCATTTGTTGCTTTACTGCCAAACTATGCATTAGTGTGCGTTGGTTGACTTTCCATTGTGCCATTTGTTGAAGTTCTTGAACATTTTTCAAGTGCTAACTCCTTTATTTACAATTTTGTTTGGCGTAAACTTATTGCTGCGTGAAGTTCTGTTGCAGAAATGATTCACTATTGCAATGAGGGTTTGAAAGATGCCATTTGATTTATTTTTGTCATATTCGCTAGACAGAGTTCCGCTTCATGTATGCTCGATGTGCCTTCCGCTCAGTGAACTAAGTGTTTCATAACTAACCATAGGTTGGCATATGCTGAGTCGGCTTGGCTGTACTTTTGCTTTTAGTGAAACTGCAATTTACACGAGTGGAAAGTAGTGCGCTCGAATTTATGCAGGGAGGACGGAGAGGGAAGAGGAAGAAGATGGGGAAGGGGGGGGGGGGCAGGGAGAGAGAGTTGTTTATATTTGCAAGCATGCAGTAAGGTTGAGTAGGTTTTCGACAGTGCACATATGGTGCGTATTTTCGCAAAAGCAGCAGTGGCGTAGCTGAAATCTATATCGTCATGATGAACTAGTATTTACAGCGCTAAACCCCGCCCTCTGCACTGTATTCTAATCGAACCACCTTCACTCTTAGCGAGCAATGCAAGCTTACTCATTGCTCGTCATTTCGATGCAATTCTCCATCATTCTATTGCTCTTGCCTGCGGCTGCACGAGTTCACGCTACAGAGGATACTTTTTTGATACGAACACTCAGGTATCGTATGCTACTCTAAATGATCCTTTTCTTTAATGCTGAGGTATAAGTTTTCCTATGTATACGCTAATATTTTCACCGACCAATGCTAATAAGGAAGTCATATATTTTCCTTTTTTTTATACCTTCGATTAGAGGAAGTGATTTATAGCTTCATTTATTAAGTCCCATTAAAGAGAAAGTCGTGTAAATTATATCGACATTCCTCAATCAAGATGGCATAATTCTTGACGACGAGACAAAAACAGAATATCTTTGGTTTCTTTTGCACTCAGCAAAAAAATCTCATTTTTGACAAAAGAATATCATTTTTTTTTCATAGTTTTTGACATTAAATTGTACCGTTTAATATTTATAGCCAGTTAGCCAGTAATTGACAGTGTCTTCAGTGTTATCAGTTTTCTTTCGGCTGATATCAATGAGCAGCGTTTACTGTTTATCAAAATTCAACTCTCACACAGTCTGCTTTTCTGTTGTAATCACTCACAGAGAAAATAGCGAATGCAGCGATAATAAGTTGAAGCTGTCCATGTTTGTTGTCAGTTTCCTCTCAAACGATATCAATGACGTCATCCAACAAAAAGTTATGCAATAATTTGAAATTTTGTAGAACGATTTTGCACATTACATTACGAGTACAGTTGTGTAACGATGTCGGGAAGAGTTATTCGAAAAATCGGCTAAAGAGTGTAGAATCTTTTTGTTCTTCAAACATCTTCCTCAGAGTGAAGGCATCGTATAACAGTTATATATGAAAACATTTCAGCATAGCTCGAACACTAAATAAAAGGGCTAAATTCCACTGCTGAAATCAGCGGTTCAATCGGATTGAAAAGAGTGAAGATGCTAGACGGCCGTTACTTCCGTCGGGTTTGAATGAAAAAAAAAACTTTTTAAGGTTTTAGGGCAATTTTCAAAAAGTTTTGTTGGAAAATGTGAAGAATATCCATTATTAGAACATTTCCACAGTACTTTATCTTAGTCATATATATGATCGTTAGGTTGGTTTTCTCGTTAGTCGACGTTTCTATGACTATGAGCAATCCTCTTCTCTCTGTTCAAAAATGCTGACTGCGCGAGCTATCAATGAATTTGGTTCTCATTTTTGCTTATGCACTATGCACTATGGCAGTGAAAAGTTTGTAGTAGTAGTAATGAAAAAATCAACTCATAGTATTTTACACATGGAAACTGCGTTTAATTGACAGTGCTGTTGAGTGTCAAAGCAGATGTTATGCTGAACGGTTCGAAAGTTTACAGCTTTTCAAAAAAAAAAAAAAGTTTCTCATTGGCATTTATAGATGCGTACTCACGTTCCGGTCAGCTAAGTCATCTTTCGATTCAGCTATTATTCTAAAATAAAATAAAAGGACTGTCAATTTTTGAGCACCGGAAAAATACGCGGGAAGAGGGTGGACGAATCGAATGGCACACTAATTGGCTACCAATACAACGGAATTCCATACGCTCAGGTGCCGTTGAAGGATCTCCGTTATCGTAATCCGCTCCCACCAAAGTCATGGAACAATACGTTGGATACAAAACACTTCAAAAAATCTTGCTCGCAAACTCTGTTGTAAGTGTTTTAAAATATTATTTGATGTGACACATGCTAATAAGTGGGCGAAGATAGCAAAGAGGTGACGCATTGTGCTTTTTCGAAATTCTCCCGCTGAAGTGACAAATTCCATAAATCCTTAGAAAAATGCAATGATTCATCGCTAAGCAATACGCTTACCGACGAAATTGCATAAATTTAATCAATTTCAAACGTTACGGCTTCAGGTGGATATCTGTGCATCTACAAGATAAATATGAACTTCAGCGATACTGCTAAGTGATAGAGCTGAAGAGCGTCCGTAGTTCACCTGACTCATTATTGAGAGGCATTTCCTGAATTTTTCGATTCTCATATATCTCATTTCTCTGCTAGAAATGCGTTGATGCGATAAACGCTGACTATCAATCGACTCTTCCATTTTTTTTTCATTGAATATTATTTATTTTGCATTATTTATGCTTAAAATTTTCTATGCAAATGGGAGAGTTTTAGGAAATATTTGAAAAGTTTATTGCTTTGCATTTCACATATTTGTTGATGTTTATTTATCGTATGATGTATTCCACTTGAAGTGATTATCCATTGAAGAATATCCAACGAAACGACACAAATCGAAGATTGCCTGTATTTGAATGTATTTTCGCCTTGCAATTGTATGAAATTTAGAAATTGCTCGATTGCATTCCTCATTCCGGATTATAGTAAGTGCTCATAGCGTATATTCTCTTTCCTTTAAGAATATTATTTTATATGAATGGTGTAATTTTTTAGCCGTGCTCTCAAAGAAAGACATATTTCTGATTACACACTCTCTCCTTCGAATAAAGAAGAGAGGAATCCATTATGAATTTGATATGTTGTTATGAATTAATTTCTACAAACTATATATATATATATATATATATATATATATATATATATATATATATATATATATATATATATATATATATATATATATATATATATATATATATATATATATATATATATATATATATATATATATATATATATATATATATATATATATATATATATATATATATATATATATATATATATATATTCCAATTATAAATAAGCAGATTGACAAAAATATTTCTTCCCATCAAGGTTATGCGTTATTCCAGTGAAAACGGTTGGAAAAGCGCAAGTGCATAAGCGTGCCATAGATGCTCGCACGACATGAGCTTTTTATATTCAGATCACCTCAAAAAAGTTCTATTATATCGAAGCCAGCAAATAAATATGCAAAATAACCTTTTTCATGCTTTAATTAAACCCCTCGAAAAAATTTTTTAATCAAGCATCTTAATTTTTATTTAACCAGACTGCTTTAAGACGGACGTAGGTTTGCTATACACTTAAAAGTCAGCAAGCTGTATGGTCTATGGGGTTATATTGTGATGTATGCCGTATTTAGCGTTTCGCAACTCTCTTTTTATTGGCTTACGAGTAGAAATTGCCGAACAGACTTGCGCATATACAAACTCGATGTTGCCGTAGTGTGCTTTAAACGGTTTCAATTTTCAGACGCGCATAAAAATTTTAGTTTTTCTTTAATTCATTGGCCGCAATAAGTAGTGAGTAGCTCCTAGCCTGGAGGTGGATACGCTCTAGTTAACGTTTTATCAAGATTGAAGTAGCATTCTATATTCAGTACTTCATAGCTCATATCCAACGCATTACATTTTTTTGGTATTTAAAATTGCCATAGGTAAAGATGTTTGCTTTGTAATTCGTCGATTGTTGCCGTGCTAAGTGTCTACTTTGTAGAACAGTCGTCGGCGGACGTTATTGGTTATATAGACGAAAATATTGTAGTTGTATCGACGTCATATCGTATAGCTTCATTTGGCTTCCTAAATGTGAATCCCCTCAAAGACACCGTACAAGACAAGAACGTCGGATTATATGGTTCGTCCTATGATTACGACACGCAATGGCAAATATTTGCAAGTAGTTCACAATAGTAGTTGCAACCACCATCGTGACAAATGAGAGTTGCATTTTAACAATTTAGCTGACATACGGTTGAATATATTGAAGCGCTTTGACTTTTTTTGTCAAAGCTCTAAGCAGGTCTTTCTTCTGTTGGAAATTTATTGACGGTCGAGTTGCATCATGAATATCTGGGAAACTCTATACGATTCTTGTTTGAACTTCCCGGCTTATTAAGATAACAGGAAATTACTGGTGCTCACTCAATATCTTGTGAAAAAATTTGAAATATAAATATTAATAGTGATGAGGGTTCGTGTGATACTCAAATTTTGGCTCAATGATGAAGTATCATGGTGAAGTCCCAAATGTCGGACGATAGTTTTTATTGACCTATGTGATTACTTCTAGGGATTTTATCACTTAGAATTTTGAGTAGCGATTTGGGATTTGAGAAATTGTCCCAGATTTGGAAAATCACTGAGAATTTCTATTGATTAAAATTTTGAGAAATCTCTTCATTGAAAATGAAAGTTTACTGTATAGTTTAGCGAATATTCTCATAACGGTTCATGTGTTACTTTCAGATATTATTGAATCGCTCTTGTGGATCAAAAGAGAGATTGTGAACTTTGGTGGCAATGCGCTTAACGTTACAGTCATTTCTTCAAGAAATGGCGCCGTTCTCGCTGATCTTGTTTGTTGTTTCTAACTTTTCTTGTTTTATTCGTCGTTCATTCTATATATTTTGATTGCTTGATCTCACCTGTGTAGTTATCCGTAGAATTGATATTTAAATGAGTTTACATATGAGGGGATGTTAGGTTACAACTTTTATGGTAGTTGAGCCTATGAACTTCTAGAATGATTTCGAAGGGAAAGAAATGTTTTGTTTGTTTTTGTAGTGTTACTAGTGTTCAACTATGCACGAATGCCATAAACTGTGCTCACTGCTAGTAGTAAGTGAAACGAGTAAGCGTTTCGGCTTAATTGAGAGTATTTTTTTTCAGTTGTCTCTTTCACCGTTATCTGAGGGTTTGTTCTCTCGTCTTGTTCTCATCAGCGGATCTGCTGCATTTAGGGCCCTTTCGAATGGTGAGTGCTCGTTGGTTAATTAAGGTCGAGAAAATTTTAAATGAAGCAAAAAGTTTACCTCATCCTGTATCACTGCTATCATCGCTTTTTTCCTTAAGTAGCGATGCACTGTGATTGCAATTCCCTCACCTTTTCGTACCTGTATGAGTATGTTGCATTCAAGATCAATAAAGAATTAAGTAGATTCTGCATTATGCAGTTAACATAGGTTCATAATAGAGTGTCGCAAGCAGCATACCTTATGTTCTATCCCTCTTTTAATCCACTCATCCCATATATTCGATAAAGTCACAATGAATGATGTTCGTTTGCAACGTCCTCGAAATATGTCAAGATTGTAGGTGTTGAAATGTAATGTTAGCTTATTTTTGCGATTCAGTATATTCGAAGCGTTGTTGCAACTCCACTCCTTTCTTCATTTTGTTTCACAAATTGAGCTAATATATGCGGCTAATAGCTTGACATTCAAATGTAAGCATAACGGAAAACGTTTTTGACTAGCGGAAATTCGTCCTTTAGAACAGTTATCAACAAGATACTCCTTTTAGACTTAAATGAAGAGCAATTCATTGTTCGATTGAAGCGCTGCGAATGAATAATTGACCACAAAAATGTCCCTCTTTTCTATCTTTCCTTATAATTGCGTGATATTCAAAAGTACAGTCGCAAGAGTAGAGTGAGCAATCTTTAAGCATCGGACTGTTTTGCGAGTCGGCAATTGAGCGTACAAGCAAAATGCGCAGAAAACTATACGAAATTTGCTGAGGTCGACGCCTCAAATATTGTCTTGGAATGCCTTCGTTCCCGAGATGCTCGATACATTGAAACATTTGAAGCGAGCTTTGCCGAACGCGGTCTACGTCTTGGACATCCTTCTGCTGGACCAACACAGAAGGTACTGCTTTAATCAGCTCCAGCTTTTTTTGTCGTTACCACTGCCATTTCTCCTTCAACGACATACTGAAATCACTCTAGTTCGTCGCATTAGTTTATTAGGTAGGTTCATCGTCCCAACATTGATGATAATCTCTCAAAAAACAGCGGAATTGTATTGAGCAAAAAGAATTGTGTTCTTGAAGTGACATTAGGATCACTGGTTTTGGGCATTTTTTGTGTTGCTGGTTAGCGGACATGATTCTGAGTTTTTGATTCCGAACTGTGGTAGTTACTTGGTGCTGACAAAATTCTAAACTAATCGTGGACACCATGAAAGTGCTGTGTGAAAGGATAAATTCTGTAATGAGTATTAAGAGCGACTAGTAGCAGCAGCAACGTTTTGCAACTATAATATGGTGCCCTCTTGCAGTTGTTTCCAACATCGTTCCGAAATCTGATACTTATGAGACGACCCATTGCGGTGCTGTTAATCGTTAGTAAAATCGAAAGGCTACGAGATGAATCGCTACTGATTCGAGGCAAACCAGACATGAAGAGACTTGGGCTTATCTGTGAGCGTTTTGCCGGACTCAGCGACGAGTTCAGGGAACGCTGCCTTCATATCTACTCATCAGGTGGGTTGTGCTGCATGAATTGATTTGCTGCTATGGGATTTGTCTACTTCAGATATGATAAAATACATCTGCGCTTCTATTTCGGGAGTTTTTATCGTGCTGGATGCGCTGTAATCTTACCTATAGAGATGCGTATAAAGGTGGGATTATGTTGGAATTGTCACTGCGTGGAAGCGATGGGTTTGATCTTAGTAACGAAGTGGCAAATCAAAACACGATGCGAACCTGCTGCCCTAGGTAGGCGTTTAGCCAGTGTACCTTCTTGTAGCCTTTTTAGAGAATCGTTTACAAAACTAGCGCAATATGTATTTTACACCATCTGTTTCGTTTTGTGCATGAACCGGATGAGAATCTATCCGTAAATCTACGAAAGCAAAAGGCATTAAGCGAACGAGAGAAAATGAAATGAGAAATTTGCTGAGGTTTTAGTCGAATGCGCAACTGTATTCGACTCAATCAACAAGAAGGTAACATTCGGGGACAATCTTGGAGAGGATATCTGAAATAACCGACTAAACACTGATGAAACGTTTATATTACTTGGTTATGAAAAAACAAGAGTTGTCGCAATTTCGCTCTCGAAGGATTTTTTTTTTCTGAAATGAGAATATTTTCATGAGTCGGTTCAGTGAGAATGCAAAAATGGAGTATTCAGTCAGAATTGTGGATATATATAACGATTATCGAATTCATTCGGCATCAGTGGAAACTGCAGAAACTGTCAATGCAGCGAATGGATCGTCATTCCTATTCGAGTCGAACGCAAATTTTGCCATTGTAAGTGTTTCAACACCTTAGTATTCATGTAATTTATGAGTTTTTCTGACGCCATATATCGAAACATGAAAGCTTATAGAATTCGTCACTTCCATAGAACGAATGATATATCTATGTCTAAATATGTGAACATTTTTTTGTGTTACTTCTTGAGCCGATTTGTTTTACTCCGGCTCTTTCTTCTATAAATGCAGAAACAACATACCTAGCGCAACTTGAGACTACTTCCTTGAAATATTGTCTGTTCAGTGTTGCCCAATGCACTTAACAAATTTATTGCAACTTTTTCTCTTCATGGATAAGTTTTTTTCGTACTTGCTAATCAGTCACATCTGAAAGGCTATGTAAAACGAGGTCTTCAGTGATCTTAAAAGATCGATATATCTCGAGTTCGGGCGTTTATAGCGGAATAAGCGAGGTGTTCTTTGGTGATTGCGTTTAGAGTTCAGACTGAGGCAAGTCTATTGTAGGATGGCGTCTTTCGCAATCGCAGCAGCCTCAAGACGTCGATTCTGCAGGAAGCCGTTACGAGTTTCATTTTGACGGCGGTACCGATGCTTCAAGGACATTCTGTTGATGAATTTCATTCAACGACTCTTACTTATTATGAGATCAGTGAAGATTTCTATTCCAAGAAAAGTAGTTTTCGAAGGGAGCAATGCGAGTTCTGGAACAATGTGAAACGCACGTGAGCTTATGTGCCAAATCTATGTCATCCATTTGAGAATATCCAAGCATAGTTTATCATTCTTCTTCATTCACGCAAATCTATACTATTTTCGCACTTGGCACTTACGAAGTATTTATTCGAATGGAACGATATCTTTGATCATTATCGATAATTCCTTATCAACTCATCGTTTATTCAATCGCATTTCCTGATCTATAATTCCGTCACTGAAATATATTTCATGTTTGATTGCATATTGTACACACGCACCTCTAGAGAGCTAAAGCGAATCTGAGCGGGCTGTTGTTCTCTCAAAAGATTTCGCTTCTTAGAGACGTTTCTCTTACAATTTGCGTTTGAAAAGCACATCTTAGGTAGGTTTTAGGTTTGCTTATGCAAGTGTGCGTATCTCCCTTTGTCTATCGGCTTTAATTCTGTCCTCACTAAAGCATAAATTACCAAATTTGTCGGGTATAATCTATACGTATGCTAACTCAATACTGGCTCTCGAGTTGAAAAACCACCTTCGGATGGGTATCGATGGAATCACAAGAAAAACTGCATTTTGTGCACGAATTGTTGGAGTAGCTAGATCCGTTGAAAGCGAATGCATTAATGCTCATACGTTTTATGCAATGGCGATTAATGAAACTGCTTGGTCTTATTAGTAGGTTTCTATGGAAGCGAATCGTATCGCCTTCTTTGGCATCGTGTTTGTCTCAGTTGTTTTCAGCATTGACGCTGTTAACTTCAGAGAGTTTCTTTTAGCAAATTATCACATAAGTTTTAGCAGAATTAGTGAAAAGATGCGTGTCACATCGCTGTCAATTGCCCCTTATATATCCTTTTCATTTCCTTTCTATTTATTCTTTTCAATTCCATATAAATATTTCCCATTTCCTCTCTGCATATCTTCCCTCTTTGAATGTCGTTTTCATCCTCCCTCTAAACATGTTTCAATTCCAGGTTTCCAATGGAAGACCGTGTTTCATGTAATGGTGACAGCGATGCAATAATGGAGCAGATATTTTTATCCAATACTCTTAATAAAACAGGTTCATATATTTTGTTTCGTCTTTTTCATATTTAAGAAATTCAGTGTTCCGTTGTTTAAAATTTCTGCAGGCACAGGTGTGCCACATTACACAATTCGGAAGTGATTGATTACATATATTGAGAACGCTAATGCGCTAAAAATCCGTGAATACTTTCAAGTTATTGCAGATTTGCGTTAAACGCTTCTGTTTTTTGAAACATAAGTAGGTTATAGAGTATGATGACTTTGACTTTTGAGGAAATATATTTATACAGCCTACATTGCCCTTTTCCGCCAAATTCCTTAATCCGACTATTAAACATCAATATTAGGCTTTCAATGGGCCATTTTTTGGAGAATCCGCACATAGCCCGAACAAGACGACAGAAACTACTGATTTCACTAAAAACTTCGAAGAACATCAATAAGTGTTGTTTACCGAGAGGAGGAGGCGCTTACCCCAAAAATTTTGGGACAACCATAACGATATCCTATAGGGTTTTGGACGCTTGAAAGCAAATCAACTTTTCATGTTGTGCAGTGGAAGCGACGGAGGGAAGGGAGAGGGATTATTGGGGTGCAACTTGTTTCTGCTCTCTCCGCCCCAAGATGTTTGGGTTTAATGTTTTATGGTGTGAGATTCGTGCGATAGATTTCAATTAATTTTCAGAACCAAGCCCATATCGAGGAACGAAAGAATCGCCAAGGGCGCAGAATCGTAAGTGCTCTTTGTTCTTGAAGCCTACCTTGTAATGCCTGTGAAAATATGCGGTTATAACCACCCCATCAAACAATAAGTACTAGAAGAACACGCCTTAAAAACTGGATGATGTGTATACCCCATCCAGTTTTACACATTTTATAACGTAAATGCCGAAAAAACGTTTATGAAATTTTTAGCGCCCTTAACCCAAAGAGGACATGGTCAATCAGATTGAAGTTGCGTTATGGTCTATGTTATACTATATCCGTTGAATTTCATCCGCTCTGCTTCTATGGTCCACTATTTTAAGCTAGGTTGACGTATATATATATATATATATATATATATATATATATATATATATATATATATATATATATATAATATATATATATATATATATATATATATATATATATATATATATATATATATATATATATATCGCTTCCACACATCAGAAATTTGACGCCATTGCAGTTCGGCCATTGCAAAATTTGCGGTAAATATTAAGCTTTTATGCAATAAATATAAGCTTTTTAAAAGACTTTTGCTTGATTTTTTACAACAGATTCTTTGCGTATAAGGCCCTCCGTTTCTAGATTAGCTAGCTTTGCAAGCCGGGTAAGCAGATCATCTTCTTCACACTTCAAGTTTAAATATTGCCATCTCAAAAAAGCTTTTCAATGGTGACAATTACAAGGAAATTTCCACAGTGCTTTATCGTTGTGCTGAGAACACTTTTTAATCTTCCTTTTAACGAATACGCGAAGTTTTGTGAGGTGGTCGACGAAAATAAGAGAGCACATCAGGTAAAGAAAGGAGCGAAATTTGGCCTACAACTCCATTCACCAAATTCCGAGTAAATTCAAAAATGTTCTTCTTTCAGCCTAATCACCTCGAATGTAATTTTATTTCAGCTACTAGATAGTTCAATATTAATATAAGCTTTTCTTATTTCTTTCTTTCTTTTTTTTTCAGCCGCTGAGATTGGACTCTTTTCGGTGGCAATTTTCATCACAACAATATCGCTTATGGCTATTCTACTAACATGTATACGCCTATGTGTGAATTCATTTGTACATATAAATTATCAACGTCTCTAATTGTGAGTTCCGTTCGAATTCACCTTTATTACAAAAATATATTTTAACTGTACTTATGTTATGATAACACTTTGTGTGCTATCATAATATTTGCGATATATGTAATACTTAAATTGCTTTATATATTTGATACTCAATATGATACTTTGTTAATCGTAATTTGTGTTAATTGTAATACTTAAATATTCGTATATGCATAACTTGCTAAAATTTTATGGATATATATATATATATATATATATATATATATATATATATATATATATATATATATATATATATATATATATATATATAGTCTTTCTTTCCTCTTTTTTTTTCTCAGAAATGTATAGAATAAGAAATTCTTCATTATAAAAATCAACTATGCCTTGAATTTTTTTTAGCGATCATTTTATTCATTTCAATTTTGATATAAGAGGAGGCGATTTTAGATTCGAGATGTAATTTCAGCGTCTTCCTTATGAGTGCGAATAATTTTCGATGAGGCGATAATGTGGCATATTGGAACTCAAAGAAATCGAAATGAATATGGAGTCATTCTTTATTAAGTTGTCACGCTTTATTGCAGTTATGAGGTTGACGGAACGGAATGAAGCTTCCAACTATTTATTTTGCCTCTATGATATTTGTTGCTTTCTGCTTGAAGCTTTAAAAAAATGCTTTTAACATTATTGTATGTCTTGTGGATGCAATGATTGTCTCACATTGTAGAGTACTGCTTTGAATAAACTTTCCTATAGAGTCGGTTGAAGAGTATTGCAACACCTTTCCACACAGCGTTTCGATGTGCTGATGTTGTGTTCCTCGGCAGAATCTATTCTGTATGTATGTGAAATTTGCTTCAATCGTATAGTCTCTAAAATTTGCTGCAACAGATGTTGAAGTGTTTTTGTTTTCATGAAAATTCACGCCACAAATGAGTTTTATGGAAATTATTTGTGGCGGCATTTGATTGAATTTCCGTATAGAAAAACGTATATATCGTCAGATATCAGCATTTTTTAAATTGCAAATTTGGTCGAATTTTTATGCGATTGCAACGTTTAAAAATTCGAATTCGAATTTGCCGAATTTATTTTTCGATATGAGTTCATTCGGTTTTTGCTGACTGGTTCATACCGCTCACTATATTTCGCTTTTTTTTTTCAAGGCGTTTTTTGACGGCAATAAGCTGAGATGGGAAGTTTACGAGTAACGACCATTGTTTTTTACTTATCTCTTTAAAGTGGACAACCGAAGCGCTATTGCCACAGATTTGTAGTGAAACTATGGTGAAATAATCGATACTCTCGAATTACTAAAGCATCCGGATTTTTTTTCGAGCAATCCGGATCCGTATAAAATCTGAATTATGTGATAGCCGCGTGATTTTTTTCCAGTAATACTCTTTCGGTTACACTATTTTTAAACTATAACGTGATAAGATGGTTTATGAAGATACAACAGTAGCATTGTAAGTATCCGACGTTTTGGTTGTTCACGCTCGAAGTTCGCAATTAAATCCAAGTAGCGATGTCCGGACAACGCTACGTCCTACCCAAAAGTAACTTTCAAGTTCTTCGTCGTTAGTTAGTCCTAATCGATTTCTCTTTTTATGTCGATTTCTTATGTGTTTTTATTTACACTTGATGTCTGGGACTCGGATGTAGCATATCGCATTCGTTATCCACTTTGCAAGACAGTTTAGACTGTTATTAAACATCAGCACAAGATAAATTAGCACTGATACGATGGAGCCAGAGGTCGAAAGTAAAGAAGCTCGAGGTTGATGGTTCCGTACTTTAAGTCTACCTCGGATCCTTACGTCAATGGGGACTTTTGCAGCTCACCAGCAGACGCTGTGTGAGGTCCGAGCGTAAGTCGTAATCACATTAATCATCCTATTCCTCCTTGTAGTGATTATATGGTGAATTGTAGGAAGTAAAGTGGCACACTGGGATAAACTTTCGACGAATCCTGGTCCGGCCTAGTGGCCGGAAGTGTGGGTAACGCAACTTTAAAGCGGATCACAGCAAACTTTATATTAGGGCGCCGGATTTGTTGCAAATATTTATGCTGAGGCATTGTTGGAGAGCATTGAGAGAAGAAATTTTCTGTTAATAACTGCTTTATTATCACTGAGCATTAGGACAACAGGTTGATCTTAATGATAGGTATGTGGGTCTTCTTGATGGATCCCCCTCCCTCCCTTAACAGTTGATAAGTAGCAGGGCTTTTGCAGTCGGTGAGTTCCAAAATTGGCAAACACATATTCGAGGTAAGGAGTTACTTATGAAGAGAGGGATTAAGAACAAGAAGAAATACAACGAGTTTGTGTTGTTTGCTTAACAAAAAAAGAAAAAAAAAACTGCAAAAAGGCTGCCTGTTTAGCAACCCGCTAGCTAGAGCCACTACACCTATTCCAGCGAAATTGATAGGTGAATCACTCAAGCCTATTCTGTGCTAGTGCACCAAAAATCCTCCCCCTAATCTGCTTACTCCACCGCTTTACGATCTCTCTAATTTCCTTCTTATTAACACATTTGATCGGTTGTATTCCATGACTTGCTGAGGCAGATTCCATAGAATGTTGTACGCTGGCATGTCAAATGAACAAAGTATAACTTTTTAATTGTATATCACACTGTTTAAATTTAAGCAGAAAGCTTTTAAAATGTTCTCTTTCTAGCAGGGAGAGCTTCTTAGAACGATTTACTCGAAATGTCGAAATCTGCTCATATTGTAGAAATATTTGGCAAGAGTACACTTACGTCAGAGTTATTGCGCGATTTCGGAATTTAACTCGAAAATGGAACGTCATCAAAATGGCATCTTTTAACTTTTGATGTACATAATGGGTTGCCATAAAATTCATTAATTCAAAGTCAATTAAGACACGCTTTTATTCATGAAGCCAGGCGGGTTGCCATAAAATTTGTTTGCAGAATTATCAACCACTTAAAGATCTGGTAATACAAGGGAATTTCATGACCCCAAATTTTTTCTTGATTATGCACTGGTCGTGAATCTCGATTCCTTTGGAGTAGTCAGTTAGTGGACCGTGCTTGATTTTATTTGTGCAGCAGCGCTAGTAGGGAATTCGTTCCACGCTTCGTTCTGGTCGCCTGGACTCCAACCTGCATTCTGACGAGACGGGCTGTGCCCTTTCCTGTAGGACGTTTGCTGACTTGTTTTCTTTCTGCAAGCTTCAAACGGTGCCTAGACCTTGCGTGAATGAGTTAGTACTGGCAAATATTACTGCGCAGACTTCGTTATGTCGTTTGGTGGCTAACGGCAAAGATAGGTGGCTGCAAGAGATGCGCGACTGAGCCTCATTAAAAATTTCTGGCATGCGGTAAGATATATTATGCACGGCTGTTGCGAACATTCTTTGCGTTGCGGTGGCGGTCACTGATTTAATGTCGGTTGTGCGTTTTGCTTGTTTTTACGCGGGTGGATGATGTAGGCGAGGAGGTGCCGACGTTGTTTTGCCTTGATGGTACCACAATAATGTGTCACTTCTGGAGACTTCTGGCTTAAAATTAAACAACACATGTGTAACAGTGTTGTTTAATCCACGAAATATGCAAATGAGTTGGACCCGATTCCCGTCCAGACGACTGATTTCAACTTATCTGGCATGGGGACTGGGTCCGAGCCGTCTCCTTAAAATCATTGTTTAAGCCGTTTTAAAATCCATCCCGTTGCGGCCGAGGTAGAACTTATCTAAAACCTGTAGCTGTGCGCATTTGGTTCCGCATCTTTAACAAAGAATGTTTCGTTGATCGGCTTGGATCCGGTCCCAGTCTTGAAGGGCACAGGAAGCGGAACCGGGCCAAACTCATTCCCCAGTCTCACGTCGGACAGTGAAAAGTGCACAGCATTTTGACTGATTTGTTGCTTGTGTGGGTATGTACAGAGTTGCTTGGTTGTTGCACATATTTTCGACTGTTTTTGAGGTTGTAAATTTCCACTGTCATTATATAATTAAAGGTGAGAGCATTTCAGGATGACGACTCCACGAAAGATTAGCATGTGCGAGAGGCTGGCGAACATGGCCGGGCACATCTACCGACATCAGGCGAGGCAGGTATGTCATCCTAGCACTCCGGTTGTTTAGATGCTTTTAATGAAAATGCCGGAAATTTTCCAGGCCTAAGAAAGTACGTACACTGGCCGACCCGATTCCAGATATGACTGCCTCATTCTGATGTGTTGAATGCTTTCCTTCGTCGTGCATTATCGATGTCTTTCCTTGGATTCAGAAAACGTCGCGTTCACTTATACCATCCAAACGCTCAAAGTGCCTTTATTCGTTTGCTTTCATGATTCTCCCACACAAGGGGTTTTTTCTTACCTACCCATTTTACTAAAACCTTAAAGTTTTTGCACATCACATCATTTTATCTCGATATTCACGGAAGAGCCTAAGAAAGGGAACCACTCCTCGAACATTTGAGGAGAATGACGTTCATTTATTTCCCGAATGATACATAAGTGCAAGCAGTGACTCTTACTCTACGTAGAGACCACTTTTCACTAAAATTCTAGCTAGAAAAAGGAGCTGCAGGTGGCATGCTGTTTTTCTGTTTGCATGAAATGAAAAAAGGAAGAGTAAAATAGCATATTAAGTATGGAAATGCGGTTGCCCATTTATTAGCGTCAGTCGGCAGTATTTGATAGATTGCCGAAAATTACACCTCAAGTTATAGGTGTTGGTGCCAAAAATTTCTCACTTTCTTGCCGTACAATCAAACGTTTTCGGTTAGTGCGACAATCAGCTTCCACGACGTATACACGAATTGTTGCTTGCTCGATTTTATAGTGCTAGAATTCTACGGGGCTGGCTGGAGTAGCTCCGCCTACATGGATTCCTGCCTACTAGGAAGCATTGGAGACTACCGGCAGCAAGCGCCTGGATTGGTGAAAAACGACATAAGCGTCCGATTTCATGCTGCTCCCTTAGCGTTCTCCACTTCGCTTCTGAATGCGACTCATACATAAATGCGGGTACAAAGCCTGGTGAATCGGCTAGCCTCGCGCATAGAGGAATAGGTATGGCTGCTGATTCTGAAGTCACTAGCGGCTGTTTTAAATCGTAAAGGAGTTGTTTCCATTGCCAAAGTGACACATGCTTAAGGTATATGTGAGTCCAGTCACTTGATAAATTGAATGCTTTCAAGACGTAAGAAATTCTGAAAATCATAACAGAGAAAAACGCATAACGTGGAATCACTTCCACGCGCACCTATTTTGACGCCATGGTTCTACTATGCACATCGATTGATACTGAAACGGAAAGTAAGAGATCATCCAGCTTGCATGTCTGATGTGCAACTTAACCAGAAAAAGGTGACCACACTTTCTTTGTGAGAAGTCCGACATGGACGGCTCATTCCTCAAAAAAAAAATGATCTGGCGCCCGTCATGCCTCATAAAAGCTTCAAGACGGAGCCTACATTTGAAAGTGGAGATGAGCTCTTTGATTAAGCGCACATCAAGAAACCTGTGCCTCACCATCAGATTTTATTGATAGTACATTTGCAACTTGGTAATGCTGACGCTGTCTGTTTTTTGCCTTTGTTTTTATTTTTAGATGGGGTAGACGATGTTGTGCTAAGCATTAAAATATCGCTGATGTTAAAACTGCCTTTTTTCATCGTTGTGAGGTTAGAATCAGTGAATCTCACCCCTGTTCCTGCCATTTTTGTGTTCCGTGTAGGCATGCTGCATAAAATCTCCGGTGGAAGGACAGATTGACGATGCATTTTTGCGTGGTAATTTGCACCAATTCGAGAATTCTTCTTTTGCGGCACGCAATATTTGTAGGAATATGTGCTGAAATCGAATATATGGAATGACTGCTCTGTTTGGAGGTACCAGCAACGATTCAGTAAAAACCATTTACTGGGGACGTCTCTATTATGCCTGTCATATTAGAGGTTTAATAATATTAAGCGGCATTTTCATCTTGATTCATAGAACGGTGAGTTTTTGCTGTTCAAAAATGCGATGTTTCGGTTATATTTTTTTCCCGGCTAGATGAGGATCTGAACTTTAGTTACTCTTACTTTTGTTTCATGTTGGAAACCCCGGGGATTTGTTGAACCTTTTTCTCTTCCACCAGAAGGTTCGTCATTAACCGAGATTGTGTTTTGGAAGTAGTGTGATCAGCTAAGAGGCATGTATCATTTTCATTCCCTGTTGGCACAGAAACCGGATGTATAGTTTGCACCGTCTGTTTGAGTTGACGTTTCCTAATATATCTTCTGCAGGCGGAGAGGGAAAAGGAATGAAGAGAAAAAAGTTGTTTTTTAATGTAAGACATAAATATGGAGAGTTGTTTTCAGTTTCCACGTCGCTATGCTATATTAAAAGATGTTGCGAAGAAGGAATTGGCACCGCCTATGCCTAAAGAGTGGCCGGCGATCGTGAGCGAGTTCAAGCAAATGATCAACGTGATCAACACCAAGGCCTATCGACAGTACACCGTCCGAGTTAGTTCATTTCGGTTTCTTTTTTAGAACATCAGCGGTAGGGTTTTTGATCCTCGCGAGTCCACTCTCACCATCTCTCCTCTAGTGTATCTCTAGTGTATCTCGGAGCCCCGAATATTTACAGTATTCGCAAGCAGTGATCGCCATCAGGGAAATTTTCTTTGAAGTCCCCCGAAGTTCCCAACCCAAACGTTGCCGTTGCATAATGCTTTAGATGGAGCAAGGGGGCTTACAAAAACCCAGTTATAAGAAAGGGGTTTCTAATATCCCGTTACGTAGGGCTCAGGTTGCAATCAGAATTCACCGATAAAGGCTTCCCCGACCATGGCGAAGCGGAATATGATGCTTACCAAACATGCTGACGTCATTTCGCTTGCAAACGTTGACTACTTTGTAATTTGCATCACAAATTGTTAGCTCGATACTTACTTTTCATTCCGGTGGCACTTCGCGCCAGCGTCGTTCTTTATCACCTTTTGCCTTGCCAATCGTACTTTTTCTCAACCCTAAGACTCCAGTTGCCGTGTGCGGAATCCTCCCTTCCAGTTGTTTGCATTCCACACAACAACTGAAGTTTTATAGAGGGACGTGAATGAACACGGTGTGTGACTTTTTCAGCGGTTTATCTGTTGCTTATCCTCGCTGGTTAAAAAAGCGGTTGATTCGCAGGCACCGTTTTTTTTTGCTTCTCAGCCATGAAAATTTTGAATTGTTGTTTGGTTGTACTCAGGAGGCGATGGTGCGCTCAGCAGTCTTTATGGAGGTAATATTCTGGTTCTTCGTTGGCGAGATGATCGGTCGGCGTTATGTGTGTGGCTATTTGGTTCCAGCAAATTACGTCTCAAAGAACACGAAGAAGCTGGCCGCTGAAATGGAGGTCGAAGACAAGCACAATTTCTAGGCTCACGTAGGACGTGAACATTCACATTCTTTTTGTTCGCCAACCATAGTATTGAGTGCTTATAAATAAGATTATAGTTCATTATCTCCTCTGTCAGTATAGGGTATGATTTTGTCAGAACACCAAATTTTGGTCACTTGTTTTGACCAAAAAACACTGGCATCATTCGGTCGTGCGAGGGTCAAGCGTGTAATCTCATGTTCAGGACAAAACGAATTGGTCATGCTGCAGCAATGAAACATCAAAAGAATAATGGTGATCGATCCTTTTGGGAGGATTGAGGGTGTTGAATTTCTGTATTTTCGCTTAGTTGTGGGGAAATGTCGAGGAAGGAGGGAAGGAAGTGCATTGATGCGTTATGGAGTAGACAGATGTTCTCACTTTGTTTCCAAGTTTTCGATAATGAAAGCGTGCCGAGCCATGGCTGTAGGTTGTTAAAATCCTCCAGTAAAGTTGTTTACCCGCTTCACCGGCGAGCATAGATGCGCTTGCCTTCTCCCACCCTATCCCGGCTAAGCTCATCTGTGCTTATGAAGAACTCATTTTGTTCATGCTGGGTCAAGTTTAAGCTGAAAAAGAGGTCAGTGGTGGGTGGTCTTCTAAGCAGATAGTTTTGTGCCATCATAGTTTCAAAGCGGGGAATCACTGGGCCTCATTTCAGATGTGTGTGTGTGGCTTTAAGGAGACGAAATATTCCAACGTTGAAACATCTGTTATCCTCCTTTAGTGGATTGTTTAGGTAAGGCAATGTGGCCGATAATGCAAGTGGTTTACTTTGGTATAGCTTCGTATGAGGTGCCGTGCAATATATCACGCAGGTGTTACCAGTACAAAATGTGCGGTGGGTGAATGATGGAGTCGACTCATGTAGAGCGTATTGAATTTAAAGCTTCGCTGAAACATATATCCTTTTGCTAGAGCCGATTTGTGTAAACAGTTGCACAGTAAGTATATCGACCACGTTCCGTGTTGGATGCATTGAAATGGTCATTATCTACTCGCATCTTTGATCACTCTACTTCTGCATGCAGCTCAGTGCCGCACGGTAATTTAGTGCGGACTCGTAGCCTAGTTAGTTGTGAATGAATTCACTCCTGAAAGTATTTCATAAATGATGGCATATTACACCGTTAAAGGAGTACAGCTTCAGAATGTCACCAGGGGGTGAATTTATTCTCCGAGGTCTGCATCTACCACTACAATGTTTCTCTCGGAATATTTTCGTTTGTGTGTGATCTAGCCTTGTTGTTTAGTGCCCAGGGCGTCACAAGAGTAAGAGATATTATCCCTATTTGTCCCAGCTCATGAAAGGCAGTTTTTGCTTCGATTATACTGACAGCCGAACAATAAACTGGCGCAGTCGATATGAATCTTGGACAGTCAACGACGAGCGTCTGGTCTGACGAAGTGTTTATAGGTGGGGCTTTGAGAACTTGGGAACTTCATATATTTTATGAAGCTTGGACAGTCAACAACAGACATTTGGTGTGAAGGAATAAAGAGTGTGCGATCCAGTGAAGCGTTCATAGCAGCATAACAAGTATCATGGAATACTTTCAGTATCATTGGTGTAAAATAACAAGTATCATGGGTCGCAAGTTTGCTTGGTTACGATGTTTTATGGTAAGCAAATTGTTCAGCGCGTTGCAAATATCACTTTCGATTTATTGACAAGTTGGACATCGGCAAATACCTGTTCGCCTTCCTTTGCCGTCCTTTCCATGTAAAGCGAATCACTGTGAATCTCAGATCCTTGAGATGTCTGCAACAATTTTTGTCTGTTATGCAGCAGACGGTGAAGTTCATCACGTAGAGAAGCTTCGAAAAGAGTAAACGTTCTATCTGAATGTCTTCAGCCTTTTGGAACTTACGATTAGTTACCTCATCATGTACAAGAAAAAGAGAGTTTCATGGACGAGGCTGAGTTTCGAAAGCGGTTGGTTTGAATTGTGGTTATTTGTTCCCAGCAGTTCCCATCATTTAGTCTTGCGTCTCTCAGTGCTGGAAGTGCGTAAATTATACGGTAATCGGCGATCGCAAAAGGGAACAGTAAATGTGTTTAAACAAAGTGTTTGGGGCAGCGCTATTAATCTGCCTTACTGGATCGGCAAGTTGAGCCAAGGTACATTTCGGGCTATAAAAGCAGAGGTACTATAATATTTAGGGAGAGGGCTGAGAACCTGGAATTTCACTGGTCATAATTAGAGAAGAGGCGATCGGGAGTGTGTATTTAGTCTTTAAACTATTCGGGAAGCACCTGTGTTTGATAGCAGTGTAAGCTTTGAGCCACATTGATGAGATTTTTACAGTTCTTAAATGATCGCATGTTGAAAAGATTTCATCTCTTCAGTAGTCAGTTTAAATGCTTCGATTATATTTATAAACAATTTTTGGCAAAGGGGAGTTCTGCAAATTATGCAGATCCCGACTTCGAAGCGATGTGACTGCAGAGCTGTCGTAGCAGGTACATTGGTGTAAGAAAACAATTGCTTCAATTTGATAATGCAGCAGTGAGGTGTTTGCAACCGCGAAAATTGCGTTTGTGGCGAGGTCCGGTGTGACTAAGAGAATAAATTGGGAAGGCTGAGACAAGGCATGAAATGATATTCAACGGCTGGAACCCGGAAGAGGTCAGCAGGCTTGAAGTTTCCAGCTGAGTCCACCCTTGGAAAAATACTGGACAGTGTTTTGAGTTCCCTCCTGATGAAAAATTTAGCGAATATAAGTGGAGTTGTGCTTCAGGCCAACGCAGTGAAGGGGGTCCAATCACTTCACGAACCCGTTATTGGCGAAACTTGAAAAAAGTGTAGTTGGATTCAGCAGCGTGCTCTGCGCCTTAATAGGAACTCCTACTACCGTCTTCACTGTCTTTTTCATTTAGGAGAACTTCCAGAATCATTAAATCTTTCAAAATTCAATGCGCTTTGTCCTGGAAACATAATGCTGCTAGTTTTTGCTGCACACTTCTTCCGTTAGGAACTTCAAAGCAGTCTGGTATTTTCCGAACGGAAGCTGCAGCGGAGTACTTAAAATTGTTTGACATTTCTCGAATATGAGGTGTTCGAGGAATCCGGAGTTTGCCACGTGCCCGATCAGCGACATGCTCAAGGCTTACCTGAAGACTGCTCTTATCGCATATCACTTTAAAAGATTCATCTTCAGCCGTCATCATTTTGGGATGCTTCTGCACAATCAGCACGTTCGAGTAGCTGCCGCCACTCTGAAATCAAAAATATATGGAATTGAGGTAAATAAATCTGCTTAGCGATGTTCCATTCTGATTATTCAGGGATGTATATGGAAAGGTATAACGCAAAGAAATGATGCCTGCCCCAGTTTCTTTTTCTGCTGTCATTGTGCCTTAGTTTCACCTCAGCAAAACCACTTACGTTTTTGCGTTTTTGTCACCACTTCAATCTCATCCCTAATGTGATCATACCAACGTAACAGGAGGGGAAATCATACCCATAATCATCCCCAACTGTTGTTTTGGTTCCTGACATTTCCGCTCTTATACGTCCGCATCAAGTACTTCGCTTTAAGCTGCGCAACCAAAACGTAATTTCTGAGTGAACTGGAATCGGAGCAAAGCGGCACTTAATCAGAGCCACAACTGGAACTCCACAAGATTGGGAACGCTAGGAAGAATGACGATGATCGTACCGGAATAAAACTGTAGTGTTTTGCAGTAAATTCTGAGCATCAGATTTTTATTTGTTTCTGTTTCTGAGAGAAATATCCTAGGATCGGGTGCAGCAAGCAACATCACAAAGCCATATACTCGCGCAGTCAGAGTTTGACGTCGAAAGAAAAGCAGATATGAGCGCTCAACAAAAGCTGATAGGTAAACGTTTTTGACGAAAAGAATTTTATTGAGATTTCGCCAGCCAAATCAAATTTTCTGCAGTGAAAAATGTGGAAAGTATAGTTTTCGTGAGAAGAATTACGAGAGCCTCACAGGATTTCCTCCCGGCTAGAGGTAGAGATGTGCCGGAAGTCAGCTTTACTCCGTCCACCGCCATACCAGCGCGATATAGGAATGCTGCTTGTGTTTCCTTACCATGCATGAAAACCATGTTAAACTGGTCTATTTTATTTCAACTAGAGAAGAGTGCGTGAAACGGATATTGACATTTAACTTACGCTAGCTTAGTTGAATAATTAAAAATTGCCATTACACTAAACAATAGATATTAAACAAAAGCCCTCATCGATTCACCATGAAAGAGAGGAATCGAGAGTAAACTTCAGCTGTGAGAGAGTAAACAAGTTGCAGGAGCAAGGAACGTAGGTGGCAAAATCTTTTTTTATAAACGGCAGGAAGTTGCGATGTAAAACTATGCTGAATCATAGTTTCAGAAATTTGTCAAGCTAAGCTACCATCACAGTAACGACGCTGTAACACATCAGTTTTGACACAATTCAAGTGAATCGATTACTGGATAAATACGGGATAGTTTTTTTTAAGGTTTATTGTAGTTTGACTTGCGAGATGGTGTGGCGCAAATGATACGTGCTTGAGGAAATCCGCGGCGCGCTCATGAAACGTTGTTGCCACGCTTAACATTCGAAATGAGTCAAGTTTATTACATCCACAGTGCCGCATTTGTCGTATGGGAGTTGTAGCGTGAGCTTTGTGTCCATTGCAAATCTGCATTCCTCATCACTGTAGTGTCCTTCCGTGTATACTGTACCCTGAAGCAAAGGCATGGATATTTCTGGCGTTCTTCACTGACAAATCACTCTAAGACAAACCGGTTTCATCATTGCCAACAAATAATAAAGTATGCATGAAAATGTGTTCATACTTTGAATGATCGGACCTCCCGCAGAATCCTGCAGTTTCATTTCTGTACAGCCCAGCTGAGACGAAATTTTTTAGCACCTTTGAATGTCTGTTGAAGTTGATGGATTAACGCTAAAGCTCTCACAGGAAGTTCCCTTGTTGTGGACAAAATACGCGCCGAATTTCATATATCTTTCGCCTCAGCGGTTGCGAAGTTGCGACTAGCGGACAGACAGACAAAAGCACAAATACGCAATATATGACGTTGCCGTGATGCGCTAGGCGTAGAAAAAATAGCTGTGCTTACTGTCGCCCACATCTAACAGATACGGCTCGCAGTACCTTTAGAATTTCTCATAGCCTGATCCTACATGTCGGTGAACCTCCAGTGAAAGAATAAAGCCATGCAGACATAGGGTCTTTTGAGTAAAGGGGGCCCCAAGTTCAGATACGAGAGCTTCCAACTTGTGTCATATTAAAAGGATTCATTATTTTCCATCCCTTAGAATAAAAGGAGCTAAATGAGAGTGTTATTTTCGCAGTTCCACCATTTGGAATGCATTTCATGATTGGCAAACAGAAACTTCAATTCGCATGTTTCATTCCTTAAACAATAGCAAGTCAACAGCTAGAGAGCTAGAGCACAGTGGAGAATAGTATTGCCCAATTTTTGATGGTGAAAACTGATTACTGTCATATAAAAATCTGAATAATCATTCTCGATCGATAGCCGTCGATTTCCATGTGATCTGTTCTCAAATATGCCCTTTGCTAACATACGTTTATTTATGAATCACGAAGTCATCGTATCATTTAAGAACGCATGAAAAATGCTTCCTTCACTGTACTGCATGATGCTAACGCGCTTTGCTATTGTTAATAAGTGAACTGAAAATTAGAGGAACATAAAAGAAACTAGAACGGTTTTTTAATGGATCTGAAAGCTGACAACGTAAATGTCTGGAAGGTTGACAGCATGGATGTCTGAAAGGCTGACAGCATGGATGTCTGAAAGGCTGACAGCATGGATGTCTGAAAGGCTGATAGATGGATGTCTGAAAGGCTGACAATGTAAATACTTCTCGTCGATTTGATGTTTATACGCATATATAGAAAAGGGCGTCTGAGGCAGCCGATAAATCGACATCATAAGATGATCGTAGTCAGTAATAGTGTGTGATCATTGTTTGCAAATACATCTGTTGTATATTGCTATTGCACATCCCAACGAAATAAACTACTAATAGGACATGGGAAGTGCCAAAATATAGGGAAATGGCTATGTAGCAAAGAAAAAAAGAAAAACGCCAGTTTGATGAAATATTTATCGATTCAGAAATAAATTCCGATGAAAAGCTCCTTCACCAACGTATGTCGTAAATCTCAAAATCAAAACGCTTTTACATCATTTGAGATGATGAAAAAAATCTCAAAAAATGATGGCATATTTATGATGTGAACGTTAAGTCGCATACCGCCGAAAAGAATGCACTTCCGTAAAAATATATGAATTTATCGAAAGTGAATATTTCCTTTTTTTGTGCGCTTTTGCATATTTTTGTTGTCGAATTGTGTTGTAGGCTTGAGAACCACTAAAGTTAGTGTTGTATACTTCGATGTGCATAATCTCAGTCAGATTCATAGCAAATTTTAAGTTGATCTATCGCTTTCGAAAGGATTTCTACTCTCTTAAGCGTAACGAAAAATTCCCCACGTATTTTGGCATCGGTTGGATCACTAAAAATACATTTTTTAAAACAGACTTATGCGAACGGTCAGATCAGCTCGAATTTAGATATGTGTGAGCGGATAGGTAATTTGCTAGCAGTTCATGAAACCGGCTAGCACGACGCGGGATACTCTAAAGGCGCAAATCGTGTCAACGTCACAGATACGCTTCTCAACTAGTTCTGCGTATGTTCTATTCTTTTTGCGGTTTGAGTCAAAATTGATGGGATTTTTGCTAGAGGTGAGGAGCTTTTCATATAATTTAGAAGTTTTCTCTTTGACTGAATAACACACGTGAGATTTATGTTACATCGAGTATGCGCTAATTAATACTTTCTGGTACTAATGATCCGAAGAATGTTTATTGTTTTCAACCATATCTGTTTCATTCCTTTCAAGCTTTCATCTTCATTCCTTCCCTTCGATCTTGGTATCAACTGCTCAATCTCTTATCTATTCGGGAAGTGTGCATTCTGGAATTCTGATTGATTGCCTTTTGATGAATTATCAACAGGTGCACTACTATGACAGCAGTTTCGCGAAACTTGCCTTTTCCTGAGGTTCCCTGAGATTCAATATACATGCACTTGTCTTTACTCTGTGGACTATCAAATCCTCCACTAAACGACCTAGGCATCCAGATATGAGCTTCTTATTCTGTTCTAGTCAGGGACTTGTAGGTAATCTGTCTTTGAATGAGTGGACGTATTTCTTTACTATAAAATCATGTTAAAAAATACAACAGGGAGTAAAGACTTATTAACTGATCGGGACCAATCGGAACACGCCATATGAAAGATAGCGTGTACTATTGAACGGAACGGAGCCACCATGTGGATTAAGTGAACGTCGCGCGAGCATATGTGTGTGCAAATGGCTGTGGTCACAATTTCACAGCGTTCTCCATCACATCTTGTGCACTCGAAAACTTAGTTATTGCTCTTTTCCTGCTGCACTACCTCAGTAAGAATGTGCTCACATTTACTTGTGCACACTAATATACACCGTCTGTTTTATGATCGCGTTATTGGACTCATGGTGTCGTGAAATTACTGCTACGATCAGTTGTGTCAATAATGCGCATCTTATACGGCCTTCTCCAAGTACCGCATTTAGGTGCTTACGGATTAGCGTATCGATTTCAAGGTTCGTTAGTGACCAAGTTGGATATCCAAGCCACATTAACGAACCTTCATAGATAAACAACCATAATCAACAAACGCATAGCCACTTTAAGTTGTGAAGGAGGCATGGAAAGAACAGCAGAGAGGGTGGCGAGTGGAAAACACCTGAGAAAGGTGTGTGCTCACAGAGTGCGGACTAAGAGGAAGAAGCAGAGAGTGAAACGTACCTACCGAGAATTGTTGCGCGGTGTCGGCGATCACAATTGTCATATGCGTGTGTTGGCATAGGAGGGCGGTGCGGAAACGTGTCGTGCCGGCAGCGCGTACTGCCTTTATCGCCGCGATTGCAAACCACAGCAATAGCGTTGTTAGCATCGTACCCCTCAGACGCCTTTCCATACTGCACTACCGCGCACAATAAAGCGTGTCCGGCTGCTGAAGACGATCCTTGAGCAGGGCACTGGCCCGTCCTTTGTCACCCACCTAGACTGATCAATCGTTCCCGATCGATTGTCGTGTTCTTTGTCTGCGACCTGTTGCCCTCCCATCCGAAATCTGCCGACGCCGCCGTTTCACGCGTTTGTCTGCTCTTCTGGGACAGGTAATCGCATCCACGCGTTTCCTCCAACGGGTCGTGTATGCGCTCACATTGGTAACCACAGTGACCCATTTCTGTGAGATGGAAAAGCCTACCGAAGGAACGAGCAAATTGGGCATGGCCATTAGCGTACTGAAGCTGAATCTTGCTTATTTGTGAATAAGACTTGTGGGAGCAGTCTTATCCTCGTGTGATAAAAGAGCGCCGCCATAAGCTGAACTAGGAAGTTGGCTACGCTCGAAGAGATTATCGCAGAAGCGATCGACTTTCTCTGTGTTCGTAGATCGTGCACAAACTCTGTTGTCCGCAGGGCACATAACGCCGTAGCACGTAGAATACGCCGTTGGGTGATACTGAAGTCACGAACGAGCACACAACGATGCTTGTTTCTTCGGACGCGCTGGATGCGTACAGCATCGCTACGTTGGCCGGTGCTCCATTGGCTCATCTACTGTCGCATTCGCTGCTTGCATGGCCGATCGTATTTATCCTGTTTACGCTTCCTGCCTTTACGCTGCTGCTCAATCTGGGTCACGTTTCCGGTGCAGGACCAGTACTAACATTCGCAAGGATCGCTCCCATAGCTTCGGGTAATCACTGCTTCAAAATCAATTCTTAACTGCATGTTACTTTCCATTAGTAATAGAATGCATAATTCCTGAAAATGAGTATTCTTCAGGTTCGTATTGGCTTCCTCCGCCTTGCGCTATTTCCTTCTATGTAGCTAAGCTCTTATCATTCCCACTGACAACCACAAAAGAAGAGTATGAAAAAAGTTCGATAATAGAGAGTACACTTATCTCCACTTACAACGTCGTCGTCGTCGTCATTGCGAACAACAATCTCATATGATTCACAAACAATTCGATAAAGAGTACACTTATTCAAAAACATTAGATAGCAAGGGGATATTCACGAATATTTACAGATGGGGATGAGTTTGCCTATTTGTTCTTTGTGAGGTACAGATGTTCTTTGTGAGGTGCAGATATTTACAGAAAATAATAAAAACATATATCAGAGTTATTCGAATAGAATAAATACAATAATGGCAATGATGATGTTGATTGCATTTTCAATGCTCAGAGAAACAATCGAATAGCATTCGAAACTATCAAAAAGAAAAAAAAATTGTGTGCCGTTCATTGAGAAAGCTGTAAAATTGAGAGGTTTAAAAGTGATGCAACACTCAAAATTCTATGCGCAAAATTTGCTTTTTTTTTTCAAAATTCCAGTGGGATTTTAATTTGTAAATTAGTTGTGTTTAAAGTCAAAGTTATTTCCAACTCATCAATTTGCCGCTTGCGTACGATATTTTCCCAGACAATCGGCAATATTTGACGTTTGATTAATGTATTTTATCTAACGTTGAAGTACGAAATGAAGGTGCTCAATAGTATAAAGGTGTTACGTCCCTATTGAAGTATTTAGTAGACTTTGGTCTCGCTGAGACATTTCTGCATTTTCTCATAAATGTGTTACTCAATAATCTAGGCGATCGTTGTGGATACGATCGACTATTCTGCAAACAATTTGAGTACGAATGATTGTCATTTGAAAACTAATTTAGATGTCATTCAACGAACGCAGTGATTCATAACATGTTCTCTATTTGGTCTTTATTAAGTGATGAATTGTGCCGTTTGCGAGTTGCATGATGAGCGCCATGCGGTTAATTTTATAGCAATCGACGCTCGTATCGCTGAATTTAATTCCAAATCAAGAGCTATTAGCATTGTGATTTCGAGAGTTCTGCATTAAAATTTTCTATTTTTATTATGTGATTGAAAAATTCATAGGCCAAAACATACTCCACTACTTCAAGAATAAAATATTGTTTTATAGTGTGATAGTTATTAAATGTTAAAGCAATCCAATTTCACATATCGTTTACGAACACCGACTTTGTTAAAATCTTTTTGACTTTTCGTTTAGTATTTTATCTAACGTATAGGCACCAAAATGAAACCTCGAAAGCAAGCTATGCTTGCCTAGAAGGAAGTGGTCATATTCCGTGTTCATAGCATGCTCATAAGGTTGCACGCCCCGAGGCGGATGTGGTCAAAGATGGTGACATTTTGAGAATTTATTTCGTAACGGTGAGATAAACTATAAGCCTTTTTCACTTATGAAGCCGAATATTCCTTATTTTTGAAAAGCTTTGGAAACTGGAAGTGCATTGACGTGTGTTACCTCTGTTACGTCAAGTGGGAGGTTGATAGAGGAGTGCTCTCATTCACTGAGAGGTTTCTTTTGGCATCTCATAGTTGGTTTCAGCGCAGTATGATGAGCCTTTGCTGAACGTGCCTTAATTCCCATTATATAGTTTGATTGTTTAGTAATACATTGCAGTCCGTAGCTAAAACTACTTAACGAAATCTTTTAATGTACAGTTCTTGAGCGAATTCGACTTATTCCTCCGGATATAAAATTCATTTGGACGGCCTCTCCAATGGTTTTTCTACGAAGTAGATGGCCCCGGGTTCTCTATCCTTTTGAGACGCATTGATTGGCGCATTTTGAAAGTGTTTATGAGATGAGAGGCAATCAATGCTGCAAGTTTGTTCTATTATCAAATAGGAAGTGTCGTCCTCATGATTGCTCTTCTTTCTTCGCACGTTTTATCGCTGTCTTCAGCCTAAACTAAACAAGATAGAAACAGAATTATGCTTTAAAACATATGTTTCAATAGTATTTCAGTGATGAGCAAATTAAACAGATCAACAACAAACTATACATATTTGAGGAATAAAACCTGTGCTATGTCATAGTGCAATATTTATAGCTGCAGTTTTCCATAACGGTGTTGGATATGCATATAGAAGTGTAAACTAACCCATCAGCTCACTCTACCACTGACGAGCTACTCTTCAGTTTTCAGTCGTTGCTTGAAGCTTAACATATGAAACACTTTGGCTCAGCTATCCTAGTGATTAATTGATGCGCGAGTGAGTGATTTGAGTGTCAAACAGAGTGAGATGACTGTTGCTATGGTGATTGAACCGTTGCGATGAATATTCGCGTTCGGTTTTTGGTAATTTCTTCCACCGACAAATCCACCAAGCCTAGCGTAATTTCCGCATTACGCTTATCGTATCTCGTTCACGAACCGTCATTAGCTAACAACCTCAAACGTTTGCACTCCTCGAACAACGTTTCAGAAATCGATTAAGTAAACATTACCTCCACTGCAAAAATTTCCGCCTTGTTCATTTCTTATGTAAAACCTTACAACACTATCCAACTGCATGTGGATAGCGTAAGTATAACTGTTAAGGGGTATAAGCTTTATGGGCGATCACTCACCTGAGTGATTACCCATAACTCTTTTTGCTTTCATCTATTTAGCCACGCTTAGAGTTTTAACTGCAGAGAGTATTGAGCAATACTCGACAAATGCCTTGTGATGAGCGTATTTTCTAGGAAGTGACGTATTGGTTTATTGAGAGATAAAAGGCAGAAGAGTGCCTTCCCCGCAGTCTTCATAGAATTTCGTTTTTGCGTACAACATAAATGTTAGAATTTGATAAATGATGCTGAATTTTACACTGGTTTTGCAATATCGTTTCTCCGTCACATTCGAACATTAGGACTTTGCGGGTTTAATTTAGGAAAATGCTCTACTAATTCAGTATTGAAATTTGCTTAAGGCAACAGATGTAAATGCTGCACTTATTTGTTGAGGTAAAGCATTTGCGTTAATGCTAATACTCGTAAAGGTTAGCAAGACTGCGCGCCTGAAATGGTGATAACACAGCAGCCATAACTAAATTTGTGCGAAGGTTCATCGCGGGGAATTTCATATTGTCTTATAATTTGTTCTATTCATTTCATTTTGTTGGCTTACTTTCCTCCTACTCATATGAACTATGAAGTTTTCAGTATGCTGAAGTAAAGTGCATTGCTATTATCATTTTTGGTTGGTAGCCAAGTGCTTTGTTGCCTATCTTACTTGTGTGGTAGAGAAATGCGGTTTTGCTTCGATTGAAAAAAAAAACCCCAACTTCAATTCAAGCTTGACTTCATAGCTTGTAAAATCTTCGTTTGCAAATTGCATGAAAAGCATCAAATGAAGCAAAAGAAAGTAGCGGTGGTAAGTACAGCACTTGTCGCAATTGAGTAAGCGAATCGCTACTGGCGATTGACTGTTTAAAAAAAAGTCTAAAAATGAGAATTTGAAATATGTTGGCTTATTCATAAAAGCGTTCTATTAATCCTGAATACATATTCGGACTCACAACCTCAGAATAGATGCATATGAGTAGAGTGCAAAAATTTATTACCGCTTCAAAGGGTATATTATGCAAATTTTTACTGAAGAGACTAAATGATATGCAAATTTAGGTTGAATGCATATTTATTCCCACAAATTATTAAGTTGGCTACTTTGCATTAAGCGTTCAAATTTATGGCACTTCACAGTGAAAGCGAAGAGTTCCAGGGTAGTGGAATTTCTCTTGAGCCTATGAGACCCTGGGCTTAGTAGAAGTAGATAATTTGAGCAAGAAATCCGAAAAATGGTTGGCGACATAAGACATAATCAAAAAGAAGAGAACATAAAGAAAATTTTTGGGACGATACCAAATTCGATCGAGAAATGTAACGTTTCAAGCTTGCACGGACATCGCATCCCTATGATTCCATAAAATTTTTTAACTACATTTGCTATTATTTTAATAATATCTGTTTGACTTGAGGCTCTGAAACAAATGATTCCATCTATGAATATGATCGCATTATGATTCATTCTGCTTGAGAATCATTTCATTCCCGAAAGGTCATAGCGAAATATGGATTTGAAAGAAAGCCGAGTGAGAAGACATTTTAGGAGTTGGTTGGGCATTGACATGGCTTGCTGGCGAACGACTATTCATACAGTCATTAACGGCGGCGCAGAATTTCCTCTACTTGATCTATTCACTGCGAACGCGCCTTAGTTGGGCACTCGAATGTGGCCACAGCTATAACAACGGCCTCTGTGTTGACTTCCTCAGGCCGAACGTATCGCATGGTGAAGCACAACGCCAACCCGAAAACAATTGGCCTGCGCAGCAGTTCAACAGGTCTTCAAAGTTATCGCATATCCACTCTCATTCAACAAACCATTCTGAATTTAACACTCTTAGAAACTCCAAAAGCAAAATTACTCTCAATTATCTTCATGAAAACATTGTCTGCACTGAGTGCTCGAATGAACTGTTTGTAGAAAGCTGTCATAGGAGAACGCGTCTCGTGAGAAAAATAGTTTTTTCCGCGGTAACTTTTCTTGTCGAGCACCTTGCTTGCTTGGAAATGTTAGAAAAGTGTAGTATCCATAAATTATTTTCACATGATACGGTTTATGTTGTTTGCACCACGGTCAGTCACGATGTGCCGTGATCACATATTAGTTTTGCGAGATGAGAAAAACAACGTTTTTCTTCGGTAGTCCTTGCTGCTGGTTTGCGGTTAAATATGCATGTGTCGAAGCGTTCGCAGTGTTTTTTAGATTCGGTGTGCGTGGTGTACCACTTGAGACTAACGTCTCAGTCTCGATGCCAAATGCGTGGTATTTCGGTGAGCCGAGGATTGTAAACACGTTTTCCGTTGATGTACCTTCGCCACCTCTCACAGCATCCCATTTGCTCGTTTGGGTCGCTTTGTTTTTCATCGTGCACAGGTGAAAATTTCTTAACGCTTCGATTATTCGATATGGGAACACCGTCGAAACCATTTCATTTAGCTGTTGAATTACTGTCTTTGCTCGAATGTTTTATATTCAGCCACTTCTGTTATAAGTTCTAGTTGAAGTTGTTTTCAAAGCTGTGATTATCATTTGTGTGTTCGAGAGTATAAATAATTAGTTCATTTTTATAAAAGAGTTGGACGTTTGACAAAACAGGCATCATTTTTCTCGATTTAGCTATTCAAGTGTGTGCGATCTGATGATAATTTTGTAGTTGGAATATCACCCCAATGATGGAGTTAATATTCCTATTCGCTGTTCGCAACAATTTCGCGATAGTGAAATAAACTGATTGGTATGAGCCGTAAATCTTTTGATAAGTAACTAGAATTTCGTTATGCGACATTGAACCCATTAGTTTATTGCATACGAAACCAGTAGTTTATTGCATATCTTATTCCACTAATGAAACGACAGCATTGATTTCTTATTCGCAAGAAGAATATTCTCATATGAAGGGATTAGTCTCTTGTGACGTTCTAAGGCTACTAAATCATATATATTTCTTCTGACAGAGTCTTTTAACTGGGGAATCAATGTAGGCTAGCTTCAACATTATGCTGTGATATATATATATATATATATATATATATATATATATATATATATATATATATATATATATATATATATATATATATATATATATATATATATATATATATATATATATATATATATATATATATATATATATATATATATATGATACGTTGAAAACGATTGTTGGATCTCGTATATCAAGTACAATGTATCAGATATAATTTTCCTTACTATGATTTGTTCATCATCATAAAAGAGCATTACATTAATTAAAATTATGTTCCAATGACAAGTTAAATTATGCTGAGGAATCCTTCTCATACTGCCTCATCTCTTATATTTGTTAGACTTCGGTCACAGGTTCTCACTCCTTCCGGAAATAAATGACATCGAATTTGTATTCTTCATAAGAAACCAAAAAATGTGCAATATTTTTGAAAGGAAACGAAAAATGAACTGTGTGGGAATTTTGCGTCAATAATCGAATTATTGAAAAATGAATGTTTACTATGACTAATTGAATCATTTCTGCTAGTCGACTGTTTCATTTAGTCTTGCTTGAGTTTATCCGAGAATCGGTAACTGTCTATTTCACCGAGTGGATGTGGCATTTCTTCATACATTATGGAATTGAACTTCACAATTAATTCAAAATAAATAAGTACATATATTTAAGCTAATGATATTGAGGTTTGGTTCGAATCCGGGATGGTTTTTGGCTCGATTCTGCCTCGTTGTTCCCCTCGGATTGTTTGCAGTTCTTCTCGTCGGTCTTTCGATATTTGGATTTTCCTTCTACAAAGATATTGAAGAGGAAGTATCTCCTGTATTAGTGGAAAAATATCCCTTTGAATATTTCTCAGAAATTCATGTGAGTTGCAGAAAATAAAGCTTTTTACTCGAATATCATGAAAGAGAGGAATTTATGTTCCTAATTTTTCTCTTTTCTCGGACGTGGAATAAGAAATAGGATAGGAATTACTGGTATAAATATTGAAACATAGTGTAAAGAAATTAGATTCAGTTAACTCTCTTACCAGAAAATCTCACTCAACGACAGTTTTATTTGGCGTCGCTATTTAACATAGTCAGCGATGTTTTTCACTTGCAAATCGATGTCTTTGTAAATTTATTCACATAAGTAATCATTTATTACTATATATGCATAAAATTTAATAGGCATATTGTCATTAATGATATGCAGATTTAATAAAGGAGTGTATTTATCTCAATTCATTTAGGGCTTCTATAGAACGACGATTGTCCTTATGGATTATTCGTCAGCATTCACAGGCATAATTATTTTTGCATCCAGTAAAATTCGATCTGGTAATTTGCCAATGAGTGCATTAGCATTGCTAACTGCACAAATGGTTAGTTCTTTTATACGTATAATAATTTTCTAATATTTCTAAATTTAAAATATATTATGCATATGATCAGTGCACACTAATAGCCCCACATAAATTTTCTATTTATAAAAGTGTTGTGTTCTTTTCTGTTCCAACAATTCAATTCTACGAGAATTCATCGTTGATAGTCGAAATTGCACATTACATCGCATATTACTATCACCGTTTTTTTTCGTTAATGACGTTGATATTCCTTTTATAACTATTGATTATATATATATATATATATATATATATATATATATATATATATATATATATATATATATATATATATATATATATATATATATATATATATATATATATATATATATATATATATATATATATATATATATATATATATATATATATATATATATATATATATATATATAAATATATTTATATGTTCATTGAATTTTCATAAGAAATTTTTCAACGATATATTATCCATTAATTTATTAAAGCTTCTCTATTGTATTCTAGAAAACTTCCTCATTGTTATATTTGAAAATATTTCTCAATAGGTGATCAATCATAGCGAAAAAATTTAGCACTAATCTTTTGCCGTTGAGTGAGCATCACTATTCATTCATGTTGTGTGAATGTTTTCCAAGCAGAGACTACTATTATCGTCCAATTCCGCCGACTGTGAAGCGCTTTTCATAAATTCTCGCACACTTTTCATGTATTTTCTAAGAACACATTTCGATAAGACTCAAGTTAGAATGCTCTTACTCGAGTCTCTACATAGTTTTCACCTAATAAAACGAATTTTCAACGAGTTAAATACATTGAAGCATTTGATCAATCATCGGCTAACAGCTATTTCGTTCTCGGAAGTAATTGTTTTCAGTTGGCACCAACATTTTTATACGTTTTGCGTCACGGGTGTGATGGTCATTTGGCAATCATACAGCCAGCATACGAAAGCTACACAGCCACAGGTCTTATTAAAGAGAGTTCTTTCTCTTCCTAGAAAAAAAAAATTCCTTTTATCTCATAAAATTTCCACAGATTTCAAATAGAAAGAAATCTGTCGTAAGTTGAGAACGCTGCGATGAAATTTCAAAAGATCTTTTCAGTGCGCATCCATATACAACTCTGTTGGATATTTTGCTCGATAAATACGAAAATTATGCTTTTAATATTTTTGTGCTTTACATCTCAGGAACTCTACAAAAAAAATTGAGGGTTTTCTTACACGTATGAAAGAACGATATTCTCAATTTTTCACGTCATCTCCGAGCTGACTCATCATACCACTAGTACTTTGGAAGCAGAGGAAATATTTTCAAATCATCGACATATTTTATTCTATATGGATATCAGTGTAATATGTCATCAAGTGCCGATTCAACACTAGTCAGTGTTTTGATATAAGAGTTGAAGTTCTAATGAAGTGATACATGTGATCGTTATGATTTATGAAACATATAAAGCTAAAATAGCATTTCAGATGCGACATTTTCCTTCGATACGGCTGCTGTTTGCTTTGCGACAACTAGCGGTGGTCCGCTATGGGCAGTTATTTATTATACAGCCAATTTATTATTCACATGTATTGGACCAATGGTGAGTTGCGACTTCGCTTACTTAGGTCCTTCTGAATCACTTTTTAGCCCACTATGAGACCTTTTTTAAACCACTAATTCATGCATTGAAGTTCATTTTGAACGTAGACTGATTGTCTGATGATAGAAAGAAAGCCCTTCTGCATGACAAGGCGTCTGCTCTTTACGAACGACACTCTGACATGACGTCTACCTGTATCCATCTTACATGATCTTGGATCGTTTTTGTCGCACCTCGATTTCATATACCAGCTTAGATGAGTTTTCCTACTCGAGTCATTTATTTATCGTTTCTACACTAAATGTGCATCCTACTCAATCAGTTACGTTGCACAAGTAATACCGTTACTTATGACTGGCAATACTGCCTAGACAGTGTAATATATAAGCAGTTGTATTATGGGTAAATCATGTATCATTCACCATATAAGGTAATTGCGTCATATATCAGGTTAATACTAAAAACAATTGCTTTAGGTGGTTTTGCTATTATTTATATGCAATTCATTTCATGAGCAATTTCCATTTCTTGAGCATTTCAAAACACATATCCTCGCTTTAATTTGTATGGTATTCGCTCTTACCGGATTACTTCTCTGCATGCCGGTTAGCCTTTTTTTTTCTTTTTGTGCTCATTATTGCTTTACAGTAAGAGAAATAATCATTTACTTATTTCGATTTTTTTGCATAATAACATTGATATTGTTATTCGATTTCTAATAGTGATATTACGAAATCTAAGGTCGATTCACTCTTTCTATGAGTCTCATTCAGAACATTCCTTCACTCGAAATATGTTAACTGCGTTTGTAGGTTTAGATCTTCTAAAAAGTTGTGTTACTTTCAGATGGGCACGTCTTTCGGAACGTTGTTGCAATATGTTTCACAGTCTTCCATCACGCATCTTTTCGCTTTTATTATTGTTTTCTTCGTTTATGGTTTGTGACTCTCATCGAATGCTGTTATATTCAAATGTGCTGAATAGGATGTTGGACTTTAAAGTTCAGCCCATCAGACAATTTATTTCAGAATTCCATTCAAAAAGTAATGATAGAAACCTATTTTACTCGAGAATGGCTGTAAACAGCTAATGTGCATTGTTAAGCTGCATGGCGATGCGACTTGCACTTACTAGAAGCAGCAACATACTTCTTACTTGCCTATTTTTGTGTTCATATTCGCGAAAAGGAACTAATTTTTCAGCGTGTTTGCTTCTTTTCTGCTACAAATTCCCCTCGTTTATGCAATTCATTTACGTGTATGCAGTAGATGTGCATATGCTCATCATATAAATGAAAGACGGTAATGGAGGGTAATATAAAATGCGCTGAGTTCACGAATGTACTTTCACATGGACAATAGATAGATATAGCTAATTGGTTATCGGTCTTTTATATTCGCCGCACGATAATTGCTTTTCGTTGAACAGTCTTACCAATTCGCAATTAATGCTTTATGTTTGAAGTTGCACTTTCCTTAAACATATAAGCATAATCCGATGTTGGTGAAGGAAGGCTTCAAGCTCGAAACATTTTTGTGCACTCAGATCGGATTTTGAGGTCACAAGTGACTGTGGATCGGAGCTTTTTTGGATATCTGCTTCTACGACTCGATTGTTTCTTTGAAAATGTTTGTGATTGGGCGATGCAACTACTGATTTCTTCATTTAGTAACCACAGCGCCATTATTTTAAACATGTCATACCTATTTTTTCGATCCATTCGAAGAAAACAATTTTCGCTGTCATTGCATTTCACACCTGAGACGATCGATTAGTTTCAGTGTGACGTTTTTTGGCGTTTTGAGATGAAAAAAAAACCCCGCTGATATGCGCTTCATAGATGATGGCCAAACGTGGTGAACAAATTTCCCCCTATGGGTGCCAACTTCTATCAATTGGCCTTCTTCACTGGATGGTGATCTTTAATCTTCACTGTTACCTTATTTGCATCTGAAAGGCTACTTCTTCTAAAGGTGTCGTTGAATGTGTTTTAAAGGATGGCACAATTTGGATGCTGATGTTCGTCTTATGCTTGGCTCGAGTGATGTTATACCGTCCTTGGTGCGTTATCTGCTCGGTCCAACAAGCCCACTATTTACAGTGCTGCTCTTCACCTCGGTGCCTGCATTGCTCGCGGTAAATATTGAAGGGATTTCTCTCAGCTCATCATCACATCAGTGTCGCTATCGTGAAATGATTTTGCGGCATGCCCTACATAAACCAATTGTAGCTAACAGCCATGGCGTGTATTTCAGTTGCGTCGCTGTATAATCTCATGTGGATATTGCGACGTTTATATTATTTAGGTTACGAAACGAATATATTTGCGGTTTGAAATTTACCAATGATGAGAGAGGTTTTCGGTTGTTGTCCTGATCGGAGATATTGTGCTGATATAGCCTGAGTATGGGTAGCACCTCTTCTCTAAATAAAGTGTAATTCTTGTAAAGCCACTGAAGATATGCTTACAAATTATGAAAGAACGTGAGAAACTGAAAAAGACCCTCAGAAATTAATGTGGAGCAAAATGTCGCCGAAAACTTGTCTATATTTAAGAAGAGAGTTCGAGATAAAATATTGATGAAATGCGATAAGAATACCTTTCGAGACGTATTTCCTCACGGTTCTAAAGATGACATATCCTTGTTTGCAAACTGAGAAGTAGCCACGTACAAATTTACTTGCACCTAGCAACAACTGCTCGACAGTTCGAACACCAGTCTTGTTCGACCTTCATCAGTAACTCTGACTACTGGGAGGCGAACGACGACCACCCTGGTCAAAAACATTAAATCCTGGCTTCATTCCATGTTATGAATTCTACTATATGTACTGTGTTAAGGCCACCGTGCGAAATCTCGCTCAGGTCCCGATGCATTTGGCAGAGGTCGTAATGTGCAGCCAGAAATCAAGCAACTTCAGACTTCTTAACTGTAGTTCAAAGTGATGAATTTCAAGCAAGTGAACAATACTTCTTGTTCATGCGTCAGAAGTTCGTGCTGAAATTCGTCGGAATTTGAAAGTGAACTTAGCTGTAATCTCCATCTTAAATCTGTCTCGCTTTATATTTAGTAGTCTGCACTGACTATTCTATTCTATACTTCGTTTTGCAACGCTGCTGAAGTAATTTTTGCTCGTTTCGTTTAGTGAAGTGACGAAATTTCAGACAAAATTTGTCAGCGTTTTCGATCTTCTGATGGGCGGAATGGATATATTGAAGCATATCGATTATGGTACGGCGTTCATAAGCAGATCACAAGCGTTAAACCGAGTAGTGGGTTACTGTCTGATGCTGAGTCCTCCGTTCATTATTTTCGCTTTTGCATTTTTTGCCTTCTATCGGAATGCGGTCGTCTTCAAAATGGTTTGTTCTCTTTGATTTATTTCTAAAATATCCTCATCTTCTCGCAATTGCTTAACTTTTTAATAATAGAACTTGCTGCCCGTTGTTATGTATCTTGCACGATTTAGCGCACATTAGGCGAGAAAAAATTTGTGGCTTCTTGGTTAATCTCATGTCGGACCACCCATTATGTCAACTCAACGGTTAAGGTTCTCATCGATAAAGGACGAATTGCATGATTGTCGCAAATATGGATGGAAAGAAGGTAATGAATTTTGATCAAATGCAGATTTATGAGGAGGGTGACCATAGCGATTCAGAGAGCAATTTTTTTAATAAATCGAGTTCATAATAAGGCTTCTTTTAAGAGGGTTTTATGCACTCTTTTAGATTACCTGAGGCGAAATTCTGATAAACTCTTAAGCTATTAGCTTAGCTTTGCAAAATTTCAAAGCACTTTTCAACTATTCGTCAATGTGGATTGTTTTGTCATTTTTGAGTGAGTTTCTCTATTCGTGTTCATCCATGGCGAATGCAGTAAATAAATGTTTTTCGTGTTGATTTTCTTTTGCATTGAATAGATTCGAAGTAAATGAATTCTTTCTCATCTCAATATCTGAATTCTTTCAAACCTGCATCCTTAGTTTATTGCAGCAATACTGAACCGTTTTGCTCATCTTGTTTTTTTTTTTGCCCACAGGAGTTTTGCTCACAGGCACTTGGATTTTGTTTTACCCACTGTAATCCTATAGTCCACACAACTCGTCCCCATCGCTTGGCAGTGTTTGTGAGTTGATGGCCATTGGCTTATGAACTTGTCTGCAGTTTCAAATTTCGACTTCAAATAGGTGAGAAAAAAGGCTTTTCTAATTTTTTATGTTGAAATATTCGCGTTTTTGCTTTTGAATTTTTTTTTTTCAGCCGTGGGGCGCAGTATTAGACGCGACTGCAGATTGGAACTCGCGTACCTCCCTCAGACCGGTTCGTTGTGCTTACGTTTTTTCTCATTTAAATGAACATTCCAATGAACAACTTGGCGAAAGAAACGGAAGAAAGCAAACCTTTTTGGTCGTTAAAGGTGCAAACACAAGCACGATCAACTGTGATTCGTATATTTTGTGATTTTTGTGAACTGGAATTTTCTCGGTTTTCTACAGTTGTTTAGTGGAATATGCGCTTTCACACCAAATCACCTAGATGCTGTTTGTTCCCGAATCAGTTTAATTTCGAAGTCATTATAGGAATTTCAAGATTGGCCGCCAACAATTTTTGAGATACGCTTTAAAAACTTTTTTTTTTAAGTGCTGAGGAAATGAGATATGCAATAAAATCAGCAAACGTGCTGTTTTCAGACGGCAACTTCAAGAAGTCCACCACTTTCACATAAGATTTTTACTTCACTGACGAAGATCTCCTATCGTACAGCCTTATTTGGCATTTTTGTCATTGAAATTTTTATCGCAATCACACTTCTCGTACTTTTCTTCACGTGAGTTCTTATTGTCATCATTTTCAGTGTTTTCAACAAAATATATATCAACAGTGCAAAATCGTAATTGATAAATGGTATACGGCATAAAAACTCCAATAAATCTCAAATTATTGAGCACAAATGAAGCAGATATATCTGCTTCATCATCTACGAAAGCATTGATCCTATAATTGCTTCCGTCTTTCTTTGGAATTAGACGAGGGAGGAATGAGTGAATTTCTCAGCTAAGTTATGAAAGTTCAGAAAATGCCATCTTTGGCATGGTCTATATTCTTATTCAGCAAACAGCTAATTCTATGCGAAAAAACTTATCGCGCTTTGTTAAGGGAAACTTCATTCTCAACGATTCCGCTAAGTGGGAGATATTTACGCAACACTGAAGAGCTGTGTTAAATAGAATTCGAAGTGCATCAATACGATGCACTTTGAATTCTATTTAAGTGACTTCTACTCGCAATTTAACAAAGAATCACTAGAGCTCTTTTTTATGAATTTTAGTTGAATCTTTATGCATATATTTTTCACTTCAAAAAATTTCAATTTCGCAAATGATTCCACCTACTGATCAGGGAGTGAGTGCACTAAGTTCGTGGAAGAATTAGGGCGACGTTCATGAGAAACTGACAGGGAGAAAAAGTACTCTAATAGAGGTCGATACTTTAATCTGCGTATACAAAGTAGGTGAAGCAGGCATTTATGAGTTTCAAGTGTGCGAACATCGTGTAGAAGACTGTTTAAAGAAGTGAAGAGTCATAAAACTTTAAACTTCGAACAGGCCAAAATTTTACTGATATTTCTTTGTTTATGCAAATATTTTTGCTCAAATCGAGATGCAGTCGGTAGGGAAATAGAGATTTGGAGAAGAAGGGAGGAGTAGCAATTATCCTCGTTTTCATCTTTCACCTCTTATTCTTCCTGTTAATATTATAGCTGCGTTGATTGATTAATTTGTGCATTAAACACCGAGAAATGGAATAATTCCACATTTTGTTCTCGGAAAAATCGACAATGTCCTACCTATGTTGAGGTGCTTCAGAATTTTGATTGATTTTTATATTGCAATTTTAATGCCTTATCACTTTTCCTTCTTATTTATCAATTATTAAAGAAGCGGATTTTGCAGCAATGCGGTATTAGCACTGTTGCAATCACATGGCGACAATGGGTCGGCTAACAATTACCGCACAATCATGTTCCTTGTCTTTGTCACATTCCACGCACTCTCACTTTTCGAAATACGATGGGCGCTGAAACGATGGGATCACTCGTCAAGGTATTTTATCCTTATATATCTGGTTGATGTTACCATAAATTTGATTGAGCTTCTTCTATCGTCTTTTGAATTTTTTTTGCCCTTTTATAATCTGTTAATGTGCTATCGCTGATTTCATGGTTTTGCTGAACATTTATAAGTAGACGGAAAATTTGTAGCATGCATTTGCTGGATTTTTGCTGGTTTTATTAATTTTCACCATTTTCTAGCATTATACTCGAAAATGTTTACTGCTGAAAACTGGCCATAATATTTTATTTCGTAAATGCGTGGAAAATCATTTTTACATACAAACATAATTTTCTGAAATGAAATAACTCAGTTATAGGGTAAATTTTTTTATCATGTGGTTGAAGGATTCTATTTAATAATTCTATCACGAAAGCCCTCTTATATCATGGAAACAGGTTCACGTTTTGTTGGCCTTCAATTTTAATGCGATTTGTGATGCGTCATTTGCAGTTTGCGGTGCTGTTTGTGAAAATGTTTCTTGGTATTAACATAACTGCTCCCTCAGATTGTATGTAATTCCCCATTCTCTCTTTATTAAAACAGTGTTTTGCATTTGAAGCATTTTCCTTTACAGGTTGAATCTGTATATCGGAGTGGTTACGATGGAAATGGCGTTCCTTAACGGCTATATGTGGATGTTTGCATTGGATCATTCCTGGGAACTGAATTTTGTGCCCTTTTTGGTTATATTTGTGAACACATTGGTACGCGGAACTATGTTGGCTATCGTTGTGGCCATCAGGTGGAATATGGCGGAATTGTCACATCCGACAAGAACGCGAGATGCGACCGAAATATACGATGCGACTGCAGATTTGGATGCAGATATCGATCGTGAAGATGACGCTCCGATTATTTATGAAATGCGTAGAGACGTGTTCTCTTAAGAATCGCAGCTGCCAACTCCCAGCAATATCGTTTGGACATTTACGTTGAACTCAAAAGGTAGCAATGGCCTCTAGCTAATAATAGGAGTAGCTAGATGATTCAATCCAAATGTTTCAAGCTTGCTGAAAATCCATCGATTAGAAGTTCTTCTTCGTTCTGAAAAGCCCTTCCTTCGATTAAGGCTTATGGGGTAGTAAATAGTAGATCTCCTGTTGGAAGTATTTCTTTCCAAGTCGACTTTCCCATGCCTCCGGTGCTCTGTCTGCAGCCCCCTCATTATTTGCTTTTTGCTTCAGAGGACTTTATCAAAAATTGGCCTGTTTGACTGCAGGCTAAACTTTAAAGCCATTATTTCGAGTACTTCTAACAATCTCTAAGTTTATATGAAACTCACTGGACAAAGACGAGTCACAGTATGCCTTTCTATTGAATGTCACCTGGCTGATCTGCTTCATTCGAGCAAATCTTCTTGTCATTCCCTAAGGGTCTATGCTATCCCCAAGTCAGTCCGAAGAGAAACTTAAACACAAAAAATTGTTAAGTGAATTATAAGAGTGTAGGAACTTGTGCTTCTTGTTACTATGTCGTTCTTTGAGTAGTTTTACTTGCCAAACAAATTCATTTCGTTTAGGGTACTGACTGTTTTTGCTTACCAAAGAAATGCTAAGAACGAGGTGTTGTTCGAAGTTTGAATTACCCATTCATAGTCGTTTTTATTTTACTGATTTTGGCAAGAGCGTAAAGCTAAACAGGTTTACTTTTTTCGCGCTCTACCTTTTCTTCAAAATTGTCGAATCATATATCGACTTCTTGAAATGCGCCTTACTGATGAATTTTGCGAAGCAATTCGAGCAAGAATAGAGGGAAACAACCATCGGTCATGTCGAATTCATTGCTGTTATCATCAGTTGTTTCAGTTATTTTTCCAAAATTTTTTTGAGCATGATAACACCCGGAAAGAAAACTGAAGAAAATGTCATGTATTCTTATTTGTTCATACGAAATGCAATGATGTGGAAAAAAAAAACCTTAATTGGCATGCTGATATATTTTAAAGTCGATAGTTCCTACTCAGTGGTTTGTAGTGCTGCTTAATTAGAGGAATAGGAGGTGTGCGAGTGGAGTAAAAAGAAATTGTTCCCCTCGTTAACTCAATGTGTAAAACTGTCCGCTTATCTTTTTTCTCTTTTCTGTTTCTAATCTACCACATTAGTTGAAAATGATGCCGTTGGAAATTGAAATTAGTTTTCTTGACGAGGAATTCTTTTTCATAGTTTTTATTTCAAAGTTCATTCAATTTTTTTTTCTTCAAGGTGATAATCTTAGCGCCAATGAAAACTTCACATCGATAATTCAACAAGCATTTGTTGATGATTTCTATCCATTCGATTGATAGATGTGATAGATGCTTCGTTTCAAAGGTGCATTATATAGGAAATGTTTTGTACCGATTGCAATTTTGCTTCTCATCAATTTAATTGTGCCGATGAAATCGATTGTACTTGAAAGCTATGAATTTTTTTCTTTGTAAACCACAACAGTTCCATAGAGAATTGTTGACGGCATCAAGCATATTGATAGTTCTTTTAAATGAAAGAATTCAATAGATAGTTATATGTTTTTTATAGGACATTTATTGTTTATAGCAATGAGACGATTCATCGAAATGAACGCTAAATTATTGAAGCATTTTGCAATGAAATTCATTTAGGAATAATTCGTTAACGCAATGATCTTATTGAATTTTTCAAGTGCTCAATAATAGTTAGCAATGAATCTAATGGAACATTACTAAGGTTCTAAAAGCGAATAAAGCTTTCTTAAGGTTCATATTATTATCAATCTAAACCCGATGAGTCATATTTGCGGTTGATTTCAATCTAGTAATTTGCCAATGGAAACTAAGCGAGTGGATATTTATCCTGGTACCGAAAACGATATAAACGAGGAAGTTGTTTGGAGCGCTAATATTTGCTAGTGTCTTGTGATCGCATTCGTATCATTTCGTTAATTTTATTTAGAGATTCTTTTCACTCGTTAATTTTAATTGGCTTCAATGCATTGTTAACGATACGATAGCTATAATAATAATAAAAGATTTTCGTTTAACTGATTGTTGAATATTCACATTGCGGAATGTAGTTTGTGAGAATGTAATCGGATAAAGTCAACGAATAATTACAGCAGCTTCAATGATGCAGTAAAAGTTTACAACGAATGATATTTATTAGGCACAGGTAGTGTCATTGCTGTTTTTTCGATGCCTTTTTAACTTTATATCATTAATTTTTTCTTGACAGCGGGAAGTAAGTCAGGCATTAATATATTCCGACCGATGTTTAAAATGTTTGCACTGGAAATAAGGTGGAATAGGAAATTTTTCATATAGCATTTCATATGCACTGTCGTGCGATTACAGTCGATGTGTATCAATGGGTTCGTAACTTAAGACCTTCAAATGACTATTAGTTGAAACACCTCTTCCCAACAACAATTATTTACTTTTGGTGCCTAAGCGATTTTTAGCGAGTTCTGCTGCAGTTTTCTTTCTTCGAAGGATCCGTTAACTAATTTAGGTAGGTCTTTCCCAACGTCTGGTTCATCGTTTCACATATCACAAAATTGCAGCAAATGAGATATAAACCATATTATTTACTCGTACGAGAGGATCTCACCATGTAAGCAACAGAATTTTAGGCTTGATGCCACGATGGATTCACAACGAACCGTTTGTCATTGAACCGTATGGTATATTACCTCGCATAGAGCGGTTTTCTCGGATGGAGCTCTAGATCCTTTGAATTTTTACGAAGCGCTTAATGAAGAAATTTGAACTAGTTCTCGCTGCACGTGTGTATCACGACTTCCAGAAGCCGAATCAAGTCATGACGGAGGTTGTGAAACGCCAGGCGAATTTCCATTGCAGAGCATGTAAATTTTATACCGAGCGGGTAAAGTTCATAATGAACGATCGTAACAATGAACAGAGCCAGATTCGCATCTCAGTGGCAATGATCTATGGGACATCTCAGTGGTCAATATTAATTAGTTGAGGTTAGGAAATTTTAAATATTCGGTCGTTTCGAAATTGTCGACCGTTAGAGGTTGATAGGCGAACTGTTGAAGAATAAAGATAGCTGCAAATTCGCTTCTTTGCTTAGTTTTGGGGGGAAATTGAATTATTTTGAATCGCATGCAGTGAACTATGCAACATTCTAGGAGATAACAATTTACTATCGTTTCAAAAGTTCCCTCTTGAGATGATTAAGTTTAACTATGCGCCAAGTAAATCTTTTTTTTTTAAACAGAGATTTTTTACCTGCAGCGAAAGGCCGTTCTATGAGAGAGTCAACAATGTTCGACATCTCTAAAAGTTCGCATCAAGTGAAGTAGAAGTCTCAAAGCTGCGAGCGATATTCACGAATTCCAGTGACTCGTTAATCCAAGAGCGATTATATCGAGACAGAATTGTGCTGAAATGGAGTAATCCATCGGGAATAGCCAAATTGCATAGAAAAAAGTCGACTCTTTATTGTTGAAAACAATTCAGGGATGTTAAAAATGATTACAACGTATACTTGAAACAATTTTAGTAGTTCTGAAACGTTTTCTAAATTTCACAATGAGAAACAGAAACAACTCAAGTCTCAGATATAAACCGAAACGAATCAAATGATCAAGCCGAAACTGGATCATAAACTCTTCTATCAGAGAATATTGGCAACTCGGAAAATCAAAAAAAAATCGGAATTTTCCGATTATCAACGTTCAAAATACCTAGAATATCTCATCATCTCATCAGAATAGGCGTTCCTTTGGTCATATTCGACTCGAATAAACGATGACTTAATCACCTTTTTCTCAAGCGTCATAGACTATACACGTTGAATTGCCTCTTGAAGAGAGCAAAATAACATCTAAATAGGAAGATTGGTTGCATGAGGACAATTGTTCATGTTACAATTGCGATGAATTAAATTGCCATAAAGAGACGCCTTGATAAGCGCACTGAAATGCACGCTTCGTTATGGCAGTCGCAGTATTGGCAGGCTAATGGGTATCTGGCCTATTCTTTTGATTTGTGACGTTAAGGCTATCAGATCATGACTGATCTTCGCAATTGCCACTCTTCTCATACCTTTATGCAAAACGATTGCATCGAACCTAAGTGGACTAACGACTTCTTTTTACCGCATGCTTCAAACTTTCCAGATATCGCATTGCACCTGATTTTTCATAAAGCTCGAAATCCTTTCAAGTATTGAGATTTGCGAAAATAGCACGAAAACAATGCGTAGAGGCAGTTAACGTTTATCAAATTTATTAGCAGTTCAATTTCGCTTGACATTTATGAGGTGTATAAGATTTCCTCTTCTTGATTGTCAGTTTTAAGCAATCTATACGTCGTGAGCATTTTGCTTCTAGGTCATGTTCATCTTTCATAGTCAGTAGTCAACGTTCATTACGCATGTAGCGTTGTTTATCTTTCTAAAAGTGAAGAAATAGTCAAAGAGTCCTTTTTGAAGAGTCCTAATTCATAATCATCTATGCATCCTACTCAATGTGTCACTTAATGCATTAGCTTTGCACATCAGGTGTGCGAAAATGCCGGTTATGACGATATTTGATAGCATAGCTATTCCTTCGTTTATTCTGCTCTCAGCAATAGTCTTGTGAAGCAGAGTGTTGCAGCTCGCTGCCTAACTGTATTGCTTATCTCACAAAACTTTCTTTTTTTTTGAAAAACCGGAAGTAGGCAGAAATGTTGGAGTGGTTGGACAACAAACGATGAATGTTGATTTAGCTCGTAATATTCATATTAGTGAACGATCGACTAAGCAAAACGTGACTGGTGGAAGGTGGTTTAGTAGAAAATCTGAGATTCCCAAGAAATCATTTCTAAGTGGAGTCGTTATTGCTGCTTGGTAGTTAAGGACGCATCGACACTGCCATAAGAAGCTGTACATCTTGAGCCTGTTGATCGATAATAATGAAATGAGGGTCTTCTCATTTAACGTGCCGAATTATGTGACCAAGCTAAGATACATTAGGCACTGTCAAGAAGGCATAACCGAGTAACTTCATTGAAAACAACTGCTTTTAGTTAAGTAAAAATATATAAGTAGATTATAAATTTAGCAAATGCCTAACTTCATAAGCAATGAAACTGTTTCTAAATTTAAAAAAAAAAAAAGGAATTATTTTCAGATATATTTTAGTGGAGAAATGACTGGACATTATTCACTATCAATAACAATCGCTTTTATTTTATTCTTTTATGCAGTAGTAGTGAGTTTTCCTCATCTATTTATACCATATAATTTTTGATATAATATAATAATCGAGATTGCATCCTATTTGCTGAAAACCCATACGATAGTGTGAGTAAAATTTAGGTTGATTACTCATTACATCAGATAATCTTCCCATCTAAATGAGAGAAAATTTTGGCAGTTGATATTTCGGCGTTGAACTAAACTCAATTTTCGGCCACGAGATTGCAGAGAGAGCTATCTCATCACTTAGAGTAAATTATTCTAGGTGGCACAAAATGATCTACAGTACTCAGATGACTAGTTTATTTGGCCAGTAACTAAACACTTTCGAGATCACAGTAAACATCGCCTCTCTATAGAGATTTTTGAAGTTTCTACACATAAATTGGTATTTGAGTGGGCACAGCGATTAGGTCATTTAATAAAGTGTTAAGTAATTGAGTGATAAAATTAGCACTCTGATCAAAGTAATTTACCTCATTGAGACGACAAAAGTGAATAATTTTGTTTAAATGGAACAACTGTTGAAGTGGGTTATTGAATTTCTATAGTGTTGAACAACTGTTGAAGAAAATTTCTATAATAGAAGTATGCATGCATAGAAAGAAAGGTGAACAATAGACGCACAAGCAAACGAACAAATATTGTTTCAGCTATGCTCTTCGTCGAATAGACGACGATTCGCAAGAACGGTCGCCTATGAAAAGGTATTTGTAGATTGCCAAAATCATGCCGTTGCATCGAATTTAAACATTCATTTTTCATAATCATCTAATGCTTACTTCACTATTAGCAGTACGCAGCGTTCATTGATTAATAAGTCTCTCTAGCAAAAGAACAATGAAAATAGTAATAATTTTTTATTTACACCAACAACTTGTTAAATTATCTAACATATATCATTTCATACTGATCACATTTTTATTCATAATATTTTTTTTTTCGTGGTGGCATGAAAACAATACTCTATTCAGATATAAGGTAATAAACTACGCTTCTTACATTACCACATTCGTTAATCGCTTCATGATTGGCAATAGCTTTTTGGTTTAATATAACGCAAAGAGGTTTATAACATTTGAGGATTATGCTTATAGATAGATTTGGTTGAGTCGATCGGCTACTTACGAAATCATTTATTTAAAGCATCTCAGAAGCAAATGAAGTTTGACTTTTTATGCAATTTCTTTCAGGGAAACTCTTATTATGGCAGTATTGACGACAATATTGAAAGTTTTGATAGTCTTGCTGGTCTTGGACTTGGTAAAAGGAATAAATTCACTATGCATGGCATAAGCCATCGTTCGTCTGTGCTAACCGATCAAACTCGTGACCCTATTCACCGTTCACGCTTGCTCGATGATGCAACGAGGCAAAATTCGATTAAAGAATAAAATTTTTATGGTTTATGAATACCTAAAGCTATTCAATAATCCATCAAATGAATGTTTAGATATGAATGGAGAATAAACTTTTCCTTACGACTAATATCACATGCTTAAACGTTCATTCATTTTTTTACCATCACAGAACCTGTTCCCTATCCCGTGGATAGAAGTTGTCACTAAACGCCATCACAGTTCATTAAACCTCTTATCCAAATACTAAAAACCTTCGCATCTACTCGTGGTAAGCGTATAAAGACTTCAGAAGGCATTAAGCGGTTGGGAATCAGACTGTTTAAAAATGCATCTGAATAAGGCTTTCAGAAGAGCGTATCATTAATAGAAGTTTTATTGTCGTTCTCTTGTAACATATTTCATATCATATTTCGTTTAGTGTGACAAATCCAAGAACGTTGAAGAAGAGAGAAGCCTATCAAACAGTATAAGCTACTTCATTCTTAACTATTTCAGCCATCATACTTTTCCTAAGAAAATAACTACATTTCTGCGATAGAAAAATCAATAAAATCTAATAATCACAACAAAACACAACCTTGTGTAATGCTCATTGAAGCTTTCTCTCTTGTTTTTGCGTTTTTTTTTTTCGAAGTGTTCTTTGCTCTCCGAAATTTACATGAAGTTTTTGGATACATTAATGAGCAATGTAACGATCATATTCATAAACGTGGACGAACTTTTAAACATCGCCGAAACGTCGCTTCCGTCATCATCAACGGAAATCTTTACGTTGCGGTACCGGCAGCTGTACAATAAGAGTTGCTCAAGAAGTGATATACGCAATACATAATAAAGCAAATATCATAAGAAATCATCTTATTTGTTGTATTCAGCAACGTATTAGTTTGCGGTCGAATGTGGATGAAGATGTTGTATGTGATGTTTCGTCGCTATTACTACTGACAACCTGAAAAGAAAACGAAAAGCTCGATAGAATCCAAAAAAAAATGCATTAATAATGATCAAATGAAGTAATTTCATTATAATCGAATATGATATCTGATATTCATTACAACCCGATGAGATGAGTTGAAAGAATATGCAAAAATGATTAAACGTTTTATGGTAAATGTTTGAGAAATATGAAGTGAGGATAGTCAATATTGCTATGCACTACGGTGACAATTTAAAGAAGAGCGTTCGATGATCTCAGGATACGACACTCGTTTGATGCTCGCTGTCTCGTATTGTGATCCTGCAATTCATTTAGTTTACACCTCATTTTTCAAGTTTCATCCCTATATCTAGGCGTTTTCAGTTTTAAATTACAAGGAGCATTATGATGTGTTTACGTGAGTGTCTATATGCAAAGCATTATGTAGTCAGAATGTAGGGAAAAAATATGGCATATGTACAGACTTTACATCGGTTCTCATAAGGGATAACGATGTTCTGCCACAATTCCTCATGTAGTTTGCCATATAGTTAGGTAACGTAGATGCGAGCAGAACTGCTATTGCCAAGACTAATGGCAAACTTATTAATAAACTCTCTTACTCTAGACGAAGTTCCATCGACATCCGGAAAACAGATGGCATCAAAATCTCGTTTCCGTTGAGTCTCATCTTTCTGCATAGCATCTCATTTTGCTCACTCTCCTCGTTACGGAAGTTTGCATTCATCTCATCTTTGATGAAAAGCCATTAGCTACATGGACAGCTGCTGTTCGAATAGTCTGACTCCCTGTTACGATAGTGTCTTTGAGATAATCATTAGAGATGCTTTGTCATATCATTTTGCATGGAACAATCCGTTTAATTGCGCGAAGTTCCGATTCCCTCCCGGCGAGAACAACACTCTTTCACTTTAGTTCAGATGGTTGAGCTGTGGGGTGAAACATGAAATTTTAAACGGGTATTGCTTGTATTGGATTAGGTGAGCCTTTTGATGTCGTTTGTTAGAGAAACTTAACGCAAAAATTGTTGACTCTTTGTCGTAGTGAATTACAGAGATTCTGTATGAGCGCATATTTCAGGCAAGAATTAAAAGCTGCTACTCAATCTTCGTCAAATTTGTGGCTGTGCGCTTCAGAAGTATGTTCAGCTCAAAATTTTTATCGCAGACATCTAAATATATGAACATAGAACCGATAGCAGCTTCTTGTGGGAAATTTTAGATTTATCGATCGTTAAATCGTTCCACCTGTCTTCAGCGTTATGCAAAAAGGCTTAAGTGATATTTCCAGATTGCAAAACTGTATAGCAAATGTTCGTTTCCAACGATATATACCCTGTTATGCATATCCGTCATCGATATGAGTGCTTCTTAATGTTGATGCTCCGAAAATTTCCCTTGTGGCTGATAGTATATGTGATCTTCGTGTGATAATATTGATTCGAATTTTCATCGGATGTTGCAATATTCCTTTACTCCTAAGAAATCATTCAGAAGCTATTCTCCGTGGCCTGCAGCGCAGTTGTCTTGAATATTATTGTAAAACTTTCACTGAGCACTTCTCGCCTATTCTAGAAAACTGCACCCCTGTGGCTTTTTGTCTTGTTTCTGATGTCACACTTCTTGATATGACGTCCTAAACGTCGTGCAGCGTCACAAACGTCCTAACCGTACTGCGTTGTGCAGAGTCTACCTTCGTCCATGAAAACGTGATTATATCATCAGGCTGGAAACCTTCAACTTTCATGGAGTCACCGGAAAATCGCAAGCTTAAATGCGACGTAACCTTCTGTTCGTGTGTGGCTTTTCAGACGTTCCGCTCTCCAAGTCTTTGAGATGGCCTCTAAACATGAACGGCGTGGACATAAGTGTCACCAAGCCAGGAAAATATACGCAACAAACAGAGTTCTGAATAGAATTCGTTGACGCATTGCGATCATGTGGAATATTCTTTCTGCAAATATCTTAAAATCCCAATTGCTCGGCTTGAATTTCTTTGTGCGATCTGCGTAATGATAGTAGGATTTATGTGCCGGCGTTTTCCTTTCCGTTTCTTTTCATTCCTCTTTATGCGTCTCATGTATATTCATGCTTTCCACGCATATTGATGTATATGTTTTTGATCCACGAGATGTCGAATGAAAACGCATTAAATAAACTTCAATTAGTGAATAACAAAGCAAATATATTTCTGAGTTTGAGCAGTGATAAGCGCCATCACAGCACATTAGTTGTATCTCTACTGCACATTGCCGCGCATAAATCTAATGCTGATCCATTATTCACTAATAATTGCACCCATCATGTCACACATCGGACATGCTTCCGAATTTCGGTGACTGGACGGGCAACTGTAATACAATGAATTCAATTGATGCGATGCACCTTTTCCTTGCATCCAACTGGAAGTGCCGGCAGAAGTAAAGTAATCCATCCCCTATTGCGCAATAGGTGACATTTAAGGTAGACAAGTCGGCTATAGCTTGTGAACGAGTCCCTACTTGTTTTCACCTTATTATACAAGTGTGATAAGCTTTTCGCCCTTATACCTGTATCGTCTCGCAGTTTACTCGACCATAGCTCGGCAAAGGGTGCAGATTCTCAATGGAACTTGGACGACTAGATGAGCCAAAGAGCTGACTCTTACAGACGGTGAAATCAGAGATTACTTAATCAATCGAAATGACGCCCTCCCATGAGTGTAACAGCAGCGATAACGCCGTATCTGGGTGGATATGTTCCCGGATGTGGCACCGTCATGCTTTAAACGTCAAGAAAGTATTTGAGGGACCGAAAGACGAAATCAACCTTCAAAAAAAAAAAAAAAAAACAATGAAGAACGCGATACCGCGCTGTAGCACATACTCCACGCTTGAAACATGCAAACTTTTCAAATGAATTGACCGAAACACTATCCTTGATAGTGCCCCCACTAACATAGAGAGAACTTTTTCGTCTGAACAACAGTTTTAAACGTTCCGGAAAAAAACCACGCTAGAAAGAACCATACAACCGACAGAGCGAAGCTCTTTTTCTTTTCGCACTTCCAGAGTTCACCTCCTCTCCTCTTCTTGCGTCAAAGTGATGCCGAACGCAAATTGTAGAAGCAGCGTGATGTTTACGAGGTGCCATCAAAACAATGCCGAAAACGACAGGAAAACTTGCTCAACAGCGAATGCTCGACCGGACACTACTACAATGATCATGGCGGTCATATTCCTCGAGAAACAATTCCTTCTGCAAAAAAAAAAAAAAAAAAAAAACTATATTACTAGCAGATCTTTTCTGCAAACGGTCGGCAAAAAACGAGCATCAAACCTGTCGATTAACACGTGCTTTTCGGGAAAGGGCGACGGGGAGTTCTGGAATTTTAACTTTGCTTAAGAGATGACGCTGCTGTTTCGCGACGCATTCCTTCTGAAACGATTTCAGCAATAACCTCACTTCCACGGTCTCCTAAGCACAAAGTAGTGGATATCGGTGAAGTGCGAACGCTGGCAAATCCTCCCATTGAAGGACCTTTGCACAGGAGGAGAAGTAATGAATATCAGAAGTGATGTTTCTTCTCAACATCTCTCGGCACCGTTTCTGCTATGTGTTGTTCAATAAATTGCTGAAGAAAGAGCTATAAGCCAATGAAGTTTTGTTCAGCATCATATAAAGGGACTTAGTTATAAAAAGATAGAGAATGCAGTATAGGGAATGAAAGCGTTACAGAAATAAACACAGAGCATCACAAGGAATATTCTTCAGAACGCGTCGTTCAGATCGCAACAGAAGATCAAGTGAACAAAGACTCACTTCATGAGATCGGTGCGTCTGGTCACAACATAAGCTCTAATAAGCAATCCATGTCGCAGGTCAGTTCACCGGAAAGAGAGACAATCGAATACAGTAAGTTAATCGTAGAAATGTCGGAAAGGTATGAAACAGGACAAGAGCTAACCCCGCTTACAAGTTATCTCATATTGATCGGTCGGTCTGCACCGATAAATTGAAACCACTCCCTCCCCCCTTCATGACACAAGATGCTTGATGCAATGTCAGAAGAAGCGAATAAAAAAGGGAGGTGTGTCGATGAGTCAAAATCCCACGAACGACAGTATGTTGCTTTTATGAACCGCTTCTTCCCACTTCAATAGCAACAACAAACAACAGCTACTCAAAAGAACAAAAAATGAGTAACAAACTCAGCGGGCACATACCGCAAACGCCACTTTTATGCATAACAGAGTATGTTTTTTAGAGTCTTTAATTTCAACAGCAACGTTTCCCCTACCCTTAGAATCTGTCGGTGTTTTTAAGTTTTGATACTTCTGCGAGATAATGCAACCTAAATTGCAAGTGGGATAGTGACAATCGCAAATTGACGGAATTATTAAGACAGGGCTTTCCAAAATGCTCTGCAAAAGCTCTGCAAAACATACCCTACTCAGCAAGGGCCACTACATGCCTTCTGCTTTATTTTAAACAAGAAACTACAGGAAAACAACTTTCAGGTCATACAATGAATTATGCTCGAGAAGCGATTTATCGTACAGTGTTCGTATCTCTAGTGAAATATTCCGGAACAGCCAGCACCAAAAAGCCTTTAAGTCGCTGCTGGCGATGAGTCGCTTGAATTGTAGTTAAAAGCAGCTGCGAGACTAGTCCAACTGAAATAAAGGAATATTTACTTATGTTAAGACGTGGTGGATTAGCCATCTCACCTGTCTCGCATGCACGTGTACCAAAGTCAATTAAAACGTATATATACCATACTTCGAAAAAGATGACCCACAAATTACTGGCCTCGACGAAAAGAGAAACCCTAGAGAGGAAAAACGAGCATCTAATCAAAATAAAGCACCGCCTTCATCCGACTGCAAAACTTTCCGATAAATATCCCACAGGATTCTATTCGGCACGATGGAAGAATTCTGAAACAAGGAAGTCAATATTCAGTTGTGAACAGGCGAGCAGAAATAAACAGCGAATTGCTTTGCTCGATTTAACAACACTATGTGGTGCTCAGTGCTGCCACTATCTGGAAGCTCATCGCTCCTCGAAGTTGCTGCTTCTTTAACAGTCTCCGCTTGCTGATCTTATCAAAAGTCGCGTCTTTGAAAAAATGCTACGCAGCTATCTGGGACGCTGGGTATACTTCCTCAGCTCAAAAATAGTCATCCATCATCAAAAGTCGCGTCTTTGAAAAAATGCTACGCAGCTATCTGGGACGCTGGGTATACTTCCTCAGCTCAAAAATAGTCATCCATCCTGCGAACAATCCCAACCTCGTCGCCTACTTCAGCGCACCTATATTTAATAAGAATCGCAAAACTAACTACCTGTTGGGGGTTGCACTAAAAGATACAAAATAGAACCTAAGCGGCATAATAACAAGCCTAAATGATAGTTTTCATACAGTTTCTAACAGTGAATTGAACACAAACGAGCAAAAGAAGGGTGCGATCATATCGAAGGGAACAAAGGTAGAGTAACGGGACTTTGTCAGGAAGCATGCCCTCTTCACTTTTGTGTCGCCATCCTTGACTTCGTTTTCCCAAGTGGTTATAGCTATCTCAGAGACGTTACGTATTTATTTAATGCTCCACTTCCCTTGTTTCGTTCTTTTCCTATTCTATTTCAACATTTGTGTCCCCCTTCTAATCTTCTTCATTGTATTTTTGCATTCAGTTTTTTATCACTGAATAGGCATGAATGCATAAACATACTTGCACGCTACAAAAGTGAAACAATCGTCACTGCTTCCTATCGATTCATTAAGTGTGGCCCTCAACGGCAAACGAGAGAGAATGAAGAAGTACTTTACCGAAGAACAAATTCAGCCGTCTCTTTACAACATATCTTTCGGCTCGTAGGATGTAGAGAAATGGCTTTCATCAATTAACTGAACGACGATCCATGACTATATGCATGCTCCGGCAAGGATCAGGTGCCGATGTCACAGTTCCTTGTTGCCCTGTTGTCTCAAAGATCATGCAGAACGTTTCAAAAAATTGAAGTAGGATTTTGTTTCATTGACTCAAGACAAACCATTTTCTGAAGACTGCTGCGCTTCATCTCGACGTCAGTCATTCGGACCGAAACCCTGAGTCGCGCTCAGAATCCGGGTAGCGGACCTTTATTGATAGCACTTAACAGGGAACTACCGTATTTGCCGAAGAAGGCAATGGATTTGAGCTCGTTCACAACACGATCCACCTGTGCTCTGCTAGAGTCTCGCCCAAAACTGAAGCGCACTGTGCGGAAAGCCACTTTATCAAGGATTCCGCACGCGCTAAGCACTGCTGAAATCCTGAAATACGCTGCACTGAAAATACACTTGACACTGGTCAGTCTCGATGCCGCAGCGAGGTTCCAAGCTGCAAAAGGTAAAGTCCCGCATGACGTAAATGTAGACAATGCGTATTTACTGCAAACCCCATACCTCCTTATTCAAGCTTCATCATAGCGCAAAGACTTATTTGAAAGTGCTACCGCTTTGGACACCGAATTTAAGTGTTCAGATTAAGTGTCCTACCTTGAAGCTACTCCATTTCGCCACTACCCATCACTGTTAACCCAGCCCTCCTTTCGTCGGTTCATTCCCTTCAAACCTTTTTATCCAGCTTAAAGTCTCCATAAAACATTACATGAACATTTTAAGGACTGCTGAGATTCCCTAAACGTGGTCTCGACAGCTGAAGTACATTTAGAGGCTTCTTTTGAGCTGCACATCAAACTTAAAAGCAGTCCTTTGAAAGCATGCGCGAGACTTTCAAATATCATGGCAACATGCTGGAAAAAGGACATCCAGGAGGTCAGAAATTCTCCCAGAGTGACCAAAAACACCTAAAGTAAAATAACCTGCTGTTTTTGTTGAACGAATCAATTTCATAATAAGCGACCGTGGCACAATTTAAATTCAGTGCTGCAGGAACTTGCAAGAATTTGAATTTGCATGTGGGATTACAAGCCAACAAGTCCTCCGACATACCGGTAAAAACTTTTCTAAGCTTGTTTACTTGTCCCTGTCCACCGTTTGTTTGCACTTTCCGCTCTATCAAGGATTCAAAAAGTCCCGAAAAGAATGTACAGACAGCCCGGCCTGGAACATTTTGCAGGAGGTGAAATACGTAGCACTACTATAGAGGTACAGTCTCGCGATGTGCACAGCAACATTTCACATTCGCTATACACGGCGAACTCCACCCACAGTATTTCCCCTGGATCTATACGCACACTACTGCCATCAAAGATAGGGGCTAACCTGTTAGTTCCAGCGTGACATGCGGCTCCTGTGCTCGCAAAGAACGATTTGCACTTCGATAACAGGTCACTCGCATTGCCAGGATATTTCACGAACGAGACGCTACTTGTGTTAGGGATACGTTGAGATGTTGCAAAATGGATTACCACCGCATCGCCAAGTGCGTTCTTCAAATACGCTCACTCAAAATGCTTCCATTCAGACAGCAGAAAGTGTCAGACAACAGTTTATGAGAAGTTCGATCCTAATAATGAGAAAGAAAGCAGGGTACCTGATCAACCAATCATATACCAAACACTAAGGATGGTACGCCTATGTTACTTAAAATGATCAAGAGTAATTTATAAAGACATTTGTTGATTCCATTACAAAGTTCCCTTGCTGAACTTCCGCTTACATAGGAACGAGTGGCAATGGTTGATGATAGCAATGCTACTTAATCTAAAGCGGTTAACTAATTTTTGCACGGCTTTCCTCAAGTACAAATCCGCTAATCTGGCATTATTTTTCTGCTCAGTCAACCTGCACAACCTTTGGTGATCACAAGCACAACTTAAGGTAACTAGTGCCGCATCCTGTTAGACCAAACATTTCGTAGAACAGAAAACGGAAGGGGAGGCAGAATAGAGAGAGAGAGAGAGAGAGAGAGAGAGACAGACAGACAGACATAGGGAGAGAGAGAGAGAAGAGGTTGGGAGATGACGGTATCACTCCACGATTACGAAAATAACCAAAGCAGCATAAGATATCGACGGCGTTTTAAGCCGAAGAAGTGAGGTAAAGCAAAAAAAGAGTAAAGATCAAGGAACCTTGAGCTGTTCCTCGAAGTAATCTCTCACGTCTCGCATGTGCTCGACGAAGTCCGGCAGCCGCTCAGTCACGATCCTACAAGCTGCTCCGAGGCCTGCGATCATTGGAGTATTCTCAGTCCTAAACGAATTACATGCTCAGACTTCTATCAGACAATCATCCAGTTCTTCCAAGTGGATCCCAGCTTAATCACATTGACTCCATAAACTTCAGATATCTGACATATGTGTAATCGGCTACTAACAATTCCATTACTAACCCATGTGTGAATACGCGTAAGCTAGATTGAACCATGAATTAGAATGAAACTGTTGCAATCGATGAGCTTTCCACAAAAGTAAACAAAGATGGGCGGTTTAGAAAATACATACCCAGCGCGTTTCTCATGTTCCTGTGAACCACCACGAAACAACGACTGTAGTGGGACGGTCTTCTCACTACGTATTACCAATGCACCGATACGAGGACCGTAGAACTTATGACCCACCACAGTGACGAAATCCGTTTTCAGCACGTCTGGATCGACATCCATCTTACCGACTGCTTGCGCCGCATCCGTGTGCACCAACACTCGCGAGTCGTAACGCTCGCCTGCCCTTCTGCAGTCACGATGACTACTTTACCATGGCAAACATGCACCGGCTCTCAACTTGACCTCTGACATTAACCTTTAACCTTTAACCACTGAAGGACACAAAAATCGGCAACAAAAAACCTCAATAACCCAGTTCAAACATACTACAGCTTCGTGGTAACGCTTTGTGAAAGCAAAAACTTCAGCCTGGTTCAGATTTCCATTGACAATAGACTTCTAGTGAGGAACATATGCCTGCGTGCCAGAGGTAGGAGCGAAATGTCGCTCGCTGGTTCGGTCCGCGAACTTACAAACCTAGATCACAGACACATGATCATTCCACTACCCTATTTCCCCGTTCATCACCCACCGACTACAGGTACTTCTGTAACAACGAACGCTTGAGCTCTCCTCCAAAAAAAAGCAGACCTAGCAATGTCAGCGATCTGGGATAATGGCTGAATAACGCCTGTTTCATTATTGGCGAGCATGACGGACACAAGCACCGTTCTCTCACACAATGCAGCCTCGAGATCATCCAATTTCACGAGCCCTGTGCTCGGATCCACTCCTATTTCCGTATGTTCTGAAAAGAAAACAAATAATCCATGCAAATCCAGTAAACCTGTTAAAATAGCGCTTTCACCATTGGAAGAAATGTCATACATAAGTTTTATTCCATTTTACCTGCGTTATTAATAAAATGTTTGTTGGATAAATGGCGATGTATCATCACACTACGATGACGATCGCTAGACATATGGTGATGATTCATCATACCGCTGCTCCTTCGCTATACAAGACGTACTTTCTCCAGACTAGTCATTATTCGCCTACGCTTGCTGACAAAGTTATCTTCTATTTCTCCCTCGATTAATAAACGCAAGACGCAACAATGTTCTTCAACGTAGATATTACCTTTTACCCTTATGAAAAATATGAAAGCCTGATAAAACCTTACGATACCATGGCCGAGAAGAGACAGTTATGCACTATCGAGGGTATTTTTTTCATGAGTGCCGTGCAAAAAAAAGAAGAGAATTTTATTCGTAATAAGCAAAACGCTTACCTAACTCTCCCTTTTGACTAAGCCAATGAAGTGGTTCGAGAATAGACGGATGCTCTATCGATGAAGTCACAATATGTGGCTTTCCTTCACGGCCATAAATGGCCTTGAAATGCTCGATTGCACTGTGGATCACCCAGTAGTTCGTCTGCAAAACACAGTTTCTGCTTGTGGGCTCATACGGCCGCACCATATTTATTGACGACCACCCATTCGAACATCCTTACAGACGATTTGATTATTAAATCAGCCACCGCTTCGTTCATGAGACAAGGAGTGATGCGAGGTGAGGGTATGTGCATGTGGAAGATGAGAAAAAACTGCCGCACGAACATATGCACAAAGAACACTCAGAAAATCCGACGTTGGCTTACGACACAGAGGTAAGAAGGACGGATACAGCAAGCGAATTTGCTTCCTAAGAATTTCGAACACATAAATTTGCTGTGTCGACAGAAAGTGCTGCAGTGAGTGAAACCTCTATGGCATGTTTCACAACGCGCAAACAGTCAGGTCGTTGAATACAACAACGGCAATCGTAAAATAGGTGGAGGGGGTGGGGGGCAAAAGCGTCAAACTGTAAGAGTCACTATAAAGCATGACTATAAATGAATTAAGGGAAAGTTTGACTGTAAAGCAGAAAATCGCGGATTCAATTATTAAATCACGCGTCACTCGTTGTATTATGCCACTTTCACTTCACTTTAAGCCTTTGTTGTGCTATACATTTTAATAAACGGAAGAACGTGAGAAAAAATGATTTTTTTTTTTGTTTGTGTAGAATTACTCTTGGAACGTAGTAAACAAACACCCGTCTGGCGACTGATGACCTGTTTGGAAGTAACATTTTTATTAAACAGCTGAAAGCCTACAAGAAATCACATTCGCAAATACTTGTCCAATGTAAATGAACACATCCCGTAGATGGGATGTGAATTTCTGAATTCTCCAAAAAAGCACCATAGCCTTGATATGTTTATGCCTTTACATGCTCGGTGATTCAATAGTCTGCGCCAATATGCTCACCACAGCAGATGAATACACACATCCTGCACACAGAACTATTGACTGAGCACTATTTCGGACAGACACTTCCATGCATGAAAACCACATGAGATTAAGCACAGGTGAAAAAAATACCGTGCTGATGATCGCCGGCCTGACTTTTGAAGCGGATACTGAGAGCAAATTTCGGCATCTAACTCGCAAATCTCATTCAAGTTGCTAAAATAGATATGAAACTGAAGTGCTAAAAAACAAGTCTGGGAGCATATCAGGACTATCGTTTAAGAAGCAACACCCTGCATTTTTCTTTTTAGTTGCAACTCTCCTCAACTTTTGCGCACGGTCTACTAAAACAGTAATTTCGGCATTATCTCACATCATATTCGACACCTGAGATTGATACCTAGACTGACCTCTGTTCCGCCGGATGTGAAAAAGACCTCCTTAGAATTGACGTGCATCATCTTGGCAACATCATCCCGGGCCGCCTCTATCACTTCCTTCGCCTTCACGCCTTAACAGCAATAGCGAAGAATTAAGGCAGTTGAATGAAGTGGATTAAAGAAACCATCTAAATATCCAATATCCTCGAATGACCCATCTTCTCCGTCCCCTATCTTTAAAAGGATGCAAAAATGCCACGGAATAATGCGAAAAAACGACAAATTCTTACCACCGCATCCCCTTCCATTGTACTATTTACTCAGTGTCGCATTGCATTTTTATTAGTGACTCTGAGAAATCAAAAGCAAAAAATGGTGTGTATTCATTCTTCCTATAAGAGCTGAGTGAAATAACAGTTGTGGTCGACCGGAAATTGATTTCGCTCGGCAAATAAATTATTAAAAATTTTTTAAAGACTACAACATTAACGGTGAATCCCAAGTTTATGTAATTGAACGCTCAAATGTGCTATATATATATATATATATATATATATATATATATATATATATAAATATATAAGTTTATATATATATATATATATATATATATATATATATATATATATATATATATATATATATATATATATATACTTCGGATATCTTACCACTTCATTGGTACTGCCCAAAAACCTCAAATATGGGATGCATTCGCGTGGATGCAAAATTTCTCCAGCAATAATGAGCAACAGTTCTATCAGTTTTAATTGAATGGCTCATATGTACAGCTGTTAAGACTCAAAGAACTCTTCCGTATATAACAGAAAATAGAAAAAACCGATTCAAAATCACAATGTTGTGCAGAAATGCTCCAGAGGAAATTGTTAAATGAATGGACACAAAATCACTCTCGCTGAAACTCACTCTTTAGAGAAGACTAAAAAATCAATGCGTTGGATTGGTGCACAAGCTTAAATCACTTTCAACATATTAAATTCTTTATGCCGAAAATGATCGAAGCCCTTTTCCTTGATAACATACCGCGGTGCTCTCGCTACCACGATCTATTAGATTTGCAAATTTTTTCGGGATATTTTCACATTTTCCTATTCAAAAAGCACAGAGGATAAAATTCTGCGGTGATATGAGTGCCATTTATTATTCTTATAATCACCACTTCCTTCCCTAATAACCACTTATTCTTATAATCACGACTTATTCTTATAATCCCCCCCTAATAAGAAACAAAAGTCACCAAAGCAGCGGTTACATGCAATCCTCTTCACATACAACTTATATGATTTTATATGATATCTTATCAGATACAAGTTACAATATAAAACTAGACGTGAAAGTTTGAATAAATTAGTGACGACGGAAGAGGTGAAAATTGCTCACCGAGAGGACTGTTGCTGCTAGGATTGGCCCAATATTTCATCGATTCGGCGATTGCATTCTCTACCTCACGCTCGAGAGGAGTCGTCGCATTGTAATCCAAATAGATACGCTCCTGCTCCTCTATATACCACGCCATTGACCGACACCTCCCCCTCTAAAGATTTCCACGCCTAGGATTGCCTTCCGATCGGTTCATAAGAGGTCGGTGCCGGAGCGCGAGCACCGACTGCAACGAGTCGAAAGTAATAAAGCAGAGAGGACGAAGGAATTTCCACCTTAAATAACTTCAACGGAAGGAAAAGTACACGTGCTGTATGTCTTCTATAAGTTATCAGTTATAAAGAGAAATCCATTATCCTTCCTATACTCTGTACACGGGAAGAAACACAAGAGAGCTCTAAAATGTCAGCGTAGTTACGGTGTAGTGTTCAGCGCCAAAAGAGAATAAATTAGGTAGAAAAACAATTTAACAAATATGGAAATTTTAGTGGTCAGAGAAAGGACCGCCTGGTTTAGCAGCCTACCACAATTAAGTGCATCATACTCATTGACCGCCGCAATAGTGTAATATTATTGTACTGTTTTACAACAACATTCGTCTAAACAGATGCATATGGAATCAGCCATCGCGATGCGATTCATTAACAACAATAACGCGATACTCCCACTGCAAATATGTGCATATCATAGAAAAGTTGCGAGAAGGCATTAAGCGAAGTCTTCGAATTCGAAACTACCTATGTAAATACATGGACCTTATTCAAGTAACTCATAAATTTCGTACCTTATCGCGCCGAGAAAAAACCACCGGCAAACATAAAAATGAGACATCTAGTAGTGACGAGGGACTTAAAAAAACTGCATCCCTCACTTTGCAGCTATGATCTGTGTAAAATGGATATACCCCTCAACCATACAGCCGGTTTAACTACAAACAATGCCAACTTTACCCGATTCGTTTTCGGCATACTCCGCAAGCAGAGCTTCATTCATAACCCCCTTGAAGAAACAAAACATTGCAAAAGTAGACAAACAACAATTATGTAATCACTTCGCAGGATAAACAGTCGTCGGCCATTGAAATAGATGCAGCGTTTGTTTCGTGAAAAAGCGAACAGCGGTTGCATTATGCGCAGATAGCACAAAACACTGGAAGATTCTGCTGAAAGAGCCAATAGTGAAGCAGAATCCGACAGCACCGTATCGAAACGACCCTCCAAAGCATTGCGATTAAGGCAAATGAGCATGTGGCAAGCGCGCTCTCGCATGAGCGCATTTTGAGTGCGCGAACGCATTTCAAAGAGAGGAAAGCACTTCTAATGCATCACCTACAAGCCAACATCACACCTTATCACCGTCGTAGCAAGCGTTTCTAAATTAGAAAAAAGGTAGAGTGAGTACGGGAGGGGGGGGGGGGGGGGGTGGAGGAGGATTTATGAAAGTAGTGCAGCAAATATTTGAAGAAAATATTGCAAATTCAAGAGATACAAAAAAACAGCCCACTCGTTAACAACTGAATTTTCTATTGTGTATGCGTCTACGAGCCGATCATTTGCACATTTAATAAGCATTCACTCTGCCTGTCCCCACTCATTAAACATAGCAACAGCCTTTTACATTCACAGTGCCTAACTGTTCATCAGTTCCCTTTAATCCACACTAGCTTTAAAGAGCATGAACGACACAACTTCCTCCTTGTCCCCTCCCAGCCCCTTACCCAACATGTTCGTCTGTCTGCAACAAACACAACTTTAAAAAACATCACTTCACTACTCGATCAATAAAAGACGATACCGCGCCATCCCATCCGTAGTGTTCACACAGTGAATTCGGGCTTTATACACACTCACTCGAATACTCATTTCGTTTTCCAATTTCCGGTCGCGTCTGTTTGCGACAAAAAAGTTCGAATCCCTAGTGCTGGTCATGCTTGCTCGGCGCCGATCAAACTAATGTTGGAATATCCACCTTCATACTTCTACACGCGATTTCCAGCCGACCATACTGTCCTCCAGTGAAGATAATACACCCCTCAACCAAGTAAGAGCTCTTTGAAAAATCATAGAAATTCGCATACTCTCTCCTAATTTTCAGTGCCACCTCCAGAAGCGCCAAACGACTTCCAGACTTAACTAGGACACTTTCGATAGGGAAACGCCACAGAGGAACTATCGGGAAAACGGACAACTTCTTTCGAAACGTGCATTGACCCCCCTTCGTTACCCATAAAGCGACCGTACTTCGCTCACCATGCTTTTTGCGGATATCCCATCCAAACTCAGCTGGACCGCCACCTGTCTGCAACGTTTACATCGATGACTTGAGGCCTACCGACCCAAAATGGCTGATGCTGAACGAACCGAACAACTTCATTTGCATCCTACCACATCCAAGAACGGATATTCCACAGCGAAAAACTCCCATTTTTCAAGAACACTTCGATCAACATTTCAGCGTTGACGAAATATCCTTCCACATTCAGCAGAGGTACGAATAAACCTACTTAAGGATGAACCTATAACAAACAAACCCCTTTTTTCTTACGCAAGAGATAGAGGGATACCCAGCACGCTTGATCTCATCAATAAGTGGTCACTGATCGATAATTACATGCGCTGCTCCAAAGCCAACGAGCACCTGCAAAAAATGCATGTCACTTGGACCACTCGGCCTTTCATTTACAGAGGGCGACCAAGCCAGTCTCTCCGTGCTACAGATCTTTTCCCCCTACAGAATATATACCTTCAAGAATACACGGCGGCCACATACGTGCTCAGACAAACCCTTGAATGTTCTTAGTTCTCACTCTCCATTCGCTCCTCTCCCCCCCCCCCCCCCTCAAAAAAAGCACTTTCAGCTGCAACGAAGTGTCCTCATGACCTTCCGTGTATGACTCTCCCCTCCCTCACTGCAACTGACTTTACCCAGCGCAATTATAGACAATGCCGGGTAATTTGGACTGAAAAGGTCAATTAGACTCGAAGTACCTCCTCATCTGCAGTGATCACTCCCATTTTAACATGTTGGCGTCCAATACCCCACGCCAAGAACATACTGTAAGGCACTATCTGTCTTAAATAATGAGATACCTCTCTGGTGGGAGCTTCACGAAACTCAGCGACGTGATAACACAATTCCATAAAACAATTTTCTTTTTTCATCACAAAATGAAGAACATTATTTTCTCAGAACAAAAAAAAAAAGAAAAAGAAAAGACGGACAAGCAGATTCATCACCGCTGCCATAATCGAATACATTCATCGCCGACTATGAAGGCATTAAAGAAAGAGAACAGTTGAAACGTGTTTAAATCGGCTGTCAATAAAAAAACTGCATTAAATCGCAGTGCAAAAGAAAACCAAATCGGCATTCATTTTAGCACAAAAAACGGTGCATTAATTTGCCTCAAGTACTATACAAATCAGTTGGGCGAGACGCAAGTAAACGTTGGTGTGATTGTTGCCCTCGCACTATCCACTTATATCAATGCAGATACCTCCCATTATCAATTACCGAAATAAAACAACTACCAAACGAGAAGAGACTTCCACAGAAAAATCAACTCGTTCGTTATGAAACAGCAAAAGGTAATGAACCACAGTAAGAAGGGGGAGAATGTCCGATTAAATCGAGTGCAACCGGGTGCAAGGAGACGAAGCGGACGTTACACAAATGGGGAAGTGCTCACCTAAGACGGAATGGAACAATAAACCGCACTACGTTGAAAAGGAAGGCGGAACAGCACAGTGGCAACATAGAATTGTGAAACATGAAATCCATGACCAATCAAAGGTCATATAAAGAGGCTGGGGAGCATTTGTTGGCTAAGAGAACCCGGATAAGAGGGACCGCTCGACAGAGAGAGACAATGAACGAGCAAACAAGCCGCTGGGTTCACATATACTATCACATTGCGTACTTCTGCGTCCACTCACGCGCCAACTGGTTATAGCGATCCCGGTCTGTCTTGTAGATGCGTGCGATCTCTGGTACTAGAGGATCATCTGGATTCGGGTCACAAAGCAGTGAGCAAATCGAGAGCAGCACTTTGGAAATGGTCAACGCCGGGACCACTGCGAGCGTAGAATATCCAGACAAATACTGCCATTACTGTTGATGTTCGGATGATAGATCCGCGTCGTAAACGCTACCTTCGGCGGTTTGAATGGATAATCGGTTGGAAAGTGAATCGTCAGAAAGAACACACCACCCTGGTACGGCGACTCCGGTGGTCCCATTATGGTAGCCTGCCAGTGAAAAAGGTCATCGCCCACGGGACCCGCGCTGCATTGCGCTGGTGGATCACGACCCAAGTCCTGCAGCTCTTTCTGAATCCTTTTAAGCGCCATTTCTCGACTGCTCTATTTAAAACCGAACCACAACCTGGAAGAGAAATGATTAAACACCTTGCAGATATCTGTTGGCGGCAGTTGCGCCACGGATGATTCATTCGATCATTTGCGTGCTCAGGTGTGAACTGTTCAAGCAACGCACGCATTTCGCAAGAGACTGATAACATCACTATCTACTACTCTCTCATTTGCGCATGAATCAGAAGTTCTTTGTGCCGAAACTTTGATCATACAGAATCACATTATCACCTGGAGTTAAAATGATGTTTCCCTGAGCGGAATTTGGTTCCACAGGTGGGAGGCTTTTTCGGTGCGTTTGTTCAAAATACCTCTTTAGAAGTTGGTACTTATAACATCATAATACTAAAATGTCACAAAGCTCGAAAGTTTTGCTTCTATCTTTCCCGTCTCTCCACGCGAACCAAATGATTTAGTCACTATCACTGTTTGCTTAGAGCGTATGCGCCAAGCACTATCGTCATCACACATTTCCCTCTCCTTGCTACTTACACCGCACTCACTCATCCACTCATTCCTTCTTACTTTATATTCTCACTGCCACTGACTCCATAAGCATTTCCTTTTAGTTGCTCACATCACCAGAACATAAACTTCTAATCATTAAAAAACCCCCTCCGACAAATGACCGCTCAATTTCCTACTCCCCTTCACCTTGTGACGTCCGACAGCGAAATGACCACCTCCAAGAGAGTAACTATACAAAATCCGCTGATATTTTTCTTTAGGAACACGGCAACCGACATCAAATTTTTTTTCAGCCATATCATCTGCGTAAAGCCCCATGCTGGAGATGGATTACAACTCGAGCAAGTCAGGAAGTTTCTTGGCCATCCCTACTCCCCTCTCTAAAACCACCAGCCGCACCTAAAGGCACTAACACAACGAGAATGAAGACAACTCTTAACACACCACGACCGATCACACGTCACAAGAACGCAAATTTCAGTCTATTCGTTAGAGTGGGTGCCATAAGAGAAATTTTTCCGAGCGCAACTAGAACTTCACATCTTCAAACAGAGCAGATGAAAGTTGTAGATTCGTGAGCTTTAAGCAGTGTTCTTGCAGATTATCACCGCGGCGAAACACATAAAGCGCAGATAAGATCGACTATATGTGGTACTGCTCCCATAATAGCAATCCCTATGACTGCCAGCCGGGATACTCATCAAATAAACATAACACATCTCATGCAAAAAACTACGGGACCAAGCTCAGTAGTTACGGAATTCATTATTGCAGTAGTCGGCTTAAACTGCTCCGAAAATCTGAATCAACTTACTTATAGATGGCACTTACTCAAATCAACATGCCGAGCTGAAACAGAGGAGAGACTTGACCCTAAGACCTCAAGGAGAATATCATTCTCTACAACAGTGGTGCAAAGGCCGCAAATACCTACACTCTTCCCCTCCATTCCACGCTACTGCATCAGTGAGTTCTCCGATTCGTTAAAACTCGAAGAAATTGCTCAGACATTCGCCCGCAGACTTATTGACAGCAACCTCTGTTGGGAAGCACTTGCGCTTTTCATCGCTTATTGGCAACTTCCTCTTGAAATTGCTCGAAGCAACCAATTTATTGTGAGACTTACCGCAGCCATGCACTGAACTCTGAAAGCAGCCCCGCCAATCTGTACATCTGGCATTTTTTTGACGGCGTTCCTCGCTCTCTTTCAAAAAACCTTCTGCCGCACCTCGAAGCTGCGATGACTAAAAGTCGCTATATTCTTTAGCACATTTCGTGCAAAAAATTTTCAAACTGTACGGAATGGGAAAGAACATACCAAGTAGCAGATGTGCTGACTAATCTAGGCGAAGGAACGGGAATCACCAGCGATACGAGCAGATAGACACAGAATGCTGCTGTAAAAAAAACCACGACTAACGATAAACGTCGAATGCTTGTAAAATAAATGCGCGACGTTCTTCATACGGTTTAGCATCATCGTTCATTACAAACAAAACCCGGCAATGGTTTCTTGGTGCTGATCAAGCATGGGGTTTGAGGGATGAGATGAGTAACCACACCACCAACATTCGTATATTATTCTATTTGGGGTTCAGCACAACTGTGGGGCTGGTATACTATAAAGTGACCATTGCCTTTAATTCGCCAGATCGTTAAATAGACAGCTCCTGCCTGAGCTCTCAAATATTAACGCACCTTTTTTCGCTCTATTTCATTTCATAGCCTTCACATGAACACACCTATGAAAGGCTACATCCAGCAAGCATACTGAAAAAGTTGCAACTCTCAAAGCGTACATTACATGGAACGGTGACCACTGGAGTGCTTCCAACTGTCTTTCAGCTGCAAGTTCGGATCATTTTCAATGCTCCGTATATTGCAGCAAACAGGTATGACGGCGGATGCATCTTAAACTCAAGCAACGCTATGGATTTAAAGGGCGAGATAACACGGAGAGAGAACTATGCTGTCATTACACCGTCAGAATATTTATGAAATAGAAATAACAAAAATAGGAAGAAGACCAAACCGACCTCTAAGTTCAGAATATCAGGGAACAGTCTTATGCTCGCTGCGCAAAGGACAATATGGGGAAGTCCTGTCTATACAGGTATGCCTGCCTGCTTGTGTGTTGCTTTTAACCGAGTTATATATATATATATATATATATATATATATATATATATATATATATATATATATATATATATATATATAGTATATAATATATATATATATATAGTTCTGCGTATAAATAAACTATCGAAACTGAATTTAAGAATGTCATGAATGTAGTAACCCATGCGGTGATCTCCTGTATCGCATTTCAAGTTGTTCATCGACTTATCGACGCAGCTAAATGTTCACAAAAAAATGCGCCATTTCGTAATCATTCGAATTTTCAGTTTTCATTGATCGCGTCACAAAAGCGATTCTTCTGCGGATTACTTCTAGTAGCTATGCTTCGGCGTTAAATCCAATCTCGGCAGCGGCCCGGAAAAGTGCCAAGCGCGATCTCATGCGAAATCATATGGAGATAAATCAAGCTCAATACCACCAAATAACTGGCACACTGCGCCTGCCTTCCTCTATTTCCCCACAAGGTAGGCCGACTATACCTTTAGCGCTTGCTTTTTTCATCTAATAGGAGCTCACGGAAGCTTAGACAAGTTATTTAACAATCGAACTCTTCGGAGCACCGAAGGCGTCCCCAAACGTAGGTGTCGCATTCTTTACCCCCTATCTGCAGACCCGACCAATCTCCTATTTTGCCAGTACCTTCGTTGTCCCGTTTTTTCTCGTTCGCTATGTGCGTCTCCACCACGTGCGCCTGCATAGTGCACATACGCTCTGCAGTTGGAACAACACAACCACGGCACATGAAAAGAAGTTGACGAATCGAAACCTAGAAAACAATATTCCCCCCCCCCCCCCCCAATTCACAATAGTTTTTCATAGCATCAGGGTCATCTGAACGTTTAGATTCTACAGGAAGCACGGTTTCTTTTTGCCTTTCAAGCAGAACCAAGGAGGTGGCAACCATCCTAGCAGTCAATCTCCCTCGCCCAACTCAATACCGAAAGTCTCATTATCCCGTTTTAAGGTTCTACAGACCCTCCCGTTTTTTCTCTCGCCACCCTCCCCCCGTTCGCGACTTCTTTCAAAAAACCCGTCCAGTGAGTCAACAGCCAGATAAGGTACTCACGCCCACAGAAGTATGCAAAGGGAGGTTCTGCAAGGTGTGCGACTGCAAGCTTTCGGAATGCACTCACGCCCACTCTTCCCTTTCGCTGTACAGAAAAATGATGCCGATAACAAAGCGACATATCTCTTGAGTATGTGCAACACCTAGAACTCTTTGTTATACAGACGCGTGTGCACACTACACTGCAACCCCCCCCCCCCCCCACGCTATCGATAGTAGTGCCAACGTGGTATCCCCCCACTCCCCCCTTCACTTAACGATAGAAATAGTGACGTTTCTTTATGCGGCACTACTGCGTATTACAGTATTCAGCATTCGCAGCTATCATATCCTTACCAAGCTTCCTAGGGATATCTTTTGAAACTCCTGATTTCAAGATAAGCCGTTTTTGAAAGACCGAAGATTTCACCCCAAGGATTACAGCTAGAATCCATGTAAAGGGCGGGCACCGAGCCGCTTCAAACTGCCATGCTCGACCGTCACGTAAGAAGAGACCCTTACCAGGTAACTTTGATGGTTCAAAAGTGTCGCATTTAGCCAAAAATTTCGAAGCAAGCCTTGCGGAGAGTGGCAGCGACCTTACATCTCTGAGGGGCGAGCGCCCTAAGATGCAGTAGCCTCTTCTCTTTTTCATCAAAAACACGGAAGGCTGTGTTATTTTGCCTTCATCAGAAAAATTTCCCTTGTCACTTGTCTAGGGTTTGAATCTTGCCACACACTACTCTCACTGAGCTGCAGGTGCTGATATGACTAACCAATAAACCTGCTTTACCAAAATCTGGCGAGTCGGCGAAAGGAGGAACGTGAAGAACGATGGGGATGAGAGTCGCGATGCTGCACGCACGCTCACCTACGAGAGAATACGAGGGAAGCTGTAGTACAAGACGTGTGCGCTCAAAGATCTTCGAAATGCGCTCGTGCCGACTCTTCCCTACCCCCGCACGGGAAAAAAGATGCGCCGATAACCAAGTTTTCTCACCCTTCCACTTTCTTCCTTACTCCTTCCTCCTCTCAGTAGAAGGAAGTGTCGAAAACGCTTCACATAGTCAGGTAGGGGAGGCCGGAGACGGAAGACGGGGAGAAGGGGGAAGTGGTACATTTGTGAAGTTTTCCGGTCCCATGAGACGACCGCTATGATTTGCTGCATGCAGTACAACGCAAAAATCACATTCAACATCTACTGTGCACATAACGAAATGATTCAGCGAACTGAAATACTCGGTCGCAACTCTCACGCTCTATTATATTTACGACTCATCAGCGAAATCACCTGAACTACCATCCTAATAGTGTATCATAAAAGACGCCATAATAAAACGTTTGAGTTTATAGCGACTATGCCAAAAATTTAAAAACTTCTTTTGCAAGATTCAATAAGAAATGAGCCTGCTTTCATCAAGTGAAAAAAAAAACAACAACAGGCAAGCACCCGCCAAGAGCAAGCTCACCTGCTATGAAGCAATTGTTCACGAACCGCAACACATCAAAATTTTAGATCAGCAGTAATTTTATCGTCACGTTTTATAAGTATACGCTACTCGAGAAACAGGTATAAACGAGTAAGACATAGAATGCACAATTCTGACGACATTCCAGCAATGAAGAAAAACAAGCCTAATATCAAAGATTAAACAAAGATCGAACAAAACTAGCATCAAAAACATGCGCAAAACTTCAACGGAAGATCAAATAGACCAACCGACCGCACCCTAGAGCCTAATGAAGGCACAATAAATGAAACAGACAACTTAACCATTCAAAAAAAAAAAAAAAAAAACCGCCAACAGAAATGAATTTTATCGACGAAGACAAATCAGAAATAAAAAATTTCATAATATTGCACAATAATCACTCGATTCAACACTCTTCACGTGACTCACTACTAATCCCGCCGGATTCAAATACTCAAAATTCCAGCACTGATGTCACAGTCTTTCGTCGATTAGTAGATTATTCGAGAGATCTTTGCGAAAGAAAAAAGAAAAGAAAAGAAATGGCGTTATTTCTATAATATTTATTAATTATTATTCTCAAATAAATGAAATTACTACGAAATTGTAGGCAAGTGTTAGAAATTCGCGCAAATTTAAAACCACAGACTGACTAGACAAGAGAAAAAAGGAATGGAAGAAAAATCTCGAGTCGAAACGTGAAAATGGAAGATCGATTATCGGTTGCCCTCCCAACGGTGTGCTCCCCTAACGCACAGACTGTGTGCCGTGGTGAACGTTTGCGAATCACGCATGCACAACTCGAAAAAAAAAACTTCAAGCTGCCCGCATTCGCCCTGAATTTTTGTGATCGCCTCCTTTGCACTTAGAATTTCTGAATCGTGCGCAGCTATGACAAGCGAAAAGAATCACATCTTAAACATACTTTGCATTTATACACAAGCAAGATTTGTTTAATATGCTTACACGCATATCTCTACTCTTTACAGTTTATCTCCCTGGAAAGGGGTAAGGTTTGTTCAAATCTTTACCGATTTGACCACTATTCTCGGTGATTCTGAATTTGCTCGACGAAAACCTAATGCAACAAACGGCGATTTGTAAAATTCCACTAATTTAGGACGGTTGACTTTTGGTCATTGATGGTTATGGCTGCTCGCGAAACTTCCGGTCAGCAATCTATTAAGACATGCGACATCTGACCATCGTTCGGCGACTGCAAAAACTGATGAAAAGATAGTAGGATGGTCACACACGCTCGATTGGCCGAATTTCACACAAGCCTGGTGCAGCATAAAAATCGGGTTGATAGCAGAATATCACAAAGTGGAACATGCCATCCGCTTTTACAACCAGGTTGCTGTTCGTCATATGAACACCTGGATGGCATAACCGTTATCTCGTTGTTAGTCACCTAGGAAGCTACTGATCTCAAGAATATTTCATCGACTTTTCTCATTCTTTCTGTTCTTAAGAATATTGTCCACCGTAGTTGCATTGTGCAGTAGGAGAAAAATCGATCCGTTTGATCGACGAGGTTTCGAGTGGTCGGTTCGTAGCGTTTGACGCAACACTGTTCGCACATCGTTATCGTATAAGGTGGAAACGATCGGGCTGTGCTGCGGTCGGTGAGGTCGGTGAAGAGCTCGAACTTTGAGGAGACTGCTTACTTGTGCATGTGTGACTTACTTCTGCGATGTAATTTTTTACGTTTGCATGTCTCCTACCGCTGCATTCTCAGGTGACGTGCCATCGTTGCATCCGTGTCTTTCAGTTCTCAAGGTGACGTAGGAATGTTGTGTGGGAAGGCTTAGGTTGATATTGATTGTCCTTGAGGGAAAATATTGGTATTAAACCTTTCACAGGAATTACGGGAAGTCGTAATTGCGGAACTAGCTTTAGGAAGAAATCTGGCTTGAGCCTCAGCTGGCAAGAAATCCAGCACCGTCTCCACCGCTCAAAAATCTTTTTGCTCCGACTCTTTTCCAAATAGGCTTTGCTGCAGTTCCACGCTCGACGAGTGCCTCGGCTTCAGCATCGGAGATTCCCGGGTCCTGAACAACACCATCCCTGCCTGAAGGAACATTCAGAAATATGATATTCTTCCAACGGACGGCAAAAAAAAAGTGGTTTCGGCACCGCAACCTCTGCAGGACTTTGTAGAATAAGCTATAAAGTGTTATGAATGCCGAGCAGTTTGTGTCTGTTTTCATATCTTTGCTGGAGTCCACTACTCAAGCATCCAGTAAAACAGCTGCGTTCACTGATTCTTGTGGGAAGAAAAATGCAGCTCAGGCTTCGGGCTCTAGAAAACACTCGGCTTGGGCTTCAGATAAAAAGAGAGTCGGCCACAGCTCTGACTTCTAGACTTGGCTCTAGAAAAAACTTGACTCGACGATTGCAGTACGTCAACGTTTTAGAAATGGTTCACTGCATATGCTGCTTTAAATGAGGCCATCTTTTATCCCTCTCTTGCATTTTTTGGAAGTTTGTGCTGTTGGCGGGGAGTATTGATATGTCACCGTTCATCATAAAAATAAGAAATGGAACACAATGCTGCAGGTGCTTTGCTTGCAGTATCACATGCATCACCTCATCATACGGATATGAGGACGCCTGTCGTCTGTGTGCATTTTTTGAGGCGCTCTGTATCACCTTAGAATCAGCTAAGGCATGCGGCAAAAATACACTAAGAGACGACTCTATCGTTCTAAGTTCTAGCAAAATGCGCCACACTGTTTTATTAGTGGCACTGGCTATTAGCCACATATTAACAGAGACGATGGTGTGTCAGGTGGATCAACGAGATTGCAACGGATGTCAGAAGTTCATACGGTTACAAGCGAATGCGTGCAGTTGTGATGAAATCAGTCTGAGGAGATGCTCTAGCTTTTTTCCTTCAGAGTCGGGCTTGAATCGTTCGCGATCAGAACCAAGAGCGGATTCAACCCAGACCTTTTCCTCATATTTTGCCTTAGCACGCTTCAGCCCTTTCGCCGCCTTCGTAATACGAGCTCTGCCATTGACCATGTTGCACTGCTCGCAGGAGGAGATAACACTGTTGTTGTTGCACATCTGCTTGTGTACCATATTTGTCCTTGATTGAAGAATGTCTCCTCCTTTCAAAGCCACATTTCTCATCCACCTCCTAAAAGCATAACAGGTGGATTACAGATTTGCCGGTGGATACTCTTCCATTACTGAATCACACATGTCCCCATGCCCTTCTGGCCTATAAAGCGCTTTGTCCACAATCCTGGCTTTGGTTTGGCTCGTTGTCTAAAATGACTAGTTGCTTCATACATACTCAGTGGTTTGTTTCAGCAAGGTGCTGCGTAATGCTAAGCTACTGAACAGAAAGTCGATGATGCACGATTATCGCTGCACATTTAAGTCTTTGCTTTTTGGGTTGTTTATAATTCATTTCTCAATATTGGATGCTTTTGCCAAAATTTCCAGCATTATCCCATCCCATTGGGCAGAACAGCAAACCGAATTAATGTCAAATAATTGGATATTAGTAAGAAAGCTGCAATTGTCTTTTAGCATACTCACAAACTCCCACCGCGTTTCTCTTCCTTACATCGATGTTCAGCTTGATTGTTGTTCTTTGCAGGTTGATGTTCGCGTCTTCTGTGATAGCTAACCCCCGACGTTGTTGTCCAGTGTATCCGTTGATCTATTTTCAGTGAGGTTGTTGCGGATTCTGTACAACGATGGCCAGTGGGCAAAAGATCGCATCGGCGGCTGTGAAGAATCGTTCTCAGGCGCCATTCTGGGTTTGGCTTCGCAATAAGTTGCTCGCCGTCGACCGCCAGAAGATAACTCCACCTGCAGGTTTGGGAACACCTGATGGCAAGGTACCCTTTAAGCTTCCGGACGTTTCATCTTTCTACTTTTTATTTTTTAAGTTGTGTGCACAAGATACTATCCCAATCGAAATAAAAGCAATATTGCAAAAATAGGCGGAAAGAACAAAAAGCGCTGTGAAACACTTGCTTCTACTTGGAGAAGGTTGCTCTGACTTTTATATATTTATTAAGCGATACGTCCATCTAATTTCTTTCTCCTTAGCATGTAAAAAACTTATTAGGGACATTTCACGTTCATTTGAAGTTCCACAATAGTTCAGTATCATTCTTTATTAGATTTCTATTGGGTGAATTAACATAGTTTTACTTTATTGCACTTGTAAGATCCATCTCCGCTACCTTCATGGAGGTATTGATGCGTAACGCATTACTTCAAAAGCTTTTTAGATTCAGTGAAATTTTTTTTCAGCATATTAATCCACTAAAATGTGTGAAGTTTAAACGGTAATTGTTCATCAAAGTTCCAATGTGATCTTAATGGTCGACGTGAGAGTTTATTGTAAATGTTGTAGTCGACAATCTCCACAATTCGTTTAACACTTTCTTTGCTCTTATATCTCTAAGCATCAATATGTGTCATATTGAATGGCTTTATGTGAAACGTCATCGTTTTAAGGCAGTGTACCATAACAATTTACGATTCCCGAACACGCAATCAGCACGCACACAGCCAGCGCCATCTCTTCCTGAGGGAATTCATCACAGGCTTTCGGATGTGTATTACTTAGAGCGAGATGCTCGCCGCACGGTTATGCCACCCAACCCACTCTATGTTGCTGATGAGCATCAAGTCAAATACGGAACGCAGTTTGGCGACGAGCTACCGTTAGTCTTTTTTTTTTTTTTTTTTGATTGAAGGATGTGCATCTCCGATGATTTGCATTCAAATTTCTCCTACCCAGAGATGTATAAGCCATCACTATTCTTGATGTTCATCAGCTTTGTGCATTTTACATTTTTTTGGGGGGGGGGGGGGAGGGGAGGGGGGATGGCAGTCCTGAGCCATGAAGCGTTTTGGTGGACTTGTTATCATTGTATATTCAGATCAATGCCAGAAATTTACATCTGTCCATGAAAAGTGAGTTATATATTAGTGGTTTCAAGTTTGTTCATCCATTAGCAAGGCTATTCTAAGCAAAAATAGCAAACTGGTAGAAATATTGCACTGAGTCATTTTATAAAATTTTTAGTACCACCTTCATTATGTTGTGCACTGATAAGTCCCACTTGCACTAAGTGGTAATCCACTTAGTGTTTAGAGCTTGAAACGGGCGGAATCGCCAGTGGGCTGACGAAAAGGTTTTCTCGAGATAGGATTGGGACACCATATGATACGAGTTTTTAGCATATTAGCCGTATTATGCGTCCGAATAGTCAGAAGTGCGGTTCCTTCAGTTGCGTTTCGACTCAACAAGTCAGAGTTATTATAGCAAAGAACCTATGCTGCACTATGATATAATACAGTAAAACAGCACTGAGATGAATGATTCACTTTAGAATAAAAAAATTCAGTTAGCATGTTAAAAGGTGTATTCGTACAAGGCGTTATAAGAAGAAGCGTATGAGCAACTAAGACGGACAACGAGTGTTGCAAATCCAGAAAGAAAAGAATACTTATATAAACCATGCATTATATATACACGCATACATTGGCGTACGTTATATATATATATATATATATATATATATATATATATATATATATATATATATATATATATATATATATATATATATATATATATATATATATATATATATATATGCATTAGTATTAGTATTGCTTTCGTGAGCTTGAACCCTTTATGGCTTATCCGTTGACCTCTCCAGATGAAAACTCAGAGCGATTTCGAGTGTAAATCTCTCTCCACCCATTCACTTCGTTGTTCTTCTAACTGACGCAGTATTCTATGTGTTATTGTAATCGGAGATGTGTCTCTGTAGCTTTATGCCATGGTCAAAGATTATTCAGCGTATTTAGTTTTGAGCAGCAGGCCCGAGCTAGGGAAAATGATGGGAGGTTCAGTTCCTCTCCCTTTCCACTGGCGCCACTTTAGTTCGCAATCATCGTTTCTCCTCCTTCCCCTTGATTGAGCTGTATAAACTTCCGAATTTCAAGGAAATTCAAAACGTATGTTGGTATTTGGGTACTGCTGCATGTGTGCATTTACACAATATTCATACATATTCGGGTACTTATGAATTTTTTCAAAAATTTGTATCTATGTATTAATCGACGTGCTACATACTGGCGTAGTAGTAGTAGATGTCGGTGGTGTTGTTTGCAGGCGAGAGAAGGCGATCCAGGTGAATAAGGGGCCCAATGAGAATTTCGGTTTGGAGGCGCCGACGCCTGGCTTCGGCCACGAGTGGAAACGTGATCGTTCGGAGGAATTAGCAACGCAGAAATACTCGAAGGACTTGAGCTATTTAGAGAAATATGATCGATATAGTTCGAGCAAGTGAACAGAAGTGTGATATAGGTGGTTTTGCGTAACGCATAAACCTTAGGCATCATGCCTCATATTCGTAATGAATGTCGCTTTATTGCAATAAAAGTTGTTGGTCGACAGGTGGACAGGTTTAGTTGCATTGATACGGAAAATGTTCTCAATGATGAGACGATGAAACTCGATAATTTTGCCCTCTATTTTATTTCATTCTATGAGGCGGCATATCCGTTTATTACAATGTCTAATTTTTCTTGAACTAGCTATTATAGCTTAATCGAAGATGTATGGGTAATAACGTTTATCAACTTTTTTCGCGAGTAAGGTAATTTATTAAGCGTTGTTAATGTAGTAACAGTAAAGTTTTTTTTCTGGGGGGGGGGGGGGGGGGGGGGGGGGGGGGTAGGTGGGAGAGAATCGTTCCGATTTTTTAACAATTTAAGCCGTCGATTTTGCTGTTCTGCGCAAATATATGAAGATATGCTGTCGAGTTCGCTTTCTGATGCCTTTAATGTATGTGTTGTGCACATCTCCTTTTACAATAGATCGTGTAGATGAAATGCGGAATAAAGCCTTCTTTCGATGATAAATATTCATATATAAGCATTGGTTCATTAATAAAACCACAAGCTATTGCTTTTTAATGCTCTTTCTGGGTATCATAAATGTTTTTCTTTCATTTCCTGGTTTTTTGTGATATGTTGCGATAAGGTACCACAGTATAAATTCTTCGGTGTTCTAGGTGAGACCACTGAACTTTGACCTAATTTACTGAGGCAGAGTACTCTATAAGCCACCATTTAACGCTATTTTGAGTAGCATAAAGTGCGTAGGGGAGGAATTCAAGAAAGAGATGATAGAAAAGGCAATATCACTGCTAGACAGTGCTCAGAAAATGCTGCATTGGTTCACCACTGTCCACCATCTCGCTATAATGAGACACTTGGTGGAATGGGCTTATGCCTTAGTTGGAAGGGGATAGTTCGTTGAGCAAAAAGAACATTCTAGGCGATAGAAACAGGAAAGGCAGCATTCGTCGGTGAATACCGCTAATGGATTTTATTCGGATCTCGGGAAAGAGTTCGGTTTTTGCTGTTTCAATTTTTTCGTCATTTGATTCCTAGGTCGGATCTAAATCTCGCCGTTTTGTACGTGACCATAGCCACGGGAGGAGGGTATTACTTCAACTCTCAAATATTGGGGAAAACGATAGGAAAGTTGTACTTGTTTCGACATGTTTTTGACTCTAAATAATGCAATTATTTTTGTGATGTATAGCTTCGTTAGTTACAACTTCTTGTCATCTTCTCAAGGAGCCAAGTTTACGTTAGTTGTTGGTAAGAAAGTGAACATACGGTCAGAGGTACATATGCAAGAGAATTTGCATTACGATCTGAACTCTGCTGCTCTGAGGATATAAGAGCGATGTGGCAGTGCGAGTGAACTGCTTGGAGTTTTCTTTGAGTCGTTTCTGGTGCTGCTGAAAATTTTCAGGTGCAGAGAATTAATAGCAGATAGCCTCTTGATAACGCTATGAAGGCGAAACGAGCTGAGAACTTAAGTGAACCATTTCCGCTGTTTGGTTGTTAGCTAGTCCAAAACTATCAAAATTTTTCATCTGTGCCTCGAGGTTGGTTGTTGATATTCCTTCGTAGTCGGGCTGCAAATAGCGGGTGCACTCCAACTAGTAGAGGTCAGTCTGGGTTTGAGGGTTTCCGGAGTGGCATTAACAGGCCAAGTTTTACAAGCCAGTACTGGAGCTTGTTAAATTTTATGGTTACGCGAAAGTCGAAGGAACACCATAGAAGAATTTAAGAATTAATGAACTTATTTTAAAGTTTTTGCAAATTTGCCCAAAAGCGGTGCCTACAAGAGTTGTTAAGGGTTTGAAAACATCCGTACGAAATATGGGTTGTTTCGACAGTTGTAATTATCGCTTGTCGTTTGCTCACATCCAGGCAGATCCAGCAAAGATCGGGATCCCCTCTGAAGCAGCTTTCTGACAAGATGTTGATGTTGGTCGTTGCTTGCGCTGTGTTCTCGCTGTTGTTATATCATGGTTTCCGCTTTATTTAGATCTTGTTTTAGAGATATCAAGGAGTACTCACATCGAGAAAATGCGCCTTTCTCCAATCGCTTTGGGAAAGCACTTCGGAAATTTGGGCAAGGTTACAGCTTTGCTTGTTTCGCTTTTCTTAAAACTTTTATGCTTGCTAGTAGGACGACTATTTAAATACATATCATCTTCGTTCAATCTTTCGGCACCGCATGTCCTGCACGATCTTCTCTCTCTTTTTTTTTTTTTAAATTTAAACAGGCAGAAGTGAGGCAAAATAAGATGGCTTTAAGGAGGAAAGAGTTTGGAGAGTGTTTGAGCTAAAGGAAAAGTCTTACGCGTTTTAATGTTTTTCGGAGTTAATAGTTGAGATGTGATGAGAATATCGCATTAGTGTTGTTGCAGAAATTTTCCAAGAACCAATTATTGAAATAAAAACCTCAGAATTGTTGCTCTATATTGCAACTTCTAACGCTCCTGCGCTCTTAAACTCCTCGTCGATTTTATCAAAAGGACCACCCAGAACGATCATCTCAGCAGCAATCGTTTATAAATGAAACGATGATTCCTGCATCTAACGTTGGCAAATGAATATGCTCTGTGTAGGTTATATTGCCTTCATCAAAAAAAAAAGATTTTTTTTTTGTTCCAGTTTTCTCCTCATTGAGTGTTGCAAAATTTTACCTTGCTTTCCTCTTGAAATCTTCTCGTCGACATTGTAGACGCATTTCAACACTTTATTTTACAAGTACTTCATAGAGAGAAGAAGCATCTTTGCAATTCGTTAACCTCTCAAACATCATCCAAAGTTTTATTCATTTGCGTCAAATCTATAGGCCTTAAGCCAGCGAGAAGTATGCTATACTTTCCGGTTTTACCGCTTTTCCGGTTTACATTCCGACTTTTGATTGCTTTGCGAGTAAGCTTTTGCTAATTCGCTAAGCGTCTGTGAACTTAAACAGTTTGCGTAGTTTACTGAGTTTTTTTTTTTTTTAATGTTAGTCCTTCAGTATGGAAGCTTCAACATTTTGATGTGTAATATTATTTTCAAGCTTTGGTCGACGTTTGTTTAGAGCCCGTAAGCCTCAGAGGTTTCCATGATAGCCTCAGCTTCAGGCAATCTGCACGCACTGTTTCGTCTAGGTAATCTGAGATGCAATAGTTGCATAGTTCCCGGCCAAGTTTGACTCGCTTTGCATCAGACCTTTAAGAGCGGTTGGGCATACGCATGATCTAGGTCGTTAGTGCACTTGCAAAACGAGGACGGATTCCTAAAACACAATGTCACTTTGTATTTTATGGATAGTATCATGGTAAAGAAGGCAACAAACGAATGTGCATGCAGAGCGCGTAGTTTTCTTTTTTTTTTTTTAATCTATGCGCACGCTACACAAGATCTTTCCATTCCCATCTCTCCACGAAAACTTCCGCCTTCACTTTTTTGTGTCTTTGCAAATGGCTTTGTTGATGATACGTTTTGAACGACGCCTTCACCGACTTGAGAAGGGCAAATGAAGAGGGTGCAAGGGTTCACCCATGTATGTTTTCTAATAGAGCAGCATATAAGTGATTGATTCTATGATGATAGTTTTGTGCGGTGTGCATTTCGGAATCGAAGTGGAGTTTTCGTTGGCAGTAGTATCAGGTCTCTTTCTTCGTTTAGATTGCAATGGGTTTGCCATTGTTTGGAATGATAGCTTCTAAATCAGGCCCACTATTTGGCTCATGTTTAGGCCATACCTATTGAAATTTATACTTATATTATATTAGAATAGGATCCAATTATTTTAACCTATTACTGACTTATTAATTTGTACATCAAACGTCTTACTGAAGCCATTTAAAAATGTTTTGCAGATGTACGGTGAGTACAGGTTTGCGCTTGCACCGAATGAACAGAAGGTGTTCAAAGGTTTCTTCGACCAAGCTTTTGTGAAGGTGAGCCTTTCGCCTCATATTTGCTATCTCCCGTTATAATGTAGAAAATGCAGGAGACAAAGTGTTTAAAAAGAACGTGGAAGACTGTTTACTTCAGTGCACTTCATTGGTGTTTTTGTTGCATTGGAGTAAAAGAGCCCTGGCTTCACCACTTTTGAAGTGTGTGCCGGTAGGCTGGTTGAAAGGGACGGAGGAGAATAGGGACGTGGCGAACGATTGCCAAGAATTTTGGTGATGTAAACATAAAATTGCGATGCTTCAATGTTACTGAAGCTAAATTGTCTTGATGGAATGAGACATGAGATTGAGGGAAGTGGTGCTAATCTGCGTTGAGTGCACTTATAACGACGAAACTGGTCGTTGTCTGCAGCGTGGCGATCGCACGAAAGGCCCAACAACAGGGAAAGTGTGATAAAGCTGAGAGGACCTGAGCTCGAACGTCGTGGAAAGAATAAGTCAGTGGTCGTGATCTAGTCGCTAGACAGCGACATCTCCTCCGGGGAGAAAATATGATTACTAAAACTTTGAGCGAATCGACATCTTTAGACCGGCAAAGGTTTTGTTCAAGAACTTTGGGTTAAATCATGCTGAAGTAACTAAGGGTCGTGTGTATCACTGTAGTTATTTGATTATAGTCCGAAGCTCACTGGAGTCTAAGCATTGCGCATCTTGCAAAATAGCTAAGTTCTGGCTGCATCGGGAAGTTTTCAATGACACGCAATGAACTTTTCGTTACATGAGGATCGCATCATGAATTGCTTCTACCGAACTTGCAGATCAAGATTAGCTAGCCCTACCTTGAGTTAATGCATTTATATGGGAATGATGATGCTCACGTTCGAGAAAGTTGATTGGTTCGATTTCAGGTGTTTCGACATTACGTTTGGGAGGATTGGTACTTTTATTTGCCGCAGGGGATCGGATGCTACCTCATTTACGATTGGGCCAAAAAGAAGAATGTGGAGCTGAACCGAAAAAATCCGCAGGATTTTGCGAATGACGAGTGATACCTTCGTTTATCCTCGTGTAGTTATGACTTGAAGTTATAGAATGGGAGATTACTGTAGATCGCTGATGAACGATATTTGCTTTGTTCCTATTTACTACGATAAAGTCTTTGAGTCAGTTTCAATGCATTTGCAGTATGTTCATGAATCACCGTCTCTAAAGCGAGCTTCATCGTGGCCAGCGAAATATTGATGAATTCGTCGACATTTTTTGTAGTCACTAGGGAAATTCGAGGGAAGGGGATGTGGGAGGGAGAAGGAGAAGTGAATAAATGGGTTTCGGTTGCAGGAATTTGCCCACGAGCGGAAATTTGTTCTCTTCATCGGAAGAAGCGCATAGAGAGTTTATTATTGTTTACGTTCACATGATTTATATTTGCTTTGGCTCGAAATTTCGTTATTTTCCAATCTTGTTGCATTCTTGTTTGAGCATGGAAACAAAAGCACCTCAAGTTTGGAAGTGTTGCTTGCGTTCGTTTGGACATTATAATTCATATTCATAGTGCAAATGGCTCAGTTCGATTTGTGGTGAGCGTAGGAGTGGTTTCTTTTTTGTGCAAACGTATGAGCGTACGAAGCGGAGTGGCTGGAGTAGTTTTCAGATGCTCATAAAGTAAGGGACGAATGGCTTCTAGAATCACCGAGGTCAGTGGATTCCAAGATTGTTGTGTTGTCGGCAGATTGAACGAGATGCACGTGTAACCATAAACTCTTTATTCTTTACATGTAATGGCATTAATTACAGGCATTCGAGTAGCGTTTGTTTTAGATTTCATATTGGCTTTTTTAAAAGACTTCGTAATAGGTGTTGAGATATTAAACGTCTCACTATCTACTTTACTTTAACGATTGAGACTTTTGATACCTATGTAGAGTTGCTTACTTTTATAGTAATTTCTTTAGTTGCATCTATACGAAATCTCAACGTTCTATTTATATGAGTGGCTGAATTCTTGCATGAGTAAAACTCTTGTCGAGTTTTTTTTTTTTTTTCAATCGTAAACTATGCAGTTTGTAGATTTTTGTAGAAAATTTAAAAGCAATCTTTATAGTTACAATTATTACACTTATTAAACTAGCTTTTATACTATTCACCATTTAACCATCATTTCAATTTCTTATTGCAATGGCCTTCCTAAAGGCTTTACGATAGTTTTCATTGCAAATCTTGTTGCGCCATTTACTGTAGTTTTTCTCTTGTTCATATATACTGACTCTTATAGGCCGTTGAGAGTAGCTGGTATAAATAAACTTTTACCGAATCGCGTAGAAAACTCTAATTTAACAAAATTGTAGTGAATTAGGTTGACGAGAATTAAATCATAAAGCATGCGAGCAAAAGCCATTGAGAGCGCTAGGTATAAAACCTTCTAGTATATTTGACCTCATAGTTGGTGTTTCGCGACCACAACTATCACGTCTATTTCATTGCTTGAATGAATCTCTGAAGCTTAACTTCAATAGTAGGTTTTTTTTAAAGCAAAATTTGCAGCAATTCATGTAGCGAACTTTTTAACTGCTTTCGTTTGTTAATGATGATCATTATAGATTGCACAAAACCAGTCTGCGAGTAACGAACTTCATTCTTTCAGGCTATATATAGGTTGATTCTTCATTCACCTGTCGCTAGGTGCATAAACCTGCCCTCTAGGCTTCATGTGAGCTGTTTTGTTGCGCCATATGTGATGTCTTAAGACATCGTTTTGTTGATTATCTCTTCTGGATTATCTCTTAAACGCTTCATCCAATGAGATATTCAAATAAGTTGAACTCAGAGCTCATTTCATTTTTTTTTTGTTTTGTTCAAAGCTTTGCATTAAAAAAAAAGATTTTGATGTGTTGTATGTCCATGTGAAATCATTGGGAAGTCAACATTTCATAGTTGGAAAACTGCGAAATTAAATCGCTTTTTTTTGAAAATTGCAGATGAAAATAGATTCATTTTTGGATTTAAGAGAACTGAAATGCAATCAGCAAAATTCATTGCAATAAATTCATTAAATCATTGCAATTAGCGTTGCAATAACTTCGTTGAACTTGCAAAAAGTTTCACCGCCTCTCAAATGAACACATATTTGACGACAGTGAGGTAAATACTGTTTCATACTGATAGAAGAGGGGAATTTAATTTTCGCTAATGCAAAAAAAAAAACCCACCTACTTCCGGGGTTTGTAGGTTATTTCCTGTTGTTTTGTTTATTCCTCTCAAATTTCCTCCTTTCAAGTTACGAAGAGCGCTCATCGTTGTCTATAAATGGGCATTGATTGTTGAGAATTTATGCAATTAACAGTACGGAGAGTTTTGTGAATTTGGTAACGAGTTCTTTAAACGAGAAATCGAGCCGAAAAATGGCAACGAGTTGCCGATTTTCTTTTCTTTTTTTTTTTGCTTTTCGATTTTCTAACAGAAATCTATCAGCCCACAATTCAGTATTGAGATCATATCATCTCAACTTATTGAGGCGAATTAAGGAAAAGATATTTGATCGTTGTGTCATTCGACGCTTTTGGGCTTCAGAAATTTTTTGTCTCTTCTCAAAAAAAAGGCATTTAATTTAAAAAAAACTTTCATACCGATAGAAGAGGGGATTTTAATTTTCGTTAATGCTACAAAAAAAAAATCTACAGACTTTCGAGGTTTCTAGTTTATTTTCTGCTGCTTATTTCTCTCAATACATATTAGCCATATGATTGATGAAGTGATCAACAATGAATGAAGAGTTCGATGATTCGCTATTTTTCGTTGTTCACCGTTTTTGTGAAGTGTAAAGTTTTATGCTATATTTTTTTCATTGACTATCCATTTTCTTCGCTCGCAAATACTTTTCATTGCTCTTTTCACACTATGTACGATTTTTTCTACTATATCCAAAGTAATCAATTTTATCTCTAATTGTACTTCTCTTTGCATCCTTTTTCTACTCTATTTTTTTTTCTGGTATATATTATACATTAATAGCATTGATATTTGGAGACCATCACTAGGTCATTCATCATAATGCACTGTAATGGTCTAGTATTGAACACATAATCCTAGTATTGATAACCTACCGTAAAGAATGGCCCAATGATGGTATATTATTCAATAATGGGATTATTTTTAAGTATGTTATTTTAAGTATGTTATAAATACAAAGAATGAGTATTGATTATAACGGCGATGAAGTAAAATGAATTGTTTTGCGAGTAAGCACACAAATAGTTCGTTGATTGCAATAGACGCAGATACGTATATGACTAGATTGATCAATGGGTTGGCGTATGTCGAGTAGACGTCGCCGACGCGTGTGACCTGCAAAGAGTTTTGAAATGACCCATATTGTTCCCAATATTCACAATTCGTTTCTTTTCTTTATTAACGTGCATCTCGTTTCGTATAGTAAGAAATGTTGCGCTGTTTGATTCGTTTCGTAACAACATTACGGCAATTTCGGTGTGTGTGTGTTTTTTTTTTTTTTGTAATTTCTCAATTAAAAAAAATTTAATATTGACGAAGTAAATATATTTTATTAGTGATGAATTAATCTTTAACTGAGTTTTGAAATGGATGCTTATTGATAAATTGTTAGATGAGATGCTATTGTTGTTTTTTATTAACGATTTTTATTTATCCTTTTAGTGAGAAATACTCAAAGAGATTTTAATTTGCAGAATTTATTAATGGAATTTCAACGAAACTTATTAAAATTTCTCTAATTTAATTCATATTAGTGACGTTTTAAGTTGACGTGAAATTTTATAGCAATTAGGCGATTACATCAATTTATTGCTGTTTCATTTTAGTACACTCGCATAATTCGATTTTTACCGTTAGGAGTTTTCTTTTGCGTGGAAAAATTTGGACGTTATAGAACGACGACAAGAACTACGTGAATTGTCGATAGCGCTCGTAAAGTTACCACATGTTTTCTTAATTTAACGAGAGATTTGCACCTTCGTTCCCCTTTCCCTCTCATTATCTTCTTCTCGCATTAATTGCATCAATGCATTTAGACTCTTCTATATAAATTGATCTCTTCTAAAGCAATATCGACGTGATCGACATTTGAGTGCCCCTCTGTATTTTGCCGACAATCAACGAACACATCGAATAATATTTATAACTTCATACGTTTAGGTCATCTTCTATTTTCTAACTGTTGTTTGCAGCAGTAAAAATTCAGAACGTTGTTTGGTAAAATCGTAGTGGAAATCGTGAATATACGGTCCGTTGAGTAGGGAAACTAGAGATAACATGGTGCATTAATGAGCAGCTTAGAAAAGATGCTATGTTTCACATTATAACGTCGAACAATGAGGTATCTTGATTATTTTCTGGATTAGCTATATATAATATGCATCCCTAACAATAAACCATTCTCATTTTTTGATTAGTATTCAACGTTTCTTCTAGTTTAATGATAAAGCACAATTGTGAATGTTTTCGTCTATTTTGAGAGACTGTTTCGCTTTTTTTTTTACTCTCTAAGTTGTAACAAAACCTAACAAGAAAAGCTTTTTCGTAGAGGATTTTTTTATTAAGAGATTAAGCGCGATTCGAGTCTCTTTAAATCTTTTGCAATTAAATTCATTTATTTCCCGGAAGAGAATAATTTCTGAAACAAATCTAAACCTATGTGATGTTCTTTTGGCTAGAGTTTATTGTTGTTTTTTTTTTTTCGACTTTTCTATTAAGAGTGTTCTTTTCCTCTGCGCAATAGAACAACTCAAATATGCATCATGTTGCGTTATCTTTTCGAAACACTTTTAAATAAAGGTGAATAATGCATTCTGCATTTATCGCTTCCAAAAAAAAAAAACTTTGCTGGTCTAAAAAAAAGCTTTTTTGAGGTAACTATAGAAAAAATGAATAAATGGACGTCGTAAATTATTCATTGATTCGGCACGCAACATCGATTAGATCATCAGCGGGAAAATTTTGCTCTCATTCATCTGAGACGTCTTTGTTTATATTGGACAAAATTTGCATATGAATGTGCCCATAAATCGGCTCATTAAAATGCGTGCAAATCAAGTGGAATAGTTCATATCTTTTAACAATTTAAGAACCTAATTATATTATGGCCGTTTAGAATTCATATGCAAATATCTTAGGTTATCTCCGGATGGAATAGCTTCTGCTGTAACAACTTGAATAAGGTGTACCAGTCGTAACGTTATCGCAACTCTACTAATGTTTGCTACGGTAATACTATATGCAAATTATAAGCAGTGAATGTTCGCATGAATTAATTCATCGTTATTCACCATACGAGGAGCTGATATACCGAAGTAAGTGGATAATCACACCAAGAGAGCTGATGCGGAATGCTGTTTTGCACTGCTGCCATCGACAATGTTCAAAGCAACTCGCTTTGTCATTAATAAACATATCTTTATATTTTAACTAAATCGATCAGCTGTGCACACTTTTTTATAAAAAACCAACTTTTTTCATATTCGACAGGTGGAAAATCAAAAAGAAATCGAGCCATATTATGCGTATGCAAATTTTTGCTGAATTAAATCTCTATAACTCATTTCGAGGTTGATGGATCCGCTTGAAAGGCGTATAGGAGATCAATCTATGGTCTATACATTGCAGCTCTTGTAAGTCTCGATTTGAAACTATTTGAGAGGCAGGTAGACACACGCCTACATAAGCGTACACATGAAAGCACAATACTAAAATTTGCAAATGCGTTTTGCACCGAAACGAATGGAGAGGTTCATATACGGGCTATTCGACACCATGTGACCATCTTACATTGCCTTATTTAGACGGGTTTCTTACACTGGTACGAGTTTTGAAAACTCGGATTTTTTGAAAAAATGGTCGGTTTTCCACAATCGTAAATCTTGCCTGAGTACCATAATTGCTGTAGTGAACGAAACTGCAGGCAAGGAAGACTAATACAATTTTGAATTCTATTCTCTATCGCATCTTTGAGTATATCTTTTTGCGTTTCTACTCCACTTCTTAGTTGTAGTGAAATTTTTTCTTCATTATTCCAAATATAATCGTTGTATTCGTGTGGAATTAAGCTAGAGGTCCATAATTTGTAAGGTGCAATTACTAATACTACCTGTACGATATAAATGAATAAATGACATACAACGAATGCGAATTAAACAGTTGATTAAATTAGCTTGAAGATGCGAATTCGCTGTCGCTGAGCGAATTGTAAAATTAATGAGAAGGTAAAAGAAGCAACGAATTCTATACTCTCTCAACTTACATTTAACTTACATTTTACATTCCCACTTTAGTATATATAGTTATTTGAAAAAAATAGATCTTTACCTATAGTGGACCTTCAAAATAATTCTCAGCTAAAGTTTGCTGCATTCTTTGACATTCGCGATTCTTTCGACAACAATAAATAAATTTTCTCAACTCAAAAACTGCCCGAGGCATAATTTGATTTCTTGATGGAAGTCGGGAATAATTGCGTCGTTGTAGACCATCGAAAACATGTTCCACGAGTATCCCAACAGAACGATAACGGAGCAATAGTTTGCGAAATGCATAGTTTTTTTTTTCTTCGCTAATCTTATCCAATAAATCAGTCATGTGGATAAACGCATCTCGCGCATTTGCTACACACGATCACTTTCTGAAGTCGTCGACGCGATATTAGGGATGTTTGAGGACGTCACTGATCGTTTCTATTTTCCGGCTCGATAGGCGTGAAATATGCTGTGTATGAACGCTTGACACAATAACATGAGACCTGTGCATGTCTGTCTCTCTGTCGTTTCGATGTTGTGACGCATGATTAGATCGGACAAGTTGTCCGGAGTATATGTTGTGAATGTGGCAGGATTCAGCAACATTTAAAAGCATAAGCAATCGTTGAATACGCCCGCTTACCTTTCGAGATCACTGATGTGACGCCGTGTCTGTCCCCCAATTGTTTTCTTTGTCCCACTCTTAATAAGTCAGGTTATTTTTGTTGGCGAATTACACCTATAACTCGAACTTTTCAAAACTGCTCGTACTATTCAATTCCGCATTATTGAGCATCGCGAATGTTGTGATTAATAAGTTGTAAGTACCTTTCTCATATTGAATTTGCACATTGCCAAAGGTATTCCACTTATAACGTAACACCTGCTTTACTTATGCATAAATAATGTCGGCGTGTTGTAATTGCCTGTGAAAGAAACTTCCCGAACAGCCTTCATTAATTCGGCGTTCCTTCATCTCTTTGCAAGAACGCTCCGTTAAGCTAAAACACCTTCAGCAATGAGGGATATAAGCATCAAATCATCTCGAATTTCCAAATGAATTTTAATATCCCAGTTTGAAACCACATAAATTTTTATGTTGCAATACTTTGCGGTTATTCAATCAAGCAAAAATGTTCACTCTGTGGATTTTTGGGACGATTAGAGGCGGTCGAATATGGAGTAACTGTTATTGATGGAGAGGAAAGTCTACAAAATAGCTTCATGCTAGAAATCTTTTCAAGTACATCGGTAGATAATATTGCTTATAAATAACGCTCTTAAAGATACGCAGTATTAATTCGACATCGTTTTGTTGTGTCGCATTAATATCGAATTACTTGTGCTATGAATCATCCGATAATGTATTGGAAATGATTGACTTGACGATAAACAAATTTTCTGCTCATAATTTTGAGTTTTGGCAAGTCGTTTCCTACCTATCAAAAAATTCAGCGTGTTCTGCTTTTGAAAACATTGAAAGGGAAATATATTAGTAGGCGCTTACCACAGGTTGTCATAGAACCGCTGTTAAAGGAAGATGAATTAGATGAGTCTCATTCGAGCTTGTCCGATCAATTCAAGCTGTCGAATGATTGCTCACCTTTGCACCAAACAAATGGTTCTTTTAAACAAGTTGTCCTATGAATGCGTTAATATAAACTCGACAAAAATAAGTCAACTTTAGCTCACTGAAATCTGCAAAAAAGGCGACTTAAAGAGTGGGTCCGCGTGCAAGTAAGGAAATGTGCTGAGGATGTGAATGTAAAAGTGAAGGGTATACACATCTCGTTGAGAGCGCATAACAAGTTCTTGTGACACTCCTATTGAAATCAGCACACGATTAGTCCAGTGTTCGTTTCGATTTCATTCATAGATGCGTATACCAGTCGACTTGTCGAAGACGCTTCTGAAGGCTCTCAGAATGCGAAAAGGAAGTGATGTGGACCTTTAACTGCCGAGCTGACTATTACATTCTGTCGTCTATAATGTCATCGCAACAGATGGTCGTTAGTGCGTTGTTCGTCCAGCTAGGTTCACTGCCCTCAATGTCGTTTCTACCCACTCATTCTTCATTACTCACCGTTCGTGCACTCACTCTTCCTCTACTCCTTCTACCTTCTTTTGCCAGTTCCTACCACTTATCTAGAAATCGTTTTTAAGTACTCATCTTTCTCTTTCTACTGAATTCTAGGTGGGATCACTGGCGATCAGTTCAGTTTAATAAATAATCCAATTTTTTTTAAAAATATTAGTTGAATAATAGAAATGTTGTTTTACATCAAAATCGCTTCTCTGAACACAACGATTACTAATGAATCGAATAGCAAATTGAAATTACTTTTTAAAGAATTGCTTCAATTTGATTACTACGCATATTTCTTCATAGAGAGAGAGCCCTAAAATATGCGTCTATAAGCGTTTATTTTTATGTTGACGAAATTCTTTGCAATAATGCCTATGTATTGCTTGAAATTGAAGTTCCCCAAAAATTTTCAAATCTTTTCTCGAAGATTCTTCAAAAGTCGGCAAATTTCATCGAGCTACACATGAATTGCCGACGACTTGAGCACACACAAGATATTCGACTCAATTTTGAATTAAATGTGACAGTGTGACTTGGATAGAAATGGTATTGATTGAATGAAAAGTAGAATAAGGAATGAGCGGCGGGCACTTCAAACTTAGTTTTTGACCATCTAAGCGAAAGCATTTATCTATTATGCAACCGCTCAACAATTCTATTCTATGTCTTCCAGCATTGATGTTTTGCGCTTGTTAGCACAAAAAAAAAAAAGAAATTAAAGACTGAGAAGTCACTCATTGGATGAATATCTCTGGCTGAGAAGCCGGAAGTCTTCGGTCTCCTTTACTCTTCGCCCCTTTCTTTTCTGTTTATCTTATTATTATTATTTCAAATGCTCATTTAGTGCAGTTCATATCAAACAATGAAACATCTTTCATGAAACAAAATAAATCAAAAGTAAAACCTTCAATTACAGGAACTCTACCTGTGATGACCATACATCCTTGCAAAAGAACCTCCGCACTTCCAACAGGCCATTGGATGTGATGAATTGCTTCTCAGGTTTAACCACTGACACATAGCTGAAAGATACCTTTACAATGTTGTTCGTACAAACTTAGATCAAGAACATTCGAGCAGCAAGTAAAACGCTTTAAGGAGTTTACTCTCTACCTTTAACAATTGAAAGATTGTAAATATCTACTTTCAGCAGTTTGGAGGTAAATTAAACGTGAAAATGCAGCTATAAATTTTCCTCTTTATACTGAGAGTACGCAAAATGTTCCGTGTTGAAAGTTTCCCATCATGAGATATGACCACCGATTACCGGCTAAATTTAGGTAACGCACCAAAAGTGTTTGATATCGCTATAAAGTCACCCATCCAGGTTAAGGGCATTTGAAGTTCCAAGTGAAATACTTCAAGAAACCTATTGTTTATTCCAGCAAATGGCAAGACATGAAGGTTTACATTTTTGGTGTCAGGTGGGCTTCTAATTCCCTCGCCGGTTTCAGACTAATCCAGCAAAACCTGAGCAAAGAAATCTGAGCTATTTGACATATGGCGACTCCGACATAGTACAATTCCCCTTTACATACCAAGAAATACCATCAGGATAGTTCTGAATTTTTCATAGAATCCGATGATTGTTCAACTCATCAGAGCGAAAAAAAGCCGAATTGGATCAGGCACAAAAATATTCAAACTCCGCCTGATTTTCACTGAAATTCCAGTGCAAAATCGATTTATTTGAAGGAATCCGTAATATAATGATTGAACACTTGATAGTATAAAGGTCAGTATAGACGAGAGAATTGCGAAGCATAATAGGTCCATTGGATTTTTCATTTGCACGCTTTTGAAGCTTCACTAAATAGTGTAAACTTATGCAGAATAATTTTATAGCAATGCAGCATTGTAGTCCGTTGTTATGAAATTACATCATTCGCGAAGCGGATTATAACGACGGCATATCTATGTTCAAACGTATGTGGATGTTTTTTCGATAGCCTGGCGGTTTCAACTGGTGAACCACTGATACTAAAACGGTGGAATTTGGCGGATATGATGCATATCCTGATGGACGATTTCTCATATCATTTTCATATTGGTCCATCAAATTGGAAAAGAGTTATGAGTGTTGAAAAATGCGGAAAATTTTAACAGCCGCATTTGACAGCGATTTGATTTTCATTTTATACTGTTGTGGTCATAAGAATCTGGAGCTTCTAGAAGATTTATAACGAGCAATCATATCACCTTCAATATATGCATATTTTATTATTTGTTGACGCTTCATGAAGCAGGATGATTAGCTGAGCTAAATGCAAAATGCACTTATCGCGCCAACTCTTATTATATGCTTCTCCATTGTTTTGTCTTCTATCAGCTGGTTATTTCATAAGCGTTCTGAGCAAAATTGCACTAGGATATAGCCAAGGCTTTCTTAGAGATGTTACATGTGTGCTATAGCTGTCTGCGTTAAGAACGATCGACATGACTACTTCAGCATATCCGTTCTCACAGGTCATTTTGAATCTCACTTCTGATAAACGACAGTTTATCGTGACACGAAGGTAGCGCATGCTCTCGAACTAAGTCATGTGCTCTGCTAGTGAAGCGGACAATTCGAACTTTCAGATGGGACGGTGTTTGCACGGCTTGATTGCGCTGACAGCGACGTTGATCGGATTCTCGCTAGCGCAGTCGCCGTTGTCTCGTGCTTGGGAGGAGACGTTCCCAGGACAGACACCGTTCTGGGAAAAATACAACACCGGTCCTCATGGCGTTGTCATCCGCGGATGGCAATTCAGCCGATGCGCTAGCGAACAGGTCTCTTACAAGAACAATTTCCCTTTCCTCAGGGTCACGCAATAAACATGCTTAATCACTTTTTCATTAAACTTAGGTTATTGCTAAATCATCTCGTAGTGGTGCAATCGTTGATCATTGATCGTTTTTACTGAGCGATCTGCCGGCATCTACCTATATTGCTAAACAACAAATCACCTCGAAGGTTCTCAAGGTTAAAAATTGTCGTTTTCGTTAAATCACGTTAGACTGGCATTAGATGATAAGGGGACGCTGATAAAAGAATTAGTCCCACGGAAATTTCAGCGTTGACTTGATCTCAGCTTCTTCACGAAGCAGAAATGATGTATTCGGTTCTATTGTGCATTACATTTTGAATGACTTAATCCAGAATTATTTCAGTAAGCATCTTCGTCATCCTCCATGTACTACAATAATTTATAGGGGTCGCATAGGTTAATTTACATAGTGATTGCAGTAATAATTAAGGCAGTCAATGGCATACGTTAATTAGGTTGTCGAATATTTAGTGGACGAATTACGTCGTCAACGTGTCTAATATTGTTATTTGGCCCGACTATCCACGCTTTCCTGGACCGATCTTCTTCAACGTAACGATGGATGTAAGCGAAGACCTGCCCGTTGAGCGAGTCGAGATGGATCTAGAGGTACGTGTTCCTATCGTTTTATGAAGAGGCATCTTAATTGTCCAGTTAGTCCTGTCTTTTGAGACTGGCTGATGTATTGATTTGCAGTTTCACTTTTTTATTTGAAATGGACGGAGTGAAACAGTCCAATAAAAAGCGTCAAGCCGAATACATGTCCGGTTGCTTATTTGTTGTTCATTTGTAACAATTGTTTTTCATGATGCTGTTCCAATTAAACAGGAATGGCAAGCGTGGACAGTTGAAATTGTCTAATGGATTTTGATGAAGTGATACATATTTTGTGGGATCTGCTTTAGTGATAGTAGCTGTGATAAGCAACATGTCTGAATAGATATCAGAATTCAATGAATAGCTTCTTCGTGCCGATTAATTTTAAAGAAATTTGCAGCTTTCACATACAAAACTAGGAAGCACTTCAATGGTGCGCCATTAGGAGAAGAAGTACTCAAAGCAACTTTGCTAGCTCGCCTTTTAAAAGAGCGAACATTCACATGCGATTCGTTACATTTTATGTCGCCTTATCTGGACCATTAATAGAGCTTGACCATTCCAGCTCGAAGGAAGGAATTACCTTATTTAAGTGGTTCGCGCTTGTTCACATGGTTCCATATAATCACTTGCTTCTCACTTTCGAGCTGTCCTGACTGTGTTTCTATGTGCGTGGCTGTCAAATATAACCCGGCGAAGCTTTCCTATGCGCAGCCCACCCGAACTCAGAATAATCTCAGTTAGGGATTTTCCGTTCTTCAAAAAATATGCGTACCTCGCATTTTGAAGCCGGTGATTGCGGTGAGTCACGGTGAAAAAAAACAGTTGGAGATATTCTGAAAAGGTTTTGATGTATTAATGTGCTAAATAAAGGTAGCGTTTAGGTGCGTCATGCAGTGACCAATAAACAAGGATCGAAAGGTTGGCAGGTGATTCCGTGCCAGGGATGGAATATTATCGATGGATGCGATGGCGTTGGATCGTGGTTCGCCGTTTAGTTTTTCGTTTCTCTCAAATGAATAAAAACGAAAGCGAGACAATGCACTAAGAACAAACAAAAGACCCTACGTCATCTTACTATCCTCCATTCAAACTGTCACTTCATTCCTGTTGCTTTTAATGAACGAAACGAAGTGCGTCAACAATGTGCTCCCTATCAAACACTGCGCAAATTTATCTACACATAGATGTTTCGGATTAAAACTTTACGAGCAGCATTTTTAATTGTTTGGAGAGCGAGTTTTGAAGCGATCATACGGATCAGCGAAAAAAAATTATCGAGGGACAATCACCGATTATATTAGAAGTAAAGAAATTCAAAACTGGATTCCAGTGGAGGGATCCCGGGCGAAGAACTTAGCAATATCTTCAATGCCCACACAACATCCCATCAACTAGCTTGCTAGCCGCACAACGAGCGGTATTTGCATGCAATATTCTGCAACTTTTTCGATTAGTATGAGAGAAGATAGGGAGAAGAGGTGGATATCCTTCTAGCACATGAAATGACGTCGTCATAATCCCCTTCTTTACAGAAATCGCTGAAGTTTAATTTCGTACTTAGTGGAATTGAACGTGCAGTTGAGAGGTCTTTCCATTAAAAAAAAAACAATTTAAAATGACATAACAGTGGTTTGAAAGGAATCAATTGAAGCCGGTATTGTGATATGTTGGAGAAGTGTCGAGAAGCGGTCAAATCGGCGGACAAATATGTTACGGACAGAAAAGCTCAAGATTTTTTGCGACAAAATAGGCTTTGTCCTCCACCGAAAGGTCATTGGACGATGACATTCAGCAAAGTTTTCACCACCGAAGATTTGCCGAAAAGTTTCTTCGGACCTTTGCAGTCGGTTAGCTTCTCTTTAAATCATATTTAATGAGACCATACTCGTTCGGCGAGCGGTTATTTCAACTAACAACTCCGTAAAAGCAACCAAAACTTAGCGGAAATGGAACACCTTTATAGATGGTATAGTTGGTTGATTAATGATGATGTAAAATTAAGTGGGAAAATTCCCTCCAGATTCATTGCTATGAGTTAAAATCGATAATCGCTTAAGAAGTTGACTCGGTTTGTCGGCCAAAAAAAATCCACTACTACTTTCGAACTATTCATAGAATTAAAAAAAAGTTTTTTTTTTCTTCAACAGGTCTTGCATGAGTAGTGGATTGGAAAAAAAGTGATTAAAGTTTTTAGTAAATTTCAATCGAGAAGAGTGCCTATCTTTGCGGGCTATATAATGTTTGGATGTTGGGTGAACGTTTTTTTTTGAGAGAGAGAGAGAGAGAGAGAGAGAGAGAGAGAGGAGAGAGAGAGAGAGAGAAAAGAGCGAAAGCAAATGTTCTTAATGCTACGATGGATTTTTTTCATAGGTGGTATGCTCTTTTTCTCTTTAAAATATCGCAAAAAAAAAGCTTGTTAAGCTAGTATATTTTATAAGAGACTAGAGCAATATCGAGAATCTGTGATGAAATATAAGGAAATTAGAATATTACGATGAATATTGAAATATTTGTTGAATATTTCAGAACGAATATTGGTTGACATTTTCATTCACAGACGGTAAAGATAAGAAGTTGGGTTGTGCGCGTCTTTGGGTGGACGTTTGCAAATATCATCTACAAGTGAGTTTTCAATATTTTTGTTTCCATGAGATCTTTCTTATCTCGCTTTTAGTATCTAAAAGATTTTATAAAATTAACACTAACGGATCATTGTCGGCAAAATTTTATGAATCTTTATAACGTTTCATAGTGAAGACAAACCTTGCAAATTCGATGACCATTGCCGAAATTTCAATGTGGCCAATGGTCAGTGCAAAATGTTGCAACTGAACTAGCACGTGAATCGACTTCAGACATATGCATCTACTGATCGAATTATCATACGTTTAGAGCGTCATGCACTCAGGCTCGCTGAGGTCATTATACTCAAAACTTGTTGCTGCTTGAAATACAAACGTGCCTATTTGATATGGAAAATCATATAGATAAAACAGAATAATCCCAATAAACTCTTCATTTCGAAATGTGACCATTGTAATAGGTCATCGATGATTGGATATATACTACAAATGTTATGCTTATTGGCCAAACGTTGGAGTTAGATTTGGAAAATAGAGAGAATGAGATTGGTGGAGGAAACTTTAGAAATATTTTCCATTAGAAAAAAAAATGGAATAAATAAACAACAAGTTGATTTATGATAAAGTATCGACATATACAAATTTTATTATTTATTTCAGGATAAGCAACAGAAATGTTTACGAGATCCGAATGCGTTTAAGAATTTTATCAACGAGATTAGCAGTCAAGCAGAGCAAATTAGGAATCGTGGTCGATGATTCCGTTCGTATTGTCCATTTTGTTTCGAATATTATTTATTGCGAGAAAGAAAAAACAATTTTTCCCCTCCCTCCGATATTGTATCTATTTCAATATGCGAGTCAAGATTCTATTAGCGTTCAATGTAAACGTCTCATTTGGATTAATTTGCTGAAAATATAAGCGAATAAAAGAAAAATCGCAAATTGATGAAATCAACAAAAGAGTTGAGAAAAAATAATTTCTGCTTTATGCTCTCGTTGAGAAAATTTCTACATAACTTTACAATTATAAACATAAACGTTGTAATATTTGGAATTTTTTTCTTTTTTTTAGCACAAATAAGAAGGAAACAATTCAGAAATGGAGTTTTAATATGAAACTTCTTAGAATAATACGCTGAAAGAATTTGGAGGTAAAATTCACATAGAGGAGGCAAATATTTATATAAAAGTTGCAAACATTGCGTTAAGATAACGATTATCCCGATGTGGAAATTATTGTTGTGCTATGATGTTGGTTTCAGTTTTTGTACCTTGCAAATGTGCTCTCAATGATTTTTTTAAACAGCACCTATTTATTAAATATTTGATTGTGATGACGTCATATGCGGTGAATTTGCATATTATCGCCCTTTAATGAAATTAAACATCAACCACAATTTTCCACAGTACATTTGCATATGACATCAATGATATTATAAACGACTAAACTAAATTTTTTTGTGAGTTGTACGGAGTGGATTAGAGCAAACCGCGTCAAAAATTCTTTCGGCGCTTCGGAAACATCATGCGAAGTAATCGATACAATTAATCGCTCTCTGTACATATAGATTTTTTCCCAAAAAAGTCACTTCCGGTGCGACAAGTGATCTGAAACTTTGCATGTTAGCAATAACCTGGCATTTTGAGACGACTAATAAAAAAAAATTGCACGTTTGCACGACAATCTTAAGGGCTTTTTGTGATGCACCTGCACCACTTGAAAAACTTGGTGCGCTGTGCAAGTTACAGTAATACTGCGTCCGCTTGTGCGACATAAGCGCCGCTCGGTTCGCTGTTCGCAACGGGTTTGCCCAGACTCTCTACTATCTCACCTAGGAAATCCGATTTTGCCCTTTTTTTTTCTGTAGTTAGACTTGACCTGTTCTTTACTCATATGCAGTTTTCTTTATTGCTCTGTGAGTAAGAATCAATTCTCCGTTCTGAAGCTGGTGAGGACAACAAACAGCGAAGGGAACTGGGCAGAGTTCGAGACAAATAATATTGTGCTCTTAGTGTGTTGCATATACAAGTCATAACTTCACGAGGAGCTGGTAGCTATATTAGTTTGATTGTCAGTGATTTGCCAGTAACGAGGAGTTATACTGGGCTTTGATGTTGGCCATACTGCTGCCGGTCGCTTATGACTTGTCATTGCTCGTGAAGGCGTACATGGCTTGGTTATTAGCCCAATAGACCTGACCAACAACGATAATTCATACCTGGCTTGCTTATCATGCATGACTTTGGTCCAGATCCATTATATATTGGGGGTATTGATCACGTACACATATATATTTCTTGACGTGCAGGAGAACACCGAGGGGATTTGCTTTGACTGCGAATTTTGATCAGGTCGCAAAATGGGTTTTGTGTGGAAGGAAAATACTTACAATATTTTTGAAGTCTGTGAATTCTGAACGCTGAATTGGAGGCTTTAGGATTACAGTGTCCACAAAGAAGCATTTTGGAAGAATTAGCGCGACCCATATTCCCAAGTAGGGTATTTTTTGCTGTGGTTATAGTCTTCTATGTTTCTTCGTTTCAGTCACGCTGCGTGACTTCGGGCTGTGGTAATGCCTGTCTTCTAAGCGAAGCGGAACGCTCTTGCCTGTATTTGTTATTGCGAAGGCGGCACGACTCTTTCAGTCAACATCCGTGAACTTGACCCGAAGCTTTAAGCATCGCTTTGTGCTGAGTTAACGTAGGAGGTTTCTGTGGAATGCAGAAGGCGGTGGAACAAAGCCCGAAGAGCGCCGAAATGCAATAACGGGTGGAGTTTTTTAAGAATGGTGCTTTCAAGTTCTTCTGATGCCTTCCTCGTCGAAATTGGGTTTCTTTTCACCATCCCAACCTGCTCGCTTATAATTCACCTCTATCAGAAGTACAGTCGGCGGCGCCATAAGGAAAGGCTTGGAGGATGCTCTTGTCGTGATGAATATACGTTAGAGTGCGGCTAGGTGCAAAGACTTACACAGAATTTTCTGATATGGAAGGTTGGGTGAAACTGCAAAAAAACTGGCAATGTGCTGAATTTGAAACGCTGACGAACTTCCAAGATTTCAGGGATTCATTTTCAAAACCAGCAATTACAAGAATTGTGTCGCACTCCAAAAACATTCGCTTAGAGATTCAAACTGTCAGTGAGCACATCTTCTCTTCTTCTCTCCTCTCCCTTTACCCGCCTTCCCACCTCCCCTCCACAATTCTCTCCCTACTCACGGACGAAGGGGATGGGATAACGCGCGTTCCAGCGCAGGTTGGACAACCGATCCGAGTTGAGTTGAGGCTCGTAGCCTGACATAGTTTGACTGATTTCTGTCTGGCAATGGGTTTAAACCAGTCCAGGTGACTGCTACTGTGACCTAGATAACACTTAACACAGGTTCTGATACAGCTAGAAGGTTTTTTAGAGAAAGGGAGATGGACGGCATAAGTTTTTGAGGATTGTGACCCTGTGACTGCCAAAAAGAGAACTTCACAATGCGGAAAAGAGCATGGGAAAGGAAGGTTGTTTAGCCAGGGTTTCCCTTAATACCGTTTGCGGGTTCACAGCATGGCCTTAAAAAACTGCGGTGTTTCATCACATAGTAGTTCATTCTTACAAAGGGTTGCCGAAATCGCTGGGATTTATACATTGTTGTCTATACTTTTCTTATCGTCGCATATGCAATGTACCGATATCTGCTCTATTCACATATTGATCTGAGTCCAACACCTGGATATTGTCATTTTTGTTTTGGCCGCCCATTAGCACAGGTAGTGCCAGGTAGACTTTTTAGACGTGAACTTCGCCAGGTATATACTGCGATGTGAATGTGCTGCTTATTGTTTTGTCGGAAATTTACGCGCGTTTGGCTAGAATGAATAGTGCTGTGAAGTGATACTATCCAAAGATGGCTGGCTCGTCACGTATTGCCTCCTCTTTACCGAGGATTCGTGCAACGATTGGACATATACCGCAAAGGCTGAAAACCGAACGTATTGACATTAGCAGATCCCGTCTTGAGGTTGGTTGCTTTCCATCTCTTTCTGAATCTCTGTGGAGTGAGTTTCCTTGAAAGTTGGGAGGGGAAGGGAGTGCGAGGTGCATCGAAGACCCTCTCCTCATTGAGCGAATTATGCAGCGATGAGGTGCTAGAATCGTTGCAACAGTAAATATTTCTGCGGTTGCTATTAACGAGTACAATCATTTTCTTGCACATCAACTTACAGTCTGGAAAAACAAAACTGGGGGGAGGGGAGGAGGCGAAGGGGAGGGTTGCCCAATCCGGAATTCGCCCGGAACGACTGGTCAATCCTCAAATTACTTCCTAAAACCGGAAGTTGTTTCTGACGTCTATTCGTTGGGCAAGTGGAATTTTTTCTTTGGTCATGGGACGTGTAATTGTATTTACAACTGAAACAAGTGGAGAAGAGTACAGGATCTATATGTGAAAAGCGCCCAGAAGCACAAAAATGATTTATTTATCCAAAAACTTATCCTCATAGTTTTTTTTTTGCATACTTGAGAAGTTTGTTGCCGTTCAATGTTTATTTTTATTTATTTTTTGCTGACCACACAGCAAATGCAGGTCCTGATTTAATTAATAAACGGCGCATTGGGTTTGATCCAACCAGCTAGCGGCTTTTCAAGAATTTCTGCAGCAATATGGGGGAAGGGTTATTATTCTTGTAATCTCACCATTTTGGAAGTGCATATCTGTGACAAGTGCTGATGGTAGTGCTATTTAGACTTATTATCTCTTAGTATCTGCAAATAATGAAAGCTTTTATCGAAAGGTAAATGCCCCTCTTCTTAAAAAAAGACCGGCTTCCATAAGGCTTTTGAAAATGTGTTTTTTGCATTGCAATACAAAACACCTTACAGTCATATGGTTGATGCGTTTACCTGCCCATCGCTGCACTTCCCATATGTTTATGACTCGTTCACTCATCCATTCGTATATTTGTTTGTAGAGTTTTTTTCCATATCTGCGAGTAAAACTTAAGGCTCGAAACTTTGTTTGCTTAATCGTTGACTCGAAACAACTCCAAATGCTTAACATTTTCATCAGTTAATTATTGGAACTAAGTGCCTGTTGGTGTTCAATGTCTAGTGACACTTTCGAATTCTCTCATTTGCTTCTGAGATTGACGTCTCGGGTATGCTTCACAGAAATAAATAGTTTCTAGACAGCATTTTTTACTTGTTACTTACTTCTTGAAATCAAAAAGTAAGTCTCTGCGTTAATGATTCAAGTGCTCTTGATTGGTACCGGTTGCTTCCTAACGTTACCTTCTTTTCATTACTTACTACGTAAGACCGACGTAATCCATGATACCTTGTCAGCTGTTGCAGGTGGAGGGTAGTGTTCGTTGAAAGATATATTTGCTGCCTAATGGCGTCTTTTGCAATCGCATTGATTGCCCATTACTTACTACTTTAGACTGAAATGTAATGTTTGCAATTCGTGGCATTTTTCTTATAGAATCGATTCCTTAGAAAATTTTTTGTGCTGTCTTAAAGCAAGATATGGAACATTCTGAACTGTTTCACCGTTGATGTTTTTTGGCTGATTTTTTACAATCTACTCTGCTTTGATAGTGGATCAGCTGTAGCGCTATTGGTCTCACCAATGTTTTTTTTGTGGACTTTTGTTCCAACCGTTTCCTTCATGCGTCATCTTACTATATTTGTGTGTATTGAATTTGTGTTCTGTAGTATCTTGGGGGCCAGTTCTCGCGCTATTGTATGACGGCGAATCGCTGTGGCTGAGCACAGCACCTCCTTGCCCATGCTGATCCGCATGTTGGCCAATCCCCATTGCGGATCCGTGCATCGGCCAGCTCTCTTTCTCTTCTCACTACACCCGAACTCACCCTTCACCATAGTTGCAAGCACTTCGTAACAGTCATTCATTCTTATGCTTTGGCAAAGTTGCTCACCTATTTCAGATTCTGAGGCGTCTCGTGACTCGTTTGGTGAGAGAGGAGCGATGTGAGTTTCCACTGAATCGCGCAGTAGAAGTTCGGCAGTACATGGAAAGGGTTAATATTAAGTTCATTTGGATCGGCAGGTGATATCTTTCCTGCGGACGAGAATGACTGCATTGGACACTCTTGGTGATAAAAGATTTTCTGCAGTTTAGCGTATGCAAGGTGGTCTATAAACGGAACTGCAAATGTCATTTAACTGCAGGTGATATCCCCGGTTTAAAATTATATAAAGTTTTAAGGAAACGTTTTCTTCAAGTAAGAGAATTTAGTTGAGAGGGAGACTGTCTTTCTGCTAAAGTTTAGCAACTCACTGTAGCAGTAAGTAGCACATATAGACGGCTGTGTATAAATTCCTGTATACACATATACAACATACGCACGAAATGGTCATGAAGTTCATGTTATTATCATGAAGGAGGAGAGTTGGGGTCATGAGCGTCGATATTGGGTTCAAATATATATATATATATATATATATATATATATATATATATATATATATATATATATATATATATATATATATATGTATTTGTTCTAATATATATATATATATATATATACTAGAAGAAAATATATGTACTAAGCCTTTCGGATTTTAAGATAAATAAGGATGGGAAGGCAATCACTTCTCGCAAAATTTTGGAATTATTCGAGGCAAGACGATATCGTAGCATTATTCATATAAAACATTACATTATAGGGCATGAAGAATAAGACCTAATCTTGAAATCATACAGAAGAGTTATTGCCGAAAGTATTCAAATTCAGTGTCGCAGACTTTATTCATTTGTACCAGATATGTTGTGAAAAATATTCCGCCTTAGTCCTAGAAATAGAAGTTTTTACTGGCTTTTATTTGAAAAAAAAAACTATTTGCAGCTACTACAGTTAGGAATATTTCGCGAACGAGATGACCCATATATGAATGAAATGGTCGATTGGTGGCTTATAGAGGGCGATCTGCGCGAAAAGTTCTTCGATGTTCTTGTGCCTAGATTCGCTCATGATCCAGGTATTTTCATGCTTCCCTAGGTTTTTACTCGCTTTCTTTTCCGTTTACTGAGTTACGACTGTGGCTTTCTGCTTTCAATCAGAAATACAGAATGCACCATGGATGGGGTTTCTTTTTGCATTATTAGCAGATTTTGAAGGTTAGTGCAATGTAGAGAGGTGTTTTCCGTTCAGGGCGTCTTTCAGCAGGGCAGCTGGTCTCATATGACATATTGCCGGATGAGGGTCCTTTCAATAAAATAGCTGCAAAGAAACGATTCTTAGCTAATGGAGGAAGGAATAAATGTGAAGGGTGAACGGTGAGGTGGAGAAGGCAATTTGCAGGAATCGTTGCTGTTGTAAAAGGATGAAATTGTGTAATGCTTTGGCTTCCGAATTAGGAAGAAATAATCTGCTCAGGTTGTCCTCACTATTCGGATTTCATCAGTAGAGATTGCCATCACTTTGTTGTAGTGGTTTGGCTTTCCTCAAAGTTTTCTGTGGCTGCGCTATATGTGGTTCACATCGGGCATGACTTGACAGATCTCTTTTAGTGCCCCTTTGGTAGTGTTGCTTGCTGATTTAAAGGCAAGCATTAAAACTACTTAACTGAAATATTACAGAGTTTTCTTGAAGAAAAAAGACGAGGGAGGTGAATATCATTCGACCAAATAGAATTGAATGTCAGTGATAAAAGTAGCCAACATAAATTTTTCTTCCGCAGCTTGTTTTCGCACTCATACCAGCGATCATTTTATGTGAACTAGGAGCATATTCGCTTTCTCCCCTTCTGTCTGCATCGCTTCACTCGTCATTTTTTTTTCAGCTCATTTCAGGAGCCTATATAGGTCGGCGTTGAAGTTGAACCTAAAGTGATACATCAAAATAGAAAGTACTCTATCGGTATGACACCGGATTGGCGATTTGCACGTTGAGGGAGTTTCTGCTAGATAGTCTTTAGAGTTGAGAAAATGCTGCTTCGCAATGGTTCCCATTAAAACTTCCTATCCGGTTGAAAAAAGGGGTGCGTATGTTTGGCATTATTATTTCACTTCTTGAGTATTCGAATATATTGCTGATCTTAATTGAGATCGGCGACATAGAACCTCTCCATCATCTGACGTGTTTACTACGATACCTGCATCATATCACTTTGCGGAAGCTGTTAAGTCCGTCTAACACACTGAAAAAAAAATCGTATCGTAAGCGACGGGGTAACAGATATTAAAAACGATCCATTCCATCGATAACAGTAACTTTGTCATATCAAACGGGAGTCGTCACAGGTGCGCACTGTAAATAGTTCTTTCTTAATCCTCCAAGGTTGGTATGATGTCTGTTTATTGAGAATCCAAAAGAAGTTTTTATATTTTTGACGAAGTTTTAAGTGTTTTTTTTTTTCAGTTGAGAAGCTATCCTCTGTGTTTACCATTCATTTCAGCAATGCTTACGTTTGAGTAGAACCGCGCTTTTTGTGCTGATTGTTTTTATTTATTTGAAATGTTGCAGATGTTCACTATGACATTTTTAGGCCCTTATACCGCATTATATCGTTTGCCAAATGAACGTCTCGAGTCATATATCAGAAAGAAGCGAATTTTCTATAATATTTTTAAAATTGGCGTCCTCGAATTGAAAGGTTTTTTCTCAATGCTTTCGTTTTTTCGTAGCATTTCTAATTTTTTAAATGAATTCATTCATTTCTCTTTGCCTTATTACATCCTCTTCAATAAATGTTAGCGGTGACATTTATTTCGGAATAGAAAATTTTGGAAATCATTTTGCGATTGGAAAAAACAAATTTTTTCCGCAGAAGTCAGACCAACTTTAAACGTTTTTGTTACCATTGAATTTCTTTGTGAAATGATATTTCCTTTAGTTTTTTTTTTTATAAAAGAGGACTTGCTCGTCTCAAAATTTCCTCTTATGCGCCAGAGTTTTATATTTGTTTAGAAGGGATGGGATGCAATACTTCATATAACTTGGGCTCGATTGTTGCATAAAGTAGTCAGGTGTTGCACATGCGAATACACCAAATGTAAGCATATGGCTCCGTGCGCATGGCCATTTTCCTGTTGATGTCCGTTCTGTGGAAATGACCGTACTGGACAGTCATCTGTTGTTGCAATTAGAAAGCGCAGTTCGGTTCGGCTGCAGTAGTTTTTGTTTGAAACGGCAACGAATTTTATGAGAATTCACTAATGGCCGTTGCTTTTTCAGCATGAATGCTGACCGGTCAGATTTTTTGGCCAGTCATTCTAGGCATTTGGTTAAGCTGAGAAGTTTGCACTTTTTTTTCTTGCACTAGCTCGTTTTATTATCCAAAATAATTTACCACTTATCATCGACTTGCTGAGGCGTTGGCTTCGCATATTCAATATTTGGTTGAGTCGATTTATTCTGATTGTCTAAAGATAGAAATTTACCCGCAAAAATCGCTTCAAAAGTAGATCAGTTTGATTTGCTCTTGGCTGACTTCATTGTCATGTGAACGATATGTTGTAATGGAAGCTATGTCGTGGCAGCTGATAGGAAGGACTCCACCTGAACCTTCAAGTACATTGCTTTAGTTTCGTTATTTAAGGCAGCAACAGTGGCGTTTGACTACTGATGAGGTATGTGAGTTGAATTTTTGTTGCAACTAAATGTGCAGCCAGATGGTAGGAGCTAATTAAATGTTTTAATAACTGAAACTCAGATACGCTCGCAGATAGGTAAATAATGGCTGTATCCAACTCGAAGCTTTCATTTCCAATTTTGATCGCATATTCGGTTTTCTAGAGTCTGTCATTTCTCGATAATCATGTTTATGTTGTCATTTATACGGTGATGGGTGAAAACGATCTCCACAAAAAAGGGGCGGGTTCGCGGTTGCAACTTCTCAATCAGGTCGAATTAGTGAGCTAGGGATAGCTCAGTGAGGCGTTTGTTATGGAACCTGAATATCGCACATTTGAATCCCCTCTAAGATACGCATTAGAACAGCAACGTTCGCTCACCTAAGATCTTTTGGAGAGATGCGGTTAACCGAGAAAAAAATATGTAAATTTTTCCAATTTTTGAAGAGACCTAGCTTCACAAAACTTTCAAAGAAGACACATCGCGAAGAGATATTTGTACAACCTCCGTGCCTTTCACCTTTTAAAGCTTTGGTCAGGTAAGTTTTAGCGGTTGTTGAATTCTTTGTCAACTATTCACAACTTACGTTCAGTTATCTAAGGCGAGGAGGTTGAAATGGTCGGCTTTAATGAACATTTGTTGAGGAAGAGGCCTACAGTTCCTTATACGTTCGTGCTAGAAAATGAAGTTTGCATTTATTAGAGCTCACAACATTATAAAAGCTGCTTGTAATCGAAGGAGAGCTCCCGTCGTGGGGCGGCGAGATTGTAGTTGGCGTTGCATAGCATTATGTATTTGTTGCCAAAGACTTGCTAATCACACCACAATTATATCAGAAGCATCTGTCTTGTATAGCTGTGCCAGAAAATGCAAAATCCGGCCAATGTTTCGCCAATTCATTGGTTCTTTTCCGTTCCAGGTAATCCGTTTCCACCGGTTGTCGCTGAACCTGAAGATCATTCGAACAGCCTACTGAACGTTCTGATGAAGAACGCTCTTCAAAAGAGGATCAGTGCTTCCGCCAAACCGAAGTTGTAATGTATATCCTATTTTATAGGCTTTTTTGTGAAGTTTTGTGACATAATATGCTGGCGGAAAAGGCGTCGCTGAAATGCTACCAGAATTCATTAATAAAGTTCGCCGGATTGTAGTAGTGAAGAAGGAAATGCGAAAGGGAAAACTCGCGATGATGTTCAGAGCGTCTAGCAAAATTGAACACTCTTCGGCGCTAATTATGACGGGTCTTTTGATACTTGAATATAAGTGACAGTTCAGCCGGTTGTCATTTCTTTCGATTTTTAAAATTGATTTCTGCTGCTAGCGATATCGATGGAGAAGAGCATATCGTGTTGCGTCATGATTTGATGTGGGAGAGAAGGAGGAGGAGAATGAATATGCGACTCATTCCTCCTCGCCTTGCCTTGAGAAATCTGGTCACTTTGCTTTCGATAAATGGGCACAAACTCGGAGTGGATGGCGACCAGTGTTTGTTCTCATTCGATGTTTTGTTCTGGTTTTACAGAATGTGCTCCAGATTCCCCTACTTTTTTTCACTTCACAGGATGGGATACCAAACTATCTCCATGTTCGTTTGGAAGTTCCTTTTCACACATTAATAGAGCAGAATGCAATGCCATGTACCCAAACTGCCAATAAATTCTTTAGTATGAAAGCATCCCTATTGGTCAGTGAAGATCTGTTGATATGAACCCTTAAAAAATGATGAAGTGAGGGGAGATAAAACGCAATGTGACTAGGTAGAGACCCGGTTGTTGTACCACTTCTTTCGACGCTACTTAGTAACGGTCCGTTGTATTCTCATTGACAATTCGTGTTTAAAAATTTCTTTGATTTATGGCTGGGATGCACTATTCCACACAGCAGAATGCACTCTGTATTTATATCTCACAAGGACAGTGAATAGTAAGGCATAATGCGGTGAGTAAATGAGATCGTTCAGTTCCCTGCTTTGCCGTTCGACGATATAGCATTGCTGAATTTTGGGCTGCATTTGAAGAGATGCTTGTGAAATTCGCCGTCTGAAGTGAATTCCCGCGACGAAACTCCACATGCTGTACACTTCATTGGTGGACCCGACTGCAGTGTTATCAAACATTTCCGGCGGCCGAATTCATACTCGACTGGCACACATTCTGCACCACGACACTGAAATAGTTAGCATAAGGGGAGCATAAGCCAAGAATTACGGCTCCTACCATTCCCTAAACACGGAGTGGAGGTAAGGATAGGTGACTCTGGCAAGCAGGAGACTCTTGAACAGGCAGTCGCCTGCTTATGCAGTTAGTGTAGCCATTGCTATAAAATTTTTGCGGGCATTACCTTTTTGTCGTTAACCTACACAGATACTAGCAAGCATCTTCAGGGGCAAAGCTGTTGTTCTCCGCACAACTTCGCTTGTCTCCACCAACTTACGGTTGTGGCGCCTGCGTCATGGTCACTGAGGTTTGAGCTGAGGTGACCATTTATTCAGTAAATGCGGGAAGGTTAATTGACAGAATGCCCATGAAGTAGTTTTTTAGGATCACCAGAACAAAGATTGCGCATATTTAAGTGCGTTTATCGAGGTTGACGTATGCTGAGGTGCGAACATTTGCTTGAATATTTTGTTCCCAACCATGTCGCTTTCAGCACTTCGGAATAATTGGTGTGGCCATAGTCGTCCCTCTAAATCACGATAACCTTTAATAAGGGGTGAATATCTCCTTGCTCATCCGGAACCCAAACGTTGCTGGTTTTGATCTACATGTACGCATGCAGTGGCAGATCACATCTAGAGTTCTTTGTCGAATGACCTTCCCGTTCAGGAAAACTTTCATTGGAGAATTTCTGCGGAGGTCAAGTGTTTTGAGTCGACAACGTTATCAAGTTACCGGCCGGTATTCGATCAAATTAGGCTAGGAAGCCGCGATAGTGTACTTGTGATTCCGTCTAATTATTTCTAGATAGCAGGATGCTTTCCCACCTGCAAAACGTGAATGATATGCCAATCAAATTTCTAATCATATATCCGTACCTTCTAGAATTTGAAGTTTTCATGCGTCAGGCTTTAAATTCCAGCAACATATTTTACTTCACTTGTTTCAGTTCGCCTATATAAAATTTTTCGTTGATGCAATGATAGAAACGAAAAGTTGACAAATGATATGCGATAAAAGATGAAACAAGTGCAAAAAAAAAGCGCAAGTTGCCAGAACGATAGCTGTTGAACCCTCCTGTAAATTTGTCAACAAAAACCGCACCTCATTTCGGGTTTCAGAGCAAGCATACAATAGGCCATCAACCTTTTTTCGTTTCTGTCCGTACTGCTTTAGACCTGTCATTCACCAACGGCCTTGCGGGGATATTGCCTCGGATATTAAATGTTTGCATCTATCGCTTACGACCCGATGTGTTGTATCTTCGGAAAGGGGCGGTGAGAGGGAACACGTTGTGTTGTTAGATTATCGTTCACAAATGCGTTTAATGAAAATGTGAAAGGAAAACAGTAACCTAACCTGTACATGAATAATTTCCTCTTCGTTAACAGGCATCTCACATGATCGTTCATTGAAGTGCTGATAATATAAGGTCTTTTCATAGAAAAGCTGGCTGCACTGTTTGCAGTAAATAACATCGGTTCGCTTTGTCACCGTACTAGGATAAAGACGTTTCGTTGTTTTAGTACTCTCGAATATGAGGCTGGTAGGGTAGTTGATCACGATACTGTGTAGGCTTAATGCACGATGCGCAAGAACACTGAAATTATAGTGGACTTTTGAAAGCATCACTTAGCACACACCTATCATGTGAAAGATTGTCCTGAAACGGGTACACTGCTACAGGAATTTTACCTGCATATTACCTTTTCTATGAGTTATTGACACAGGAAAATGTCGTAAAATATTAAGGTAATTCTCCTTCAAAACATGTTTGGATAGCTCGGCAGCAATTTATGATTCAGCGTTTGTGCAGCCATTTTGTTGCATTACGAAAAGTACCTAGGATATTACTTCGTTGTTCCCGAATGTTGATTCAGTTGGCTGCTTTCGTTGACCGAGTAATTAAAAGTCGCATTTCAAACCAATCTCCGAAGCATGTTTTTATTTGTTTACGTTGATCCGATCGACTGCACAGCAAAAACTCACTGATAGTTTTCATGACACCTTTCCGTACGAAGTTGATCCACCAGACTACAAACGATAGGCAAGTAAGTCCACTTATACCTGCGGAGGTGTTCGATATTAACGCCATTTTTTCTTAAGCTTTGTTTCAAATGGTTTGGTTTTGTGTCCTTGCAGTTGTCATATGCTGGATAAAAGGCGCATATTTTTCTTTCATACAGCAATCTACTTTCATAAACAGCTACACCCCACAACAATGTCTCCCCTTAAAATGCGTTCGTTGCCTGCTTAAAATAATATTCGAACGCATCGTTATAACATTAGCAATTCTTATCACCTAAAACTTATGGCAGCTCGACAAACCGTAAATAATTTCTCAGTGATCCGGTTTGTCTATCGAATCGAGTGAATGTTTCTCTCTGATAATATTAACGCTTAAGTGAGCAAATTGTATGCGCGCTTAAATAATGCTATCATAGCTGCACGATGAATACCTGAGTGATGGTACGTTGAATAAAGGTACAGAAGGTTCAATGGCCGATGTGTGCAACCTAGAGAGGGTAAACACGTTCGGGTTGGGTGCTCGCTCTAGAACAGCCTGCGCATTCTTCGATTTACAGCGAAAACCACTTGCCACTATCTTTTCCTCTGAAATGAACCAGCTTATTTTATAATAATGTATTATACTGAAAATAATTCTTAGTCCAGCTCTAAATTAGATAACTATTGCTTGATAATCGGCGGAAACACTCTACGCTGACGCTTGGAGCGTAAGCGAATTGGAGCTATTCCGCAGGTAATATTTTCGCTGGTCATTTAACGAAGGTTGTAACTAGTATAACATGGGATATGAGAATAAGTTCCGTAAGAGTTTTCTTTTGCGAGAGCGGAATCGAAGAATGCTGAGTTTAGTGGTTGATACTGATCCTTAACCCATAAGGATTACCTGATATGCGAAGTCATTGCATAGCTCAGGTGCATCGAATGATGATCAGCAGTGCGTCAGTAACGCCTCGGTAACAGAATAATTCACGAGGCAAGCACATAAGGTAGACTACTGCTATCACTGCATACATATTTTTGCTATTCGGGCAGCAAAAACACCTGGCTGCCTAGAAGCTCAAAAATAATAGGAAAGTATGCGCGTCTCTCCAGTCATAACAGTCGTTTTCCTTCCTGCCTAGCAGCTCGTACGAAAATTGCATATGCCAATGTCATAGCATACTTAAGTTCGGGATAAGGCCGAACTTGAGAGGCACTTCAAGACGTTGTTTAGAAGCATCAAAATTCCAATGGTTAGGATATTGTAAAAGACGCATGAAAAGAGAAGGGATTAAAAAAAAGTCAACTAACCTCTCTCAAGGCTGTACACAGTAGATGCTCTTCTTGAACAGATATGATTTTTGATAGCGTGAGCATGATATGAAGAGAAGCGACACTTCTGACAGAAGAATGGTGCAACTCTTGGCAGGGGGCAATAACGAATAGTACGATTGCGAATGCGAATAGCCACCGAAGGCTGTTTCCAGTGCTTTTTTATGAACTTCCTTGGCCTTAAAAATAATCTCTTCAGCAAATAATAAACGAGCAATTAAACAAAATCATTTCAAACGAATCATCTCATTAGTAATTAATAGTGTCCACTTATTTTGCAGCGTTGTTTCCAATATTTTTGCTCATCGAAAACTTTCGAGAAAATTTAGCATTGGCAAGTAGAGTGAAAATATTCAACCGGTCATTAATTTTTGCGCATAGCTGACTGACCGAAGCAGTGAAAACGACACAAGGAGATATTTTTACATGCTACTGTAAATAGCTCTGCAAATTTCCTGCCCTATCTGCCGGGTGCTTTCAACTGGACAAGCACTGAAGCTAGAGTTAAGAAATTCGGTGGTTGTAATTGCATATTGCAGGATGACCTCCTAAACCGAATTTCGTGTTGACCTATCAATTCCGGATGGAGTTGCGAACAACTAATGAACAATTAAATTTGCTTTAAAAAAAACTGCATACATCTCGAATCGATCAGGTTTTCGTTTCACATCAGTCATATAACTAAAAAATGAACTTTCTGACGAGTTTGGGAGAAAAGCCGGATTGATTAATATATGAAGGTCGCACTCCGTATGCAAGATTTTTCAAATCTGTGGAATTGGTTGGATAGATGCATAGAACGCAAAGAAGACATATCGAGTCAGCCCGTCTGGTACGCTCCTCACTTCTTACTTCCTAGATTTCTTTAATCTCTACAGTCATGCAAATTCTTTCCAATTTGCAAATCCACGTCTCATTAAGGTGTCGAGTGATCACAACAATTAAGCTCGCTATCTCCGAACAGGTATTATGTGTGTCAGTGCCAAATTTCATTATTAGTGCTCGCCTTGTTCGCCGATTGAATGTGCAAGAACTAGACAGGTGGATAAAAGCATCATAGCAGCACTCATCAACAATGTTTATCAGTAACGCGTCCAGAACCAACGCACCGAGCCAACGACAGGGTGGTCTAGATTACTAAGGGTTTAGTTCAACCGAAACATAGGAAGGACTACTACAGTCCTCCATAGCCATCTTTCAGCTCGAGGTCATTCACCTATAGTGGTACTATGATGTGATGTACCAAAAGTACCTTGTTCAAGATTATAGACATCTAGCTTTTTAGAAGGTTTGAATAATCCTTAATTTAATAAAATCGGACTGATGAGAAAAACATGTGTGATAGCGATTGAAAAGTATGTTCGTAAGTCAGGTTCGAACCCACTGTCAGCTTTCCGCACAGGTGTTTTAATGACAGATATTGCAGGAGTTTTCACGTGTCGTTTCTAGGTTGTTCTATCTCATCAATGACATATTCAATGGCTTATTGACCAACAGACACAACAAACACACCAGACGGTTTGGCAGTCTACCAAACTCAACTGTTTTGTTTTATTTTTTATTTTTCTTGCTAGTTTAGACATTCTACACCAATGTCAGTGTTACTGCACTATCGTGTTTGAGCAAAAGCGATCCCCTCAGTGATCCCTAAAAGGATCTCTTGCTCGAAGTGAACTGTTCTGCTTGTTGATTCGATCGCTAGTGACGAGTCTTGCGTCATCTTTTTCAGTCACATTTGGAAAATACTTGAGGCCTAGTAAACGATGTCACGTTGTTAGTCGATTTGTGATTATGTGGTGAATTTTTTTGGAAGACGGTCAACGAATTGCCGGTATTCTTGCTATATTCAGTTAGTTCACGCTGGGTGCTCCAAAAAACTTACTTTGAATCGTATGGATTCCTAATCCGCTCCTTCATTCCTCTCTCTATTTTAATATTATTAGGGCTTATTGTCAAAGTTTTACATTATTTTGCTTATAGCTAACGAACTGAAAACATTTATAGAGTGAAAGTGCAGATTTATCCGCGAATATCTTCACATCTATGCGACGCGATTTGTATATAGCGTAAAGTGAGTTAGCAGTTTTAGAGTGAAGGTAGAAGTGGGAATACGTGAGAAGATAACAAAAACAACACATAATCAACCTGGAGAAAAAACGGCGGAACGCAGGATGCACTAATGCGAGAGGCATTGGACGTGTTGGCAAATGTGAAACAGCTGCTCGATGTGCTCTTGACGGCAAAATGCGTCGAGCTGTTGGCAGCAACTTGTCGTGGATTTTGGCCTTCTTATTGTTGAGTTTCATCGTAACGAATGTTGATTGCCGTGGCGGAAGACGAGGAGGTAAGGGTAAGGGCAAGAGTAATTTGCAATTTGCTCAAGTGGCCGAATTCTCGCTCATCCAAACGCAACTTGCCGATAATCGAGTAAGTTATCAACTGAAATGTATTGCCATGAAATGTCTTCTATTTTCATATATCTTCCCATGTTGTGTGCAAACATTATAAACATCAATGCTCCACACTGTGAGAATTCTCAGCATACTTAATCGTGTATTCAAAAAGATTTCTCCTTCGAATTCATTTCTCTCTATATCTTGTGAAATTTACGTTTCATTCAACGACGTTACAAATCACAAAACCGAAAGCGATCATTATTGTGTAAGAATAAAGATTGAAAAATCTAGCAAATGATAACTGAAAAAAAAAATCACTGCCATCTCCATTGAATAAATGAAATTTCGAATATTTTTATTTGATTTGCAATCAAAAGAAAATAAAAAAATAATAGAAGATGGATTATCGCTAAAAATGCACTACGAAAAACACAGTGAAAAATAAAATATAATTCGATAGATTTTGCTTTCTCTATTCATCTAATATTTCTATGAATATGAAATCATATTTAAAGCAGCAGAAATAAACGCAACAAAAAATGTCTTTTCTTTGAATATTTTTGTCGTTGATAAGATTTTCACTACATTTATGAGCCTCTATTGGATTCTCAACGGCCTTTATTCAGCATCACACGAGAATATATTAAATGATTGTCATTTCTATTTCGTTCTCCATGTTTATAAAAAAAAAGACTTGAAGGAATATAAACTTGAGCAAAGATGAGAGTGTACAATACGCAAACGATAGAAACATCTCGATCCTTTTTTTTCTTTGAAATCAGCCAAATGTTCCATAGGACACCAATCAATACTCTATCATTGCTGTTATTCCTCAACGTTTTGAACGTTATCACTGTTCTTTTTCAATTTAGCTCACAATGATGTTATCTTTAAGGGCGAAATCGATGAAAGTATTCACTCACTCACTTTATGAATGCGTCCTAAGAAGGATTTTATTCGCCACATCAAACCAGCCCTTTAGACTTCAGCTTCTCAGGTTTAACACGTCTCACTCATCGTTGTCACCTCAGAAATATGAAATAATATCCAGCTGAATCTTTCCCTCGAAAAAAAAAACTGGAGAATAGTTTCAGAGCGCTCATATAGTGACTGGTTCACACTTCAGTCAAACATTTCGTCTCGGATATAAACTTGTTCTTATTTGTAAAGCAAGAGGGGATCCAAGACCGACAATTAAATGGTATAAAGAAGGCGCCGAGATGCATCCAAAAAGCAACATCCACGTATGTGCCCTCTTTTAAAGTGTATCAACAGTTTCTCGATTATTTTTCGCATCACTCTCTAATTCACGCTAATAATGCATATTTCAAGTTTAACGTTTATGCTTACAATAAGCGATTCATCAATTATTGCTCGATATTTATATTTATGAAACGATTGTTTACACGTAAGCAACTCACCTTGATCCGTATATAAAGAATGAGGAAGGATGTAGAGGATAACAATTTGAAAGAAAATGAAAAATGACAAAACATTTGTAAACAATGATGTACTTCCACATCAATGAACGCAAATATCAATTGCTAATAGGCTGAAAATAAGAAACGATTTGCAAAAGAGTTTCATTAATTGAGAAATGAATTTCAGTGAATAGCGACGGTTTCAATTTATTTTTTTTTTGTTACACTCAGAAAATCTGAAACGATGAAAAATTCGTTTTCTAAGAGAAAACGCAGAAAACCCTCATTGAGGCAGTGAAATTTTCTTTAAGAACTTTTATTAATATTAGATTGTTTAAAACTGCAATTTTGAGAGGAAATCCATCTCATGAACCATTGGCGTTTAGTTAATCAACATCGTTTCCTTTTCCTCTCAATCGCTCAATTTCGTCTATTCTCCTCTCCTCCTCCCGCAAATTCTTATTCTGGAAAGAATAGAGACTACAAACATATAGAATAAACCTTGCGTTCAACATAGAAGACCAAATCTTATGGGGACTCCTTTTCACCACCTGAGTAGTCATAAGAATGAAATGTTCCGGAATTCTATGTGTATCGAATTAGAACCATCCAATCCATCTCATTCTGAAGTGTTCAATTTTTCTTTTATTTGCTCCCTAGTGGATCCCATTTCCCAAGGTATGCCCGACTTCACAAGGTGATTTTCCCTTCCATGATGGAGCCCTGCATTTGGGTGTGTATGTTACACACCAAATGTAAAATTACCAAACTTTAGCGGTTTAATTTTTCCTTTGGAGTACCATATAGAAAACCACTCCTCGCTTCACTTTCGCCGTCATTTGCATTGCACGATATTGGCACAATACTATGAGAGACTCCCATTACGTAGTTTACCAATATCCGTTTATTATGATGGCTAACGAAGTATTTCATTAACTGCGAATAAATTCCGAAACATGTAGAGACAAAAAAGAATTTGTAAATTGGCATATCTCGGTACGCAAAAAAACTTTTCCACCCAGTGCGGTTTAAAATTGCCTCAGCAGGAATAAAAACGTCTGGGAAATGCTATTCGTGATATTCTTTTCCCCATTTTTTTCATATACAATCACAACGTTTCGCCTCAATTTTTTCAACACGTGAATAATAGCCACAAACAATACTGCATAAATCCGGCATTCATTTGACTGAAAGCTCATTCAGAGATATTCGTTTGAAAAAAAGGCGGAAAAAAAGCGTAAAACGCAAAATTTTCCCATTATTTCCCATACCTCAAAAATTCCAGAAAACAGTGATGTTGAAGACATAGAAAAGAACCCATCCTAATAAACTAAATCGTTTTATTGCAGTATTACGAGAAGCCAATCGACGACTACGTATTATGGAGTAAATTAGAGGTGGATCCGGCAACGATGGGTGATCAAGGTGTATACGCATGTGTCGCAAACAATGAACTCGGTGTTATGGCGAAAAATTTTAAAGCCGAATACACATACTGATATCACTTATATTTGTTCTTTATCGTCCTCGATTCATTGTTTTCTTTCTTTTTGTTGTTTTCGTTTATTTACCATTATTTATGTATCAAGAAAAATTTGCATACGAAACTTTACATAAGATGAAATAAATTAAATGCAAAACAAGCGACCAAAACGTATTTTTCATACAAAAAGCGAGGAGATAATTGCTAGTGCAAAGGTAATTTCAAATTATTCGCATCAAAATCATACTGTTAGAATATTTGCGATTCGTATTCCCTTCGTCGTTCATTTATACAAAATTCAATAATATCGTATTAATTAATAGGATGGAAAATATATATTGTGCAAGCGGTTGCGCATATACTATAACTCCCGTAGGTGGCCGTCAACTTGCATCGTATATTCAACGGTACATATCAAGGAGATTTCGAAGTGTGAACGGATGAAGAAAGATGGGCCAATGTGCACCCCACCCCAATATTACACCGCACACACAGATATCATACCAGTACTATACCTGCCGTCTTAAATAAGACCCGTTTAGCCTGTAAATGAGAGATCAAATGGGTCCTATCACAACTGTATAAAAGGCTCGTTTGAGCTATTGGTGGAGCGCATCATTGCGATCGTAGTTTTTCGATCGATGAAACTCGGAAGCTTGACAACAAATGCTTCATTATACGCGAAAAAACCTTTTCACCCATCCTCGCTTCCTTCATTCAACTTCAGTAACACAGCTATAGTTCCCTTCCTCTGGCCTAGGGATTCAGGTACGCATTCATAATGAGTCTAGACAAGTAACAGCTTCCCGTAAATGAATGGTGAGAAGTGAAGGGGATTTTTTCAAGAAAAAAGGGATATAATTCTCCAAAAGCCTCATAAAAGAACATATCGCATAATGAGCATTTGCAGCGTAGCCATTTGGATACTGCAGGATGCCGAATCAGTAGTAACTTATTCCTACTTAATATTTCTTTCTTTGCGTAAGTATTTACAGATTTGGATCTTTTTTATACTCATCGATAACATCAATCACTTCAATCTTTCTTAGCAGTAACCAAGGGGATGCGGGAAGAGGGGATATGACCCACTAAATTCACTTCCCCCTCGCCTTGAATGTTAGCGTTTTGCATCGTTGTTCCACTATGTTCACCGGTTCCTATATCACATCAAGAAGAAAAGCGTCCAAAGTGTTGATGTTGAAAGTGATAAAAAGAGAATAAAGGAAAATAGCAAGAAGCAAAGTACAAATATATAAAGAAGCAAAAAGAATCAGAGGACAGTCGCGAAAGATTGGATTTAGCAAAAGCGTAGGGTTTATAAACAGTGGTCATTAACATCTCGTTTCAAATAGGAACCCCTGCACTTGTGGCATTCTTGATGAAGGGGTTCATTTATGCTGCAAGCAAGAGCGGGGGGAGGGGGAGGAGGCAAAATTCTGTTCAAAGAGAAATTTCTCAAGTAAAATAACAGTTCAATTGTTAAAGTTGAGGTATTTAACCGGAGGGAAAGTGTGCTAGTTATTGCAGAAATACGCAGCAGCAGTGAAATAGCATCGTTTTTGAGCGAGGGCAGCCTCTATACTTGATAGCAATAATAGCAAAATCCATCGGAAATGAGACGCTAAGAGAGGATAGAATTATTGATGAAAAATGGGAAGAACGGAATGAAGGAAGGAGGGAAGGGGGAGGGGGGATGATAGCTCGTAATATGAAAGATTATGAAGGAATCCTTCAATTCAACCTTGGAATCTGTATACAACGAAATGGAAAAATCAAGTAAGCAATTGCAGTAGTACAAATTAGTTCGAAAAAAAAAGCACAAACTAAAGAATAATCGATTATTCGGCACTATGCGATAAGAAAATAATCGAACAACCACCCACTGAGCCTCTCGCTCGCCATTTGCCTTCTCATACTCAAAAGTGTTTCAGTGAGACGGTCTTTAGATGGAAAGAAGGCTCCAACACAACAATGGTCAGTGGTCAGATGTGCTCAACGACTTTAGAGCATACCTTAGGGGATAATTCGTAATGTGCATAAAATGAGACTAGATGTTCGAAATTTTGACGAGCAAACGATTAGGAAAGCGAACGATTGAGCCGATGAATTTTATATGCAAAAAACCTTTAAAGTGAAGTATAGTCTTCTAGTAAACTATAAGGTAAAAGTTTGCAGTGGTCAGTTATTAGAAGGTAACAATATCCGCGGAATGTGTCAGCATCGTTTGATTGCCGCAATTGCGAGGATAAAAAAATCAATACATCTTCTCGTAACGCAGCGCTTTATTTCGGCAACATCGTGCATCGAATAATTCTGCATCGAGAAACTTCAACTGACAATAAAACGTCTACACTCGAAATTAGAATCTGATTATGCAGCCCATATATAACTCTGCAGCCCCTATATGTTTATACAGTCGACACTTTCAACGTGAAAACCATTCATACATAAGCAAAAAAAAAAAGAGAAATGGAGCGTATATCGCAAACGTATTTCATCATTGAAAAAAAAAATATCCATATTATCAAAAGAGGAAGTGACGTAATAAATACTCAGCATACTCGAGAACAAAGTTAGGCTTGCAATATGCAATATGAGGTCACGGTATGATTCATAGGCTCATAAAGAAAAACCAACTTAATGAGTTGAAATGAATGCAATCTCAATTGATGACTAATCATCATGAAATCTAAATTCACAGATAAATTGTTTTAAGCTTCTCTAATATTATAGGTGCATTTTATTTGTTCGAAGGTAAGTAAGATAAAATCGAGAAGAGATATTGCTCGGAAAGCAGAGAGGTGCTGCGGCTCTACTCCAGTGACCGCGCGCATTTGGTAATGCGTTGGCCGAAAATGTGCAGCGTGTTAGATATACTTATGGGTAATATTCAACAATGCTGCTAGAAGGTAAAAAGAATTATTAATAAAGAAATATTCATAACTTCTTGGAAGAGGATTTGATAGAATTATATGAGCGCTTATTCACTTCAAAATAACAAAGGAGGAGCACATTCCCCCATTTCATTGCAGATATTAAGCACCGAACTTGGTTGCAAACTACAATTGCAAATCGATTGCAAACTACGCTAATATTAGGAACGTATTGGAATTTTATTTTCAAGAAAGATGATTGGAAAGGGAACTCGAAATATTGCCGAGTTTCGCAAATGTGATGGAAACTTGCAATAATTGAGCGCTATAAGTCCAGAACATAAATTCAAAAAGCAAATCAAGAATCTGTTGCATTCGGAAATTGAACTACCATGCAACTGATAGAGACCTATTGCAGATTCTTTCACCATTTGGAGATTGAATGAATGCGGATAGAGAAGTTAGTATCGATAAGAATAATCAATCCTATTTCTTGAATGAATATAACTGGAATTGAGCATTGAAAAACGTTAAAACTACCATCTATTCATCGCACAGAAAGCGTTTTTATTATAGGTGGTCGAATGTTTAGCAGCAGTCTTTACAATCGCATTACATTTCCAGGTAGTGTGGTATTTGTAGATAAATATTAGACACTCCTCATTTTATGTGCTTGTAATTGGAAATAAAACAACGACTCGACTGAGTCACCGTTGCAGCCTAAATTCGAATGGCACTAGCAAAACGCCAATCACGCATATGAATAGCGCCTTTTAACGGTTGATCGAACTTCAGGAGCCGAACGACTCCAACAGACATTAAAAGACATCATATGACGACAAATTTCTGAAGCCGACAATCGGGAAGAAATTGCACTTAAATGTGCCAACGTTGCTGAGATAATTCATTCCTGAAACATCGAAATTGTTGGCGACTATGTAATCGCAATACGTCGTCGGTGAGGTCGCGCACGAGAATATTTGGCTCATTGCGTTAGGCGTGCGTCCGCATTTGTTCAATGCGTTGCGTACGCGCGTAAGTCTACAAGCAATATGAACCATCCGGTTGCGTTCGCCCACAAGTCGATTCTCGCTTTTTATTTTATCGCAGTTAAGTCCAGGTGTGGACATGAAATTTTCCAATCTTTTTTTCGTACTTCCGTTTGAGTATTAAATTATTTTTGCTGTATGTGAACGTATAGTTATAGATAAAGGTTGAATGCTCAGCAGTAGTTAGCTAAAGCTTAACACAGTTAGTGTTTGGTTGCCTTTATATGATAGTTCGAGTGGTGTTCCTTAGCTATTGCTTTTGAGTGAATTCTCTATCGTCACTTTATGTTACCTTCTTCCATTCTTCTTTATCAACAGCAATCACCTCAACTGCTAGTGTTCACTACACAGAGTGCCATGTTGTGTTGATTACCCTGCCGAACACTTGCCTCGTTCTCTCTTGTTTTTTCCTGAAATATCACCAACCCCTGCTATGAAGGTCCTCTTTCATGGTACCTTCACAATTTTTCCTGCTTCACTGTTTGCCACATTTCCATTCTAACCTTGCCTGACCGAGTAATTCGAACTAGGTGAGTCTGTCATTCTTGAATCGCAAGATGTGCTTTACCTGCTTAAACATCTTGTATGTTACCTTTCCGGATGCTTTCTTTAACCCTTCCGAGGCTTCATTGCTTAATTGACTGTTAGGTACAGCACTTGACTGATCTTGCAGCTTCCTCGTCTGCATCGAAGAATCACCTCCTCTCCTCCTTCCTTCCCCTTCCCCCCCCCCCCCCCCCGCAGAAATTTTCGCTGCTGCTGAGTTTCTCGGTTTCTGATACTGTTAGTTTCTAAAGTAAATCTGTACAGTTAAAAATGTTGGCGACTGCGATCTTACAAACTCTCACTGCCACATTTGGGTTCATTTTAGTATTCGACAGGCAGTGCTGAAGAATGTTAGATGCACTTGTAGCTTTACCGATTCTATAGGCACACCTCGCAGGTAACTTCCCAACTGTATTACCTTTGATCACAGGTAGCAGAACTAAATGTTCGGTGCATTGGAGTGCTTCGCGGGGAAATGATATGAGGGAATTCCGTGATCTAGCATGTTGCATGATTAGCACCTTGCTTAAAATGCATTAAGAACCAACTCGTAATTGTCATTGCGTTGACGTTCTTTCAGAACTTCCTTATTGCTGTCGCAAATAGTATCACGTAATTTGCACAGTTAAGATTAATTAATTAGTGACCAACAGGATGTAGTGTGACTCAACTGCCAAGCATTTATAAACTTTCATTCTAGAGCGCTCAATCTTAGAGACACTCAGGTAGTCGCTAAACTTCGCCAGCAAGGGTTTCCGAGTACCCGAACATAAATGTGCCGGAAATATTGCTACGAGAACAATACTTGATCTCTTCACTTTCCTCCTCTTACGCTCCTGCACCGTATAGGTTGGAGTCATGATTTTGAATAAATCAGAAATAAAGTTTTTGAAGCCAACAGATCTTAAAACATAAGCCCACAAAGTTTGATGGCGGTCAAAAGTTTTATAGGTTCTTACTGAGTTAATGTTAGTTGTGTAAGGCGTATACACGTCGATGATGCGGAGAATAAAAGACATACATTGCTGCACAATTTTTGAGAAAATCCTCCTTTTTTACGTGGGTTTCTGGGGAACGCAAAATAAGGCACATTCTGCTTCGAGAAAACTTTAATGCCCGAAAGGCTTAAGAATGCCGACTTTCATTAGCGAAACTGCAGTAAGTCTAAAAAGCCGGATTGAAATTTTATGAGTTGTCAAAATATTTGGAAAACCCTTTTTTTTGTATCGCTTTAACGGCTTAACGGCTTATTGCCTTAAACGAATCGCCTTAAATGTTTGAAAGATCCAATATATCGCTTAATAAACCGTCAAAGCTTTAAGTGCCCTATTTTTTAACTCGGAATTAGATAAACCTTTAAATAATGGGCGTCTCAAGTTAGAAAAGATATTTTGATATTGAACCGTTGAAGGGCATACGTTTTGCAGTCATTCTGAAAGCCGACACCACTGGGCCGAATATTTCTGAATCCAGGAGCGTAAATACGAAAAAAAGGAGCGAAATTAATGAAAAACGGAGAAGAAAATAACGAAACAAATATTGGGAGCAGTTTTTAGTGAACATTTTATCTCGAAAAAAAAAACAATTCGTTACATCAAAAAAAATGTATATAACTTTATGCTGCACTGCGAATGGCTTCGCTTCAACAAACCTTTCCCATTATAATCTAATATGAAAAAGGTGAGAGTATAAGTGCTTATTTTTACAGCAATTACCTATACTCTGTTCACTCGCTACGGCCGTTCTCTTCCTTTCCTTTGATTGTTTCTTTTTGTTCTCGAGGTCGTCGGTTCACGTAATATGGTCCTTTTCCTTCTACTTTGTTCATTGTATAGCCGTGCCATTGTAATTCGTATTCTCCTTAAACGTTTTTTGGTGTAAAGTGCTACGTTTAGCGGAAGCATCTCGATAAAGCAACATGAACAGTGCATAGCTGGATGGATCGGACCTTTCTACTATGCCGGGATCCATGACAAAAAACTCTCTCAATGGTCTTTTCTGAGGTGCCAGTTGCTTGGCACAGTTATATGGGGTATGCATCGCCGCACGCTTCCTTCTCCTTCGCCATCTCTCCCGTATAGATTCTTTGAGGATTTCGGGTGTAAGGAGTAAAATGGTCTCTTTCTCTTAACATTGACATCTTCAAGTGCGCGCGTCAGACTATTTGCACGCTCATTCGGCGTTAGGTTGATGTGCTGCTTTTGCTTAGGCAGATGCCGAGTTGAGGTTTTCGACTTTCTTTGAGGGACTGTGGATGGCTTGTTCTTCGTGAACAAGAGCTTCTTCGAAATAAGAAATTCTGAAACGATGCTGCATAACTTCGTTCTGCTCCATTCAACTGAAGCCTCCACTCGATTTTCGCAACGATTGCTGAAAAGGATTGCTTCTCGATAGGTTGACTGTTGCTAGAGTGGAAAACGAATGGCTGGCTAACAGGACGACAAATCATGAGGTAAGAGAAAAGAGACTATTGTTATGCGACATCGACTCGGAAACGACACCTCACACTGCCTGCCGTGGATTGTGGACTGGTTGCACTAAACGTAGTTTCAGAGACAAGACGAAGACCTTAAGAATATCAAATACTGCATCGTTTATCTGAACGACAGCAGGAATTACAATAAAATTATAGCGTTTAATATTCGCGACTTTCATTGCAACTTACATGAAGTTGTTCTATCATTGCATTTCCCTCTTCCATCTCTGCCAATGAAGTCTTCAGTGAATTGCGATAGTAACAACCACTCATCCATCTAGAATAGGTTCTGAAGAACATTCCTCAAGCTGAGCACGAAGTAGTGTACCAATAAGATAAAAGAAAGCAAATTGAAACATGATAACACCGTTGTATGGGAAAGACGATGAAGGTCTTAATTCTACATATCCTAAAAAGTCAAACATCAGTCTCCTGTTCACTCGTTCACTTCCATCGCAGTCTTCTCTACGCTACATCCGTTTGCATATCAGCAGCTTGATGCACAATATTCGAAAATCGGTCGGAGTACACAATACCCAACCTTGCGGGAATGTTTCAAACACTTTTGCTCTAGTAATCGCAGAATGCACTTATCTTTCTGCGTTTTTAATATTTCCCCGGCATTGTGAAGTGAACCCTAACTAGGAACGTTCATGCCCAACTTTGCACTAAGTTGCACGCTCAGATTGCAAATAATAGCACTCATCAGCAGCGTAATGCACATTTTTATATTCTATGACCAAGTGGAAATGAAAACGACGCCATTCCAATGTTTTTAGGGAGAAAACCTGATCTATAGTAGCTATGATGTATTCTCTTGAATTTTTCACTCATATGATGCAAACACTTACGAGGCATATTGTACAAGCATACTGACATGAAGCGTTAGTAGATTTATAAGTAAAGGCACGAACAAAACGATTGCAAAATTAAGCAATTCCTTCTCTTTACCTTCTTCCTAGTATTGCTGATATGCTCATAAAAGTCGACATTGTTGCTGATCTATGGCTCAGTTTACGAAGCGCCTGTGTTTGCCAAAAGATCGGGGTTCGATTGGGGTTCAAAAAACATTGCAGTGCTTGAGATTCAGTTATCGTGGCAGCAAGCGAGATCTTTCATAGCTCTCATCTTTCGTTCGTAAGTGGCAATGGTCGGGACATTTCGAAAATGTTAGCTCCTGGAAATGAGGACGGCTTGTATTTTTGCATTTATTTATCTAGTTTGCAAGCTGCACCAAATTGAGGATAGATTTTTGAAAGCTGAGGAAGCTAAAATTTGACGACAATGAATTGCAACATCTTTTATCGTTTCGAACGTATCCGCTGCTTCAATTCCACATCGCAGTTTTTAATGGTTTGGCGTTGTTGATATGTTCTATTTGAATGACCATCAGTGGCATAAACTTTAGTGTTGTGGAATTGTGTTAGAAAGCGTAATCACGTAACGAGCGTCATGTTGCGTTGGCTTTCGTGATTTTGGCTTATGCAGAGTGATTAACGCTATTTCAGGGTTGCGAAGACTGATACGCGGCATGCAGACGATCAAATGTGTGGTGGTTGGGGATGGAGCAGTTGGCAAAACGTGCCTTCTTATATCGTATACTACGAATAAATTTCCCAGTGAGTATGTACCGACAGTCTTCGACAACTATGCGGTATCGTACCTTTTCTCTTGTTGTTACATTTCACAGGTCGCTAATAAAGGGACGGGTCATATTGACATAACGCCACGGTTTAGCGTTGCCACTTGCAGCTGTTTTTTGGCTGTTCGCTATAACATCGAATTTCATCGAAAACAATCACATCGTTTAATTTCATAGTGCTGCTAGGCTTTATGCCACTATTCTTAGTTGAATAAACTCTTTTTTTTTGCTTGACATTTAGGTGTAGCTTTGTATAAAAGAAAGTTTCCGAGGTAACCATTTGCAGTTATCTTTCTGGCATTCGTTAAGTTGCAACGCTACCATGCTCACTGCTCCAGCCGCCGTCGATCGGTTTTGAAATCCTAAAACTGCGGTTGTTTTTTAAACCGTTCTTCTTATTCACTTCATTTTTCACTGTGCACGAGTCTGATTGTTGCAGTTTCACGACATCCCATCCAATCTTTCCCACCCAAATATTCGAAAGGATTTTTGTTTGTCTTAAATGCGCTCAACTGTTGAAAGCTATCGCAGTACTACACATTTCAATACCTTGAATTTTTTCCCTATTCCTGAATACAGCTTCAGATTGCATGGTCTCATGATCTTAGATTCATCTTTCTACATGTGCGTTTTATGTTACATACGGATTAAAAAAAATATATGTTAGCCGAACGAAAATTTCTCTAATCGCTGCAGAGTTTCTAAATCGTTTTCAAGTTTTTAGAGGATATCAGTTTTATTGGGCAGTCCGTTTCTTCTGAAGGGAAGTATACTAGAGCATAATAAAAGTTCATGCTGGCTTGCGGGTTTATGAGAACAATTTGACAACTTCTGGAGGCAGCGCGAAATTCAAAGAGCATACAACAAGTAATAATGTGAGATGTTCCAGACCTCGTGACAGCATGCATCCGATTTTCTGGACTTTCCTGAACAGCATATAGCACGTACAACGTTGAACTGTTACTTACCTTGAAGCACTAAAGACCCTGCTTCCTGCACATCCATTCATTTACCTAAGAGAAAGAAAAGGACAAGAAATTCTTTCTTTCTCCACATACTTGAAAGGACAACTTCAGAGCAGCAATTTTACGTTAGACATTACAGGCGATTATTTATTCGCTTGTCAAATGCTGAATGATAATAAACGCTTTTGGATGCAGTCCTTTCATTTTGCGCTAGTAGAGTATAAAGTTTTTCGGTAGGGAAGATTTCGGCTGAAGACTAAATTGGCTGACGGAATTCTCGGGATGGATCAGCAGATTTGCTTTCAGGGTTAAAGCTTCAATTTCAATATAGGCAGCAGCACTTGACTCAGGTGCAACTGAACCTGAAAATTTCCGTTCAGTGTAGTTGAATGTGGCCACTGTTCTACTCGTGAGTTTGGTCTCTTATTTGGAACTCGGGAGGACAAGCTCCACAAGTCACCAGATAACACAAACTTTTTTAAAAGTTGGTCTCATAAAGCGCACTCTCACTTTTTACCCTTTGTATCTGAAATAGAAATCCTGTGACTGTGGAATACTGCAACTAATAGTATAGCAGACAATGGTGATATGCAAACTCGGTACGTCATCTCCGATTTTTTTTTCTGGTGGAAGGGGAGTTCCTGTAATATAAGAGGTGGCCAAGAATTTTTTATGAGATCATCAGTGGCAAAATAAATGTAAAAGTTCCTGGAAAAGTCACATAAAGCTTTTATCCCTAAAACGTGGAAGGTGAATACGAAACCACGCTTCCGGCAAGGAACTGATCGAGTTAGCGTAAGTAATGATCGTACGGTTGATCAATCCGGTTGCTATTTAAATGACAATGTGGAGGTGATAGTACTGTATTAACATCTGAAAGTCATGCACTTTATCCGTTCTACGGGAGCGATGTTGAAGGAATGATAATTAAATATTGCGAAATCGTCTTTGATAGCTGGGACATGAAAAGTCTTTTCACTGTGTGTTGAATACTGGTCAGCTTGGTGTCAGTTGTTCATTTTGAAAGTGAAGCTGAGAGAAGCGAATGGCTGCAGGTAACGGTGATGATCGGTGGTGAGCCGTACACGCTTGGTTTATTCGACACAGCTGGCCAAGAAGATTACGACAGGCTGCGTCCACTGTCCTATCCGCAGACCGACGTTTTTCTTGTTTGTTTCTCCGTGGTGGCCCCGGCGTCCTTTGAAAACGTGAAGGAAAAGGTAAATTTGCTAATGTTCGATTCCAGTTGGCCTCTAAGTCGAAATAAGTTCTTATCCTGCATTGTTTGACCATATGGCAGATGGTTCATGCGCAGGCGCTTGGCCCAGGTGTTCCAGATACAAATACTTCCCTGTCATGTGTCGAAGATTGTCGGGACACATAATCATATCCAAACTTTACGACGTGGCGGTCGAACTGTGTCGATTGGAATTGGTAGCAGGAAAGTTGTGACATTTCTTTTCAACAAGCTAGAATTGAAATCCCATGCGCTGGCTAACAATTTACAGCGAGGAAAAGGGCGTAGTTGAAATGTTTTTATTTATCGTAAATTTTAAATTTTGGAGTGTGGAAGGAAACGTGGAAAAATCCTGCAAATATCCGGCGCGTTTGTTGTAATTATTTTGTTAGCTCTCAGCGGGTATGGCTTACAAAGATGAGACGACGGATATCTGGGCAGACTAAAGTAATGTAAACTCCCAGTAAAACATACATATTTCCAAACACTTTAAGTGGGAGGGAAGTTTGTGTTGCATCTGTGCTATACTAAACATGTTACAAGCCTCATCTCGACTATAAGGTCTCTCCATCGCAAGAGTGAGGGGATCACATATCCTTATCACAAATTCCCTTGCGGCAACTAGCTAATCGAAGCGGATCATTTAAACCTGATCTGAGGTAATTGAAGGTAACAGGATGACAGTAAAGGTATAGCAAAATTCACAATCATGAAAGTCCCCTAACAAAACAGTACAGTGAATTCGAGAATCCACTCCTCAGCGAGACCTAGAATTGCCTCTCCTTGATCACATACAAGTCAGAGCTTTGCGAATATGGGGAGATCATCAATCCTTCCCTCCACATTTGCGATGATTTAACGGTGCCCTGTTTTTTTGGCCACAACTTGTCGCAGTGCTCAGCAAAACGTACATAGTGTTGTTTTGTGCAGAAGTTTTTGGTAATGATGAGAGGTTGTGCTGAGGTTCACGTAAAATTAGTATTAGACTATGGTTGTTCATTTTGTTTAGACATCTCATGAGTTCTTCCGGTGTTTACTGCTCGACATCATACTGGTTTTACTGGGTGCCATATGTGACGTACTCGTGGTTGCCAAAAAGAACGAGGGTGATACGTGTTGACCTTTATCAGGATGATCTCGAATTTCTAGGAATAAAGAACAATGTTTCACTGCTAGTTTTGGTCTTTATAACAGCAAATTTAAAAGTTCCGGATTTTATTAGAGAAGGGGACAAGATTTAACAGAGTCCTCTCTCATTCGTGGTTAGGAACGGGCCGAGTTCTGCCCAGACCTTATTGCATTATTTCAAGTGATGACGTTCTTACTTTAATATTCAAGCAGAGTCTTCAAGAGGTCAAGAGCTGTCCCTTGCAAAACTTTGCCTAAAAGGTCACCTCGTGTTTATGCATCAAGAGTTCTTAGGCCTTAGTAATCCATTTATCTATTTTGTTTAATGATTTCATTCGAGCTGGTTATGGTAGCTGGCGGTTGGCAGTATTAATTCCCTCGTAGCAAAGATTAAGTCAGATGTGTTTGTGTGTTTGAGAAAATGGGAATCATGAATGACCGCAGTGAATAGTTTGATAGGATACCACTTGTCACTTCTTTATTCGTCGTAATCGTTTGATGGACATTTTTATTGCTGGACACTTAGATCGACTTATGAAATAAGTTATAATATATTGAAAAACTATGGTGTCCCTTGCTTAAAAACCGTCTTTGCGATGTTAATGTAAATCGAACATCCCAACATTCTGCTGAGACACACGCAGAAATATCGAGTTTGCTGCTTTTGTGATAAGGGTCGGTTGTTTGCAGTGGGTGCCGGAGATTGCACACCACTGTGCGAAAACACCGTTCTTGTTGGTGGGCACTCAGATTGACCTAAGAGATGATCCGTCGTATATTGAGAAGCTCGCCAAGAACAAACAGAGACCGATCTCGTTCGAACTGGGCGAAAAGTTGGCCAAAGAACTCAAAGCTGTCAAATATGTCGAATGTTCCGCCCTCACTCAGGTTTGCTTTTATCTCACCAAGTTCTTTCTAGCTTTCTGCAGTCTTCTTTTCTTGCCAGACAATGGTGATGTGCCGAATTTCTCTCACGACAAATACACAGGCATACATATGTTGTTCGTGGGCTATGCATCTGTCTTTAATACATTTTGTGCTAAAGACTTGTTGTAGCAGTAGTGATTGCTAAGACTTGTATGAGTGGAACCCAGTATCGTCAAAAAAGTAAAGATAGTCCGAAAGTGAATTTATGCAGCGTAGCTCTTTTTATCTTCCAATCTTCCCATACAGGGTTCAAGATGATCGCTTTCCATGTGGAAATCTTTTTTCATATGCCTTCTTGTCGTGCGTAACGAAGCCGATCGTTGCATGAGTGCTTGGCGATAAAGATAGAAGGCCCTTAAAAATGCACAATGCACTTTCTTTGATTGCAGTGATCAGCAATTGAAATTTGTAATAGCCGTTTCTCTAAGCGGTTGTGTATGATTTCACCGAAGTGGAACTATGGTGTCAAAGTAGGCGTATTGTACCTTTTTGGAACTAAGTATAGTCCAGATTGAAGGCGGTTGTTGGTATTTGAGTAGGGTATGCAACCGCCCATGCGACGTATAGAGGAAGCAGCACCTCTTAAGCCTTGTGCGCACCTTTCCTCTGCACTGATGTGTTCCTAGCAATTAAGCGTAGATTACGTCCATCCCACTGTCGAATAAGTTCAAGCCTTATTATGGAACACTTCAGAATGTCTACGTGTAAGGTATTCGAGTTTTGAAAGGATTTTAAAAGTTATCGGAGAGAATTGTTTGTAAATTGCAGAAGGGATTGAAGAACGTATTCGACGAGGCAATACTAGCAGCCCTCGAGCCACCAGTGCAGGACAAGAAGAAAAAGTGCACATTGCTCTGAGTGCACATATGTCATCGATATGTGGTCCAGCTGTGGCGAGGCTGAAGTCGGACTGTTGTTCCTTTCTTGATTTCGAATTGATTTGTTCCGTTCATTTGTGTCAATACCTTTCTCAATACAGTTGTCGTGCTGTGCAAAATTTCACACATTAAATTTTTCTCTTTCTATGTTTTTACATCTTAGAGACACTTTAATGGTATAGATTAAGGGCGTCTAGCAATGTTATCGCATTGGCTTCTATGTAGCCCACCGATGCTCGTTTCCCGTTTCGTTACACATAGATGAGTGCGGGTCTGCTACTCGTCTAGTGTTTCATCTCATATTTTTTAGTGTTTTCAGTGTTAACTTCTAATAGTTGCTTTTTAAAAAAAAACGTTGAGTAGCAGTGCAACGACGTATTACTGCCCGAGAATTTGAGAAAATATAGAAGATAGGAAAGCTATTGTTTGAGGAAAAAAAAGCAAACAAGAATGTTGGTTTGTGATGGTGTTCACTTGAGAAAATGCATCTGCTTTGCTGATGAAATTTACATTGAAGAAATGACAACACTTTGAGAAGTTACTTCATTTTTAACTTCAAATTTTAAGGTTTTACGAATGGTTGCTTAGGTTTCGAAATGAATGATTATTATTTATGCAAAGTGATAGATAATTATACTGCAAATTTTGCTGAGAAAGTGTGATGCAGTGCGATTGGCATTTTATCTACGTTTCGGCTTTTGACGATTGCGATTTGCATCACTTATGCCTGCTCAAATTATTCGCGTTTGAATTCTGTCTATGTGCGGAGTTTTTATCGATATGCAGAGGAGGAATTGGAATCGGCTATTCGATTATATATTAAAGTACGTAAAACGATGAATTCTTTTGTGCTTGAGTTCAAGAAACTCGCGAAGTATATTGGTATGTTCTTTTTTTGTCTTTTTTTTCCTGGTTTTTGCACTTGTTGAAAGGCATTAAGTGGTTATGTATCAGCTGAAAGTATGAATTTTTGAATTAGGTTTTGCACAGAGTGTCCTCGACTATGAAAACACCTTACCCAATGTTGCAGCATTTGTTTTTTTTTTTCTTTTTCTCTGAACAACACGCACTTGGCTAGTGCGATGGGCAGAACTTGGTTTTCCCGAGTGTGTTGTGAATGTTCATTGGCGGTGAGTGGCATAACGAGGTGGGGAGAGGGGAGGAGAAGAGGGGATCTGTCATTTAAGGGCTTCTCTCCTCGCTGTTTTGGGTTCATCGTTTGAAATTTTCGACAAAAAGATCCGATAATTAGTTTATAACGACGAGAGGGGAATTGAAAAGTGCTTACAAAAAGGCGATAGAAGAAAGTAATGTTCTCGATGAAATTATCGAGCGCATAGAGTGCCTGAAGACAAAGTGCTTACCTGCCAATCCTTCGAGTGAGAAGAGGAAGGAGTGGTAGCAGTATTGGCCTAACTTCTCATTATTATTTTTTTTTCATCGAAGCGTTGAACAAAGGCAAAAGGCGAGGAACTGTAATGAAGGCTCTTTATAAAAAGCAGCGAAATAGGAACGCCAGTAGCATACCCATGTCAAGTGGCATATTCTACACTGCCGTGTTTTGGAACTGCTATTAGCTCTGTGAAGGCTTTAAAAAGTGTTAGTGCTATGAACTGGGAGAATACTGCATTTAGTGGTGCAAGAATACCGCTTATTTCTCCATGCTGAAAAACCATGTTTTCGTGTAGGGTGAGAGAAGTGGTCTTCTTTACGGTTTTATTGATGTTACAATGATTTAACAATGGATACGTCCTTTTCTGCAGAGTTTTTATCGGTATCGAAATCAAGATTTTGTTCCTTGAAGCTTTTGATAAACTACTGAGAAGGATCGTAAGGAGAAGAAGGGATAGGGGAGATATGATAGTTCCCATAGTGCCTCCCAGTTCCTCATAGGTAGTTGGAGCGGAAAGCATTCCTGACATTTTCTAACCAGCATTTCGGTTTGCGAGCGTGTAGAACGAAGCCGAGTCTCTGGGCTTCGTTTCATCCCCACTCCTCATCTTTAGGAGGAATGATTTGATAGATTAAGCTGTAAGAGAAGACTTTGGTGGTTTTTGAAACCTTTCTTCCACTTTCCGAACAGATCCTCCCGAAGAAAGTTCTTCGTTGTCAGCTGTGGTACGAGAGACTCGGCTTGAAAGGCAGCAAACTAATACAAGTGAGAAAGCAAGCAAGTAAGCGCGCAGTACAAGCAAATAAGCTTGGACGAAGCAGACAGGCCTGAATGAGCAAGGAGCAACGCCAGAGGTCTCAACGAGGAGAGAAAGGTTTCGAGGAGCAAAAAAGTTTTATAGGTATCCAGCTTTTTGGGCGGAATAACCGGTAAACGGAACAAAGAGTCTCTTGCAGTTATAAGCGATGCTAGCCAACAAAATAAAAATCAAAACGCTCCACCTTTCATTTTATTTCTTCTCTTCAACAATACTTCAAATTTCTTAAGGAGCTAAGGAGAGATCTGCCGTAGGTGCGACAACCGGCTATAGCCTTGTGACCGCCGTTGTGACCAACATGTCATATTTTGACCATAGTTGACCACGATCCATCGTATTCCGAAACACAGGAGCGATCCTCAGGGTGTTGGTATTGTCTACGCAGTATTGTAAAACCAACAACTTCACGCATAAACGTTTACATTGGTGTTTAAGGATTTTTTGAGAGGCATAGGTGTGTTTATTAAGATGCCATCATGCATGGTTTCTGTTTATTAATAGTCCAGTGCGAAGTTCCTGTGATAGAAAACTGCTTTGTTCCATCTCTTCTCTCATTGTTAGAAACTTGGCGCGCCTTGTTGGCACTAACATCGTGAATTTGTTTATGGCGGTGGCAAACGGGGGGAAAGAAGAGAGGGAGCTGTGAAAGGAATGACGCTGTGAGGTGGGGTGTTTTATCCTTTATCGCATCATCAAGGGGCCGAGTAAAACTTCTACCTATGCCCCTGGCAATCTTTATTGTCATTGGGTTGACTTTATGCGACCTGCACTTCTAGCTTTTATGCGGCTAAAAAAGCGTCATAAATTTTTCTATTCTTTTAACATGGGATACATCGGATGGGTTTGCTTTTCTAGATTTTGAAATGCGAGTGTCGGGTATACCTTGTGATATGACCACAGGATTTATTTGCTTTCACGGGTATGGCTGTTAGGTGACTTCTTCAAATCGACGGTCTTTTCATTTTTGGGGCATTTGGCCTCCTTAGACTCGATGGAGCCACGCTTAAACGGCCTAATCCAACCAGAATTTCGCCCCTAAGCAGCTCCAGCTTTTCGTATGTGGAATTAAGTACGCATACTTACAAGTGTCATATGCATGCAGCAGCTGAAACGAAAGACACGTCATTGGCAATCATTAACGAGACCAACAGGCGAGCGTGTTTTTGAGAGGTTGGATGCGAAAATCGCTGCCGTCTGCGAGACGTTTCCCAGGAGGCAATTCATGGACGCCTATTAAAGCCCATCTATCGAATGTAGACGGAACCGTCAGCTCGAATCATTCTAATATCTGGCGTTAGCAAATTCAACAAACCTTCTTCAGAGTGTTCCACCACCGTTATTGGAGAGACTAAATTGCAACTTAAATTTTTTACTCTTATTCTCATTTGGTTATACAACCTGTTATAGCATTTTTCTTAACTAATTTCCTACGTCATAATAAGTCATGTGCTTTCTTCATGTAAGTTTCGTTTCACTGGTCGAGTACGAGTTTATATATTCAAAAAAATTGGTTAATTCGCTGAATGTGAGAAGGTTATAGTGCTAAACGAAAACAATATTCGATACGACGGTCAAAAAGCCTTCACGAACAAGAGATGTAGATAGATAGATAGGGAGAGAGGGAGAGAGAGAGAAAGAGAAAGAGAGAAAGAAAAAGAGAAAGAGAAAGAGAGAGACTCCGTGAATGCAAAATGTGAATGAAATCTTACGAGAGCTGAATGCTTCGATTTCACTATGGAAATATTTCACATTCGAATTTCGAAGTTTTTTAATGCAAGAGGTTTTACGTTCTTCTTCCGTTGGATATTTGTTGGATTCATCAATGATCATCTAGAGCAGCTTATTATAAAATATTAATAAATTTATTCGCGTTCGCCTCATATGAATGCAAATTTTTGTGTGAATTATCGACGCCTTTTAGATTGCCACTATCAAATGAGTAATATTTTAGACGATCTTATAGGTAATCTAGGCGCCGTATGACTTATATGCGTTCAATTGGCGTAGTCCTCGTCTAGTTGAACTAAGGACCTAAGTTGCTTCATAGAAATAGCCCTCATATCCGATCGCATCCTTTCATGAGGCAACTTTCTCGGAATCGCTTGTTCAGCGATATATCCCATTTGATTTCAGTGACGATCTCCTATCCCGACAATCCCAAACAGTGGCCAACGAAACGCCAATATAAGATGAACTGAAATTGTCGTAAGTACATTCAGTGATGTATACGTAACGACTAATCAGACCGTGAAGCGATACGGAGGGCGTTAATTGTTGGTAATTGTCGAAGCGTAAGTGATATGGCGATTCTGCTCGACGATTTCCGTCCTTGCATAAACATAAGGTTCCTCACGTATGCTCCACTCATGAATAGTTTATTACTAACAGTTGTCCTGAAATGGGAAGATGCTTGCAAAAGATATTCAACAGATAAGTGAAAGCTGTGTTGTATCACTGAAATATGGCTTGGAGATTGCTCCCGAAGGTATGCCAAAGTGCAGTTCCACTAATGTTCCTTCCTTAGCGCATCTTTTAGCGCAAATGACGAGAAAGTTCTGTAGCGCTCGAGCAATAAATGCTTTCGAATTACATTTTATTATTGCAGTGGAGCCGTAGAATGAGTTTCTTGAATTCCTGAGCATGAACATCCTCTCGAGTTATGCGCAGCTCATTTTATAGTTCCTTGTCGAATTGCTTTCATGAGTTGCTCTTTAAACACAATGAAGGTCTACTATGATTGCAGAGATGCGCTTTTCTTTCAGATGATCATACCTATCACTTTAATAGTGTCACATACTCACAAGTTTATACCCAGTGACCAAGAGCTAAGCTCCAAAACGCCAAAATGTCGCATATTCCTGTTCAAATTCTTATCCTTGTAATCTGTTTTCATTCGAGCACATAGATGAGTGGGGAGTAGAGCTCCTCATATTGGCAAGATACAAATTCGATGGTCATATGAGGCTAACCTTAAGGATTCTGTGAATCCCCCAGTATACATGCGTTCTTCATAATGATTGACGGAACGGTGCTTCAGTACAGCAGTTGGCGTGTAAAATAGTCATCATGATTGACCGTCTGTTTCACTCAGGCACATTAACGCCGAAATCCTACACCTTTCTTGAATGAAGAGTGGCTGGATCTAAGCTATGCAAGCAGTTTGCGGATCACTTTGTGCAGACGGAGTGTCGACAGCACTCATTCTTGTGACTGTGTCTTCACAGCACATACTTATGCATCACCTCGATGATCGTTGTGATGCTTCTCCCTTTATTTTCAGCTTTACGCCACATTTCATCGAATATCCAGTGCTGTATTGTCATCGCCGATGTTTTCTTAGCGATAAAAAACTTTGCTGTAAATTCGAACAAAATCCTCATTACGATCCAAAGTGATCGCACCTCGTCGAGATTGCGTCCTTCATACGCTTTGATTTTGAGGATGATTCGGGAATAGAAATATTCTTGCTTTCATTCCCCTCTCCGGCGTTACTAACAACTAAAGTAACACTCCGTTTCAGCGTTCATTCATACTCCTATGAATGATTATTGCAGTTTTATTCCAATGTACAATGTGAAACCTCATTTCTCAGTAGTGGTTGTTGGTTCTTTCGTTTTTCAGTAGTTGTTCCAAGGGAATCCACCAATTTATGCAGAATTGATCTTCGAGTTTTTTTTTGTCAGCAGCAGATAACAGAATGAGGCATGATTGAAATGTTTTTATTTCTTATCAATATGAGATCGAACTCAACAGATGGATGCACATCGCTTATGTCAAAGTGTTGCGACTCACTTTTTTTTCGTTGTCTCTGTTTCTCTTCCTCAGAATTATTCCCCAGTCAAGCTTAAAATGCGCAATTTTCGTAACGTCAAGTAGTGCAAATCTATCCTAGAAAAAAAATCTCAAATACGTTTTCGAGAAAAACCTAAAATTTGTTTGCAAGTTTATTTGCTGTTATGTGACAAAAATGCCTCCGGCAATTTCGTTCCCCCCCCCCCCCTCCCCCCACTCCAACCTGCCCATTTCACCTACGGTTGTCGCACGTTTTATAATTTGCGGAAATGCAGTTTGCAGGTTGCCGACCTTATGATATTTCTTCCGTCCTTTCTCTCGCAACAATAAGACTGTTATTTGTTGTTCAGTCAATGGTCATACGATGAGTGTGTTGAAAAATTGCATCCAAACAACAGTTTTTCGTTTTGAGGTGTGTTCTTTACTGCGAATATGATGAACTTCTTACTCGACTAGTTCAATAATAAATAATCTTTTGAAACAGCGAAGAGGAAAGCTTTACTGCGTCAGCAGCTTTCTCTACGCTATCGTTTTAGTGCTGTGTGAGAGCCACTTCGTTGTCCGAGATTACGCACTTCCTTCACGTCCTTTAAAGACAATCCTCGCATTGATGAATGGGAATGTTTTCTTGTAGTTTTAAGTAAGAACATTTCGTTTGTCAACACCAAGATGTCTCGAGCAAAAGCCATCAGCTTTTTTTGAAGAACTCCTTGCAAGATTTGATCACAAAATGTCAAGTGTCTATTTCATAGCTTTCGGATGGAATAAGGTCAAACAATTTCCATACAGGCATGATCAGGTTTGAGAGGTGGAAAGAGGGTTGGGTTGCGCTTAAACTTACGGTGCAATATCGAATATACTTTTTACAGTCTCCATTGTCTACGAGTTTGTTCCCATGTCAAGTAAACGTCTTCAGGTAATGCGTTTCACATGGAAGTTTCGCATTACCATCCGTTGCAAAAGGTGTCGCCTTGGGCGCGATATACCCTCAACGAAAGAGAAAGCGAGACGCAAAGAGGTGTTGGCAATTTGCTATCACAGTTTTGAAGGTCATGCTTGACTGTCCTTCTGAAATGAAGAGATTCTTGAGCAAAAATTTTGAGTCTTTGCTGTTAAGACAGTCGAAACGAACTTGGGAATGATTTACCGAAAGGTATCCTGGTGAACGGCGCTGTGCATTTACGATCACTCAGGTAGCTACGATGATTGTTGGGAACTAGATAAAGGTAGCAGGTAACAATGCAGTATTCAACGAACCGCAAGTAGCATGTTCTAGCTTTTGATGCACTTCTAGGCAATGCTTATGCGAGTTTAGGGCCTCTTCCAAATAAAAATGGAGATCATTAGGAACATTTTTCGATGAGAACGACGTGTTAAGCAGTTCGAGGGAATATTTGTGCGCACATTTTATATGCAGTATTTGGTACTGCTCAGCATAAATGTCAAGTTGCCAGAGTCGCGACCTATTCTCCAAAGCTATCAAGTCGGTCTGTAATTTACATCGATCAGTCGCCAAGTTGCTAAGCGTTCTCGGAATTTTGAGATCGTTCGCAAAAAGCCTGCAAGAAATCAGTAATTCCTAGGGAATATCTTTTACATATAATGCGAATAAAGATGGCCTTAGGATGTCACCTTGCTGCTCACCAGTGTCGTATCGCAAGGTGTAGAAAGCTTCTTGCCTGTTTTAACCTGAAAACTACGACCGGTGAGGGAACCATCGAACCAAGTTAAAAGTTCACCAGAAATACTGCACGTCTTACCTTTACGGAGCACTTTGCTGTAGGCTACTGCGTCAAACGATTTTGGCGAAAGCACATCTGTTTTTGATATCCATCATGTAGAGCAGCCGACCAGTCGGATATTAAAACAACATATGTTGCGTTGGTGTACCCGGTAGGATGCCAAAGTTGTTGTGGTGAGGAGCATCGGTTAAAGTGTTTTTGAATTTAGTGATAACAGGGTGCTAATTGGAGCCAAAACATCAAAAAGAGCTTTTTTGGGTAGCGTGCTGCGTTTGCTATTTTCCAAACCTTGAGAAATGATCCGACAGCTAGGCTGTTTTGGGATGTGCAGCTTAATTCTGTCGCTGCTCTTCTGATAAAACAGGACTTTGTGAAATCCAGTGTTAGCGAGATCTTCCTAGAGAAACAACAAATGGTATTCTTCACGATTTCAGTATGAACCTTCGCCATATAGAAACTGCTCTTAAAAGGGCAAGATCTCCATCGTCTATTCTAAGGTTTTTATAAAACATGGGCAAGAAGTTTACAGCTGCCTCGATCACCAGTGACTATATCGCCTGTGGGAGTCTACTGTGCTATAACACTACACGGACCTTCAAATATTTTTTTTCATGTATTTGAAGAAACCTATCCAATTTCTGGAACGAAATAAACGCTTTTCACGATTTTTTGCCCATTCGTTACATTGTCTGTAACAACTGAGGAAACACTTTTGCAACACAGCGGCGTTCTTCATTTATTCCTATCATTCCAGACAAAATAAAAATTTGTTGCTAATTGCTGAAGATAATCGGACATATTGTTTGGCACAATTAGACGCTGGCGTAGAAATACAGCTATTAATCAACTCATATTCTATGCCCGAAAAGTTATGCAACAGCTCAACTCTCAAATTTCGTCTCTCTCTCTCTCTCTCTCTCTCTCTCTCTCTCTCTCTCTCTCTCTCTCTCTCTCTCTCTCTCTCTCTCTCTCTCTCTCTCTCTCTCTCTCTCTCTCTCTCTCTCTCTCTCTCTCTCTCTCTCACAACATACTTAAAAATGTCAGCATTGTTGCTCAGTAATAAGTGAAGCACACTGTTGCCATACATCGTGTGATGGTTGAATCTAATTCGACCGTTACTCTAAATTTTTTTTTCACTGAAATACATGATGGCCATGGTAATACTTTGATAACTATGGCAATCAAAATGAGGGTCTCGAGTTTTTTCGATTGAGCCACTTTATACTTAAAACAGCAACATCAAGGCGTTCAACAGACTGAAGCTGTGAAAGCTTGTTTATGATGAATCGACAATTTTAGGACGCGCATCACATCTCTCAAAAAATCTCTGTCCGGCGAGTGGCTGCAGCCGTGCCGGCGTATCGATCGTTCTAGTGTGAGTAGTCCCAGCTCTTATTTCTTGCGGGTACTATCAGTGTTCGAAGCCTTTTGTTTTTTTCCGGCCACTTTGTAATCTGGCTATCTCGTATTATCAGATGTTGGTCGTCCCATGTGCCTTCCTTAACGGTGCATCTAGGGCAGAGGATGCTTTCTTTTTCACCATCAAAGAATGACGGTTATGCACTCTTGGTAATTCGAATTTTCGAATTACCTGGGATTCCTCACATCTACTATACATCGAGAGGGTTCCCAAAAACCAAACTTAATAGGCCTTTTCCATGAGCTGTGCCTGTCGAATCTCAACAGTTACTGAGGGCCACATCCGAATCTTGAGTCTAGAATCTTTTACATAATATTCCATTCGAAAGGATTTCTTCGTTTGGGGACCCCGAACAAAAACGACCCCCTGAATTTATTAAGGTTATACAGGGTTTTTTGTTGGTTTTTAAGGTTACGGTCTTTTCAAAGATTTTTAAAGGTAACCGCTCAAACCACTGTTCAGCAATTTCTTTTCATCCGTTCATATCACTGCGCACACAAATCACTACAGTATCTTTACATCAACGACACTGTCAGCTGTACACGAATGTTATTGACTTATAAATGGCATTACCGTGCACCACAGCGCCATCTAGATCCTACTCCCGCTGCGCGTTCATCTCAATATTTCCTGTTGTCACTGCTAAGTTATTTCGTCCATATGAGCATCCATCAATGTATCAGCATTCGCTTAGCTGACATCTAGCTCCTCTCATAATCAAAATGCATCGCTTCCCGTTCATCTTAAAGCCAGTAATGTTAAGTGCTCACAGCAACATCGAACATTCGTCGAAGTTTGTCTAGTTACCGGCAGATTGTCGAAGTCCCTTTTATCAGGACATCGTAATCTACAATTTGAGACTTGTTTGCGCATTTGCAATTTTGTGTGAAATTATTATCATTGTATGAGAAAGTTTCATCGTGAGGCGAAACAGGCCGACTGATGAACGTTGTAGAATAAACACGACCCGCACTCACTTCACGCAGGCACCTAACATTCTTTTCAGTTTTTCAGTTTTCTTCATCAACATTTTTCACTGTCCAAAACTCTTTGCTTGCTTATGAGTTGTAATGTTCTATCCGGGATTTTTAAAAAAAATGCAAAAAGACCATCTGCTTCACCTACACTTCACAGCTGTTATTATTGCCTCATTGAAATGTCGTGTATTTTTGAAACTCCGGAAGTTACGTTAAGGGGGTGGCGGACATCGTTACCCAATTTAGGGAGCGTTCGATTTATGGTTTAATGGAAACGCTTGTAAAAATGCACCTGCATTAACGAAATGAAGGCAAGTTTATGAATAATCAAATTTACAATGTTCTTTTTTCGAGAAGCTGCCGAGTCTTTTAACCTTACCACCATGTAACATTTCAAATGCGAATTTCGGGAACGTAGTTCATGCGAAATGGAGATGGATTAAGCGGATTGGAGTCAGCGATATATGAGACCAATGCGGCCTTCAGGATTTCAGTGGTCGGCCTTGCTGTTTGCACAAATACTCACAGATGAGCAACATCGGGCGTTTCTTTCTACTTTGAGTAGGGCGGTAGAAGCCTGCTCACCTCCTTCGATCACTCATGCAAAGCACAGAATTTTCTGTGGCGCTTCTGCTCCTGTGCTTTCATGGAGTTCATTTTTTCTAGCGTTCCGATACGCGAAAGCATACGTACATGTGAATGAGTAACAGGAAGTAGAAATTGTCACCACAAGGCTTGATCGACGAGTCAGTGCGGCCGATGCAGCGAAGGCGATCTCATTCCATTCATCTTCTAGCCGCTCCGAGAAAGGTTCCATGCTGTGATGCCAATCTTTTGCCACGACAATAAGCAACGCATTAATATTTAAATTTATCTACTATGTGAATTCACCAATGGCAAACGCCTTCAAGCAAAATTCTAATGCATCGGTAGATGGGAAGTGTAATTGCTGCTCTAAATCATCCACTTCTGGTACTTCTGTAGAGCCATATTTTTGAAGGAGGTATCGATAAATTCGATAATGATCCGCATAGGCCTTTTCCCTGGTTGACTCGCTCTCTCCACGATTCGTCTTCTTCACACTTGTACGTCATAACGATGTCATCTGGGACGTGTACATTTCGGCATGAAATTTTAAGGAATTTGCCATCTTCGGTCGATTCATTTGGTTGTCGGAGTAACGCGTACATAAGGAATTAAATTTGTTCGTTCACAGTGACGTATGCAATTTGTGAGAAGTGCTCGAATGCTGTCATCCCTTCGGCTTCGAGTGCATTTGCGTTACTGCTTTTATTTGATGTTCACCACTTCCGTTGCATCGTTTTTTTCTGTAGAGCACATTCCTCGATGTTAATTCCTTATTTGCATTCGATAAGCGTGGCCAAAAATGCTTCGATAGGCAACTACCTTAAAATGAGCTCACAAATATGCCCTAGGCATTAGTCCAGCAACATCGATTCTATTTATTTGAGGACCTTCTTAATGTCTATGGATAGATTCAGCAGTTGAGCATCACATATGCAACTGAACTTGTAAATCTAATATGGTACCTACACTGTACACAAATATGCTTCTTTTCCTGATCGGCGTGAACAGCAGTTCCGATTTCGAATGTGAATCACTCGATACGAAATGCGTTTTGATTATGAACTTAGTCAGCGGCCACCGAAAATCCATACGGATAACAAGCGTTAGCAGATTATACATTTTATTCCGATCATCCCATCGGTGGCTCAGTTAATTGCTAGGTTAATCGATGCGCGTAAGATGTGCTTGGCTATTCAGCACGACCATTCCCAATACCGATTCACGCAGGTATCTTATTAGCTCTCAACTAAGATATATTAGCACATCTACTGTCACACGCTTGTAAATTAAAGCTATTTATACTGAAATTACTTGTATTAAAGTTTCATATGCAGCGCATTTGCGGTGCATATCTCACTTTTCGTTTCGCTGATCTCATTCATGCAAATGTTGTGAGGAACTCGCATAGGCACCGAAGAATTTTGTCAGCAGAAAGCAAGAAACGCGAAAAGATGATAGATTCCACTGGTTTGCTTACGTAAAACTTTTGCGACCAACATCACAAACGATGATGCATCATGTTGCCTTCTGACGTATTTCCATAAGCATCCGCTAGACAGCTAGTGCTTTTCAAAGGCAAAGATCTCTACTGCGTTAATATTTGTGCGAATAAAAATATTGAAATGCACGTTATGCGTTCGTTTCGAATTTTTTCGCAAATAAAAAAAATCCAAGGCAAAACTTCTTTCATTATTTTGAAATCGTTATTATTAAATGACGAAATTTCAGAGATGTTAAGCAAATTTAGGATATGACATAAAATGTTTCATCGTCTTGAGAGGACAAAATGGAAATCAACAGAGCTCACCATATGCTGTTCTCAAGACGAATAGCGAATTTTTATCAAAATGCGATAAAGCAACATATTGAGAACTCTCTTGGTGTCTCTTCTCGTTCAGAAAATTTTCCTAATTCGCTAAAAGGCGAAAAAAGAAATTTGTTAAACTTAGAACAAATGAAATCGTATTTTATAGAATGAATTTAAGTGGACGCTTGTAATAGATGAGCGTTTTTTTTTTTGCATCAATTAAAAAATTTTGCTGCTTTTTTTTTCCGATATCAACGACAATTACCTTCATGATTGTTTCCCAGCAGAAATTATGGACACTTTCATAACGTCAAATAGCCCACATAACCATCTCAAATTTTTACGATCTTAGCTTATACATTATGATTTATAATGCAGCATCTTAACCATATCACTTCCAATCGAATAACTGAATATTCACAATGTGGTCTAATCTTTTCAGTGTGAGATGATTTTTACGAATACTTTGTCGCGACTGATGGATTCCTTGAATGGAATGCGGTAAACGTTGATTAAATGCAATCATTTTTAGGTACACATGGCTTCACTCGATGTAGACTAGAATTAATGTCTGACAGCTCACTGACAGCGATGTTTCTTGTGAGTACCTGAAAAATGAGATGCTGAGCACGTGCCTGTACCAGTTTTACGATATTCACTGCATCAGTATTAACCCCTCTCTTCGGTTCCATGTGTTCAATTCTTCGCTCTAATGAAATATCACGAGAATGAAAGAATTTAAAAGAAGTGGAACGTTTGAATTGAGAATGTTATGTGAAGAATGAACGATATGAGCATTAAAGAAGTAAATATATCAGTTAACGTTGTGTGCAGTAAGGTGCGTTTTGCGAATGCAGCATCGTTGTTTGAATGCGAGCCGAGGATCGAGAACGGCATTCGCTAAGATGTTGACATCAGTGCTTACTGCGGCTGTTACTCCACCTACGAATGAGCAAGACGATTGCTTACCTGTCTCCACATAGGTCGCCGCCTCATTTCATCGCAAGCAGTGTTGAGTTAGCATCTATTACATCATTGTTGCTTGTTGATTGCTATTGCCTCAAGCTGTTTTTGCAAGCTTATTATTACAACTTCTACCGACATTCCTTCAGAGTTTATTAGCGTTATTATGTAAGTAGGCGAGAATAAATTTGGCATTTCGCTCTTGTAGACTCGATTTATTGATCATTCTTAATCCCTCTACAACGCTGGATGGAAGCGTTTTTTTAGTGTGATGCTGAATGTGGATATAGAAATAAACCTATAGAATGTCGGGACATTCGTTTATCAGAATTTGCGGTGGAAATTTGATCCCATTCATTTACCAGATGACAGAAGAGCTTTTACTGAGGGATCATTAGCCCTCAAATTACGTTTGATATACAGTAAAATGAGACTGTAGCGTTGATATGCTGATTTACTAATCTACCGTTTCAATGTAAAAATTTCTAAAAAGTTTTTCACATCCCGTGTACCCGAATCTTTTTCTTTTTTTTTTCGCAAAAGCTATTCCAATTACATTCACAGTGTAATTTTCGTCATTGCCTCATTTGTTGGTGCGGCAATCGTTTCGATTTCCATTTGCAATACGTTTTTTTTTCTCTCGGCCTCTACGGCTAATTCCTTTTGAATTCTATCCATAAGCTTTTCTATCGTTTGTTTCACTCCCACTTTTTGAAATTTATCCACATTTTTCATTTAAAATCTCATCTTTTTTTCATCTGATTTTTCATTCATGTTTCGTGTTAGTCAAATCTTTTTTATATGCAATTGTGTGCTTTACACGTGACGAGTACAACATTAAAAAGAAGAATGTATTCGCTAAATTAGCAGCTGACGGGCAGCGCTTCGAGTTCAGCTCACAAGCGTGCTCTCATTTGCCTTATTACATAATCTAGTCTCTATAGCAATTACGATACTTGCAGAACACACGTTTGTTAACCACTTTAATTGGCGAAATTCGTGATTAAATTTAACGTACGTTGAATCGATCGTTTTAAATTCTCTGAAAAGAAGCGCAAGCATTTTTATGATCGTTCATTTATTACCTCTATAACTTTCTTATTGACGATCAACAAAACAAGATTAGTGTTTAGACGTGAATTAACAAAATTCAAGGAATACTATCGCATCGTTGGTTTAAAAAATGATATCCCGCAGCGTATCAATGCGTATATGTGATTCTCATGTTAGGTGGATTTCATAATTTAAGGTGAAGTATGCTTGGCTGTGCCAACTTTCCCCGTTTTCTTTGTAGCAGCGTTTCGTTAATTTCTTATGCACCCACCGGAATAATGATTGTGGCCAATTGTCGTTCTTTCAGTTTGGGTTTATGATGATGTCAGTTGCAATAACGACCGACATGCACCACTATACGGATGCAGAGCCGACAGTTTCGAGTTGTGATAGGCCTTTTAAACTGCTGGTCAAGGATCAGACCTTTCTGATCGATTCTGCGAGCCTCTCTAAAGTTTCGCCTGTTTTCGCAGCTATGCTCTTCGGAAAGGATTTCGAGAATGGTCGCGAGCTGGCTAGAGAAATTGTTGACGAGAAAAGCAACGATATTTCCACCTTTCTTAGGTGTCTTGGTGACGCCCACTGCATCAACGGTTCGTTAGATTGAGTCAAAAAAAAAATTCATCTAGCAATGCTTTTTTATGTTTCAATGGTTCTTTATTTTTTGAATAGTAACGAAAAAGTGCTTTCATCAATGAGGAAGTGCCCATAAGGCTTAAGAGGGTTGTTTGTTCATAACATAGGATGATTTGAATCCTTTATTTAGATTCTAGAACAGAGTCGCAATTATACAGCCTGAAATGATAGAAATGAGGTAGAATTTGTGGTTGCTCGCAGCGATGAATGCACAGCAGTGACATCCATAATATTTTTTGGAGTACAAGAGAAGCTACTGCAATAAATGCATTACGTTATGTTGCTTAATAGTACACTTTTGTGATTCCATGGCGTTGTGGTAATTTGCCATTTTTTTGCCTCATAAGATATCTATTAATCCCCTGATTGCGAGGTCAACAAAAAGGTCTATATGCTCCCAAAGGTTCGCGAACAAACAGTCAATATGAACAAAACAAGTCAAAACCCTTTTGGAAACAAGGCCTGTATTACTACTGTTCGGCGCCGACTGTACTGCTGCTCTTCCTCCGCTGCCTGCCGTCGTCACACCTGAGCTGATGTGTCATGCTCCGGATTCACCGCCAACCTGTGTTGCCCGCTATTCCAGATGATGGCGACTTCCGTGTGCCGGTGACCACTTATTGCCTCCGCCAGTTACCCAATAATATACCGTATAATGTTAAGGTGGTTTGCCTTCCAACTGCAATACCATATTCCACCGTGCACACCTCTTGTTTGCACTTTGGCGCTGAATTGTGAACCAAATCTCAAATTTAGGCGACTAAACCTTTATTAAAATATTTAGACATGAAAAACGACGGTAAATACGCCCATAACAAAAAGCTCACCCTAGCAACGAAGGCGCACACCATCATAAACAAGACAACCAACACTAGCACACACGAGAAAGCACACGCGCACATAAACAGCAGCAAACATTGATGCCTAAACAGTTCAAGAAAAAAGAGGATGCTAATTCGTATATGACACTCTCGCACAAAGACAACTACAACATCAGCAGTTGAACACGACATTACGCTAGGCTAATATTATCGAACAACAAAATCTACACTGTTGGTACACTATCAACTCATAGATGACGAGGTACAACCACGAAGAACGAAGTCACATTCCAACAGTCGAAATCACGATTTAGCTTTTGCTGAACATTTGGCGTGCGATTAAATACCCTGCTGGTTAACGCAGTTGACGCCAGCGGCAACTTACGGCCTACCGCTTTTTGCACGCCAATTGGATGTGCAACTTTGATATCTTTATGAACTAAATTTCTGACTGGCAGATCAGCAACCTCCTTGTTTTCTTTGCATTGTCACGACAAAAAAGTCTTAAAGCAATCAAGCCATCTCCCTCTTTCGTCATCGCTGTTACAAAAACACTCATCTGTTGCTGATTTGTAATTAACGGCATTTGTGACAACATCTCAAGTCCAGCAGCCGAAAAGAAAATTCTCCAGAAAAATAAGATCACCATTGAAACACCACAGCATTACACATAACGCATTTATTGCAGAGCATTATATATATTATAAATATATAAATATATATAATATAAATATGTGAATATAAATATAAATATATATAAATATAAATATAAATATAAATATAAATATAAATATAAATATAAATATAAATATAAATAAAATATAATAAATAAATAAATAAATAAATAAATAAATATAAATAAATATAAATATAAATATATATATATATAATATATATATATATATATATATATATATATATATATATATATATATATATATATATATATATATATATATATAATAGTTTCAAATTGACTATTCTTGACATTGCAGAGGGTAATTTTGCAACTGTGCTGCGATTGGCGAACAAATATCAGGTGGCACCATTGGTCGAATCGTGTGAGCAATTCATCCTCAACGAGATCGATCTTCAGTAAGTCTACGATGAACTCTGCAAAAAAACTGCATAGAGATATGAAATGACTGCATTTGCTTCATATGTGGTAGTCGTTGCATTCCCTACTTCTTAGTGGATTTTCAATTTCGGTCGATATTTTGACCAGTTCTGGTAATTTCTTTTTCGCTTCAATGGAATTTTTCATCGTTCTTAGTTTTATTAGAATACCAACGTTATATAAGACAGTAGGTGTGAAGTTATCCCTCCGAAATGATTCAGCAATAACCGAAGTATTATTTAAAATCAGGCAAGTTGTCTGTTCATCGGGCTCACTTCATCGACAATAACGTTCCTTCCCATCGTGTCGCGACTGCTTCACGATTGCAGTAGAAGTCTCATTTGGGTCGATATATGGCGCCTAAATTTATTAAGTATTAGGCCACTTCGATAATGCCATGCACTTATTAGCTAGAGATGAAAAGAATCGAGATGCTTCACTTCAGCTATATTTGTTGCTTCATTGTCTCCGTTGCTGGTAATTGTATCGCATCGTTGCAGCTGCTTTTATTAGCCCGGCGATTTGAAAATGCCACACTGACTTTATATTCTTGGTGGTGACCTAATGCTATTTGTTGTGATGTTACCTCACAGCATTCTCCCGAAACAACTTTTCTCTGAGATTTACGACGCTCTGGTTGGAGAACTATGAAGGTTCCGATCTAGTTGACTTCTGGTAGAAGCACTATGAACCATTACGTTCGCATAAGCAGGAAGAGGGAAATTACCGCTTCATCGCTCCAACCATTACGCTTGTGGTTAGCCAAGAGCGGCATGGGCGCGAAGCGTTCAACGTATACCGAGCCCGAAACCACCGAGAGCTCCTAAGAGCTCCTAAGGGCGCCGATCGTTCTCGCTGGGATGAGCATGAAGAGCATGTACTGATCGGAGCATAAGTTCCTGTAGTAGTTATAGAAGTGACAGCGACAGCAAACAAGCTTGTTAAACGAATAATTCCAAGGAAATCAGAGCATTTTCGAGGAAAAGTTAAAAACATTGTTGAAAGACGGGCAAAATTCCACCCATGCAAACGAAATGACAATTGGATTTTGCATTCAGTTGATTTTTTGCATCAAGGACTAGTTGATGAATGTTTCAGACTTTTAAAGCCAGATCAAGTGCTGACCTTGCTGCTGGCTGCTAACGAATTCCATCTGAAGAAAGAGGTAGTTGTGAAGCTAATCCTGCGACTGGCGTCCGAGGAAAAGACCACTTTCAATCGACTGAAACTTAGTCGATTTCTTCCATCTCAGGTGTTACAACTTTCGCTTTTCTTACGTTTCGTTTACCTAAAGATCACACTATAAAATATGACATAAGTACAATGATTCCATCATAGCTACTTGCTGAGATTGGTGAACATATGCGAACTTGCATTGATGACAGGTAATTGCGCTCCCGAACATTTTGTAGATGTACAGTTCGCGGTCGTTTTTCGTTCTTCAGTTTCCTAGATGGCTTGTTGAACCAGTTTTGAAAAAGCTTCCCTTATAAAACTCACATTCATTTCATTTTTATGGACTGTTTTTATATGGCGATATTCTCGATGAGCTCTGAGTGACCAGTTTTTCAAACAAAGGCGGCAGTATTCCAAAAGAACCTCTTCAAGGCCGAACAATCGACAAATATATGCGCAGATATCCAAAGACCATGCTTATAAATGTTTTGATTCATATGTTTTCGACGAATCATCTTACACAGCAGAATTAGTTGAACAAAACTTTCACCATATGCGTACAGCGCTTTCCATTCCACCAAAATAAAGTACGCTTCGCTGCTATTGCAGTAATAGCATTATGAAATTCGGCTGAATTCAACTGGTATGTGATTCTGTAACCTTACATCCTTGAGTGAGCTTCAGCAAAATTGAGAGTTGCAGTATTTTTGATCGTTGAATGGTAAAACGAAAAGGTTTAGAGGAACTGAATCTCAGGACCACAACTGATACATGCAGAATAGGCAGTATAGGGTGACTATTTTAGCAGTTAGAGAGTAAGAGACGATGAACGGGCAAAATCGAAGGAAGTCTGCGTTTTGATGAGCTACGATATTGAGTAGAAATGTGAGGCAGCTGGAGGTTGTCATGAATGCACATCGACATCTAAATGGAAGTGAGGGACGCGTTGTTTGACAGGTTATATGAACGCGAGACGCTCTCCGAGTGACAATCGTAATCTCTCTTACTCTTTCAATCAGATCCCCGTCAAACTTTCAGTGACGTTTGCCCATCCACCTTTCCTTTTCTCCGTCATGTATTCGGCTATAATTCAAATGCAGTGCATATACACTAAGCATCAAACGAATTGTGTAATAACTGTACAAGTATTTTAGTGTGACGCTCACTTTTCCGTTCGCATCTATTGCTTAGTTTCGCATCTTCAAATGAAGGTTCTTAAGATTTCACTGCTGCATAGACAAATAGACAGTTAGCTGTCTTCATATATCCTCATATAAGATCTCCATTTGAGAAATTTCTGATGAGAGCCAAAACTAATCGGTCGAACAAAGTAAATAAAGAAAACGCGAACTTCATAAGTTTTATTGCGAAAGTTGGCGAAACTGAAGCCAGAAACAGCAAATGGTAAGATCTTTCTTTCACTTTGGCAGGCCTATTCGATTTTTTGCTGATATTTTATCGCCTAGAGGACAGAAGCATATCTGCAGCACTGCATCTAGAACTAAAGCCAGTATCACACTCACAAACTCCTATTTCCTGTACTCCACTCCTTCCCCCCTCCTCCACACCTCGCTGTTCTGGAAAATTCGACCCGCTGTGCGCGTGAAGTTTTCTGTGATGCAGTGCCATTTTGGAACACTAGAATGCAACCGGCAAATAAGCCTTAAAGGTGTCATTTTCAGTTGTACGGGGCAGTGATAGGTGCCAGCTTGAGCTTGTCGCAAGCTCGTGAGATCGAGACGATGAATTCGCATTTATTCAAGATGGAACGCTATCGAACGCAATATAAACGTGCCGCATGTGATATGTGCAAAAAAATCACTAACGCTGCATACTGTGAAGGTTTGTATGGAAATTTCGCTATTTCATTCGCCTTTGCAAAGCGTTTTTTTTTGCACAACGTTCACAATTTTTGTACTGACTAACTCTAGGCACTTTACGACAGTGTGCCATTGGTCTTTTCTAAAGTGACGCTGAAGATTGGTGAATATTTCAAATGTTGGTTTGCTTTAAAAAATTATTGGAGAACTATCGTCTGTGTGATGGAAAGGCTAAAGTTATTTTTAAAAAACTTCCTCTTCGGATTACTGTCGTTGTTGGATTGCTCATGGGCTATTTTTCATTACGCCATTGTTAGATTTCATCGAAACACGCATTTGATCAGTTCTTCACATCAAAAACAAGAGATGCTTTTTCTTCTTGAAATGCTTCAAAATTAACGCCACAACTTTTCTCGCCTTTTGAAGTGGACCACTGAATGGAAATGATAAAATCATTGCATATCCTGTTTCGTTTTATAGTTCGCTATATTTGCCAAAAAAAGTTGACGAAAATGGCGACTACAGAAAATTTCGATCTAGTTTTGTCTTTCCTTATATTGCATAGAAAATGAACAGGAGCGTTTTGATAAGACGTATCATTTCAAAAATTCATTCAAATTCTTTTCTGAAATTTTGTTCAAATTCTTTCCCCACAAATTCAAGGGAGTCACAAAATTTCAGTATTCTTTTATGTTGAACGGCTCAAAATTGCTATTCGAACTCAATTTCATATTATATGGCACGAGGCTTTTTTTCTCCCTGGCGCGCTGCATTGAAACGAGTAAAAAAAAGTTTTCAGGTTGCAAGCATGTGTTATGTGAGATGCATTGGAAGACAAATAAGTGCAGCAGTGATTACGGCACTAGAATGTTAAGCGAATTGCGTGCAAATATTGTGGATCTGGAATGGGAATGATCTGATCAGCAACTCAAACTCTTGTCTATTATAACGCTGCATTGATTGTGCTTACGTTCAGAAACTATCTATGCGTTTCTACTCTGATATCATTCGTCTAAAAGGGCTTAGAAAGCAACGCTGAGTGAGTTGTAATATTGTATGAGTTTAAGCGTCGAAATTTCTATAACTGAGAAAGTGTTTACTGTGGAAGCTACAGGTTTCTTTTCTAAAAGCTATTGATATTGATTATGATTATGAAGAGAGTGAAGTTCCTGCTGTCCTACGATAAGCCTATTGGTGTAGCCGCGCAACTCTCTCAACCTTCAGCGATTAGGACACCGCTTTGAACTTTTTTCGCCAGCAGGACTTTCCACTTCACGATCTTCTGGAGTCAGTTGTTCTTTGAATTCTAGTGCTCTTTTAACTGATTGCAATTATTGTTTTCAGATTGCAAATGCATTATATTTCTATTCGATAATTCATACTCTCTTTGGCCATATGAACGCATTAAAAAATGCGTTCATTTGTGCATTATTTTTCTCATTCATGAACGATCATTTGCTTCATGCAATTGTATTGTTACTTGTGAAGATTTTAAGAGTTCTATATTCTAATCAATGATATTGTGTTCGAATAATAGGTCGTTGCATGTCTAGATTTGAAATCATCTGCTATCTACATTCGGTATTTTTGAAAACTCTATAAACTTTTGCCATTTTTAAAAATGATTTCATCTGGGAACTGTCTTATGCAATATTTCTATGTCACTTTCATCAGGGTATTAATGTACACTACTGATATTTGTTACGGCAATAGTTTGCACAAAGTCAAGCTTGTTCATCGTGAAATAAACTATGGATAAACGTATTCAGAAAGCCCGACAACTGAACTGCCTGTAAATATTAAATTTATTATCGAAGCTTAAAAGTTGCCTTCTAAGCAAACGATTTAATCTTTTATTTTTGTTGGCAATGATCGTAACGGCTAGTCTTTCCTCATTGCAGGAAATAATTCGAAGCGTTTCATGCGTGCTTCTCAAGAGAATCCATTTTTTAGGGAAGCTAGTTGTATTTCAGAAACTGCGTGCCCCTTGACGCCAACTCTAAAGCTCATCGATACATCACAGTCATCGTAGAAAAAAAAAGAGTGCTGAATATGTGCATACCTTGTTGGCATATAGGGAACTCTATCTCCAGCTCTTTGAAGAATTTACGCATCAAATTCAAGGACGTTGATTGTTCCAAAAGGACGATAGTGTCTGCAAATCTCCAAGCGGCGAAACCGAATTGATGTCGCCATATCTCTCTTAATTTTTATGTTGAAAGAAAAATCTTATGATTCATAACTTAGACGATACTGACACTTGCACTCGAAATTTGCAAAAAAACCGTAAGGAAATTGTTCCTAGCGTCGTCGGTGCAATTTGTGCAAGCTCTTAGCAAGCTTTTCGTGCCAACGATATTCTCTAAAATTGCCACTACATTTAGTCTCATACGACCAATTCCAAAAGTCATCAGCCCTCTCTTCCACCAAAAGTGCGTCGCTTACTGCAGTTGACCACAGCTCTGCTGGCGCAACGCCGATCGCCGTTATCTCCTTCGCAATTTAATCGATGCAAGACTACGAAAAAGGCTGCACGTGAAATTCCAGCTTATCAAGCGTGCCTACAAATAGTGAATCTCCGTTGGAATATAGATAATGTATCAGCAAGTAGTGATGTCTGTTTCGATAACGGCATTAAGACTAAACAAATTACCATGAAACATCCACATCTTTAAAGCACTCACTGTTATAGAAGCATATTTTTATCGAATTATTTATAGAAGCATACTTTTATTGAATTATTTCGATGGTTACATGTTACAAGGTGCAAACATTCTGAATTTTTGAACTCAAGCTGATTTCACTGCACAAATTTTGCAAACCATGAGGTTGAATCCGCTTTTCAATGCGGTTTTCGATATCGATTCAAACGAGCATGCAATTGATTTTGGTCCCGGGGTACTCTGCGAAATCATTAGCAAATACGCTAATCGAAACACGATTATCTTTCTAAACACATACCTCCCCGAAACGATTTTCCGAACTGCTTTTGTGAATACTCCGAATACGGTTTCAGCAACTCTCATTTTAACAGTAATTCACAAACGTGAATCAGCGAGATTTTTAAGTGGTGATGCAGACAAAACGAGCACCAAGCGGTTAAAACAGCTTGCTTTTTAAGTGAATTGAAGCATTTATGCATTGTTAAATCGACGAAGGAATTATAAGAAGAAGGTTATTTGCTCAAATTGTCAGGCACTTGTGGTTTTTGCAGGAATTTATGAGGAAATTGTTGTTGAAGTAAACATTGTTTGTTGTATCGTAAGGACTCGAATGCTGTAAACACGGAAAAGCAAAATAGTGACAGGCGTCCTGAATGGGTCTAGCAGTGTGCGTTCGAGACGAATATATTATTATATTATAATTTTTCCGATCGCAACCTATGGATGAAGACGAGATTTCTGTACAGATTCCCAAGCATATTACACTCAAAGAAGGTCGGTAACATCATGTCTGCTGTTTCGTGCATCGGAACTGAAATCGGCGATCAGCAAAGTCAATTCGGAGACTCGCCTTTGTGCCTCATTCAGATCGTGCCGTAAGAAGTCGGATTTGCGACGCTCCTCTAGCACCGCCTCCTGCAATTGCCTAGCTACACTTTTCGAAACTTGAATTTTCTTTAGAACATCTGCATGCAACGCTGCACGGACATTCGTTTTTATTCTGAAATATGTGCACGCATTTACATTCGTTCGCTAGAGAATAACGGTGTATGGTACTCTACGGACTCGTATTAGTTGCATGCCAAAAATTAATATGTTAGAAGTTATGCTTTTTAACTTACTACAACTTAAAACAAACTGAATCGTTGATTGTTCATCTCCAAGTTGGCTGAACTTTGTGATCCTGGCTTGCCTTGCTCAAAGTCCAATCATTTCAAAAAAAAAAAAAAAACAATGTTCTTCTGACTTTCACTGAAGGATACGGGTGCTTGTAACGTAAAACAACTGTCAATCTCCAAAGAGCTGTCCTTGATAAAACTTTTTTTCGGCGCTCAGAACGATGCCGTGTCTTTTGGAATTTTCAGACAACCAATGCTCGTCATCCCATCGTATATTACCCACTCTTCCTATCCGCATTAAACGTTTCATTTATTGAGTGAAATGCCAAATTCGGCAATAGGCATCTGATTCGTAATAGGAATGGATTTATTCGATTTGGATTCTTCATGAACGAGCACGTTCTATGGGTAACCATAAACATGCAGATACATAAAGCTGTAATTGTTATTTAGTGCATCGCCTTTATGGAGCAACCATCGATGTTAATTCGAGCAGCGGGCATTGACAATACCTCAAAGATGGAATTTCATTGAAAATACGCCCTTAAGCATCAAGGATCAATATGCGCGCATCGGATATAACCTGAAATTTACTTCATCTGAAACCACGTTACTGAAACGATAAACAACTGAGGGTGCATTGAATGAATCGCCCAGATAACTTCGTTTATGCTCGATGTGCTGTTGCGTGGTTTCATTCGACGAAAGCTTGTATGAATGATAAGCAGAACAGGGCAGAATGCAAGACAGGGGACAGTAACCAAAAGAGATAAAGCATTCACGATCGCCACTGAAGCAACAACATTCATTTCCTCTAGTGTTAGGAAATTACTTCTCATGCTCGATACATTCTCCAGAAGATGATAGGCGAAATGAATCCACGTAACAAGATCGAAATGTGACGATAAGACCTTCGTCAAGAGTAGTCTGGTACAGCAAGAATAGCAAGAAGAAAAGTGCACGAAAAAGCTAGGATGACGACAGCACCTTAGTCGGCAACAATCTCGTCCAGCTCTTCTGTGATTTATGAAGACAATTTTTAAAAAAAAACTCTTCGCAGTCAATAAACAGAAGAATAAAAATAAGAATGAAGAAAATGTGAGCACAATGCAAATGCAAATGTGCAAATCTGGGCACTCTAGTTGATCATATCATCCGGACATATTATATATGGAAGATTTTTTTCGAATAGAAACCCATAAAATGCTTTATTCTGCTAACGTTTATAATAGCGTTGATCAGATATACTATGTTTTGGCATAATCCAGAACTTAGAAACAATCAAAAATGAATGTGAACATTGCAAAAATTGATTTTTTTTTCCTTTTTTTTTGCTGAGGAAATCAATCATAATTAGATGCACTAAGTGAAATCAATGAAAAACAATAACACAGCATGCACGATTATTTAGTCGATGTGCACCAATGACTTTACTGAACATACAATATGATAGGAATGTTCCATGGAAATAGGATAGAAAATTGAATAGTAAGTGCAGCACTCAAAGAAGCTCCGATCGAACGCTAATAATACTGCATTGCCGGGAATATCATTTTGAAATTGTTATCTGAAAGAATGGAATTGATAACTGTTTTCGTTGCTTAGCGTTTCATAAAAATTGACGAAGTGAATGAATTGATAAATAACCACTCCCCCCCCCCCCCCCCCTTCCCACTTCCTCTTCCTTTTCATAACTTCATTAAAATGCAAAATTGTTCAGTGAAGTTTTGATGAAAATGAACAAAGAACTCGAAACGTGATTACTTTGAAAGGAAATACTTTCCTCATATATCACATAATTTCCTTCATTAGGGGATGGATAAATCATTTATTGCGTAATTGCTGTAAAAGTTGAAAAACTGATAACGAAACAGTTGAAAAGAGGATAAGTTTCTATGGTCATGAAAATGCCCGCATCGACTAATGCCTTCTATGAAAAATGCACAGCTATATTTAAAAGATCATGCATTTATCCATGAATCACGATTAACTTCAGGTAGCACAGGAAATGAAGTACCCAATTCAAGCACGAAATGCACCAAAAATAACCCATTAGCTCGTACGCAATTCAATCACTCGGCATGCACGCAATACACCAGCAAGAATAAAATCAAGAAAACGCGAACGATCCACGTAAGTGGACGACGCAAATATAACGAAATTGATTGTTAAATACAACACCCATGATGAACAATTTTGGCGATCAGCGTGCAAAGATTTCTGCTTTTCCCAAATTGTTGATGGCAACATTAGCTCTTTCCCGTTACGAAACGAAGCTGCAATCACATTTGAGTGAAACCTATACAACTGGATAACACTAGCTGCTTAAAGGTGGAGATCTTCACGGGCGCTTAGTATAGAGCTTTCACAGCATGTGGCGAAAGTAGTGCATTATGTAATGGCATCGCTATTGACATGTTATCACATGCATTGTGCACATAAATACCCATAAATATGTTTATGAAATCGAATCCGATCCATCCGAATACCACTCTCATCACCATTCATAACATCACACTCGACAGCACAAAAGAAGATTGCGACTAACTGTGGAATTTCCGACAAGAGGGTCTGGTAAATCAAACCAATTTAACACTGTAAACTTAAACCAATTTTTGTGTTACCGCCGACAAAGTAGCAGGTTTTTTTGAAATCATGCTCGGCCTTTAGGACGACCTGAAGCCTGCAAATTGGTCAGCGCCTATGCAGGGTGATAGAGACAATCTGGCCCGCTTTTTAAACAAGACCTTGGAAGCACACAAACTTGGACCAGCGAAAGAGGCATGAAAGTGAGGCTCAGTTTACGTCACTGCAAATGATGCATCGATCCCGACTACAGCTGCGTGCCTGCTTTCAGTAGCCTGCCCATTCAGAAGACCACACGCGAAGAAAAGTTGTAGACTGCCGCATCTACCCAACACAACTTCTATTATCAAATCCAAATTTCGGGGAACTAATTTTTGATGCCTGCTCATTCAAAGACGCCCCCGAAAGCAATATACCCGATATAGAAAGAAAATTGTGTGCCAAAGCAATTTCCACTTGTCATTCATTTCCCCTACCTTATCATATAAGCTCGAAGATTTTTAGGTTTAAAAATTGAGGGAGAAACTTCTGTTGTGTGCACAGTGATGGTGGGCAGATTAGTCAGCAACGATTAAAACAGTCGAAAGCGAGCAACAAGAGAGCAACATCTGCATCATGCGCAATGTGATGATTTAAACAAGTTACTGCTTATTGCCAGCCCTGGTGGAACGAATAAATGAACCGAGGAATGTACCGCCACATTACTTACCCACACCGACGGGTAACTGCATGGACAGGAAGTGCAGTTTTGCCATCTCGGTGCTTATGCTATTCTTTTCTTTGTAAAACGGATGCATTACCCCCTCCCCCTCAACTCTCACCCCAGCAAACCATAAAATATTGCCGAAAATCCTGCCCGATATTTTCACAGGATTCAAATTACTTAAAAAATAAAATTCTGTAAAAATACAAGTAGGTTCAGATGCAATCATATGCGTAAGTGAATCAAGCGCCAATTTAAGCATGCTATCAAATCCCTTTCCTCCTCTCCTTACAAAAAATTGGTGTGACTTAATATCAATATTCCCTAAGCGAATCGAAGCGTCATTACCGCTGCCCACAAAAGACAAATGAAGCGCACGGTGCTGCACAAACGAATGTGCTCCTATGATCGGAAACATCAGATAATATTTATGGCAGAATGCATGAAGGCGTCAAGCCTTTGCGTTGGCGATGTCGATGAAATGTTTCACTGCTAGGGAAACCAATTTGGCTTAACTATTCTCTCCCTTGGCACAAAGAAAGACAACCAATAGTGGCGCTTTACGAACTGTCTCATCACTAGAAACGAGATTTGCAATTACGCTCTACGTAATTTCAGTCCCACCTATTATCTATTCAATATATTTCGACGAAGCAATAAATGTTTGAGGCAGAGGAGGGCATGCACAATAACAAAGAACCATCAGATGGGAAAATGCCCGACGAAAGGAGGTACTAAATTGAACGTCCCAAAAAAAAGCGGCGAAGCATAACTCTTCTCAGCTTCACAATAATCTAAATGTAATTGAACGTATATTGATGAAAGTGATCGTTTCAAAACAGATCACACTCAAATGAACACATCCTAAAACTCTCTGCCAACTAGATTGTCTCCTCTGAATTCTGCACAAAAAAGTTCAACGCCAAGTTCTTTATGAGGGACAATTTACCTGTGCGGACAATTTTCGGAGCAAAAAATTTTCCCAATCTTTATTTCATGGGCACAAGTATTCTGCTTAGCAATAAAATTCTATAATCAAGCACAAAATGAGGTTCACTGAGTAATTCTGAAATCTTCGACGGTTCTGACGACAAGGCAGGTTCTCAAGCCAGGAAATGCTAGCGAATATTAGACTCAGTAAAAGAAGTTCAACTGGAACAAACTTAAATGCGAACGTAACTAAACGTAATATTCGACCTACGGTTAGTTGCTCTCACAGCGAATTCATACGAAACGATGATCTTCATCTGCTGCAAAAGTGGTTATAGCGCATTTACTTTTAATGAATACGATAATTTTGTTTCCCGGAGTTAACATAAAACAAAGCTGTGTACCACTTTATGATCCCGTCCCCAAATGAAAACACTTTTCTTTCAATACAGAATCTGAATGCAATGGACAATTTGCTTTCTCGTCATATTCGTCCATTAGCAAACTTGTTTATATTGGTCACGATGCTCGACATTCACCTTTGCCAGCTCAATAAGGAATGACTGCGTAACAAAGCCACGTAAATGTTGACTAATTGAAATTTGCCCCTTGAATCATGAGAATGCAAGAAACGTGAGCTGTCTTTAAAGAGTGGTATATATTTACAATGTGTAGTTGTTCTATCGCTTTTATATTTGTCAACGCAAACGCGCTTTTAACAATGCAAAGAAAGCAATTTATGGCGCGATACATTACTGCAAAAATATTTGAAAGCCTCACATAAGCAGTAAGCGAAAGAAGATCGTGGAAAGTTGATAGGCTACAACAACAGGATAGCCACAACCCTCATCGAGACGATGGCCAAGTTCAGCTGCCTTAATGCGCCCGAGTGCAGTGTAAATCAGCAGATATGTTGTTAGTAGCGTTAGATTGCATTTCCATGCATGGCAAACAGGTTTGAGCATAGTGGACGTGATTGTTTTAGCTTCCAAATAAGACTTTGCAGCAATCGTGTCATGAGTCCATTAAGAAATGCGGAAACACGAGGAAACGTCCCGCTCAAAACCGCTTACTGTAGTGCAAGTGAAGCGAAACTGAAATGTGTTGAGTGGCAAACTCAGAATCGTATGTTTGCCCTTACGTAAGGCACTCTGACCTGAATTTTTGCCTCCATATGATCCAGTGAGCGTTTCAGTTCGTTTCGAGTTGCAATTGCCTCCGCTGCTCTGAAAAAAAAACTTCAAACTTTATTTTTGGATCAGATCATAGAATGTCGAAAATTTTCAAACGTCAGCTTCGATACTGTTTCGTTCATCATCGATGTGCAACTAACTCAACAGATGAACAAAACTAATACAACAAATCACGCACTGACGGGTGCAGCTTTTGTGGATTGCAACTGCAGTCAGTTTTCGTTAGCTGTGCTTGTGTGCATCTCCTCCAAATGGGTTACATACTGTCACACTGACACATACTAGCAGTTTCAACTGAATCTTTAAGCAAAATTATGGTTTTATCAATTTGGATAATGCACCTAAAAACTGGCACGAATAGGGGTGGGAGAGAACGATGAGCATAGAGAGCAAAATCAATCAACATATAGCTTTCAGTCGAAGTTTTCACTAAGTTCAGATCCAATCTCAGGCCAAATCATAATATTTTTCGTAAATCTTTCTCAGCAATGCAACGATCAGGTTGAGACTGAAAAAGGTGATGTCAATTTGTTCTGTTGATTACAGCTGAACAAATTACGCCAAGACTAGAACAATACGATGGACTGACTATAGAAGCATACGGCTACTGGTAAGTTTCTTTCCACTGAATGCCGTTGAATAATATTCAGTCGTTTTTTGCTGAAATGCTGCCAAACTGTTATGGTGCTGATGATGTCATAAATTAAGCGCACTAATGAAAGAACTCAAATTGACAGTTAGTCGCCTTCTCTGGCATTTATAGTTTATAATACTACTTCATAATTACAATAACTACTCAGGTGAAAAGATGAGCGAAGTGACCCTTGTTGCAAAAAAAAAAAAACAACTTAGTTTCGCAGCGTAACTCTTCAATTTATATGTGTCCAATTCTCAGACTAAAAAATTAATAGCTCTGTTTACATCGTTGCGATGACGATGCAAAATCAACGAATTGTGCACTCTCGATTGCACTAAATAAAGGGCGAATGCAGCAACATGATGAAACGTCCTGTTGCTTTAATCGGCCCAATACATATAATGCCCACGAGGATTGACAAACTATGAGATGATGATGAGCTTAAGTTGAGTAGGCTTCAAAAGGCGTTTGAGAAGCTCAAACAGCCATATCTTCAATGAGAAATTGGCATGATTCTTGCGCTTTCACATCATAAATATGCTGATCTATGAGTTTAGAAGTTGGAGAATGCCGTAAGTTAGAAAAGAAAGCTGATCTAAAGCATTTAGTGACGGCTGCCGCTATGAGGAATTACTAACTGCAGATGGTATTATCAGAATAGTCTTTCATTATAATTGCAGTGAACGTGAGAACGTTTGTCGAATATTAGTAAGTAGCAATAAAACTTCAAAGCAAAAGGAAGTAATGTCAAGTCCTTATTCCAATAACAACTGTCCTGAACGGAAGTGAGCATAGAGATGAGAATGATTGCTTAAAACATTAGTGGAAAGTTTCCTGAAGCGCAGCTTTCAAGTTTCTATTCTGACGAACGTTGCTTCTCTTTTGCCAAACGGCTTCAACTCTACCGAGAATAATTAATAAAAATTCAACTAGATGAACCGCAACATGATTCCACATGAAAGTACACGAAAGATTATTGCAAAAAGTCAGAATTATTCTTGCGGGCTGTCTGAAAACTACTACTTGGACCCATCAACGTGCTGAATAGAATCCACTAAGCGCTGATAAGAGCTTCTAAGCATAAATGATCCATTCTTGCATTTACTGCGCCGTATCATTTCAGTTATCACAGTTGCTGAACAGAATAGCACAATAAAATTGCAAACAATGACGTTAAGCGAGTGGAAAATGTTTTAAAGGATCGAATAAATCGCCCATAGTGGACCTGTGCTCACTATTTGTCGCCTCTTTAGTTAATGAATGAACCATTCGCGTTAGTTCGGCCACTTTATTTTCGCTTGCCATTAGTTCACTCCTCAACGCTTCCCTCTGCAAAATTGAATTGCATCCAATCTAATCAAGAAAATAAATGAATGAAAGCAAAAATAGGTAATTCGTGAATTGCTGAGCACAAAAATGATCAAGTTCAACACTAATTCTGCGGGTACGATGCTGTGACATTCAATAAATAAACTAATGGCGTTGGACAAGAAAAATCTTATAAAATGTGATTTGTCAACAAAAGTATGAAATTCTGCTGCTAAATGATCATTTGCGATATTATCACGAAACCCTACAGAGCATCTCACTGGAACATCAAAGGTGTACATAATAAAATCATGAGCAAAGGCATTGAAGACCTTAGGCTTTCCTTATGGAGAATTTAATGGAAACTATGAAAGCATTAAGAACGTTGCCGATTTTCTTATCTACACCAAAGATCTAGACCTAAGCGGCTACATATTGCTTGTAAACAAAAGCGCCGGGAGAGTCCTAGAACTAAAATCCTATCAGAACAAGCAGGAAAAGTCAACAACAATGATGCCACAGAATATGGAGATGCAAAAAGATATGGTTGCGATCGTTTAAAGGGGATCACTATAAACGACAAGGATGGGAAGGTTGAGGCAACATCAAAAATCTACAAAACGGCATCAAACTAGATTTTATAATGAAAGTGCCAACCTCTTTCTGCCAGTTTAATACATCATCCGCACTGCTTATATTACCACCAGCTGGAGTAATCCTCGTTTCGACAGTAATATCACCACCTCCATCACCCGCATCCCTAAACAATTTCTTTTTGTTCGAGAAGCTTGCATCTGCAATAATCCAAGCAGTATCGATTTCATCGAAAGCAACTATGTTCTCCAGGAAAACTGAAATTATGATGCCATCCTACTGGTAGCACCGCTATGGTCGTAAAAGCTTGCCTTTCTTAGGTGATGATAGGAAGACCTGTCAAACAGAGGAAAATCATCTCTCTGCATGACTTTGCTCAAGGACATTAACACGTGGTTGAAAGAAAGGCAGAATTCACTTTTGCTAGCACATTTTTTCAAACAGCTGCCATCGGCATTGCAGATCTGATTCAAGGAGACTACAGTAACAGGTGCAGTGGATAGATTTAGTTCAGAATCAGAAAAAAAATTGAACGTTTTAGAGAAATGTTCACTTCGAAAGAATGGATTCCGCAATAAACAAGAAAATGATGCAAAAGTAAAGAAAGGATGATTGTGATAAAGAGATTAAGAACCTCTTTATAAGTGTTTTCGTGTTCTCGGCAACAACCTCCGTATAAATCTGATTCAGTTGATTGTATTTTTCTTCCATTTCTTTCATGTCGCTTTCAAGTTTTTCATTTTTCGTCCTTAATGATGCCAACGATTCGGACATTTTCACATAGGAAAGTATTTCCTCATCATCCTGTAATTTCAGCAACATCAACTTTGAAACGTTTATATTCATTGGATGAATCACTCTGCAAATAATATTTTTCTGCATAAATCAAACGGAAATGCAAAATTTAACAATTATGTTTTAACGCCTGCCGGCAAAGGACTTACGCCATATCAGCAGAGACAAGGATCTCAGGGAATTGTTATTGATTATTGGCCGACATTCTCACTACTTTTTTAGCCATCGCTGATTTGTTTACAATTTCGAATGTGACTCACAAAAATTAATTGCAACACATAAAAAGCGAATGTTCCACGCAAATACGCTTTACGGGTCAGGTGAAAGCAATATTTGCATATATCCTTTGACAGAGGGCAGCCGATCCTCTTAACAAGAATGGATAGAATCGTGAGGATGAGCTGTACTCGGTAAGAAAATAAAGGTCTAATCCATTGCTAACAGCAGATCATTGTCAGTAGCCCTTTCACGCTTGCCATTGAGTTAATTTGTTTCAATATGCCCACAGCGATAAGATGAATACCATCCGTCGCACTGTTCTTCTGTCATTTCATCGGATTTGAAAGACGAAGAAACACTGCATTTGAGGGCCCTTTCGTGTACAAGTGTACTTCTGCGCATCATTCTCGACGCGCATCCTAAACGGTAAATTCAAACTTATGAAACTACAAATCGCTTTTGCGGTCCCACAGGATTTCCCGTGCAGCCGCGCTGAGTGACGGAAATCTAATTTATGGTATGACCGTTACATCGAGGAAGGGGAATGTGGGGATGAAAGGGCTAGAAATCTAGTCATAATGTGACTGATTATGAGATCGCTGACTTGCGACAAAGATACGAAGAAACAGGAAGTGATGAAAAATATTTACAAAATGTGATCTTATGATCTTGCTTCAGAAAACGTTACGCAACATCGAAAACTTGATAACAAAATCGCCGATATGTAAATTAAAGAGATAGATATTGTATAGCAGGAAAAACACCCACCATTAAACAAGAATTTAAGGAATGAAAGGATCTCTACAATTGGAGGCGATCTTCTGAAACACCAACCCAATTGCATTTTGCTTGATTAATAGATAAATAAGCTCTAAATTAACTAAAAGTTCGCACGTTTAAAAAACGCATTCGAATTTAATAATGGAGAATCGCACCGATGAAATTGGTAAGAAGTGTATTTTTCGTTTCTGCCAATATCGAGACCTAGCTCTCGAGTAAAGGGACGAGTATCGAGTATGAACCAATTTCAAGACTCAAAAAGTTCGGAGCTACATGAACTTCAACTACTGACCTACTATGTTATGTTTTATTGACACAACTGTGGCCAGCGTTTCAAAAAAATTGGACTTCCGCTAGAATAAATGTGCTCTCAATGCTTAAAATTTTGTGGAGGAGGCATGTTTAAACCGTTATCCTCCTCTCTTTTGCTTTATTTTTACTAGACTATGAGTCGGATTTCCGGTGAATTCTATCCACATCTATAGCAACTACCTAACTTTAAGGAAACCTGTTCTGAGGAGTTGACCTTGCAATCGCCAAGAATTGCCATTCGATAAATTTGGAAGAGATGGGACTGTCAAGTCGCGAAGAGATGTAATAGGAAGTGCCAAAAAATCACCTTCCACCTTCAGAAAGTAAGTTAACCCGTAAGTGGCTCTTATCAAGAGATTTTCTTCTAAAAAAGGTTAGACAACCAAATTTCAGGACTGCAGGTTGAAGCTGCAGCATAAAACAATATAGGCGGACAGAGAGTAATGAAAAAGCATATAAACGAGTTGGCATTATTTATTAGCCCTATGCCACTAGTAAACTCCATGGGGCCAACTCTGGCTCTACTCGATAAACGCCTTTACGCTTGCATGGGTGCCTAATAAATCAATTACTGCATACACAGCTAGGTGTGAGGAAGCTCCGAACGTTAACGAAAAACAACAGCTTGCTCCCGCTCCACCCTCTCTACATCTAAACCATGTTTCCGAAACTATTTCGCATAGAACAGCTATAATAATGACAGAAACTGTGGAAGTCACTTCAACTAAAAAAACTGCGTCTGTTCTATGTTGCACTCTATCAGTCAAAAGCAGAAATCTGCGCAAAGCACGAGAGAAAGCGTCCTGAAAAATTGCTCAAATCACACAAAGTGTTCCCTCTTGAAGTTGGACAAACCATCTGAGTTGAAACGGAACTAATGTATTTCAGGATTTAGAAACACGGAAAACTTGAGCCAATATTAACAGGAAGTGTCCCACTCTTCACCACAAATATTTACGTTGACTCCAGTGATATGTAGAAAAAAAACGGCTCTCGCCAAAACGTTGCAAAGAACAGCTGCCCCACAAGAAGCTCGCAAAAGCGTTCCACTTTTGCTATCGCAAAAAAGGAAACCTGCTTCAAACGAAAAACAAATTAATCAATTGGTGAGTTGCACTACCGTAATTTCGCGTATTTCAGCTAGCGGTTTCAGTTTTTCAATACGAGATTCCATATCTTCGATGGTGCCTTTAGCAGCTTCGACTTCCACTGTGAGTTCAGCGACCTTTGCAGCTGAAGCTTCTCTTTCTGTCTCGGACTCGGTAAGCCTGTAGACTCCAATTAATAATGAATAGAATGATATCGGTAAAACCTCCTTCTTAAAGAGAAGGAAAGAAATAGTGAAGATAACCTATAGATGTTTTCCATATAATACCTCCACTATCGTAAAATTGCTTGAAATGAAGTTTGAAATTGGCAATATGCAATTTAATCTTGCAATTTAATGTTCAATTGGCAATATGCAATTTAATTGCAATTTAATCGATCAAATGGCAATATGCAATTTAATCTACTCTCTTGTTTGAAATTGGCAATATGCAATTTAATCTTACAAAATAGGAGAAAAATGTTCAATCTAATCTGTCCAAAGTTTCCAGCGAAAAGATTTCTACACAAATAAGAGCATATAAAAAGGAAACCTTTTTAAAATATCACTGATTTCGGCTTTTTGTTTTGCGATCATCTCGTCGGCATCTAACAACCGTTTCGTTAATTCGTTCACCTGAAATATAATATACCTGAAGGTATTAGGCATTAAATGTTTAGAAAAATCTAATGGATTCGATCAACTATCAACGTTTACACATCTCTCAATAAGCCTTCAACTTTACTCCTTACTCATCTCTTTGAATGGTGACAGTTTACGCATTTTCTAATACTACGAAGTATATGAATGCTGAGAGCACCATTTGCCTTGTTGCAATCATTTTCGGCTTCACTCGTTTGTCAACAATTCCCTACAAAAAAAATCCTTGTTATATAAATGATCACTTGCAAGCCTAATGAAAGGAATTCGTTCAGGAACTTTAACAGTGCACGAGCTGTAAACCAATAAGAATGAATGTTCTAACAAATCTCATAGAAAACGAAATAAACAATATGGCATTTCTCCCCATAATAGACGTAACTCCTTCTCAGAATGAAGCTCCACTTCAAAGCACAATTTGAAATCGTATTCGCTCTTCGGATGGATTAAAAATTTCCGCGGTACTAATGAATATATTTCTTTATCAGCAAAGTTTCACTATATGAATGCAAAAGGAACTATTTACAATCACAGAACAATAGCGGTTGTGACAATACGCTGATTAAGTCGAAAGAGTTCCCACCTTTTCGCACATATATGTTTGTTCTTTACTCAAATTCCTCAAGATGTTCAATTCCTCCTCTTGAGCGTTGCATCTTTTTTCGCTCTTCGATAGCTCATCCAACGCTTGCTTCAACTCTCTGAATGTATTTTATTCTAAATTTTAGGCTGTATAAGTTAACGATTTTCATTAAAACAAACTGTAGACAAATATTTTCAACAAGCAAGATTGTAACAAAAATTGGAAATCGCTGAGAAAATATTTGTCATCCGTTTTTTCTTCGTCAAAAAAACGAACCAACGAGTAATTTCCCAACAAAAACGTCATATACTCTATAGTGATAATATTTCATTTTCTTACACTATCAACGAAAGCAATGTGAAATCGTAGAGGTGCTAAAGCCTGTTCATGGTGTTAAATGGACGCCAATGAAGAATCGACAACACTTACTTAGCTTTCAGCTCGAATTTTTCATTAGCGGCCTTGATGTCAGAACGTTGTTGTTCGATAATCGTATCCTTTGCAGTTGAGATACGTGCCAAATCCACGAATTGCTGCTCAAGCGGTGTAAACCTCTGATCATCGGGAGGAGTTGACGCAGGTGTGGTGCTCTGCTTTTGCTGAAAAATGTTCGAGCTCGCTGTTTCCATTTTCTATCCAAATTTCAAATTTAACGTCATAGATGGCGAACAATTTCGCAACATCTAAGTTGGTATTATTTTTCAATATCATTTCACGATATCATTAACTGCCAAACAATTCACTACACATTTCACTCATCGGCTTCAATTAATTTAGGTAGCCTTCTAGTAGGGTTTGGAAGTTCCGTTTTGAAAACGCAATGGTTTGGAGGATTAGCCAGGTAAGTTCCAACAACAACTTGATTGACAGAATCGCCTAAAAGATAGCACGTTTGAAATATTTGAGTTGCTAAAGCAGGCGAATTGACGCTCAACAAATAAGCTCATAAAAATTCCCGATGTCGAAAAATTTCAAGCGCAGCATATTCGAAACTTCAATATGAAGTCGAAAAAAATACCTACCGTCAACGAGGCCATGAGCTGTTTCATATTCTCAGCACGATTTTCGCTTTCTTTTGCTGGACTGCTTAATGATACCACTTTTTTAGGAACAAACTCTTGCCCGAATCCACCGTAATCTGAAACAAGAGCCTCATAGCTTTAAAATGTTCACCGAATTTCATCCTTGACAATGTTTGCGGGGAAATGCCTTCTTAAGTTACAGGTGATTTTATTGCTATTTCGGCATAGTGATGACAGTCAGCTGTCAATTATTAATATGTTCATATTTTCAAAAACTGGTAAAGACTATGCATATATCGATGGTATTTTCTAAAGGTATTTATAATGTAAATGCCTTCATTTTGTTTTGGCAGTTTAAGATTGCGTCAAGTTACAAAAAGTTCAACGCAATTGAAGGATTGCGTTGAACTTTTTGTAGGTTACTTGTGACGTTTGCAAGTTCAGTTGCAGTTTTACTCAACGAACGTTAACTTCTCCGCGCACTACTTGTGCAATAGTCTGTAATGTTACAAAAATTGAAACAAAAGTGAACCACGTAGGTCGTCACGATGTTTTTCTATTCCTCTCACCCGATTGACATGTTTCGTAAAATGAGCAGAAAAGTGTCTTTGTTTTATGCTCGTTTTGTGATCTGACGAGGCGCAAAATAAACGTACGTTTATAGTGCACATAAATGTGCAAAACTGATTTAGAGTTTCCTGGATCAAAGCGAAAGATGGTGCAAAAGGTCAGGCCATCGTGCACATCATATATACCGAATTTCCTTACAATATTCCTGTTCTAGAGCTGCAACTAGCTGGCATTGAAATAGACATACATACACAGATACAGACAATGCATATTACGGAATCAAATTTACAAAAACACAAAAAGCAAAACAGTCGACAAGGGCTGAAATGAGTTGGCAGGTTCTCCCCCCCCCCCCCCCCCCCCTCCTCTCGATGTTCCTGTCTTAGCAATTTTCTTTGCTAAAAGCTTGTTGTACAGTGTAGAGACAGCTGGTTTCAAAATGGGAAATTATAATAAAATATTCGACGTTCATTTCTATCAGAACTGTCGCAGAATTATTTCAGAAGCACATTCGACCTTAAAACAGGTATAAACGCTAAATGAAAGCTTTTTGTAAAGAATTACCAAAGGCTGTGCATTTTGCGAAAAGCCGTTGAACTGCATTCACGGATCGCTCGAATTGCTTTGACGCATTAGCGTAACTGCCAAAAGGGAAATCCGATCTGCATCCTGAAGAACTGCGTCTTTATACATCTCAAAATACATCAATACTTCGATAATGTTTGAAATTATGAAGCGAAACAAACAGTTTCGCTCAATCATAACATCCCTATATAGACTGAGTTGCAGTCCTCCTTGAATATTTTCTCTTTCATCGATTGTGATGTCGCAAAGAGATAGATAGCGGTGAATGGAATGCTTAGTAAACCTAACGTCCCTCTTTGAGACAATGAATAAATGAATTAAATCGCGTCGATATTTCTGCTGCGCTTCAATCGGAAATAATGAACTTTAGCCCACCCACGCACTTCCCAGCGTATTGGCGTCTCGAAAGCAGCTTCGACCCGTGATGATTCTCTTTCGATAAGTTATTATAGTTGCACTAATTTATAACGTTTTTCACAGGAACGTTTATAAAAGCGTACTTCCCGTTCTATATTACAGCGAAATTTACCATTCAACAGCAGAGAAACTAACGCTTGTATTTATTGCAAATTATTAATATATTCGTGTTGATCGCATGCAAAAAAGGACGAGAATTTATGTTCAATTTACAAGCGATGCGCTCATTTCAAACTCATCAAAAGCCACTCGTTACACTAAATGTAATCCGAAACAGATGCTCTCGATAAGCTTTGCATCCGACCAGCACCTCGTTCATTCACTCTCCATTTTCAGTTGCCTTATTTCCTATGGAGATCGACAAATAGATTGATTAGATGAACATATTTATCAAAAGCGTTGTCGAAATATGCGATAGAACTTCTGCAGACTCCTATTTATGGCTCATTTTGTGCACTGTCATTGCATGCTTATAATCGACGCTTATTGTGGGAAAACTATCAGATATGGACGCTTAAAGCAGCTCATATATATATATATATATATATATATATATATATATATATATATATATATATATATATATATATATATATATATATATATATATATATATATATATATATATATATATATATATATATATATATATATATATATATGCACAGCAACCTATCCCACCAACTTATCGCTATATTTCACCCTTTCTAATGAATAACACTGCAGCAAATTTTCTCATGAACTGTAGCCGTCGTATTTTAAGAGAATTTATCTCTTCGTTTGTGGGTAAAGATCATAGAACTCCTAAGAAATATTGCATGCATTCCAACCATTCTAGCAAAAATATTTTGCTTTCGGCTTGAGCTAATTGCTAATCATCTTGAAAGAATGCTGCTACAATCTCTTCTCTGCATCGATTAATTCTGTTGGCCCAATAAAGTGATAAACACAAACTTGCAGGTGGGAAGACCTTCACTGAATATTTAAATATGATTCAGATCCGAAAACCTTCGAGGAGACGGTAGTTGTTCATGTTCAAATAAGCTCAAGTTTAGTTTAAAGTCGAAAAAAAAATCCGCTTTTAACCAGTATCAAATATATCTGAGTCTAAATGAAACAGTGAGAGTTGTTTCGATTGCAAATGGTTAGGAAAAAGTGACGGAAAGTCGAATACTAACAGATTTTAAAAGTAAACAAAAACGAGAACCTAAATGGCCTCGAACATGATACGTTTGTTTATTATCACTGTCACGAAGAGTATAAGCCAATGAAAAAAATCTTGGAAGTGCATTAAAGAATGACGGATGTCAGCATTTATGAAAATAAACGTTACCTAAAGCTGCAAAGTATTTGCGGTCTTTCCAACCGTCAGCTGGTGGAAGCAGCCGTTTGCCATCAAACTTAACGCTAGATTTGCATTCGCCATTGAAATAAAGTCCCGAAGCTCCTGGTACAGCAGACTGTAGTGCACTAAATAGGAGAGCGCCATCTTCATCTAGCTCTACTTCCACAGGTTCAACGTATACTCGAAGCACTCGTCGCTGTCCTGCAAAAGAAATGCAATGCACGTCTTCATAGTTGCATTTATTCAACGCAAAATTTTTCAGACGTCGGTTTGCTTACCTGCCAGAAAGCAAAGTCGGATGCTCATAAATGTAACCTTGGGGTGATGTCAATGTTCAAATATACCTGCTTCGAATTAGGGCGTTTACTTAAGAACTGCTTAGATACTCCTCACTGCACTTCCGTTTTCGTTTTTTTCTACTGTAACGCAGCAGCTTACGTGGCCTTTTAGATGCTCTGTCCAACTGGCTCAACTCCGGCGGCAACACTCTCCAACAGTGCCTTACAAAAATTGATTTTGGGACAAGGGAAAGCTGCTGCTCAATTCACAAGCATATATTCTTCAGCGAACTTTGCCCACAGTGTTCGATAAATTCCGTTTGCATAGTTGCCTATCGAACGATAGCGACACCGACGGAGATAATTTGTCCATTTCCTTTCTCTCTTTTGTTGGAGAGCTCTTGAAAGCGAAAAAAGTTTCTCCGATATAAGTTCAGCAAAATTTAAACGTAAAAGAACTTTCAGTCTTCACATTATTTTTTCGTCTGCACAAAATGAGAAATTTTTTAAGATATCTCCACGATGGATTCCTGTATTGTGTGACCTTCAACTCCGACCGATCTAAACGCTTGTGTTTGGCGTGCACAATACAACGGAAGAAAATTTCGGTTGTTCTACCTCCACCTGCAAATTCTGGTCCTGATATAGCCAACTGCGTCTCGGTAGAAACTATGGAGAAGTTGCGTTTTTCATCCGTGAAATCTAGCGATATCGGAGACCTTCATAGGTCAACGATCAACCGGTCAAACAATACGCGCAAGCACAAGAGCTTCATTGCTTCATGTAACGTTTTTAACAGGTAGAGTTATCATTGGAGAAAAAAAGAAAACTTTTTGGCCGCAGCCATCATATGAATTGATCACACGAATAGCTTCACCCACTGCACTTACTATAAACCTTAATTGCTTGGGAATCTCCTTCAAACGTAGTAATGTGAGAATCATCCCATGCAAATCTTTCATTAAATGCGACAAATCGCTTTGTGAACAACTGAGAAGTGCACATAATGGTGATATGAGGCGAGTCGACTTAACTAAAAATTCGTCCAAAAAGTGATTCGTATATATTGGTGATCAGTAAAAATGCCAACAAAATTCCCCCATAAAAGATTCATTGAAAGGAAAAGCAAAATAAAAAACAAATTCAGCGATGCGAATAAGAAAAGCACATCAATTGCTTTGTCACATTTGGAAAATGTTCACTTTAATATGAAAAAACTTTGAGATCAGTAGGCCACAATTAATTTTATATGATGCGGTTTCAAGTAGAAATGTTTGTTGTGCGAATCACATTTCATTCACTAAAAATGCTCTCATTAGAATTGACATCAGTTCAGTATGCTTTTGTCTAGCGAAAATTATACAAAGCACAAAGTAATTTTTCTTTTTTTTTTCAAAGTTAATGATGATATATGTGAAACCAAATCGGAACTAACTAACGTCTTCGACAAAGAAATATAATGATTTATGATATTTTATTAGGAATTTGTTGAAAGATTACGACTTCTCAGCAACGGATGTATGTGCATTTCCGGGCGAACAAACATGAAAAAACTCTACGATCTCAGAAGTGATTGCGCATATTGCAAAATAATGTGATCATTTCGACCAGACATCTCCAATCGAGGAATATTTCGGTATAAGATAGTTAATGGCAACTCTGAATAAGTTTAGAAACATACTGTTGTCAATGTTGTCACCCATTTCGAACACGTCACACAACGATGAAGAGCCGTAAGTTTAGTGGAGAAGTGCCAATATAGGAAGATGAAAGAGGTTGACAGCAGAAACACGATAAATGGAAAAGGACCTGAAAATGTGGAAATTTGTTTCGACGAACGGTTTGTTTCGTTCGAGTTATGCAAAGAATGACCGAGAACAAGCATGAAAATCGTTGAGAACAACAGCCAGTGATGTGGAGCCGCACAGCGCACTGATGGCAATCGAATGCGCCGCTCAGATGTGCGGCATTCATTGCAGTTCTACCAGCCGACTGCCTATACACGCAAAGTGCACACACCCACATCAACTCTTCATGGACATGAAAATGCGCAAATATTAACGAAATTATTATGCCGCTCACTAAGAGATATTTTCGTCGATGAAATTTATTTTTATTGAAGAAATGTCGAACAAGAAAAAAAATATTCTAGTTTATAAAACGTTTTCCGATCAGTTACCTCACAAACTTCACCCCAATAATTTCCGTGAAAATGGTCGCGCAATTTTTTATAAACGAACGTCTCTGACTAAATGCATCTTTGCAAATCGAAATCAACGTTGCGAACGCAATGGATATTTCGATTTTTATTCTTTAAAGTGAGGGAAAATATTCATTGCTGCAGAAATTTTTTGAACATTTAAAAATGCAAGGAATAAAAATTTTGCACACACTTTAAAAGCAAATTTTATCACTTAAAGAAAAATTTATCAGTGATAGTCACACGAGGATATACGATATGCATGCAATCATCTATCGAATAAAAATTCGGATATATATGAGTTGGAAATTTTGTGATTCTCACCGAAAAAAAGATTGCGACATTGAAATATTGGAAAATTTGCAAAGAACATTTTGAAGAAATCATATGAATGTTCAAAATTTTAAGCAGCCGCTAAATTGCAATCAGATTAGCCGATCGGCTAAACTTCCTGAACTGCGAACAACCGACATCAGGAAAATACGAACCGAAAAATCATCAAAGGTAATATATGTAAATAATTTACAACGAGTGTCGACTATGAATTTTGAATTTCGCTAAAAATAGTTTGCAGATTAAAAAAACCGTTCATTGGAATGCAACAAAGGACAATGTCATGAAAATATTTCTAATAAAAGTGATCGCTTAATTTCTTGAGCATCGCAGAGGTGAGACATCCAACTTGATTAGAATATGTGCGGAAATCGAGTTTTAAAAAAACCTGCGTGGGTTTTTGAATAAAATTTCGACGACATATGTATATAAAATTAAAGCGATTTTCACCGGTAGTGCCGACGTTCCATATTGTTTGCAACTTGCCTACGATATAGAATAACTCGATTTTTAACTCATTTTGCCATTTAATGAATAAACGAGCATATTTAAACCGAGTTCATTTATTTAATAGAGCTTAATGTTTGGTGCATTACCGAAATTGCCAAAACTGTTCGTCGAGCCGTTATGAACTGTTCACTCTATTTTGAAAGCACCCTTTGAAAACTGACTGTTGCTGATTTTCTGAGTCGACTCATATATCGGCGGAACTAGTTCAAAACCTGCGAAAAATTTCTCGGTAGATGTCTAGATCATCAAGTGTTTAGGGTGATCCAACTCCTCACGCCCATACCTTCGAATCCGAACTTGTGCAACCTGTGATGAGTGATAACGTCCCTATGAGAATTTTCGGAGGTCGATGAACTCACTTTGAAGCTGCTTTCAGGTGGCTGAAAATGATAAAATCAACACTACAGGAATTCATGAGCAGTTGCTTCATGACTCCTAAAGCTTTATTGCCGATTGATCATCGATCTTAATGCTTCGTGCTAAAAATCACAATTCTTTTAAATTATTCTACACAACTGAATCATCCGACTGGAAATACGCTGCAAAGTTTGCTGCAAAAATATGATGCAGTTATTTGCACTATAGGCAATACAGTCCTACTACCTTATTTAGACCAGGTGGAACGACTACAACAACGGAAAGAAATTATTCCTCGTAATTCTACATGGTTTGAAACATCACAAGCTGCTTGCTTGCTGACGTAAACTGCTTCCTTCCTCTCTCAGAAAAAGATTTCTTCTTTCCATCATGTGTTCCCTAATTTTGTATTAATTCTACTTTCAAAGTCTCTTTGGGCTTCGGTAATTATAAAGAGCAGCATAATTTAGCTTAAAGGAGTGCGCCTGATATGTGCTTGTCTATACGATCAAATTATATGAATTTTCAGTCGAAGAACTGTCTTTGCGAGATGCATCCAACAGGTTCCGTACCAAATTTACATATGCAATTTGTTTGGATATGCAAATTTTGTGGCACCTCAAGTGATTAAAAATTATTTGCTTAGAAGATTAGAAATCGAAAGAAAACTGGCTATAGAAGTTCATCCTTCAGTAAGCATCCCACTCAATAAATTCCATAGCTCTAGCTTCTGTTGCTCCCGTTGAAAATAAGCATGTGAAACAAGTAAAGGCACAGATGTGGCGCTACTATATGGAGTTGTTCAAAGAAGTGCCGGTCAGCAAAAATGAACCCAGGCATGAGCGCAACCTGCAAGTCGCATGAATAGTCAGTCAGCGGGCCGATTCAGCCAGTCACTCTACCAGCTGCACAAACAACTAAACGTTGTTCGCACTTCCGTTTAGCTTCGATTTACATTTTCATAGCGCATCTACTCACGACTAGATCGTGAATGAAACCCAACAACTCTCAATATGCTTTCCTTAAAGCAGACGCATTTCATCTGAATCACCGATCTATTCAGCTGCCAATCGGGCTCTGAAATCATCGTAAATTAACTGCTGATAGTTCAGACGAAACTCTGGCAGCACATCACAACGATAAACGTTTAAAAAACCACTCGAACTAAGAGAACATATCATCCAGCTAATTACATTCATTGAGTTTTAAGCATTTGAGAAGGTGGAAAGCTGTCATCTATAGATCACTGCAGAGTGACTTCGCAGTGTCGGTAAACAAAATCATTGGAAAGGTAAACTTTGATCTGCAGCGACCAGATGATTGATGCACACCGATACACAAACGTTATTTCGCAAACGCATTACGCCGATCGCATTGTGGATCGTTCGCATCGAGCGAGACAATAAGAAGAGTCAGCTCCGATTTGTTTCAAGAACGAGACGTCCTCGACGCAATTTACTCAGATGTCATCTGTTAACGGAATATGGACGTACAGATTGTTAAAAGGAAATGAATGTTTTTCCCTCGGATGGTTTAGCGCGTCAATAAGACTCATTTTTAAGTCGAAAAAAAAAATCTCGATTATCCGTGGAACACTTGTGCTAAACTATGAATTGCTGCGAAATTTCTATTCGATTCGAGCTCTTACATTTTGTTCAAAATGCCTTTCTGTTAAAGCGCAACAAAAATTCCACAGAACAACGTATTCTCAGCATTTTTCTCTCATAGAACATATTTGTAGGTAGTGACAAAAAAAAAAAAACGATGAGTGCTTCATCGTTTTCCGCCCGCTTAACTGCAGTAGTCACAGCTGCTATTGAACATAAAGCGCAGCTGCTGCATCCACAAAATAAGAGGGCGGTGAAAAAAAAAGACCGAGAAGGAAGGCTAAAATTTTGAATACGGCTGCATCAATTGAGAGTATTTTCGCATTGCTTTAACCGCCCAGATGGTTGCTGTCATTAGGTGCATAGTATCGCTTTAGCTGCCATATCTCAAACATGATAACAAATCTCTTTTGTTAAGGTGATGGTGAAAGTTTTACAAACGATTGCCTTTTAATTTGGCATATTTTACCGAGCATATCGTTAGATGTGTGTTTTTCTGTGAAATTTGTGAAAGAACACTGCTTAGATAAGAGTGAAGATATACATATTTGCATGTATGAATTGAAAACACATTGATGCTTAACGCTGAATTAAAAGCAGATGCTACTGAAACTAGCATAGATTTTTATGAGCGATCTTTCGGGAGGGGAAAATGGGGAAAAAATTTTCTTTTTCAAAATAGTTTCTTTGTGCTTTTATAATTTTACCTGCAAATAGCTATTTTTTGTGGACAATATTCGAAGAACGAATTGTCGACTGCACAAATTTGTTTGTATCCATGAGATTCACCTTAGAAGCATGAATGCTCCGTTTTTGTTTGTCATGCAGCAAACTTTAGCGTACTCTCACAAACCTGCTGATTCATATGCGCTTCCAATTAACTTCAAATCAGTCATATATTGATACAAACAGTTGACTGCTTTAGCATGTTATCGTCTTTGATGCCTGGGCCGTTCACTTGTGAGAACATGCTAAAGACAAACTCGTAACCGTAGTCGGGTCAATGTAAAGGCCAAAATTTTAAAGCGAATAAAGCAAGACTATGCTCGTTAGTACAGTTTATTTAGCCCAGTGGTGCTTGAATTATTTATTTGTTTGAAAATATAAGCCATTCGCGATATTTCCTTTTAATCCGTTTGTGCTCTTGAGCCAAAACAACAGTCAGCATAATTGAAAAAAGTCTGCATAGGATATAACAACCTCAAAGTTGCAACAGCAGCGGTCATCCGCATAAACTTAAAATGTATCGATCATTGAATGTTGAATATCAGTTCTTGAAGCATAAATTTTTGCTTTATGCGAGTGTGCAAGCCTCGGCTCTCTCTCTCTCTCTCTCTCTCTCTCTCTCTCTCTCTCTCTCTCGCTCTCTCTCTCGCTCTCTCTCTCTCTCTCTCTCTCTCTCTCTCTCTCTCTCTGAAATTGAAATAATGCCAAATGAACTGCGAAACGTGGTTTACAATATAGTATTACCTAAAATCGACAGCGTTTCCAGGTGAAGTGCTTTATTTAAGACACAATAACAACAACAACAACAATAATAATAATATCACCCAGCACTGTGAAATAATGAATGACACATATGCAATGAAACAAAAAAATTGTATGATTCTCAAGATGCGGTAGAAAATCCACAGAAAGACACTCAATGAAAACGAGTCGACGAACCCAGCAGAGCAAGACGCTGCCAACCTTGATGCGCTTATCTTCATCACTAGCATCTTAAGCTTCCCCTCAGTCAATGTGAGGCTTTTTTTCCACTCAGTTCCGCGCATTCGATACGGCGCAACTGCTCTTGCCATCATCGCTGTTGTTGTTGGGGTCAACTATTATCCCTGCTTTCTAGCGCATATCGACTCCTCGAGAATCAATTGCACTGCTGCAAAGATGTCAGTAGTTGTGAAACGTATGCAAACATTGCATTTGCACACGTTTCGCAGTATGAGTTTACTTGAAAATTTTATCGCATTTAATCGAGTTTAATCTTTCTCCAATTCGAAACATTTTATTCAGCAAGCTGACGACTGCACTGTATCATTTTCGTAGTTTCATTTATCTTTAATCGCCTCCATCTCCTTCCTCCTTCCCCCTGCTCCCATATAATTTAACGCAAACGCATGCATGCAAATAAGCGTTGTCCTCCGATATTCACATGACATTCTCAATATTTTTTGAAGATAGTAGAGAGAACCATAACTGGTTCAATCTGATGTCTCATTTTTGAAAAGATCAGATTTTGGCGATCGGACACAAGATCGCTCTATGCTTCACACAACGTTTATCAGATCTTTTCGGCTTTTTCCTGTTTAGAGTTGCTCGAGAATTCAATCTCGTGTCTGCGCAAAAAAAAGAACGATATTGTGATTTCGATATTGACATGCGATTTGCAGAAACGTCGAAAGCGCCAAAATTCCCACTTATTTTTAGCTCTTCCAGTTCTTTTCATTGCTAGCTCACGTGATAGCTTCACGAGACTTGCATTGGAGCTGATCAGCTGACCGAGTTCGAACACTAATTTTTTATGTTCGCAACATCGACAGGAATTTTCCGCCGGATGTGATGGAAAAGAAAGAAAAAAAGATTCTTCTTTTTTTCGTGCGAACAGAATGAGTTGTGAGCTTGCTAGTGTTCTGAGTTTGAAGCACTTTGTCAGTATCGACGGATGTATCAAAACACTCTCGTGATCATGTTTATTCGATCATCGAACGCTTTTATTAAAACCGAGAATGAAATCAATCGTATGCTTCAACGGCCACAGCAAGAGCTGATGGAATGTTCAAAGAAGAAATCAGGGAAACCGACACTTTAAGCGGTAATGTTTGCAGTGGAAAACACTGCGTGCCTCCATGTGATTCCCTGCAAATGAGGTAGGTGAGGTGTAGTCTTTTTTTCTCGAATCAGCATCAAGAAATGAGGAAGATGTTGCAGCAGTCACTTCAAGTTTTTACGAAGCTGTGCAGCACTAATGGTTAGATCATCGGAGGAAGTGCTCCTCTAGTAGCCAGGTGGTGTTCTCGGCTCTGGGCAATGATCACAACCGCCAGGCTCTCCTGGTTCGCCAGGCGGCCCAGGAGGCCCTCGGGGGCCGGGAATGCCTGCAGGACCAGGTTTTCCGTCGTCTCCAATAGGACCTGGCGGGCCCTGCTCGCTGTTACCATCATTTCCAGGGGCTCCTTTTTCTCCTGGGGGTCCAGGTGGTCCTGAAATAATTCGGCGTATTAGCATTGCCTTATTTGAGTAAATCCCTCACTACTGCAGAAGGCAAATCCCTTATGATCGCTGATTCGCTTGCCATATTGATCTAAATCACTTTTCCGTCCTTTTTTATTCATGTGAGACTATTCTAGAGAGGTTCTAACGGCTTTCAGAATATGCGGGTTTGAAAAAGGAAGAAACATCTCGCTGCCACGCACCTTGTGGTCCAGCAGGTCCTGCGGGGCCATTAACTGGAACAACGCGGCCAGGCTGTCCAGGTGGTCCACGAGGACCCATTTGTCCCGGAGCTCCTGGCGGTCCTGCGGGGCCGGCCATTCCCGGTTCACCTTTCTTTCCATCTTCGCCTCTTTCTCCATTCTGCCCTTTCGGTCCCTGTGGGCCTTTTGGTCCAATCTGTCCAATAGGTCCCGGAGCACCTGGCGGGCAAATAATGCAAGGTTCTGATGGAGCAATAGCGGAGTTCAGAATCTGGAAAGAAATTCAGGTTTCAGAAATGAATAAAAGAAAAGGCGCGTAAAATCCCTTTTGCTGATGTAAAACTTCTTCGATGTCTCAAAAACAAAAGGACACACTCGCTTCGGCAACTCTAGACACCAAGTAAAAAGCATCGTATGTAGAAAATAAAGCTATCTGAAATCTTCGGAAAAAAAGCGTCCCTACCTGTCCATCTTTCCCGTTCTCGCCATCCTTGCCGTGCTGTCCATCGTGTCCATCAGGGCCATCATCACCCGGTGGCCCTGGCGGCCCAACGGGTCCCTGCTGACAAGGGCAGCAAATCGGATTCGCCTCTGGGTTAACTACTGGTCCCCCATAGCCCACTCCGTCAGGTGGACCGTAACTTCCAGCACCACCGCCCGAACCACCTTCAGGTATAAACTGACCGAATAGCCAGGTACCAGCCTCACGTTTCTTGCGTGGTCCACCGCTCAAAATATGCATTTCCTGCCACATGTCTCTAGACCGTGTCTGAAAACAGACGCTGAAGTTTTTTCAAGTAGAGATCTCTGCTCAAATGCTTTGTCACTTATTAATGCACATTGTCTAACGATGAAGAATAGAAACATCTACAAATTCTTGTCACGTTTATGCCCCAGGTATACTTGTTCAAGGAATAGTTGTGCAAGCATCAAAGCCCACCTATATCAATGGAAATGCAAACACAATTGGACTGTGTTGATAATTCCATATTTTTTGCTCGCAATACCTAAAATGTGAAGTTCATTCAGACTACTATTTTATCATGTGTATTGCGTTAAAAGTTATTTATGTACCTCTTTGCCGATTTATATTGATCAATTAGCAAAGGAAACAATAGCCTGTAGAAGCAGAACACCTGTATGAGTATATCTTTCACTTACACAATTTGCAATTAAGAATCGCCCGCATCGAGTAAACTGCTTTCGTTGAGATATCAATCTTATTGGTTCTATTCTTTGCTATACAAAGAAGCCGACATCTAACTTAAACATTTATCATTAATAGAATTGAAAAAAAAAAATTAGAATAGTCGAAAAAGAAAGAGATTAATCGAAATGAGCGAACGATTCACCTTGCAGAAATCAGCTTCCACAACAAGATGACTTTGAAACGATTGTACATAGCTGTAGAGCATAGGTAATGTTACAATTGAGGCGATAACTGCAGCCGTTGAGATGACTATTGCAAAGAAGGCGACACGCCGCATTTGTCGCTGCTCTTCGCTCTCTTTGTACTGCTCCATGTTGAGGTCACCTCACACGGCAACTGAGCAGTGAATCTCGTTGCGACCATTTATACCGCACCCTATCCAAGCTTGACACGCCCACTGCTGCTCTATTCGCACCTTTTTGGGTCGTTGCATCCCCCTTTTTTCTTCTCTTCTTAGTTACGCTTCCTTTATGCGTTGCCCAATCCATTTATACGTACTCGACCACATAAGCGACCTCAAGCTGCAGTGTCATGGAGTTACGAAGCAACGACAACATCGGTATTCCACTCTCAACGATGTAAATAAACCGTGTGACCGATACATTGTTCGTAATTTCTCGAAAAGTATTTTTGGACCCCTTCTGGATTGGTTGATAGTTTCAAGGCCGAAAATTGCTGCCATGTGATCCATCAAACGTTTTGCAGCCACTCTAAGCAAATCGATGTTCATTGTAACTTGAGAAGCTTGGCACTGAATACAACGACAACTAAGCTCTTCACAGTCACTGAAACTTTCAACACGCACTAAGCAAATTATGTCATCGTTGAATCTCGAATAAAACAATCGAAGTTTAGACTGATCATAAGTAAGCAGATAAGAATGCTCGTTGTACATAAAATGCAGGTTTCGTTTTGTGTGCAACGTGCCACCTCTCTCCTGCATCCATTAAAACTATAAAAGGAGAGGGGCGAAGGCAAAGGATTAAAACTTTTCCATCAAAAAAAATCCTTCGAAACGCATCAACATATGCTATTTGCGACTGAAGGTTGGAGATGGGGTTTTATTCGGTGGAGTTTCAATGTCACAACGTATCGCGACTAGCCCCAAATTACTGATCAAGTGATTAGTGCTAATGAGCAACGACTACTCAGCACAGTGGATATAATCGAAGCATATAAACGACTGCTCAGTCGTCCAATGGATTCAATTCAAAACACAAACTCTTGAAGCAGAAACTATGAAGTTGAACGGTTCAAATGAGAATCTACTGATTTTTCGTCGATTGAATTCCGCTTATTTTACTTCACTGAATGTTGTAACTCTGACTTCAGTTCTAATTTATGCTTTATTGCTCTACTTAATTAGATTTACTATTATCAAAAGGTCTAGCGGATAATGCACACTTATCGTCCCTAAAACAAAACATTCGAAGCGATGTAATAATCGAAGAAGCTGGCTGGAAGTGTCAACGAAAATTAACGACGAAATGCATGGACAAGCCAGCTGCCTAATTTGAAAACACCATTAGCTGCAATAAGTAGTGGTGCAGTTCTAACGCAACACTTCTAAAATATATATATATATATATATATATATATATATATATATATATATATATATATATATATATATATATATATATATATATATATATATATATATATATATATATATATATATATATATATATATATATATATATATATATATCATACGAAGAGATGTATTGTTCCCAACCTCTCGACCACCATCAAATGAATACCGAAACATCGAGTAAAATTACTGCATATAACTGCATATTGATTAGCCCACCAAAAAGTAACAGTCGAATAATCTGAACATTTCTGTTTAAAAGTAGAATATTTCCATGTCGAACTGAGATCTCGTTTTCCAATGCAGCCATAATTTTTATGGATACACTACTATCAAAGCACTAAATTTGTCGCTTCAAGTAGTTTGCGGCGTTGGCGTTTTGCGATATTATCCGTTACTTGTTAATGTTGGCATTCTCAAGCATAAAATAAAAGTAACAAATCCATCATTTCTTTTTATTCACCCACTTAACGGATGAATACAAATAAGTTTAGCATAGCCAAAAAGAAAAGTGGATGGAATTAGCAAGAAGAAACGATTTATTCTTTCCTATAGACCTGGTAGACAGAGTGCATTAAAGCTCATAAATGGTAACAGCTGAAATATATAACAACATTATAAAAGAATAATTGCGCAAAGGATTTTGAAACTTTCACAGGTCAGTGGAGTTCAGTGGTTGAAGAGAAACCGCAAGAAGTTCGGCCATCTCCGCGTGATCGCTCTTTGTTTCGTTCCAATTACCCAAATTCCGATCCAGCGTTTCTTCAAACCTTTTTTCGCACACTGCGCGAAAAACGAAGCGAACTGTCGATAATTAGGGTCAGAAACATTGCTGAATCACCGAGTCGGCATAGGCGATCTCTAGCAAAAACATTCCATTCTATGCTCCCACCCCCTCTTCCTTCCACCCCTTCCTAGCAATATCCGATAAAACTTCCGTTCTTGTATATCCTTTTTGTGCAATACTTTCATGAAATTTAATGAACTCGCCGTTTATTTAGCACGCTGCGAACAAATGAGGTTTAACAATGATACGTACAATCTAACAAACCACTTGTAATTCAGCCTCTTCGGCTTCACTGTCTGCAAGTACAGCACGTAGAATCACACTGGACAATGCCTGTTTCTGCATCCTCAAGAAGTAAATATCAGCCACCTTTTACTTTACATGGTCATCGCTGAAGGCACTGTTGCTTTCTACAGTTATTTTCTTTCCAAATTCCATTTGACATTCTGCACGAAACTATTTCATTCATTGCCATTCATTCAGACTATAGGACTATTTCAAATAATTGCGCACCTTATAAAAACCTTTTGAATGTAGATGGAGAGCTGTTGATTTAATTCGGGATTTAGATGTCTGTTAATTTGATGTGTGATGATATCCATTTCAAGATGAATGATGCAATTCGATGAAATAAGGCAGCATAGTAATGAGAGAATGACGCGAAAATGGGCATGAAGGTTGATCAACGGACTGAAAATGGACAGCGTGCATCGCACAAATGAACGAGCATTGCACTTTATTTTCATATTCGTAAAAAGTGAAGGTTGTGCAACATGGATCTTCTTCAGCAGACCTTGACTAAATTCGGCCTCTATTATTTTCACCTTCAGAATGATACCTGCTCTGTTTCCAGAGATTCGTCGTGGTCATCCAGCGCCAGTGGAACAAATTCACTCTTCCAATATTACAATGCACCCAATGTACTATGGCAAAATTTTGAACGACTCTCATCTTATTTGCCACAATCTGGATGATATATTAAACAATCACAACATAAAACATATAACTGGCGCACAAATCCATCAACATAAGCGCAAATGTCCTATCGAGATCAATGAAACATCTGAAAGCCAAGGTCCTTGAGGTTTCTAGTGGTTACAAATAAGGCATTTTCAGTTCCAGTCAGCCTGTTTGAAGGGAGCTGTTGATCTATTTTTATTCTTAGTAAAGAATTCTGTGAAAGTGCATGTCGAAGTGACTGTCTGACACGCTCTGAGCTTACGGCAATATATTGAATGGCCAAGCGTAGAAGTTTAGAAGCGCTGGTAGCAAGCCGTAATTAATTTCTTATCAATAAATTCTGGAAGGTTTCTGAAACAATCAGATGGGCGGAATCATTTCGACTGAGCTTTATTATTTCAAGTTTTTGAACGTTTCAAACCACAGCTAAATGATTCGCTCGAAAGGGAGCACCACTGTTTTGTTTTGTCCTCAACAATACATCCTATGCTTCAGCAGCTTTGTTCATGATGAGTTCAAGTTTTTTCTATTGCTTTCTTGCCAAACAGATTCCCAATGAACAAAAGATAGCGCCTGGATTTGGACCAGAACTGTCGTGCTCAAGAGGTGAGCCACATCCCGATCGCTCTGCTTCCTAGTAATGACGTATGATGGTGGCCAATGACTTGCGAAATATCTACAAATAAAAGCATACTTGCGAAAGCGAGAAAAAAAACCCCACGAAAGGGGCGGGCACGATACGCGCTTCTCAGTTTCATTCACCAAACGAAGCAATTTCACAATTTGCCGGAAAATAATGAAACGTAAGCAGTAACAAGATCACAGCACGAATGAATCAACCATTCGTGTATTACCTAAACAGATTAACAGCAATTCGCCGTTCTCGCGGGTGTTTTACGATGCGACGAAAGCGAAATGCGACCCGACCGGCTGTAGAATGTATGCAAACTCCGTGCGGCATTTTAAGGGCAACGCGCTGTTTTGGTTCACTGGATCCACAAGAAAATGTAAGAATATTGTACTGTTCCCTTTCGAGCCCTCATAACACTGTTTGAATGCATTCTCCGCGTTGAAACTTGCCCAACGAACCAAAAACAGGTCTAAACGGCTCTAATTCCTACCCAACTCCCCGCAATTATGATTCTCCCGATAAGTTCTCCGGTGCATTTTCTTCATAGTTCTAACATTTTGAATTGATCTATAGACAGAACAACGTGAGCTGCGCAGAGATCATAGTACAGCAAGCTCCTTGAAGGTTTAAATCTCGTAAGGTCTTCAAAGTTCGGGAAGACACGCTGGGACATCAATCAAGTTGGCAATACCTGATATCCAGGATGTGTCGGAAGGGGAAGGCATATGATCGCTTGAATGTTTGCTGTCGATACACCAAAGGAAGAAAGACCTATTAGACGTTAGGAAGAGTTGTGATGAACGTATTAGACACGATACAAGAGTTGTTATGAATTAATCAATTAAAAAAAATCGCGTTTCGATAAGAGCAAATTTTCAGGTGGTAACTGAGGCTGAGGAACACAATGAGGTCGGGAATCACTGAAGCAGTGATAAATGACGCCATACAACTTACCTCCATAACAAAGTCTCATAGAAAAACAACGTAACCTCTATGAAACCTGAGAGAAGCAACTGTGTTGTGCGCCATACTATGAATTTCTATGAAAGTTTCAAAGAGAAATGCAGCATAGCACAAGTGTTTGATGCTCCCTCCAAACCTGTAAAGATAAATGACATGAGTAATACTGAATGAAAAAAAGGAAATACAAAAATACATCGATCCATAAATACAACGAAATCCACAAATATGCATACTCGGAGCACTGAGAACAAAAGCAAAAATAATCAGCCTTCGAAAGAATGACTGCATAACATGATCATCTCGTTGCAAGTGATTCCATCACAAACGGTACGGCGTGAAAACGAGCGCGAGATGGAAGTGGAAGGAAATGGAGAGATTAAGATGGAATGGATGGAGAGGACGACAGTGAAGGCTACGATTTCATCAACAGGGCACTCTGGTCAGTGTTTGTGCTCCTGATGGCGGATAGTAAAACAAAGGGAAAGACATAGATAAATGTCCCTCAGGAATTTCAACAATGCCCCGATATTCGAGGAGCTTGAGATTTGCGGTGCTTTTTTGGGGTAACCTGCAACTCACGGAGCCCTATGCTTGGGTTTCTTGGAATCCTAGTTGTGCTCTAAGATTTCCCAGAAAAATCTCGAGGTTTGTGGCTCTACCGCCTCAAGAGTTCTGAACATGAAACTCGCGGGGCCTCCACAGTTCGGCACTGGAGATGAGCACTTCGAAGTCACGCATCTCAAGTTCACGTCCCTCGAAAACAAACTACATGTTGAGATCTACATTCTCATGGAAATTATAGCCATCTAATCCAATCTAAATGTGCAGAGTGAGTGAATTGGCAGATGTTGCCAGGGGCAAAGCTGCACATTTTCAAGCTCTCTCCGAACGGTCATAAAGCATGACTGTGGCTTCGTCTGACTAACTAATCGGCTCATTAGCTGTACTCTTGGATGTAGTCGATTGACGAAAGTGTACATCGACGAAGAAATAAATTTTTAAATTTTGTCACACGAGGATGGTTGATCGTGGTAGTTTCGGGTCTAGCGTGTTGGGAGTATCCCGTTTAAGTGCTCAAAACTTTCACGTTTAAAGTGTTGCAATAGCTTCGAAGTGCTCCGAACGGCAAGGCGCTGCAACACTCACAGCGACCTACAGCTTATGCCTAACTTATCCCTCCCCCCCCCCCCCCCCCCCCCCCACTACAAGGCGTCTCTTCCTACAAGCATGATTGGCATCGACAAGCCCTAACGAAGGAGTATAATCGACTTCTGGCCCGCAAGTCATACTCCACCACCAGTACGCGGTGTAGGACAAGCAACGAGTTCTGGAGGCTGTACCAGCGAAGCGTTATGTTCTATCAGGTTTTACCATGTTGGAAAGGTCCCCATAGCTCACCGGTGACGACTGCGTGTCCGATCTTCAGTGACCATCCCGGCTAGGCGTGGAAATGCAAACCGCGGCTATAGGGGCAGGATTGCTAGCAAGCGAACGTCACTGCCGCAAATTTTAATTGCTAAAAAGTCGAGAGACATGCGAATAGAACTCGATAGATCCGCGCCCTCCCTTGGCGAATGGGGGGGATCGTCAGGTGAATCAAGTGAAATTCGATTTCTACTGTGAGTTTCACTGCTGCAAGAGAGGACCTGTGTTGGTGCAATCTCCTATGGCCGGGTCGAAAAGATTCTCAAACTTCACTGAAAAAAAAAAAGAAGAGAAAACTTGTAGAAGTACGTGGATACTACGCTCCATTCTCAAGTTTTCAAATCGCTGCATACGGAACAGACCACACAAAATGCTCATGGGTTTCTCGAAACGCTTTCCTTATCCTCCTTTACTAATAACTTAGACCCACTCTATTTTCCTTCAGTTGTAATATTAACTACAAAAAGAAAGGAAGAAAAGATAAAGAGAAAAAGAAATAGCGGATTCTTAAGAGATGGTCATTATTTCTAGATATTGGTCGATATGTTTTATTGCTTTTCCAGATGGAAATTGTAAACATCATTTTATAATATCCACTTTGTATAAATTTCTCTTTCTAGCTCGCATAATTGCCTACCTCTACGACAATAAACGATAATTGCTCAAAGCGATTTGTTTCCTTATGTGGGCACACGTTCGCGATGATTGAGGAACGCTCTGAAGTTGCTGATGCCCTCTCTGCTTGCTGATTTTGCCTGTTCTCCTGCTCATACTCCGCTATTTATGCACTGTGTTTATTGGATATTGCGTTGTTTGGGGAGGGGGAAGGGGCAAGGAAGGGAGGCAAACTGATAATGGGGAGATTTCAAGACGAAGAAGACGCAGAAGTGAATCGCAAATCAATGAACTGTCGCGTTCCAATTCCGGTCTCTATTAAATAATGGGTTGAACAGTACCCCCGTCGTGAGAGGGACACGGTTTAGCCCACCATTCAATACAGAGTGGTTTAACCCGGATGCGGACGTTATCAGCACCTGACCACCTGACTCAACTCTAGGTGGGTGGGTTTCCATCCAGCCATGCCTTGTACTGATTGCCATTTATTATATCATTTTGATTTCAAGGCGATAACGTGCAGGTGAGTCGAACGCAGTTCTGCTTCAGACTTGGCTGGTACGAAAGCACAGCCTTTAGCCGTATGGAAGCTTCTTTGTGAGGAGTGGAACTAAGGAGAATCTCAATGTGACCTTCTCATGCCTTCGTCCGCACCCCTACTCCTAAAAATGTTGCGAAACCAACGTATTTCTTTCCACCATTGCTCTGTTATATCAAGTGCCCCTCAATCTTATTTTACGGAGAACGGTCGAATAGCAATATAAAGCGACAGGACGATGATTTCCACGTGCATGTACTAAAAACACCCATCAAAACCTTTTAACAACAATATTTTGTTCTATTGTGGGAGACACCATCAACAACAGACGAATGCCGAAGCAGTATAACGAAAAAAATTTGAACGGATCAAAGCGCATGTGACAGAAAGCATAAGTGACAACAAGGCTAATATTTATCGAAGACGAAATGGACGAACCCAGTTACCATCGTGGAAAACGATCCTCTTATTTGAGAATTCCCTCTCAACCAAAGAAAAAAAAATCCAGAAGAGGAACTTGCAACACGCTGCTGAAGCATCGGATACACTAATATCACAGTAAGTGACTCACCGAAGCAGTGGATCCTATGATCATAAGTTCCCTCTCTTTGTGCCTCACAGTGGAGGATAGCGTTTGAGGTTATAGACAATGTTCTCGTCCCTCCCCCTCCCCTCCCCTCTCCTCCCACCACTATCGAGATTTCTGGTGCGCTATTGGCTGCACAACAGAACTCAGATCGGAGTGGATTCACCCTGTCCACACAACCGAAAGGCTCTGCGGTCTGAAACATACAAACTCAGCAGTCTTATAAACGAACAGCTTGAACACAAGAACGGTTTAAGAACCAAAAAAAGGCAGCACTCAATTCAATAATGATAGATATATATCATAGAAAATATGAGTTTTGATTCTAGCGCCACAACAGCAGGAAAATGACAGACATAATGACAAAGATAATGTGAAGGTAACCATTCTTCTCATCAAATTCTCCGTATTCCCCCCCCCCCCCTCCTCTCCCCACTTCCTCGAACACTTATCTAAGATGACTGCCTCACAAAAGAATACTAGAAGGTTCTTCGAAAAATCCGCCCTCCTCCCCGCCCTCTACCCCGAACACCTTTACAGAACACCTCAGTCATAACGTGTCATTACGGGAGCGCACCCGGAAAGGCATAAAAACCGAAATGTTCGTCTCTTCGGCGTTGTCTTACCAAGTTAACTTATAATGAGGAAACTGGTGTTGACTGCACAAACAAAAACCATAGGGAAGTCTAGTGCCTGTCAGTTCTGGGTGAAGGATCTCAATTCAACGTGGACACAAAGTAGATTTGATTCACAAATTAAGCAACCATCCACAGCAATTAGCAAAACTTTTTTTAAAAACCAACAGAGGATGCATAATGACAAGACACCTAGCGATCCAAGAACGAACTGATTTTGAACCATCAATTTCAAATAATGGATGGAATATCAAAAAGATGCCATCATCATCTCTTGGTGCCACTTATGTGTTTCACAGAGAGTCACATCACAGATCCCAATGTCGAATAGTCCACTACGTGCTGTAAGGAGCAAAGCTCCCAATCAGTGCCTCGATGTCGTAATCAGTGAGCCAGTCATACGGCTTTCTGTGGAGTTGGCACGGTTCTGCAATCGTGAATGCAGTAGTTCCAACGTCCTCAACGTTCTTGTCTTTCTCGGGCGCCTCAAGAGATGCATTTCTGGCGATCAGGTCTTCCGCCTTTTGCAGTAAGCTTTCGCAATAAGTCATATATGTTGACCCAGGCTCTACACTAAGAGTTTCATCTGCAATACCTGGTGTGCTTACTTGCCTGAGACGACTTTTAGCTCAATTACTTCGGAGTTATACTTAACGATGTTACCGATGATTCCATTTGAATCTACAAGGCGACAGGATGTATTTCCATAGTTGGCAGACTGCTCAATCAATTTAACTTTGGGTTAAAGCACAAATCAATTTATGGAGGAAACCAACTCGAGAGTTGATGCCTACATCCACAGACTTTGAACGAGTTTGAGCGCATACTCTCCAGATTGACAGATTAATTTGAATAACAAAAAAAAATGGGACGGGACCTGAAGAAGTATCCATTGGAAGGTGGCTGAAGATGGAGACCTGCTCGTAATCGATAAATTTGGTCGCCTGCAAAGACGGATCAAGAACTATAAGATACCTGACGCATGAATTTGCCTGCCACGACGTTGGCGCGAAGGCAGTGGCAGTAGTCCTGCAAACTTAAACAGAAGCTGAAAAGATTCCAAAAGATTCCATTGGAAGATACCAAATTGACCTGCAATGCCCTCCTGAGCAAACACACCGCAGATCTTTTGTGGTGTGAACAGAAACAGTTTGATTCCGTTGCAACATCCATTTCGCTCTTGAAATCTCTCCTTCTTACCCCCAAGAGTATAAGCACTTTTTAGCACTGTTCGCTCCGCGTCACGATCGCATTTTCAATTTCTGTCCATTCAAGCCATCTTCGATCCTCTTGCTCCACCTTATTTACAACAACCCTCCCCCTCTGTCCCCATTGAACTTACAAAAAATTTGGAGTAACATGTCGTTACAAAGGTGATCTCGATGATCAAATAATGAGTTCATGTGATCTCTATGACCGCAATGATCATCGTTTTGTTCACATTTGTGTGATCTTGATGTGTCTCTCCCTATGTGGCTTATGACCTCCCAATGCCTTCGAGGCCCGTAGCCAAAGATGTAAATATGCTGCAGTCTCGCTTGCTAATCAGTGTGTTGCTAATCGTCTCGTGCTTGTTGTGCACGAGCTCCACTACTTCGCTGAGGTTCTCCACACGTCAAAAACGGTCGACATGTTGACAGGACGAACCGTTCCTGTCGTCAGAGGATACCGAAAATTCAAAACTACCTTTCCTGATGCAGTCTGTGCTGGTGTAGAATTCCCCCATCTCAAATGATGATATCAACCGCGATACCGTTTCATCAAGAATAAAGCCTTCGTGGGATATCAAAGAACAGCAGTCAAGTGATTTCGTGACGTAGGCGGGAAAAAGCAAAAACAAAACACCGAACAGAACCAAAAAGAAAGAACCACAGGTACAGATAGAGCGGATGACTGATCATTCATTGATGCAACGCGCAGCTTTGAAGTGCTGGGCTTCTCAGCGTCAGCATCCCACGCGCCTGAAACGTTTGGCTCCTTTTTCTCATGCATTTCTAAATTTATTCCATTAGGGAGTAAAGGCTTGAATTAAACGATCAAATGATGGGAAAAGAACTTGATAGGACACGAAACGGTTTTGTTGGGTGGTAGTCAGGAATTTGGGAAAGATTTAGTTATAGATGGAGTTCCACGTTCTCCTTATGATGGTCAACGCATTGATGCTTCCACGGACAACACACTGTTCAAGTTCCCCTGGTAATAAAACAACTAAAGAGGTTTAGGAAACCGCACGCCTTAGTCCACCGTTTACCGATCTCCACAAGAGGGAACAAGGTGCGGAGAAAGAATGAACCCTATCAAAGATGCAGATGGCCCCCACCGCAGGGAAACATGACGAACAGATATTCGTCGAGAAAGAAACGTACACCTCTAAGAAATTCACACCTTTTGTCGGCGGAGAAAGAAGACTGCTTTGGTGACTGGGCAGCTCCAAACTAAAAAAATAGGGCCCACCGGTAATCACTCACCACCAAATTGCTTCTTTCGAGGACGCCCTCGTTTATCAGTCGATGGTTTCCTAGCTCTCCTCACAACCATGCGCTTTGGTTTCTCCTTCGGTGGCGCTTCGAGCTGGACCCTGACACCACTGGGTCCAGGGCGCATTTCCTACCGTGAAAGATGATATGAAGATAATACGGACACAGTCAAAAAGCACAACGGAATCCCCTGATACGAAATGGAAGCATTCTCGAATGAAAGAAAACACCCGTAGCAAGAACCTCCGCGACTATCAAAATACCGGATCCATTGCGATCATCCGCAGACAACTGACTGAGACAATGGCAGGGGAAGGGGAAGAACAGAGTATAAGAAGCATGAAAGGAGATTCGAAGAAAGCACCTATATCTCACTGACAAAGTTCACCACACAACCTTAGAAAAGGGAAAACAGAACTCTAGCAAAAAAAGAACTCTTTCAAGCATATGGAATAAAGCTTTCCTGAAGGACGAGGAATCCTTTTCAAATATGGAACTCAAACTCGAGTCTTCCCTTCAATAGAAACTAATGTTTTTGCTCAGGATATTCATGTTTCTGCTAAAGAAGCTTCTGAAAGTTGTGTTGCGAGTGCCCGCATTTCAAATGATACCGAGTTGTCCAAATAGAGTTCACGATAAACGCGTGCGGGAAGAACGGCGTGAATACCGACGATTAACGTATGCGGGAATCAATTAAGTAGATTTCAAATGAGCTCTGGAAGTAAACACATTGATGCCCGTTGAGAATATTTGGCGATGTCAAAGGAGTGTTGTCTCTGAAACTCTGCAGACGGCTTTATCATGCAAATAAAAGGAGTGGCGCGTACTTTATCAAGCAAATAGAGCTCAACTGAGGAGTGTTCCTGCAGGGGCAAAAATATCTACCGCACAATGCAAGTATGGTTTGTTTGCCTGCATTTGTGCTTCATCGACCTCAGGTCGTTTTCACTGGTACAAGCACCGACCGAGATTGTTATGAGGCGCCACACCGCTAAATTTCGCACTCACGTACTGGATTCGATGGAGCTTGTAGCCCGGTTGACCGTTCACTTGAAGTTGATCGAGAGTTGTAGACAATGTGAACGGGGAAATAAAACGGATAAGTTACATATAAAAGAAGAAGGAAGAACTTAAAAAACCCAACCTCGTTGTGGGATTTAAGAAGCGCCTTCAGTTGCCTCACAGTGATGCTTGTGAGCAGTGGATTTTTCGTCCTCCTCCTCGCTAGTGTCTTCTCCTTTTTCAAGTCAGTTTCTTTGCAATTACTCGGTGGAACGTCGCTCGACTCCTCCACACAGTCGCCTGCCGTCTCCAACATTATCGCTTTCGAAACGCACAAAACCTGAACTGAAGATAGCTTAACGCTGGACTCTGATCGGAATTAGGGCTCGTTTTCATGAAGTAGAAATAACAGAGGTGATGGAAATGACTGGAAGCAACATAATATGAGAATTTCGTTGTTATGACAGCCTCGTGATTCACAATGAAGGGACACCAGCCCTCCAACATCGAGGCCCCTAGTCCCAAGAGTCTCGCGAAGGACAGGATACCGTCAGATGTTCCTCAGCTTTGAAAAAATGATGCAAATGGGTTAACACAAAAAAGATATAAAATGCCGACGTCCACATGCAGCAACAAACAATACGACGCCAAAATGAAAGGCAGTAGTGAAAATAGAGCAGCCTAAATCTTGAAGGTACGATATCCTGGATACAGGCCACGGAAAATCGCCGCTGGACCTCAAAGCCACTCGCTAATTAAATAATGACCACAATCGACGAAAAGTCCAAATTTAAATTAAAAGCATTGCATGACGTGGCAAGACTCATATACGCAAAACTATGTGTATGCGTGCTCAAAATATGCATAGATCGGTGGAATATGTGCAGCATGCAGTAAAAGAAAGACCCCGGTGAAAGTTGACCTTTGCCTACGCTCTTTAACCTCATTGAGAACCTATTCGCCTCTATGTGCAAATGTTCCGAATTGCTACGTAGTCGTGAGCAATGCTTCCTTTATTTTCCTTTATAAATAACCTCCGCGTCATCCTCACTTTGTTTTGCCATGAGGAGTACGATTCCCCTAGCGACCTTTCCTTTTAACGACCAGTGTCACTAACGCCGGAATAGTCCAGGGAAAGCTTGTAGGTTTTCCTTGCGAAGCTTGAATGCTATTGTGCATGACTTTCAAAAGGTTCCCGCTAAGCCATATTTGTGGCACTTAGAGAAAAAAATTTATGAGGAAAATTGAGTCATTTCTAACAGCTGTTCCTCAGCGCTTTCAAACCGCTAAAAAAGGATAATCTATGACCTCCTTCATCGCTTTCGTACCTGTTCTCCCGAAATTGCTGTTCCAAAATTTGTTAAGGAAAATAATCGTCGTCGTGCAAATCCGGACGATATGGCCGGTGATAGGGCTTAATTAAGTTGCAATCGTCAGGTGATGTGGTCAAACTTAGGGAAGTCTGGGTGGAAGTGTCGTCGTGCGCTCTCACAAAATCCTCAATCAAAATAGCTTAGCGGTAGTTAATTACTTTTTGTCTTTCTGCATTGTCTTTCGAAAAAATAACAGCTCCAAAACCTTTCAGCTGGGTGCCTCAGAAGCAGTTCAAAGTCCGTTGGAGAAGGAACTAGACGCCATTTCTTGAAGGCTTTTTTTATTCCCGATAACTGATGTCGCCACCGAAACGAAAATTCTAAATCTAACGTGATGAATTCGGTCTCTTCACGAGCTTACTGGATACTTCATTGAGGTGAAATATGAAGAATGCTACTGATGGAACCATGTGACATCAATGTTTTTATCTTCTTTTCCCGATTAGAAATTTATCGGTAGGGAGTTACCATTTCTTCCACCTGAGGAAGTGTTCAAGCAAATCAACTCGACATCCTCGTTACCACTTCCAGCAATGGTTCCCTTTTTTTAATATGCTTCATTTCATTGGGCATCATTTGCGTGCGAACTGGTTCGCTTTGCACTAAATATCAGTGAGAGTGACCATCTGCTCTAATCTCACTGCATGGAAATATGCAAAATTTTCGCTGGATTAGGTTCCTCGCTTTCTCGTCCCACCTCCACTTGGTCCTGCTCGTTAAATCCTGCAGAAAGCGTTTTTTAAGGTTTTCCGTTCTGCCCTCAGGCTGTTGAAGGAATAATTTTGTTTCATCTCTGAGTATGAAATTCTGTGTTCTTCAACAAGGTGAAAAGGTTAAGAATATGATCAAATGTACGTACTAGGTTGATGAGCTCGACGTGCTGGTGGTTTATGCGTTCGTTTTAGTAAAACAGAGAGTTTCCATTTCCATTTGGCGACTGGCGAGAAGTGTATCTTTCCCGCAATAAAAACGCTCGGGTAACCGAAGCGTTCTGAGATCCTGGAAGCAAAAACAGCTCATCGCCCTATTTTCAGATTCCCGTCAACATTAACCAATTACTTCAACTTTGGCGTAATTTTACCTTTTCAGCGAAACTAAATTGACAAAACGATTGATTATGAACAAAAGTAACAATGAGAAAAATAAAGTTCGCTAACTTTCACCAACCAAATCGATATTTCCAAGTTGATAGTATGACATAATAAATTCAGCACTCACCTCCATGGGAAGGGAGTACAAGTTGGTGAAGACTGCATATATGGATAAATATTTGGAATAATCGACGACTGTCGAAGATATTTAGCGACGATATAATAAATTATAGATGCATATATGAGATATTTGACAGAAACATGCTGCAGGTGCGATGTTGAGAGCAATCGGCCGCAATAATGGAAGTCTTGCTGAAGTTTCCACTTATTGTACTATAACGACGGTATCCAATCTGGGAATATGAATGCCGATTTTCCTCTCTTTTTATTTATTAGGCGATCGAAAATTTCGTTTTCGATGTGCTATCGCCGTTTGCTCACAGTGGGTTTCTCTTGTTTCTGACCTTTTGATTTCGACGTAGTGGGAAAACGCCCACAAGAATTGATCCAATTGTTTATCCCCACTTAGAGATATTGAATTTCTCATTACTTCAACTCAACTTTTTTTTTTTCGAAATTCGAAATTGCTTATGATTTTAGCGCCGTTTTGGTATAATTTTGTATCATTTTCATCGCTTAGCATTATGAAGAATTAAAACGAGTTTTCTGCAAGAGTAAAATGGAGGAGAGCCGTTGATTCTTACAAGAAAGAATGTAAAAACGTTCGAGATCTTTCTTATATTTCAGTGCATACATGAGTTCGTTAGATGTAGCTTGCAATAAACTTAAAACTTGGCCATCTTTCTTATGTGCATGCTAAAATTTTGAATTTGCGAATCGCGTGGCTGAAGACCTTAAATTGAGGATCTGCAGACCGAAAATCTGCAGAATGCAAGCAGTCATTTGGGGGTCCTGGAAACCACTCGCATCCAGCAAAATCCTAGCCCTCCAAAACCAATCAGGAACTCTCACATTCGTTCGCATGCCTGAAATTCGGAAAAACCAAGATTTCACAGAGTTCACCCAGTTCACCAAGTCGAAAACTTCTGGTGTCCCAAGCATCGAGGCAGCCTGAAATTCCTGCACTTCCTTGGACTCAGAAAAAGAGGTCATTCATCACATAAAGTCGGCAGGACGATGATCTATGTAATGGATTGCATGACATAAAAGCTGAGATCGGGTTTCCTGGTGACAGTTAAACGGGTGCTGCAGTGCATTCGAACATCACAGTTGCGCTCATATCACGTTTCGAACAATCTTATGTCTTAAAATAATTTCGGTTTCCTGCCGGTCTGTTCCTCTCATCGACTTATTTCGTTAACGGATTCGATCGAGGGCATCTATAACAAAAGCGCCACGCATTGTATTTAGACCAATATTGCAAATCTTTTGATCGGTTCATTTCTCTTGCCGAATTGGAAAAACTCATTACTGCAGCACCTCTCTGGAATTATTACATTGCATTAAAACTTTCTTGAGAGTAAAGTTTGGCAATATTCCAAATTCACAGCAATGTTTTTTATAAACGTTCTTGACTGCTTCTGTTTTTACTGTATATTCACTTGATTGTTGCCATCAAACGTTATGCGCCGATAAGTCAAATTCTGGATCGGCTACACAAACAGTGATCACTGCCGTACTATACTTCGATATGCTCTCAACTCAATTTTTGCTTTGTCTCGAAAACTTTTGCCCCCATATCTGACATTTCCTTTAAAACCTCCTCAGGTAAAAATATATATTAATGTAAATGCATCTAAGACTCGGGTACCCTTATTGACATCAAACAGAAATTCGACAGACACATCGTCACCACTGTTAAAAACGCATTTTTTTTTGAACCACGACTAGTCCTGCTTATATTGGAGTCGCAAGACCCTTCCTTACAACTTGAACTAAACCCTTAGTGGAGCATGCAATTGAAATCCAGGACTACAGTCTCAAACGAATCGATAGCGCACAACATTACAGCCTAACACCAGTGCACAGGCTTTAAAAAAAATCAAAACTGAGACATTTGACGTGTTCAGCTTTATGCCAGGAGGCATGGAGAATCCCTGGCTGCGAGCCCCTACAGCTAAAGATCTACAATCTAGCTTTGCAATTCTATCCATATCTGTAATTAAAGTTTCTGGAAATCTCTGAATAGCTCTCACTTCGGGGTCCGAAACATCAATACCATAAATGAGCCATAAAATATCTGTAGCTCTGTTTGCTGAATGCTGCGACAACTCTAGTGTTCAGTACGGCCACATGCATGCTGTCTCGAATCATGTAACGTTGAAAAATAAAAGAAACGTTGGATCGCAGTTTTACTTACTGCCGATCGGCTTATAACGACTGTATGTACAACAAGAACGAACAGAATAATAAACGCCAAACAATAAAATATCTATAACAAAAGTGGAAGGAAAGTAAAGAAATTCACTAAGAGCAACTTAAATAACGCTTCAACAACCTAGTGAGAGAAGCTGAAAAAAATGAAAATTTGCAACAAAAAAAAAGATTCATAACACAAGCAAATCGCCAACAAAAATGCAAACAAAACGCTAAAAACATAAACCTAAAATGCTAAAACTTCGAAAACAATCCTTCATATCGAGTAATGATTATGTGTCAATATTTTTCCAATATGAACACTGTTCCGAAATTTGCAGCAATTTCCCCCACCTCTTCCGCCTTATATTATAAACCTTAACAATAGAATCTTTTCATAAAAGAATATCATTAACAAATGATCGATCTCGTCATCGTCACCAAAACAACGCAATTACAAATGCACTTAGAAACCCAAATTTGAAAAATATCAAACGACTACAAATGATTTAATGTTTAAAGAAAGATTCACGAGATTCTTCGAAAACACTTGAAAAGAAACGCTGGCTTCTATAATATCTTTTTTCTCAGTTTATCAATAAATAAGGGATAAGAGAAATATGTTTTTCAATGAGTATAACAATAATGTGCAGTTTGACTATAGCACACAAGTCAAATCTGCTAAGCCAACGTTTCCATTCAATAAGGTGTGACGTTTCTATCAACGATTGAGCCGTGCCAATATGTAATGACTATACCCAAAATGCAGATCATCACACAAAACGATAATATAAGAAGCACTTCTGCATTGAGCAAGGCCAATTGAATTACCACCGGAGATCGTGCTATAGTGCACGAATTAGGTCGAGAGCAAGCTCGTAGAAGAGAAACGCAAAACCAGAGTTCGCGGCCGCTTTCAGCATTGATGGCCAGAGACCCTTGAATAATCCTGCAACGAACTGTCTATCGCAATGCACATCATTTGTATACCCTAACATAGCAGACTTTTTAATAAAGAAGATGGATAGGAGGAGTAGGAGATAAGTAAATGAGTCACCGTTACAGAAGCCACGAATCTTTTAGTGAACAGAATGGAAATTTATGCAGTCGTGGAACGTGGGAATGGCTCTGCACAGAAAGTAAAATTCATACATCCAAACGTTTCAGACAGACCAAAGTCAGAAAACGCGAACGTCAGATCAAGCTTGATCGCGCAGAATGAACACTTAAGGCTACTGCAGGTCAACTGAGAACGGAAGTGAGTCTTTTTCAGAAAGAAGGAAGTTCACATTAACATTCGCACTTTTTTGAGGATAGCAGGATCGCAACCACATCATACATTTCTTGATAATGCCTACTAATGTAAAACTTGAAGGTTTGATGAATGACTTTAACAATATGCAACATTCAGAAATTATCTTTTATGAAAAAGAAGCCAGTGATCAGAAACTGCCATCACTGAATTAAAGCATCAACGCTAACGATAAAAGGTTGTGGTTGCTGCAGAACCTCAACGTTGGGTCAGATTTAATTTAAATAACTCGAAACCACAGCAAAAATTAAATGAATAATGATGCAAAACAACAATGATATGGAATGAAATGCGATAATATGCAAAAAAGTAATAAGAACGAAAAAAGAATGACAAGCAAGAAGATATCAATCGAGGATATGCACACAAAGCTCCCCTCCTCTCTCCCCCTCAACCGCTCGTTTGAGTAAATCTAACCCTCCTCACCATGAAACATCCTCGACATCCCGCAACGAGTTGATTTTCCCCTTTTTAATGTGCAAAGTTTGTCTTTTGTCCTTCTTTTGCTCGACTTACTTAAAAACACATTGTTAGTGAAAGAAATATCAGAATGTGAATAAAATTTAAGAATAGCGAATATAAACTGAGTGCTCACCAAGTGCCGATTCGTGCTGGGTGACATGCACGAAGGTGCCAATCATCGTACGACATTGTGTTGTCTTTCCGAATCCTCTTCGTTTAAAACCACGCATCTGAAACACTTCACGCACAAAGTAACAACAAAGACATTTCCTTCGAAGCGATTGTCCCTCATAAGTGCTTGTTTGGAAAATCTAAAGTTCAGCTTCATCCACGCAACGGTCATCATTAGCGACCGAGGTGGTCAAGCGACTCCATTATGTGGGATGGATAGCTTTGCCTCATTCTTAAGGAAATCCTCGGGGCACGACCACCCATGATTGTTTTCTTCCACCACACTATGGCAACATCAAAACACTGTCTTAGCATTGATTCCCCTACCGAGGAGAAAAATAGAATTAATTGAAAAACAAATAAGGCGTTGGTCAGACGACATCCGCAGACGGCGATCAAAGACCGGATTCCGAAGTGACGCTTCGGCGATATATCTTCAAACGGCAATCGTCTTTTGTACTGCTTCTCTCTTTACTGAATACTACTGAAGTACCAAAATGTTTCAAAACGCTATGGAACATCTATCAAATGTACCAAACTGTCGATGAGTATGCCAATCGGCACGTTCGTCGCTGGCGCCCCTCTCGGCTAATGGGAGAACTCAGACCCTCCCGTTAAAGTTTGACGAGGGAAAGTGGATCATTCCCATACGCATCTCTCCCTTTAATTCCCACGGATGAGCGTAGAAAAATAGTGATTCATAATGCAGTGGTGAAAGCGAACGATGAGCAAACCTGCAACCGGTGCCTGATCATATCCAGCGGGTACAACAGTGTCTTCGAAGCGGTTCCTGCCAATGCTCCACATATTAATGCTCCAGTAGTCTCTGAAATACTTCCATTTATCGCTGGGAACTACGAGTAGAAGGAGGTTTTTTTGGTGCACTTAGTCGCGCGATTTAAAAAGGTTGAAATCCTGCCAATGATGCTGGGAACTTGCCCAAAAATCTATACATTTCATCGCTCGTGAGCTCAATCGCTCTTTGATATAAAAAGGCCTATTTCTTCCCCATGACTATCACTTAATCAAAGCAACCATCGCTTGTACCAACTCTCTCCAAACATGCCACTATTAAAAACCGAGAAGCATGTTAGTAGGTCGATATCGCCGACCTTATAGCATGGAACACACCAGAAGGCACCGAAAAACAGCATGAGGAGCTCTGATCTGGCCATAGTACCCTTAAAATACCTCGAACATGGCAATGCTAAAGCGATGCATTTTCCTTATCAACATCTTTTTTCACGGCAACTTGGGCAGATTTATTTGATAATAAGGCGATTAGCATTTTCAAGCGATGTGTTTCAAAAGGATGACTCACAATACTCTTCAAATCGAAGAATATCGAACGTAAATTATAAGGTTTTTATACGCATGAAAGCAGAGAAATACTAAGTAAACACAACAGCACAGATCAAACAAGCTTACCATATTTACAAATGAACCTCCTCCAGATATCATTGAACCAGTTGTATAAGGCAAATTGAATTCCTAAAAATAATAACTAGATTATGTGGTCATGAGTAAACATAAGACAGAAATTAGAGACTTAAGAAACTCTTGTATTTTGATTTCCAAGAACGACCTACTCACCGAAATGGAGCGATGAACGAGCTGTTGCGGTTATTTCAACCAGTGAACGTTCTAACTGTTTTCTTGCAGCAAAAACATCGCGCCTCCAAGTTCATGGGCTCGCTAATTACAAAGGAAGTCGCCTTTTTTGCACTACTCGAAAAGAACGATGACGGCGAATATGGACGTCTTCCGATATCAGTATGATAACTTCCAGCTATGCAGTAGTTTCATTCATCTTCCAACTTCCGCCCTTCTGAATAAAATTTTCGACAACTTAACAGCTCATATTTGCTATCACATTTATCCTTCAGAAATCGGAATTGTGGATCCTTTGAGCAGTTTCATATATTAAACCAACCGCGGTAATTTAATCATCAAACACGTACCGTGAAGAAATCCCTCCAAGACAATAAACACTACTTAAAATTCAAGACGACTGCCCGGCACCCATAAGTGAGTAGTGATCGGTTCCAATTATCACTCAAGTGGTCCATGGATACCTATTTCTCGGAGAACCAACTCTAAGTTTATTTTAAGTGGCCTTCACACTCTCAACTGCAACATCCCAGCACTCGTGCATGGAAAGGACCGTGCATAAAACAAAACCATGGAAGCCGCATAACACAGTAAAAGCACATTGCCACTTGGCTGTTACAATTCGCCAGTGGAACGCAGTCAAGAAAACAACTGCACTCCTAAACTGATGGAATTGTGAAACGGGAAAATGCGTTCGCGGATACCTTGAAGGTGAAACTCATTCCGGCAGTATGAAGCGCTCAAGAATCGCTTCATTTTCCTCCTTGCAATCTTCGCCTTGGAAGTTTTCCCTATAGACAATTTTTGTATGACCAAGGGAATATCTATGGAACGCGCTTAATTCGACAGCAGGCTTGTGTAGTGCTGGGCAGCCTGCCTGACAGTCATCCTGATGCTGTTGCTGCTGTGATTTTGGCGCCCACTTCAATTCCAATCTCTGTAGAAAGCCGTCACCTGTATATGGAGCAATCTGAGCGAGTGAAGGACTTAAACCTCGGAAATAACCCCGCAAGCCCTCGAATCTCCATATACAAAACGCTGCATGCAAGGTACCACGATAGACCTGGAAAACAATCACTTATGCACTTATATGCACACATATTCCATAGGGAGTGAAAACAGAACTCCATGGCCGATGCAAGAAAAAAATTTGTGGTGAGAGCCTCAGTTACAATTTCGTTTAATGAAGAATTAGGTACTCGATCTGATCTTATGCCGACAAGCAGAAAAAATCTATCGACATTTTCTAACACATAAAGTCACTAATTGAGAGAGGCAAATACATGAAGTACCTGATTTTATGCGCCAAATCCATAAACGAATGGAACAACTTACCCCCTCCTTTCGCTTCAAACTTAAATTCGTAGTAGGCAAGAATCAATAACCAACGAGGCTACAGATCCACTTTAAAAGACTAACTTTTAAAGTGAAAGGCAAAATCGCATATGTCCTATTGGATCTGGGAATTCAAAAAGGCTCCACCATGCAAATCGACGAAGGAAATTAGGATTCGAATATCATATACTAGCTGTGTCTCCGTATTCGATTCTGATGCAGAAAAGTCTTCCCTAGTGTAATAACGCACGGAGGGTAGCTTTTCCAAATCCCGAAGTCTATGCACGGCATGAAAACATCTCACTTGCATCCATATATATATATATATATATATATATATATATATATATATATATATATATATATATATATATATATATATATATATATATATATGCAAGCATACACATTAAATAAATGTATAGGCAAAAGTGCGTGTATGCAAACACATACGCAAAAACTTATAGGCATATAAACGCATATATGCAAGTATGTGTAAGCATGCTTATAAAATGAAGTAATTCTTTGAATGTCACGATCAGGTGATAAGATGGCAGCATCCAAATGTGGGAAAAACTTTTCATGGTGCAATGGGAGTAAAAAAATAACAAATGAGACAGAGTGAAAAAAGCTGAAGTAAAAGATAGCGTACCTTAGGTTCCCCTTGTGCCACAAGTCGTGTTCGTATAACATCGAGCGGCATTGCTGTTGTCATCGCACAACATCCAGCTACCGCGCCACAAACGAAATCAGTCACACCGCGATATGCCAATGCCACTAAAAACATTAAGATGCATTTACGTAGATATCGTTTCTTCATGATTGCAGATTTCTTGATATCCTTTTTTTCATAAAGGAAAAGCAAATAGGTTTCATTATAGTAATTACGGATAAGCGGCGACCAACTCAAAATTTTGGGATTTCTTGGGATACGGGAGAGACAGCAAAACAAGAACCAAAAACCGCCTTGTTCAAGGATGAACAAGCTGAAAATCGTTACCTGAAAGAGAAGAACACTAAAGAAAGAATTATCCACTACAGTAACGTATATTTACGCCTCAAAATGCAACCATCCGATAACCGATGTAACACCGGATAAATTCGGCTAAAACGATAACAAAAAGTGACGAAAATAGTAAAACGACGGTAAGCTATTGCAGATTTAGAAATACCTCATAGTTTAGCCAAGTTTAGTAATAATGATAATTATTTACTCTTACTACTTTCAAAATAATATAAAATCTATCCTAAACTATGAATATTCGTGGCAACCAGGAAAGCAGAAAAGCGCCAATAAAACCCAGTTTAGATAGCCGTAATTGGCACAACAGAAAAACAGCCGCACCCTTGAATTCTTGGTGGAAATTCTGTGAAATGAAAGTATTGTCGCTAAACTTTTTTTGCCTCATACCTAATTAAATGACTGCTGACCTAAAAGACTGTGCGGCAAGGTAAGTCGCGAGATTTCATGACTCTTCCCACCTCAAACTTTCACTGGAAACCATGTTCCCGGTACGCTCATATACGTTCTGGGTAATGTCGTTAGCCATATCCGGCATATCTAGCGGAAACAGAAAAATAGCAGTCGCCAATGCGTAGGTAATCAAATGTAGCAGTGAAATTTTGCCTGCAGACTTTGTGATACATATAAGGACGTTCCTAGCTGGTACTAAATTATGTGGTCGCTGCTCTACTGCAGCTGAATTAACGGCTTTCATATGAACTTTCGCTAGCAAAACACGTGATACAGCATAACAGTGCAACATTGTTCTCTGAGAGAAATTCATGTGGTATTTGATTCTTTGGAGATAAGCACGAAATCCATCTCACTTTGCAATGTCATTATATTTGCACCCTTTACATTGGAATTAGAGGTGCGACCACCTTAAAATCAAGAAGTGAACAATTACAGGACATATCAGACAAACTAGGTGAATCATCTAGTTTTTGTAATCTGAAAGCAGATAACACCGGAGCCCAAAACAACAATAAACGTCGAAAATTTTGCACGGGCAAAGAACAGTCAATGTTGTCTTCGTCACTGCACAAATCACCGACAAACGAATACGTCACTGCACATCCGGCTAATAAAATGATAAAATTCAGGCAAATTTTGTGAGTATCACGTGTTCTTCTGCATTTGTAATCACATAAAACATCATCTTGTCGCTATTTGTAACCCCTTACTGTGCCTATCTTTTCGACATTAATTCACCACATATTTTCCAGTCTACAACGATCGAAATTTCAAAACGCTCCAACAAAATGCAATTCTAGAGAAACAAAACGTGTGAACGGACAACAGTGATTGCTTGTGTTATCTTATACGGAAGAATTAATTCATTTCTGTTGCGTGAGATGGTGATAACACGACACGAAATGCTAGCTTCTATTTTTAATGGCTCAGCAGTGCCCATGAGGTAACCTACCTTTTGAAAGCCGTTCTTTAAAAGTGCATTTTTCGTTGTTCATCATCAATGTTGGTGAAATTCGCGTCGACTTCGTTTCAGAAATTCAAATTAAAATGCGATTCTTTTCCACTACATCAAGTCTTGGCAACCAACAAAGTTCTGTCACGTTAGCCACATACAGCGGCGCGATGTCGTACACTTTGGCCACACACTGTCTCACCACCACTGATAGTCCACATATGAGAATGTGAATGCACCGAATTCCAAGAACGTTGCCACAATGACGATACTGTTGGCTACGAGGTTTATGATAGTAATAAAGAAACAACTTACGAGGAATATCGACGGCCTTACTGGTGAGCATTTCGAATGACGTGAACTGCACGAGACCATAAATAGCCGATAAGCCCTGTGCAGGAACATGACCTTTCCAGAATGCAGTCATGCCCTCCTCCTTTCTGATTAGGAAGAGCGCCTGCACGATACCTGAGTACTTTCCCTTATGTAACCCGTGCAACGGCTCTTCTTGAAGCTTAAATACGCAAGCTTTATCGAAAACGACCAACTTAGCTTGAAATATGACAGTCACAGTTCAATGCGTAGCTAAGTAGTGAGCAAATTTCTTTATAGACGGCCTAATATGTTTATGGCACTAGAAGAGGCGTCGTTAGTTTCAAGAGTGGCAATGGGTCTCTACGCAGAAATGAAAATGACCACCGCAAGGATAGCGCTCAGTTACCTCAATCGAATGCAATTCCACCCAATCGGACAAATGACGGAAGACACTAGTCTGGCAGTAGAAAATCACTTTAAACTTAGTGCGTTAAAAAAACTGGTCGGTCAACAACTGACGCCATTTCGGTTCGGACCGGATAAGACCAAAAATTTTGGTTGACCACCGGCTAAATGCATTTGACTTGAAGTTTGAGTTACAACCGAAAAGATGGAAAACATGTAAGACGGAATTTCGGCAGTTAAGAAGATATGGAATTTCTGACTTAGAAAAGCGATGTTCGCTCAAAATGTATCTGTCATAAGGACAGCATCAAACATTTTCTAACTCATTCAATAACCATTCATACCTCTCTATTTGCAGCTGCTTTTTTGCATGAAATTATATTTGTGCTTATAAATTCGAGTTTTCAAGGTGTTTGGTCAATTGTGCTAGCTGACCTAAAGTACTAACCTGGACGATTCAGATGTCGCAGCTTATAACCAGCTGCCTGACTACCTACCCCTCCCCTCTCCGACTCACCCAAATTGTCTCATTGATTGCTTGTGAACATTTCCGATGGAAGGAAAGTTAAAAGCAACACAAAACGATATCTTTCTTAAAAGTATATCATTTCGAATAAAAAAGGCGAACGAAAAACACCGATAAAATAATGGCAACAAGAAAAAAGAAAAAATTTGAGTGAAAACTTTCGATGAGAAATCACGATATTTACCCCTCAAAAAATTCTCGAAAAAGGAACAAATCAATGAGACGATCGATACCCAACTCACTACTTTTCAAGCACAAATTCGAGTGCTTTTGGTCAAATCCATTACTGAAATCTTAACAAAAACGATTATCCTATTGCATTGAAAGAAATGTTTGCGAGCAAAGAATTAAATGTTGCAAATACGAATAAAAACTAACCTGAAACCGTATTTTTAGTACATCCAAAGGTTGAATAATACATCTTGTAGCAATTCCGCTTATCAGCCCAGCTTGACTGTAGTCGCTAGCGGTTAGCTGCCGACCATTGCCTTCTTCTCCCCCACCGTATCCCACCATAACCCGACCTGAAACTTTATCACCTCATGACACATCACATCGGGCAATTAAACATCTTTAAAAAAAAAAAACAAACAGGAACATACCCGAAAAATATCTAACGTCCAGAAGATTCTGATCAAAATCGTCTGAAGTCAAATAAGCAGTCATAGATATTCACCGCCGAAACATTTTTTTGCGTACTTCTGTAATCTTACGTTTTTCAACCTTGCACCATACATTCTGTTGAACGTTGTAATTCGTTTGTTTACTAACTATAAAACTCAGCCAATTTCCTGTGCTTACTGATGAACGTAGTGGCTGGTTTTGATAGCAATGGTGATAAGATTTAATCAATCTAATTTCACCGATGAAATACCTTTTTGAGAATCTTTGCTTGGATCATCAACCCCTCACCTTTTACTTAATCCCTGCAAGCGTCATATCAGTACACTCATTTCTCTCATCCGTGCAAAAACCGGTTGTCCACTCTTGCCACATTTGGCAACTGGAAATCTCGTTCGCGCGTATCCGCATAGAGGGTATACACTCGAATGTAAGTCACCCGTTTTCGTTGATGTGGAAAGAAGTGAAAACGTGCTGCTTTATGCAAGGGAATGGACTTGCGAGTAAGGTTCGAATACTGGGAGGGAGTGAGGTGAAATTAGGAGCACTGACGAGAGGCGCCTCCTTTCATCTCCACTCCAAGCCTTTCCCCCTCCGCATCCGCCGTTCTGTTAATCAATGTCAGTAAAGAGTAATATGTTCCCTCTTCTTATCTCTACGCCAGAATGGAAGACGATTGTTGCTTTACAGTAACGATTTTGAATATAGCATAATATATCACACAAGTAAAACATAAAATATAGCAAGTTTATACTTCAATTGAGCTAGATTTAATAAAGAGATCACATCAAACAACGCACAGTCGTTGGGTGTACCTGTAAATACCTTATTCGCTTCGAATTTCCGTCCATGTTTTCGTCATAGTACCGGTCTCATTCATCTTGTTTAAAGTCTATCAGATTATAACATCACCTTCACTAATATCAGAAATTCGCTCCCACCTGTTTCAGCAATGATGGATACATTCACACCCAATGCCATTACGCTACAACTGTATTGGTTTCAGTTCACCCACTGTTATGTATCCGCCATTTCCTCCCACATTCTTCGGCCAAATTGGAGTTCGCTTCTCGTTCATCTCATTCTCACCTTCCCTCTTCTAATGATATTTCTTCCCTTTTTTTAAAAACACTTAACACTTTCTTAACATTTATTATCTCCTCGGTCGTCTTGCTATCAGTTGCACCGAAATTCGTAGTGATTGAGAAGATATATGATTTCAGTAAAGCAGTCATAATCGAGCGTAACGAAATGATTAAAAACTAAATTTCATATTTAACGATTTCATTTATTAGACACTGAAAAAAGCAAGCAAAAATTAGTGAAGAAAAATAACAATACAACTATTTCACTTAAAAAAAAAGTAAAGATGGAAAAACCTTTGCGAAATGGATTCTCGTTAGCATAGAAATGGGAAATGAATAAGGTGGATAGTCAACTTTCTCATTGCGAAATCACCTCCTCTTGCACACTAACAAGTTTTATACTTCCTAACAAATACACAACACGATCCCCTTCACAAAGGGTCGCTATCTATTTCATTAAAACGTTTTATCACCAATATACGTATAATAATTTTATCGTTTATTCGTTCATAATATTCATCTCTTTACTAAGTGCTATCAAATTGTATTGATCAATGATCATGGCGGAAATCATTGAAAACGCATTCAGTTTAGTGGAAGTTTTATGGCACGAACACTGAAGCTACGCGACTATGATACTTACAAGTGGGAAAAGCTTGCTGTGATGTTTTAATGTGATCGTAGTTGCATCCTGTAAAATTGCGCCGCTTCAAGCGACCGAACTTTCAAACTTTCGCCGATGAGAGAACTTTCACGGACAAGTCCCACCGATCTCATCACAAAATTCGGCCGATAGAACAACTGTGAAACGCTTAGGCGGGCAAAAAAAGTACCTAAATTCAGTTATAGGTGCCCCTCCTCAATGAGCGTTTTTTTTTTCTATATGTTAGCGAGTATGTGGATGTATTTAATTTCAGTGTTCAGCGATAGTTGAAGAAGACGTATCAAAAAGAATAATTTCTCTTGTTGTAAGTACATCTGTTGTAGTCGGTTTGTGCAATTATTTATTATTTATATAAGTAAACTTATTGAATTATTTGGGAATGTCGTCTCTTTGTCCCATTTCCGGCTTTATTCGAGTTTTTAAATGCATAATTGCGTTTTATTTATTGCTCGATAAAGACATGTTTTTGCTGTTGTTAACGTGTCTTTCAGTAATGCAATTTGCATTTCCGGAGGTTCCGCCACGAAATTCCGTAAAAATGAACATATGTACTATATATTCTGGGAGGGCGGAGAGGTGTTTGAGGTGATAACCTTCGTACTTTGCTGCTTTGAGTCCACCTTCCAAAACTGGTGAGAAAGGATCACACCGATAGGCATCGTTTATGATGGAGATAGCTTGGCATGCGGACATTCGAAAGCAGAAGGAAAGGCGACGGTCTCAAACAAATCATTGCACGTACTGAATGCGCGGCAACAAAACACCTATCCATCGGTTTCTTCGATGGGAGCGGAAAGTAACATAGAAACGAAGAATCATCAGATTTGCTTGGTCACTGGGCTTCTTTCCCAAGTTGATTTTTCAACAAGTCAAGAGTTGAGTGAAGAAAAACAGGAAATTCTCATAAAGGTTTCCTGCAAAAGGCACTGTCGAAGAATATTCCCAATAATTCCCCCTGAGAGAAATTCTCCTTCGTCTGTGCTGAGACGAAACTGTTAAAAACCTCCGATATGAAACCAACTGATATCTCCCAATAGGTTATTAAAAGGGGACAGTATGAGCGACCAGAGAAAGTGCAGACCAAAGAGCAAATGACCAACATGCAAGTAGTCAAGGTGGAGGTGACCGAATCATGCATGGTGCCGCGGACTCATGCACAACCTTACGGCCCCATTGTTTACCAGTTGATGTTTACATCCAGCTGTTTAGCAACTTCACCTCGCAATCCACTGCTTACCATCTCATACTGTCTTTCACCTCGCATTCTGCTGTTTACTTACAACTCGTACTCATCCCCATACTTCACTGTTTACTACATCCATCTTAGCCCGACAACCCGCTATTTACCCCCCGTCTCACTTTTTACTACCTGCTGTTTACCACCTCACGGTCAACTCTGTGGCCCACTGTTTACCACCTCACACTTTACCTCATAACCTTGTTATGGTCTTATATTTTTCTCGGAACAGAGATTACCGCGGTTATTGTACAGCTTATCAACGACCCGCATTTTTACAGCAAAACCCACCGCGACGCAGTAAGCCGTCAACCCGGTGCGGCAGTACGCACTGTTTACATCTGCTCGTCGCAACTTCCAAAACAATATTAGGCCATCAAATGCGTCTAGGTAAAATTCCATAACCGTTGCCTCAGCCCTAAATCTAATCAACAGAATTTTCGAAATCTGGTCAGGAGTAAACCGAGAATTCTCTTACTTCAGCGGTCTCATCCAATGGTTGCTATTAGGTTATGGGTATCAAAACTGCCAGTGAAGGAAATGAATGCACTCTCGCCGACTACTCGTACAACGCAAATATGCAGCTTAAACGGATAGCGTTAATATCACTTTCAACTAGAGGCAAATTAATGAGACGCAAAAGGGATGCAATTTTGTCATGGCATTATTGATGCGTACAGTCAGCGTTCGTTAATTATAATTTCAGTGTGGAGTTACTAGATCACTTTCCACCAGATAGCCGATACTTCCACCATCTTGCAGAATCCGGCTTTTTCGTATTTCTAGAACAGCTTTTTTTTTGGAAAATCCAGCCTTAAAACATATCGAAACGGTTGCGAATCATTTTTATTCTCGTTACGTCGTCATTAGTTTTATCTGTTTTTGTGCACTTTTCTTTACCTATAAGCAACACACCTGAATGATAACTTCATTGAGGAATATGAAAGTGCTGAAAATATTTGACGTCTCGTATATATAAATGCGGCATCCCAGTAATTATAAAATACAGCTCCCATTGACGTTTTGTAATTTCACGTTGCAATTGTGTCTGATTGGAAGTGAGTTCACTTGTAAATAACGTCACGCTGCAACTGCGTTATACGGCAGGGTACCATAGACTCTGTTGGCGCTCTGGGCTAAAGTGAGCTTAAATACTTGACCTCAGGTGTATAAAAACAAGTGAACACTAGATGCACGATCTGTAATCGATGGTTCTTTTCTTTATGGTGGTTATTTCTCAAAGCCGTCGGTCATACTAAACGACCAGAGGTGGAATGCTTGCTGCACGGCTATGTCGTTCGAAATGATACTTTTTTGCGGCAGCTAGAATGTGACCTGTAGGATGCGCGAATATAGGATTCTGGTAGTTGCGAGTTACACATTAAGGTTAATCTAGCTCCTGCAACGAATGTGAGGTTACGATAGACGCAACACGGATGGAACGAAGCGCTGAGGTATGTGTTCGCTACATAGTGTTTTCTGAGATACGCATATGCGTTATCCATAACGGTCACGTGCGCATTTGATTATCAGTCGACGAAGGTTTGTGCTGACCGTTGTCTGGATCTTCATCGAACCGACTTCAGTTCAGTGGAATTATTTTAAGGAATCACTAGTAGCTACCTGAAGCTAATGGCATGTCACGAGGCATTAACACGAAAAGCAGCACAAACACCGCAAGATTTCAGCGTTCGCGGTGCATCTTCTTAACACGTAATTGCCGAGTACATTCATAGCACTTTGTATAGTTGCGTTGCAACACGTTTTCTTTATTGAAACATTTTCATCATCTTATATGTCCTCGTGTGAAGCACACCGTGACATTATTGTATGTTTGTCTATTTTTGCGCACCGTGACATTATTGTATGTTTGTCCACACCGTCCCTTGTGGTGTATCCGTCGAAGGAGGGAAAGTTGTGTGGTCGGCACATATGAGACCGAATCTAGATGAAATGACGTCGGTGAAACAGCAGTGAAAAGCGAGGGCTGGCTGTTCAGGCCTTGATGCAGTTGTGTTGTTTCTCATCTTACTTGCTTCCATTCAGTAGAACTAGCATCGGCTCTTATGGAAAAGTATTCCTAGAGCTTTATAAACAATGAAACATTTGCAAACTTATTCTGAGGTCGGTAACCTATTCAGACAGATTTTTGATCGACTATCTTCTCATTCAGTGTTCATTCTGTGAGCAAAAGTTGTCGAAATGGGTGACAAGTTCGAGTGAGTTTATAATGTGCAAATTTGATTGAAAATAGCGCACTATTAGACCCTTCTCTATAGGTTTTTAGTGCATCATTGCACAGTGAGGTGGGGGTCGCGACATTATCCCATCATGCCTTTCTATAATGGAAGTACGGCCTACAGAGTTACCCTGTACCTGTGGTCCTCGGAGCGACAGTTTGCTGATTGCGGAAGCTAATAAGCATCTGTTGCAACCTACATTTGTTTGGGGCAGAAGTTCCCGCTGCATATATATATATATATATATATATATATATATATATATATATATATATATATATATATATATATATATATATATATATATATATATATATATATATATATATATATATATATATATATATATATATATATATATATATATATATATATATATATATATATATATATCATGCATGCATTTGCGCTGCCCACTTCCTTGGCTTGCGTCCACTTACGTTGCAATCCCCCATTGCATCTGAAGTTTAGTGGTAATTTCTTGAACCTGGTGCAGCAGTGCCGCAGTGAATGGTCGCGTGTGTCCATTCATGACTTGGCTCATGCTCGATTGAGGTGGGGAGGGAAGGGAAGGGGGAGAAGGACTTCGAGCGTTTACAGCTTTCCGGAAAAGCATATGCTCGAGGGGGGAATCGTAACGAAGAGAAAGGAGCTGTGGCACGCACGTCCTTCCGAGGAGGGTTGGAGAGGGCGGAGGCTTCTGAATTGAGAAACTTTTAGGTGGGGATGTAGTCAACTGCAAACATCCGTGAAATTAGGCGATATTTTACTAACATAAGCTCGCGATCAGTCAGAGATTCACTTTTCTTCCTACCTTCACCTGCTGGAAGTACTTCCACAGCTGGGCGGTCGGTTCGGCCTGAGAAAGGGTTTCCTAACCATTCTTCCTACTCCTCCGTAACATGAAGGTCTGCTCATTTTCATGGTATTTGGTGTCTCTTTGCTGTTCTAAACCGACTCAAATTTTTTGCGCAGAAAATCCATCGATTTTGTCTCGAAAGAAGGGAAATCATAGCCGAACGAAGCGCGTTGTGTCCCTCTCATGCTGGCAACATTTTAGGAGATCTCGCGATGGGTACATTTTGTCTTGAAGCGTGACTCGGCCATGTTTTCATCTTGAAAGTCACCCGTCTTTCTCGTTCTAAAGTCGAGCCGGCTGTGTTTTTTTTTAGAATCGCCGAGCAGGAAACCACTGCCACCTGTGCGGCCCCGTCGAACCACTTCATTTCTTTTTTCCAACTGCCACGACTATGTTTCTGCATGCATAGTAAGGACTGAAACCATGTTCGCAGCATCTGAGTGTATTGCCTTGCTTCTTTCCTTCCAAGTATGCTTGTGAGGACGATTTAATCCGTGAAAACCTTAGGAGCTTAATAAGTTTAAGAAATGTTATGATTTATGCAGCCACATCATTTCGTTTCGTCTTTGTTTAGGCATTATTATGGATAGTCAGAAGAGGCGAAAAAGCGATTCAAACGGTATGCCGAGTCGACCAATGCACAAGAATTATTGCAGGTGTGCCAAGTGAGTTTTTCCGATAGAAGGTGTTGGATGGGCGCTCACAGCCAACGTTTCTAGAATGCCGCCTCTTCTCTATCGAATAACGTGATATATCTCGAAGCGATGGCGTTTGGCCGCAGGTAACTCTTCATATTCAGATTGGTTTATTTTTGAGTTTGACGGTGAGCTGCACGCACCGGATAGAAAAGCCGTAGGCAACGTTCGGCTCACAGATTAGAAAATGGTATCTCTGCCGTGAGATAGCTAGACTGGAATTAAAGATCTAATTGATTCGGAGTCTGGGGGGATTTTAGTAGAACTTTAGAATCGTCCAGTTCAACATTCTTGAGCAGATTTTTAACATTCGAAGTGAATGCATATCTCGCTTCGTGCCATCAGAAGGAAAAGCAAAAACGCAATTGCTTGTAGTTTTCGAGAACGAAGCAACAAATATTTCTTAAGTAACAAACGTCGCGGAAGAGAAGATTAGGAAATTGCGAATTTTTGCTGTAAAATTTCAAATCAGTTTCATAGTTCATTTATGTTTATGGAGCTATTTTATGACATTCATTGCAGGATGTGCTTTCCTAACTTTATCGGTATGTTACTGTATACAGACTAGTATGTGGTTGTGAGTGACAGTATTACTCTAATTCAAGCGTTTTGTTGCTGCTATTGCGGGGGGCTATATTCTACTGCAGCAATCAGGCTTTACCTCACACTCAACTTCCATTTCAGTGCTTAGTCACTTGTCATAAACCTTTTATTTTTCATTTAAAGCTTCATTCTTCAACCCCGTTAACCATCCAAAGGTTAATTTCTCCCCAATTTTCTGTCGTTCTCATCAAGAACGCTAAATTCTTTCTTTCACTGCATCGTACGGCTTCCTGTCCACTCACCATTCGGCTTGAAGAGCAGCAGCTTCCTATTTGTAGTACTGAGTTTTACAAGACCTTTTTCACTGATATTCGGGTGAGGTGAATCACTATGATCGCATTATCGTGCAGCTTGGAATAGGTACGAAACTCTTTCAACATGAGGCTCACTGGTGCTATTAAATGTGCGATAGAAGACGGATTGTTCTATTGTACATCGATGGTTTATTCTTGCTTTCTCTTAGCTAACTGATTGCATTCTTTAATCATATTTACCTAATGAATAAAAAAATCATTGAAATGGGGGCTGTGTTGATTTTGTTAAATCGAAGATATGGGCCACGCCAAGATTCTGTCTTTTGTGGTTGTTTGCCATTTAAACGTCCTCAGACGTTTGTTTTTAGTATGTGGATTTTTTCTCCGATAATGATCTCTCAGTTAAATTTGTCGATAGGCCCACATTGCTTAAAAAACAATAAAACCATATGGCTTTTGTTTATAGTATTGCACTATATGAATACATTTGGTTATTTCAGTTCGGTTCTGTGCTCTGTTAAGTGTACATACTTTGATTCGGCCGAATCGAACTTTATTTCGGCACTCCTCAGCCTTCTCTCTTCATCTCTGGTGAGGTTTTGATTTCTGTGGACATTTAAGCGACAAGTTAGAACCTTTTAGGTAACCTTTGTGAAAGTTCTCATATAAATGCTTTATTTAAATTAGCGCATTGGCCTGCAAGAGCAGCTTTTTCCACTTTTTTGACTAGGGAAGAAGATCGCAAAAAAATTGTTTCTTAAAAACAGTCTGGTCATAGATTTCTAATATATCTTTTGCATATATTTTGCTGTGCAAAAATCATGTTGCGAATATGTGACCGTTCGTCTGCTCGAACGTTCTCAACTCGAGGTCATTCTCTGTATTCTTAGAGCATTTGCAGAGCAGATCGCCACGCCACTGTTGATCGGGATTTAGAAAATCGTCTCCCATCATGGGTTTTTATTTCCTCTTGTTTGCCGCGTCCATCACCCTCCCCCACTTACTGAAGCTGTTTTGTGTTTTCAGTTGCTTCAGGGCGGGGTTTTCTGCAAAATATGCATGGTGCAGTGAATCAAACAGGTCTATTTCCTAAAAACGTTTTATTTAGATCCTGAAACGGGATTTAGCTATGTAAGCAACTTTGCAGCTGTTTTCCTTACTATTTATTTGAGTTAAGCGTGTTTCGCTTCTACTGGATTTGACTGTTTAATTGATCAGGGTCCTGGAAGTACCTAATTCAGAGACTGGGCCAGCAAAACACTTAGAGCCCCAAACTATCAAAAATACATTCGTGGTCTTGGCCAGATGTTATTGAGGATCTACAGCAGCATCGAAGGACCCAGATGTGGAATGTTATTGTAAGAAGTCATCATGTTATTGCAAAATTTGTGACCCTCTAGGAGAGAGTCACAAATTTGAGGTCTTGCGTCGGGAACTGTTGAGAGGGACCGCGAGAGGGATTACCAAGTCGTGCGCATTTAAATCAGCGTTATTGCACACACTTGTCATTTGAGCTTGCGTTTTTGATATGGGAGAAAAAGAATGAAAGCAACGAAAAAGGGAAATTGATTCCTTTCCTGCTTTAGAAAAGCGAGAAACTAGTTCATTGAAATCGGTTGTTTCCCGAAGAACAATTCAACATCAGAGTGACGTAAGGGGTTGGATCTTGAATGGATTATCGTTCGTACGTGAATTCAGCCCAACGCACATGAACTCTGAGCCAAAAATACTGTCATCCAGTCTTTTCTTCGTTGGTCACAAATTAATGTATTGGGGTTCCAGAGAAATTATTTTTATCTTCGGCTTTAATCGGCATTGCATGTATTAAATTGGAGAGCCTCACAAGTTGGGGCTTCAAATGATGAACCTTTTTTTTTGTAGAATATAAAAGCGTTGGTAGTTGATGACGTTCCTTAGAGTTCATCAAATTATTTCATTTAATAACGCGATTTTCGATATGCAGATTATGAAAGCTCCTCGGGGCAAGTCCAATTGGTAAAAGTTTTTGGTGAGAATCTCTTTCGCAGTAGTTCGATACAGATGACAATGTTAAATGGCTCTACCACTAAGCAGTTCCAGAATTCATGTTCTAGAAATAATTGCTGGACATTTCATCTACAAAAACGGAGTAGAAGAACTCAGCGACTGACGAGATGTTGCGGCCATGTCGGTTATTGAACTTCCCTGAAGACCCTTCATTGCAGATCCTCGGTGGAAACTTTCACTGGCTGACTAATTTCCGTCCAGAATCGGGCAATCCGTTGAAAAAATTATAGCATGTTCGTTGAATGGTGTATTTTTAGGTCTTTTTTGAAAAAAAAAAAGAATATTTTCTGAGTAATAATTTTTTCTTCAATTGTAAATCTGTTCTAAAAAAAAGTATGTCTTCGACGGAATTTCAATTCACGTCATGTCCAGCACCTAAGCTGCCATGCGTTATCGTTTTTGATTTACCTACGAAAAAAGTACAAAGTTTGTCGATAAGTGTTGTCGATGCAAATTTTTTCAATTTTGGCTTCCTCTCATACATGAGAGTAATTCGAACCGCCAGACAGCCGCTGGCTACGTCAAACTATCGTATTTAGAACGTACTTTCCGTCTTTAAGAATTTGCTGAAACGGGAACCGTGATTTAATCTCAACTTCAGATCACTTCCTACTCTCGACTTTCATATAGAAATACGACGGCGAACTCAATTTTCAACGGAAAGCGAATTGCAACTTTCAACGTTCCACGTGAAAGTAGTATGAGATGCCATGTCATTCAAAATTTTCTCCTATTATCTAATTTCTTCTCTCGGTTTTGTTCTCTTTTCGTACCATCTTTCCACCCCTATTGTTCCCTCAATCAGAAATCGTTATCCAACTTGTGGTTTTTCTTCAGGAGACACCGGGGGGAGGAGGGTGATAGACTTCTTCAAGAGACGCCGGGGGAGGCGTGCTATGGATCGAATCGAGTACTTTTGCAATGCAAAAATTGCTGTTGCAGGCTGTATGTGCACTGATAAACAACGAGTGGATGATCATTGAAGATGGTACGAGTAAACCACCGGGTGCATTTATTGGCAACTCAACACAACCCGAAGAAGATCTTATCAAAGAACTTACGTTCATTCATGCTGAGCAATGTCAAAGGTCACTTTTACATTTCTCTTTCAACTTTTACGATTCTTTAAGGTTTTCGCTAAAGCGTTAATTATCCTAGCGGTTTTGATTGTGAAGGCTTCTAAAATATTATTTGTTAGGTTCAGATATTTGCGTAAAATGAGCGTAGTTATGCAAGTAAATAATAACCAATTTCCCAATAAACGAGGGTATTAGTATAGATTTGGAAGTGGTGAAGCTGGTGACCAACAGCTTGATGTAACTGATTTCGACATCTCCGGCAAAACGCTGGGAGATTGTTGACGCATTTGAGGTACTCTTTCGCTTTGCAAGATTTTGCCATCATATTCTTTATTCAACTTTCAACAGTCGCAATTTCGTTCACGTATTCATCGTCAGTTGTCTTTGCCAAGCAAATATATGACTGGTTCTTCCTGCGTAAAATGTAAGGCTCGCGGGAAACGGGTTTTTCCGAGGTGGCATGGTAAATAAATATGAAACGTTCCACGCTTATGGTGCTGTGGACATTATTTGAACAGGATCATATTGCGTTACGCATGCATAGATGCTCTAAAAAATATTCCATTGGTTTAACTGGCCTACCTAAAGCAGTATTTTCCGTAGTGATGAAAATATGAAACTTATGGGTACCAATTCATTCCACCTCAGATCCACTACCATTGTGCTGCATCGTTGTCTGAGTTTGCGGTTTTTATTTATCTTTGTACATTAATCAATAATCGTAGAAGTGTTTTTATACGCAAGCGACAAATTTTTTTTTTGCTGCACTACTTTCTTGCCCGACGAGCTCTTGTTTGCCCTATAACAGTGCATACGTGCCACTCAAACCCTATATATTTGGGTTGTAGGCCGAAAACTTAAATGACTTCTGTCCGCAGGCCACCTGTTTTCTCATCAGAGAGTTTTGATTTTTTTTTTTTAAGAATTGGAACTCGGCATTTTTGGCGTGCTGCCCGATTTGGATCGTTTGTCGATATGGAAGGAACTTCACATATTGCGTACCACTCAGATGGACGAGGTATTGCTTCTGGCACTTCTTTGCTTTCTGCTTTCATACGAGCTCGAGCTGATAGTGCGACTTTCATATGGACAGTCTAGGAAATCATTTAGTGTTCAAGTGCTGTCACAGTTAGTAAGGACAAGCACCGTGATTAGTGACTCTTCCGGTGATTATTTGTGGGCAGCGGTGCTGCATCGCCCATCTTCTCCATTTCGGCGTTTCCGTTGAGCGCTCTGCGTGTAGTTTGCCGGCAATCTGTGATCGGCATAAAGACAGATGAAGTAAAGACGAGAAGCATGTGCTCAAGCAGTTGCTATGCGGAAGTTCAGCTCGATTCTCGGAGAAAGGGTGATATTGCTATGTTAGCAACGGTTCCATGGATACGTAGGCATTCGCTTGAATTTTCAACAGTAATCGGTGTTAGATTCTTACTGACGACAGGTTTTAGTTAGGCGAGCAGTTACGGCAACGGCGATGGCCTAAATGACCTTGCTGGGTTTCTTTCGGTTTCCTTAATTTAATGACAAAATCACCGTCAAGCTCGTGTTTTCGTAGTTTTGCGATTGTGAGGTTTCTTGGATTTTTCGGCGGCACCGTGGCCTGGGACTCGTGCGTAGACGCGGTGTGCAAAGTAATGGTTTGGAAAATAGCAAATTTCTTCACATATTGCGTCTTATCTCACAAATGGTTTGCATTTGCATGGTGTGTGGACCTTGCCCCGTTATGTGGATTACCCTTTAAGCCATGCTATGCGGTAACTTTGGGTAACGAGTTTGTATATTGCAAGGGATATTTGGATATTTGCGAGGCAAGGTAATTGAGTCACTACAGTGCGCAGCTGTTGGTAAGGTTATCCTATCTCGTGACGCAATTGCTACTGCGTTGAGAACTGACTTGAGAAAGTATCAGCAACAGCGTTGTGTTCCTTTTGCTTGCTGGGACGCATGTAAAAGGTGCCATACCGACATTTTCTAGTTGAACAGCCGAAGTTTGCCATTGCCATGCATCGCCGTTACCCTTCACCAATTTTGAAGACACAAGCGTTCCATCTCTCTTTCGTTTTGTTTTTAACATGGGGCAGATGTCGCGCAATGCAAGAACCAAGCAGTGCAAACGCCTCGCGGCGCAGAAATCATTGCAGATATATTGACCTCAACTCTGGAGGATGGCTCGACATTGTGCTTCCCACGGTTTTTGCAGCATGTATGAGATTCATGGGCCAAGCGCATGGGCAGACTGCAGCACGTGTATGTAGTCAGTGAAAACTGACAGAATAGCCGTGCGGCGATGAAATTTGAAGCGAACGCGATTTCTTGTAAGATGAAGTTCGTTCACTCGTCACGTTGTAAAAGTGCCGTCGATATGAAATGATATAATGTCAAAGGGGCTTTCATCGATCACTCTACACCACATCGTCTCAGTAAATTGGCTGAATTACTATTTATTTTTGATGTTGCAGTTTTGGTCGACTGTATCACCCCATTGGTGGCGAATCTGTTTTATGTGCTGATTGCGTTGTGCTTCGTCGTTGTTGTAACGTCGTGTGTGGCATGCATTCTCAACATTCTCGCTCCACCGAGTGGCTTCTTTCACTGGCTTCGAAGAAATACAGTACTCGAAATGTGCAACAGTTAGTTTATTTTCGAAGATTCTTTTTGCATGCTTTTTCTTACTCCTTGTTAGCGAGTGTTTCTTTACCAGTGGCCTAAGTGATCCTCTTCATTTTTCGAAGAAAGTTAGCAAAAGGTTTAATGGTGAAAATAAAGTGAAGCGTGAAGCGTGAAGTGTGAGGATGAAGCTGGAGAAAGTACACTTTGATTTGTGGTGGAGAACACCACATATATGATCGTTTCTTTGGAACTCATGTAGCCGGTCCTTTGAAACTGGCCGATCGCAACTCATGCGCAAAGCGAATGATGAGAGCCCATCTTTTCAGTCGTCTTCAAATTGCGCTCACGTGTAGCAGCTCGCAGAAGATTCTTTATCTTTTCTCTCCCAAGCAGTCTGTTTATGCAGTAAATATTGGCTTGAGTAGTCCCCTAAAATGTAAGCGTGCTTGGATATGAGACCACCCTTGAAGAGGCTTTCAGTATTGAGCGCTTGCTTTAGTTTGATACTCTATTGCGCTTATAAGTAGCATTTTCGAAATGCATGTATGTGGGTTTGATGAAAGGGACGCAGACAGACCTTGATCGTTTTTTCGCAATCCTCGTTTGTTAAGGTCGAAATTCGAAGGTCTTCAAGTCATTTTCATGCAAACGATCAAAATTTGAGCTTTTATTGAGTCAGAAGCGCTCTAATTCATAAGGTGAGGACGCGGTATATATATATATATATATATATATATATATATATATATATATATATATATATATATATATATATATATATATATATACTATTCAAATTTCTCTCAGGTGACCGAGATTTCGGTTGTAATTCTTAGCGTTTTGTTTAACATGTAGTCGCGAATTCAGTCTGTTTGAAGGAAGTGAGTGAGTGGATTGCGTCATCGTTACTGGATGATAGGTTTGGACCTCTCCACTCATCATTTGCAAACATATTTGCACGAACTGTTTTTCAGTGCTGTTGGCATTGCTTGCTTGCATAACGTCGTTATTGGCCGAATGTCACGTATCATCAGTAAGACCTTTCTCAAGCGTTTCTGTTGGCCCTGGTCTATTCCTGATTGCGCTTTCAGGATTATCTGCTTTCTTGGCAGCCACTATCAGTCTTAGAAGGTAATTCCTTTATCGCTTTCTATTAGACAGCTAATTGATTTTCGTTCTTTTATGCGGGGATTGAATGTATTGAAATCGTTCTTTCCAGTTCTGATGGCATAAGGTTTCATTTTTCTTTCGTTCATCAGAACTACCAGATGTAGCTAAAGCGATACCGCTGGAAGTAATGCAAGCACTGAAATCTTTTCACGTCTATTTCAAATGAAGTATCCAATTTTTCGTTGATGTTGGATCGAGGTGATTGTACTCTGACATTTTTATAATATTCATGCGTGGCCATTTTCCTAAGAAAAATCGCACAACTCGTTTGGCTCATAAAGAACCAAAAGTATGTTTTCATAGTACGTTCCGTAGTTCAGCGATGTCTTCACCTCGTCGAACTTTGACTTTAGAATGGTTTAAAGATCATTTGATTGGAAATACATAAGAAAGCTATAAAAATGCGAATGTTTAATTCTCTTACCGACTGTGCGAACTCGTTCGATCCCAGTGAATTCGATCCCATTCAAGAATGTCGAATGTCGAGGTACCAATGAAATTGAGCAAGCCTCAAGCCTGTTCAGCTCAGCAGCTGAATACCCTCGGTTATATTGTCGCTGTGTAATATAGCATTTTCTCTTCACACCTTTCAGAAATTCCTTACTTTTTAACTTGTTGAGATTTTCTGGCGTTCATGGTTGTATTGTTCACGCATATGTTCTTTCAACCAACCAACTTGCAAATGACCAGCTTATATTGTTCTTTTGCGGTCCTTTGATTTACCTATGTGTGATATGACCTGACTAGGCTGTTTTAATGAGCGTCAGAATGTTTGACATGTTTTGCTGGTGGATTTGAAGGGGAAATTTGAAACTGTTTTAGGACGAATCGTTTAGCACGCGAAAGACGAATTCAAAACCAGCGAATGTTATGCGCACGTTCGCTTCGCTCTTGGCGTGATATTGGACGACGTGCTGAGGATACGAGACCGATAATCGATTTCGAGCGGTACCTCGATTCGTCGACAGCGACCCCCCTTGACGTGATTCGAGCAACTCCGCTTGATGCATCTCGCTTTGAACATCACTAAAGTCCACTTTTTTAGTTTATTGAAATCAGTGGAATGCTGCTGCGGACGAATTACACGGTAGTGGATTATGCGTGCAGGTCGTTTATAAATTTTGTAATTTCGTTTACAGATAGTCCGTTCACAGATGCATTTTTCTAAACAAAGGAAGTAACTAGGAAAAGTTCGTGTCATCATTCACTGAGCAGAGAACGACCTTGCTGGCAGATGGCGAATTGACGGGGCTGCTTTTTTTCAGTAGCCACTGAAAGCAAGTTGTTTTTGCAAACGTTGGCCATCTGTTCTGCTAGCAGTTGGCAGCCATGTGACGTCCTTGCGACCATCATGCGATCTGAGCTATCCCTGGGTCGTTTTCTATTTTCAGTAGTGGCAGAGAAGGCAGTGAATGAGTGACTTTTTGATGGCGTGTAATAGCAAGGAGAGCGAATGGCGGGAGATGATAGTGGATGGTTCAGCGTATGCTAGCGGTAGATATGCCCACTGTTTGCACTGAAAACGTTCCATGCAATAGCATAGGTTAATGATTAGTCGACGTTACCATTAAATGAGCTCTTTGAAGAGGACTGATTATATAAGAAAGCCTGTGGTTTTGATGTTGTCGGTAAGATGCCAGGAAGAGGTGAGGCGAGTTGCCAGAGAGAGGGGAGCGCGTATGAGTAAAAAAAGGGGGCACGTGCAGGCGGCCGTTCGTTCGGGCATGACGCTTCGACAAAGAAAGTTTCCTGTCAACAGCGTCAGCGCAGCGGTGTTTGCATGCATTTGCAGCATCGCACAGTACCGCTGTCGGTGTTATCAGAAACGCTCGTTCAGTGTGGTGCCTTGCGGGTCTGCTATCGTGGCGTTTAGCTGTTTCCTGCAGCATCCACGTCCACTGATGTCGCTTTCTCTTGCTGCTATTCGACTGAGCTACATTTTCTTCCTATGTGAGGTAATTAGAAAGCTAATTAATTGATTTCCACGATAATGTTAGTGCTAATTTCCTTACTGATTAACTGGCTAATAATTCCAGCGAACACTCTGTGGTGTATGCGACTAGAACAACTCCGTTCTCACGCATGATCCACGCTCATGTGGTTCATACCGGGTGGACTAGTGTAGTCTGGTTCGGGCAAGTGACTTTGGTGGGATGAAAAAAGTTGTTGAGTAGGGGGATTGATGGCATCGATGCAAGACAGTTTGTGTTTACAAGTTTTCGTCGTTTGGCGAATGAAGCAACAAAAGCAACAGGTATATTTATGAAGCCGCAATGAAAAACGCGACGATGAGTCAGCGCACAAAGGTTGCTGCTGTTCAGACGCAAATTGAGTACTACCCTCTGATTCTGTCACTGAATACCCTCTATGAAGATGTTTACTTCGTAGTATTCTCTCGAGGTATCGGTTCTATGATTTTCTTCGGAAAGCGAACTGTGGCCCTCTCGCGCGTTATCTCTGCCATCTTTTCGCTGCTTTTTCAATGCTTGGGTCGATAAGACGGTTATGAGAGCGAATGAGAAATTTGTCGCAGTTGTTTTTATTGTTTTTATTGTTCGTTCGCCATTTTTCGTTTTTTTTTTTGTGTCTTTTCGATGATATTTTAAGAAGGAAAGCTTGTGATCTCGAGTCTTTTTTTGTATGAGGCAAATGCTCCTATTGTGATTTCCGTCGTATCGATCTAGATTGCACAAACACGTCGGTATTTCTTTTACGTATACTAGTGATCTTTTTTGCTCTATTCTTTCAGCTGTTATTGTTGTTTCTACGCATATTCTAAGTGAAGAAAATATTTGGGAACCCCGGTTATACGTTTTTCTTCAAATCGCCTTTAAAATTTTGCCAGGTCTTAGAGTCATACTCTCATCAGCGATCGTTCGATTAAGATCCATCATCTGGAATCATTTTCATTCATCAAAACTGTGCATATTTTTGTGGGATTCGACGAGAAAGTATGCTTACCAACAGAATAAGAAGCAGCTTGTAAACGCGAGTTCACTCTCACGAAAACATAATGGTACATTCCCTTCGATTATAAGTTTGCTTTGAAATCATTGAAAACGGAAAATTCTTTAATTTTAAGATATAGTTGACATTTTAACATATTACGTTATCTCAGCGAAACTCCACCTCTCACTTCCGTTGGTTCTCGGATCAACATTTCGTTGAAATTCTTCGTGAAATAAACGACCTTCCTGTGATGACACTTAAAAATGGTTTTTGTTTTAAATGTTTCCAAAGTGTTACACTGTTGTTGTAGTCCACCAGATTCTTACAAAAATTGACTCCTTCACCCCAACTGTCTTCACTGAAAACTGCGTCAAGAATAATTTTCCTTCGAATTTTGATAAACCTGTGGCCTGGAGGAGGGGGGGGGGGGAATATTCGATGCATTTTGATCCATATATTTTTCACAAATAGCGTATTGCATTTTGCTTAAGTTTGCAGTGGATATGCATAATTCGATGCAATAACATCGGCAATCCATGTTAGGAGTGACTGACGTCTAATGTCCTTTTGGTCGAGAACATTTGGCTTCTATAGTTGACATGAACGGGGTGAGCAGAATTGGCTTGGTTTTTCAGTTCTTCCGCCGCAGCCTACGAAACTCGCCGCTTTGTAGTAAGTGAAGCCTCAGATTAACGGGTTGGGATGTAGACGAGAAATTTTTGACGTGTCGTTCATTGTTGTTCTGTGTGCGCATAGGCAGGCAGGAGGCGGGCTGCTCGAGTTATGCTTGAGCACATACGCCTTTTCCTTCCCAAAGCCCATCGCATCAAAGGAAATCTCGCTATGAATTGCCAGATGTTCAGGAAATGGATTATGATCAGTTAATAAATGAGTAATAGAGAGGATTGATGACTTCGAAGTTTTTGAGAAAGACCACAGGATACTGGGTTCCAGACGCTTTTATAAAGGTCCGATCAGTCCTCATCAAATTTGTGCAAAAAATCTTCACTCGAATGAGATACTGCTTAGTTACTTTATCGGCAAATTTTCACCTTCAGGAACCGGTATCTGGTAGATTGCTATATAGGAGTCACGAAATCTATTCGTAAGTGTCCCTCCACAAGCTTTGAGGTTTTCCAGGGGAAGGGGAACACAAAACTGAAGCCGATTTTTCTTTATGATACTGTTGTTTGAACAGTCCATTCTTATGTGTTTAGCGATTAATTTCTCGTGCGTGCAGTGTATATATGAGTGGCGTTCGATGTGTAGTAGTGGCAATGAGAGTTTTCAAAAGAGGTATTTCCTGTTCGGTTGAATGTCGAATGTTTATATCAACAAGATTTGATGGCGTTTTCCTAAGAACAATGAATATTCATAAAAATGATTGTTCTCGGATAAGTGCAGAATATAATCGCACTTTTCCACGGGAGAATGATAGCAGCTGTAGTGAACTTCGAATCATAGGTTGGAAAATTTGACAGCAGGTGGCTTTTGTATTATGCAGATATATTGGTATTGAGTTTTTTGTTCAACTTATGCGACGGGTGTCACTTTTCAATCAGCATTCATCCCCCAAGAGAGCCAGAGTAGAGGTGTGAGCTCATTAAGGACCCAATCGAACGGGAGTATTTGATGGCCGTTTCACGTATCTTATTCGCTAATGAGTTGTGTTGTGTGTTCGTTGATGTATTTGTATCGTAGTTTGCATTTCTACGTTAGCATTACCGTCTGTCATTCTTTTTCGTTTGTTTGTTTTCTTGGGCAGTTGAGATTTCCCAAATGTGCATTGTCTGGTGTCGTGTAAGGATCGTGTGAGTATTCGCCTAGTCACGAGTGCAGGATGAGTGCTAACAACTAATCTGTGTAGGTCTTCGTGAAGGGTATTGTATGTGAATAAATGAGCGTTGAATTAGCTTATCGTCATGCGATTCTTCGGTGAATTTGGGCTTGAGAGCACTCAAGCGTGAAAGACTCTCAGAGGGGACTTGAGGAAGCAAGTGCCTTTGAATTGAATGCAAAAGTGCAAACAGAGAAAGGCCTACTGTGTTGTCGTATAAAATTGGGCAGTGTCAGAATTGGCCAATTACATGTCTTCTGCCTGAAAAAAAGTCCATTAAGGTACAAATTGTGCATAAGCATATTGCTCATTGTATCGTTGGTACAGATAGAGATAGAGAAGTGGAATGATGCTGCAGGTAGGAGAAGGAGAAGCGAAGAGGTGGGAAAAAAGCAGTATGAGAGGAGTGGTCTTTGTACGCCGGTTTCGAAATGGTGCTTTTTTTGGTGACAACTTCATATCTATAAATACGTAAGAGCTGATGGCGCATGCTTATCACAGGTTTGATGGTGTGACCCATGTATACTTCGAATGTGTTACTGTCGTAAAGGAATATCTTTTGTGAAATTAAATAGGTCTGCTTTACATCCACATAGATCACCAAAACTTTTTAGGGATAACATATATTAAGGAAGGGTTCATTAGTTCAATCGTTTAATCGATCAGTCGACTGTAAGACGGCGCATCGGAATTCAACCAACTAGCTTAACCTGTTGGCATTTTAATCTGAGCGGAGCGTGCAGAAGTCGTCTATTAACGATGCTATATGCAGAGGCGGTTGCTGTAGGCTAGTGAGCTGGCCTTTCTATGTGGCAGCGCAGGGAAGGTTGTGAGATGAAGCAAAGATCAAGCATGGTTCTCACTGATTGCTATTCATGCAATACCTCCCATCTGGATGTTTCGCTTTACATCGTTCGTGACCATGCGACACGGCTACGAGTCGAGGGTGTCCTCCATTTTCATGTAAAGTGCAAAAATACAAGGTGAGTAGAGGGAACGGATAGCAGTTTAGGCTACATGATGACCCTGTGAAGCTCAGTGAGAGCAGTGGTAAGTGGAATTGAGAAAGTGCCTTTGAAGGTCATGACGCATGGTACGCACGTGGACCGAACAGGAGAGGCATCAGCGGAAGATTTGAAATGCATCTGATTGTGCTGGCTGCCACTAGTAACGAAAGATCTGACCAATCAGCATGCATTAGAGCACGCTGCTCGTGATAGTGCCGTCCAAAAACACCTGTCGATGTGATCTTTGACAACACTACAGAATCCTTGAAGGCTCAAAATTTAAATTGCCAGGGTGTATGCATCCGTTCTCTTGCGGTGGAAAAAAACGCGCCTGCTGCAGTAGGTCCACAATTAAGGAAAGCGGATAGTACAGACCCACATCTGTTAATACAAAGCGGTGAGACTGCCAGGCAGCCGCTGAAAATGAATCACTTCAAGCATCGATGGAACTCACGATGACTTCGGGGGAACTAGAATCTCCTCAGCCAAGAAGGGCAGCATATCGACAGGTAAGACGCCACTCGCTGGACAGAAATATTGATGTAATATGATGTTATTGCGGTGTGTGCTCTTCAATTGTCGAGCTAAAACAAATATATTTCCTCTTTCCAAACTTTCAAACATCCCGATGTCACTGATTTTTGTGAATCGATGCCGCTCAACTAGAAAACTTCGAATTCTCTTCTATTGATTGACGATTTCTATAAGATCTTAGCACATGTGGAAATAACGTCTCAAGAGATGGTGCTGTAGCATTCCTGGCCAAAAGCAATCTTAAATTTTGTTGCAGTGCCTTGATTCTTGCTGTGGAATCATTTACGCGCACTTTTAGTGTCGTGACGAATCTTACTTCTGTCTAGTTTTGGCGTACAAAAAACTGCAATGTGATGCTTAATGAACGGAGGAGATTTTTGACATACGTCTATCTGTAGCGAATGGTGTGCAGATAATTGCCCTTTTGCACTCGGTTGTGCTCCAATCGGCCACAGTCATCGAAGATTACCACACGCGCTTCAAGCGTTTCAAAATCCCCATAGAGTTTAATTTTTAACGATTAGTTTTCTAACGGTTTGTGTTTAATTTTAACGATCATACAGGGCGTCATAACAGTCTGCTTGACTTATCACTGAACAACAATGCTGACGTTGTGGTCAGGTATTAATTCTGCCCAGTTCCACCGAGCAACCGCTTGTCTCTAATGGTCGAATATTATGAAACGGTGGAATCAGTGATGTTTTTGAGTCTCCATGGTGGAATCAGAATGTGTCTGATCTCTTCTCAGGATAACGTAAGACAGGCAAATCCGTGTCCTAAATGAAACCTATGAAGCGCATAAAGACCCTAAGATATGGCTGAGAGGTTGCTTGAAACCACCACAGTGGTAATTGAGCCATAGACGCTGTACTTTTCGTATCCATGATTAGAGCTCGATTCGCACCTCAGTGGACGTTCTTTTTTAGTTGCTCGTCTACAGAGGACATCTCAGATCAAAAAAAAGTAAATTTCTAGACAAAAAGACAAAAATTCAACCATTTCGTGCGATCATTAAGCTGGCGTCTGAAAACAATGGTTGTTCTTCTGCACCTACGAGTGGCGGTGGTGAGCATGCTACGAGCATACCAATCTGTTGACAACATCTCGTTTGGTTGGGCGCTCTTTAAAGCAGAAATATTTTCTCATTTATTTCTATTTTATTTATTTTGCACTGTGCATGACAACTATACCTTTCATCGGGTTGGGCTACTAAAATATGATCCCTTCGCTCTTACGCCTCTAATTCTACATCCTTTCCACCCCCCCCCCCTCACTCTCCTACTATTTCCTGACAGTGTTTTTTTTTTCAGAGCGTTTTGGCAAGGTCGCTCGAAGTTGATTTCGGCAGTCGAGAAGTGACCTTCAAAGTTGGCGATTGTGAGCTGGTATGTAGTTTTTGTTTTTGTGGTTTGGCTACCCGTATGGCTACCATATAACTTTGAATAGAAGGCCAATGCTTGCAATATTAAGGAATCGGAGAGACAAGGTTGTACCGAAATGGCCGTATTTGAAATTTAGAAGTCTTTCGGTCATGCGAGTGCGTTGAAGGAATACACTGTTTATCAACGTTGGCAAATTTCTATGGTATTTTTCGACTCATTGCGTTGCAAATGAAATGAGTTCTAATTGAGCCGTTTGAATGCTGAAATCAAAAATTCTCCAAAAAAGAGAATCTACTCATTGAGGACGCAAAAGGCTATTGTTTAGTTACCAATCAATAAAATAGATTTTCCATGTGTGCATATTTATAAGGCTATAGCCGCATTATTTACTAATTAAACTATCACTGCTTTTCCCCATAAAATACAACCAAATTATTTAATTATGCAATTGGTCCAATTTCCATAGTGTACGGAGAATCACGCTTTGTGATTTGCTTGTTCCTGTTGTACTTGTTGGATACGATCATATCGCTCAATTTTAGGGTAAATTCTGGTCATATAAATACGAACGTTGTGTGCCATGCACGGAATGCAAAGAAAGGCAATACGCACGCTCGAAATGCACATCCTATCAGGATACAGTCTGCGAATGGTGTATGGTCGTATTCCCTCGAAAAAACGACGACTTCATTGAGAAGTGTGGAAGTATTATGGACGCTGAAGAGGTGTTCGAGAGTGAACGCCAACTCAACACTCGTATTGGAGCTCGTATCGTCGATGGCAACCAGCCAGAGCACACATTCTGGAACTTCGATGAGTCGTCGACTCAGGGCTTGCTTCCGGATGACTCGTCAGAGGAATTCGAAGTTGAAGTCAACGAGCAAAAATGTGAGAACCTTGATGCTTAATAAAACTAAAAACTGACAACTTGGATTGACGCAGAAGTCATATTGAGAGATGGCATTCTCTCCTGGTTTTTTATAGAACTGCTAGAGAGGTATGCAGAAATGTCGTACTCCCAAATGTGGTATTTTGCTCGACAAAAGTGATTCCTCTGCAGCAGGTAGCGAAAAAGTTGGAATATGGAGCAGCTAGCGAACATCCGCTTACGCGAACTCATTTTTTTTGCGCTTATGCGCACTAAAGGTCAATAATCAAACCTGTAAAACGACCGACTAATGAACATCAGAAAGCGGTTCATTAGAGCCGGGATACCTAACATGATAATGCTGAGGGATAAACATGAAAGTAAAGAATTCGAAGTTCTCTTGAATTTTACAACAGTGACTGTATTCTCCACTAAAAAAATAATCGCATTTTAATGAGAAAAAACGATACAATCGGATAAGCACTTACGTATTAGTGGAGTTGAAACTTCAGAAATGTGATTTCTTTTATGTTTCATCAAAATTGTGAAGCGGCTCCCACTGAAATTCCTTCTATCCATATTTCATTTCTGCCAGCAATAGCAATCTTCTTTTTTCGGCCAAGTCCGCTTCACAAATATAGTTAAGAACACTTCAAGAGAGATGTCCAACTTGTCATAGGAAATAACGGTAATGAAGTAGTGTCGAATATGAGCACGTTATTTGAGGGTCTCGCTTCGTGATTGTCTTCAACGATTTGTTTAGCGATTCTGAATGTATATGTTTGAAACTATCAGTTGAGTGGAACGCGGGTGAAGTCTTGTTTTTTTTGAATCTTTTTAAAAGTAGATTCCATCATTTTGGAGCTATTTATAAACCACTTTCTTAATTTCATGCTATAGACTGATGCTTTTTTAGAAGATATTGCGTAAAGAAGCATAATAACAGAGTATATATTCTCTGTCGATGAATTTCCTTTTCAATTGAACGTAAAGATCATACGCCATCCCTCTAACGCTCAGCCGAATATTATTTTTTAATATGTTTGATACACAGTACTACTAAAATTCGGCATGTGCAGCAGTGAAGAAGTTATTGATTTTGGTGCCGAAATGGAGAAAGGACGATTACATTTTGATGATCCGAAGGACTGGGGGATGAGGGAGCTTGATTAAGAGAATTGAAATTCAATGAGAAGTAAAGAAGTCATGCTACTAAAGACTCGATTGCACCAATAAGCATACGCTTTATTGTTGAACGTGAATTCTTCGCTTCTCTATTAAAAACACATATATTTCCCTCTAATTCAAAACCAACTGCCTCTTCTTGGGTACGGATGGAATTTTATAATGGACAATAACGTGTTTCTGCAAAAATGCAAATTTCCCAATATGAAGCAGTCGACATTTTGTTTTGAGGCGATACGTCTTTCATTTTGCAGCAGTCGACGAGTTGCAATGGTCGTTATTTACCGGCGAACACTTTAAGTGTGACATTTTTCATACAACAGTTTTTATAAGTAAATATAGGTAAACGTTGTTCATGTGGTTGTTAATGTTATCGCTGCAATTGCACCCACACTATTCCGCCTGAAATTCTTTAAGTGTAAAGTGTCATAGTTGGGGGGGGGGGGGGATGTCGCGATATTTACTATCATGCGTTTGGGACGTGAAACTGTAGTTAGTCTACTTTCAAGTCCCGTTGCGTCAATAATGAACCACAATGAATTCATTTGTGGCTCTACAATTGAAGAACATAATGAAATGATGCTACCTTAACGTATTCAAAATCAGGAAAAGATCACCTCACAAAACGCATTCGGCGAAATAAGCACCAGGGGTCATAGCAAATGGTTTGCTTAACAAATTATTTCGTTATTGTTAACAGATTCCTTTGTTATCTATCATATGATACGTGGCAAATAACGAAGGAATGGGTAATAATAATGGATTTCTGTGGTGGGAGTACCACTGTCTACGAACGTCGAACCAGTGATAAATCGAAGAATGCACTGAAAGCGTTATTCGGATACGTTCTTTCAGCATCGCTAAGAACGCTCATAGGTGGTCATGTGGGCCGTGTGCTGCTGCAATGCTTGTTCTTTGTGTTTGTGCTCCTCGCTTTCTACTTACTCGTCAGGAGCTACTTAAGGAGAAATAAACAAAGAATGCTTCTCACGACAATACCGACACCAAATTTCACCGACGAGCAGACTCAAGGTATGAGAACCGATTCTATTGAGTGAATGCTTTCTTCGTTAATGATCTGACTGACTTGTTGACAGAATACAGAAAGGTTTACAATCTCTGTGTGCGTAAGACTGTAGTGCCGTTCGACATTTTTTGATGAGGGGCATCGTAAGCGCAGCTCGCACCTTTTCTGCTGCCCATAAGGTAACTTGTGAGAACGGAACTCACTTCAAGAAAAATTTTATAATCATATATTCAATTCACTTTCGGCTCTGATGCGCAGCTGGTCGCATCCGAATTTCCTCATTTAGTCAGTAATGAATGTTTACTTAAAAGATTTCCCTCTTTTTTGCACAAAATCTCTTCTTTTGGCATAAAAGTGGTAGCCTCAATTCAGTGACCACAACACTTCAAACCAAGCACATAGTTCTCATCAACATTCGCCTACAACGTTAGTGAGCATACCTAATCTTGTATTGTGATCGGACAGGAATTAGAGAGCAAATGTGGCCTATCGGCAATTTTTCTAAGAGTAAGAACGAAAATGTTTTTTCTAAGAGCGAAAATGCGCCTGTAATTTCAGTTATAATGAAGTCAGCAGAAGAACTGGAGAAGATTATCGGCAAAGGATGTTATTGCGACCAGAAGCGACTGAAGCCTCAATTTGTCTGAAGTGGAAACTTATGCGCATTTGACTGGAACGGCTGTCACACTACATTGCAACTGTGTTTGCTGCGTTTAGAAATCGTATAGCAATATTTGCTATGATTGCAGGTTGGATTAGTCAGTATGAGCTGCGACTGTGCTCACTATCCGACTTGTTAACTTGTAGAATCTAATGGAAGCTGAGCGAGGAAAGTGGTATGTATTACAAGGTGAAGCCAAAGCAGTTCCCAACACCAACACATCTATAGGGGGAGTGCCACATTTGGTATAAGACGTGCTAAATTTAACACATCGATGATAGAGCGCACCCGTACGTAAGGTACTATTTCGGCGTCGCATGATTCATCGATCAGTGAATTTGTCTGCGAGTTCTTTTTTCCTTATGATGCGCAATGCGGATGTACATAAGCTGTAATATGATTCATATTTCTAGATTACACACACACATCCACAAATACTCTTTTTCCGACTGTTAACATAAATCCAAATGCAAATAGTCGAGTGCAAGTTTTCAAACAATTTTTCCACTTTATGCAAATGAAGCAAGCACTACACCTCATAACAGTCACATTTAAAAAGCCATATATTTTGTTACCACAATAATTTAAATTGTTTGTGATTTGTACCACTTATGATAGATGCTGCAATTCTGTTTCGTCTAGATCCTGAACTCTGACCTTACCGGTCTCACTAACGATACGGAAATAGCATCTGGACGTGCACGTTGATTCGTTTATCACTATATATTGCTCAAACTACAATATGGCGACCTGTTGCGTTTGAGCGATATATGGCAAACGATATACAATGCTATAAATGCAAAATGGTGCTCCGATATTGGAGCACAACCATATTTTATAATCCGTGCATTTGACTTTGTAGATTTTATTCTGAAGACAGTTGATGCTAAAATCGTCCACGTTGTCATATTAGTTTCTTTTCGACCTCTATAGTGATGCAACGCAACAATGCACCAAAGGTGCTCACCATTGTATACGGAGTTTTTCCGACGAATTTCCAGGTTGTTCTGGATTATCCGCTGGTCGAACACTTACAGTATTCAATTTCTATGCCCAGTCCGTTTTTCGCTCTCTCAACTCTATTTGTACATCTGGGTAAGCAGTGTAAATTTCAGCTCTTCAAAATTCAATTCCTTATCTATACTAGTGAAATTTCGCAATGGAGTTTGACGTACGGTTGATTTTGGCAGTTTGCTTTGTGCAATGAATATTGTTGTTGTGCACAAAAAGGTATGAGTCATTGGGAACTGTGCTGATCTTTCCCATAGTTAACTGGTTTTACGTATTACAAAAAGTGTGAATTTTAAGTGCTATGAACACTTCTTGACATCTTTGAAACGTTGCATTTAATGTGCATCTTCGAAGCAATGTGCTCCACACAGAAGTGAATTGCCGTTTTAAACCGGCAAAGCAAAGAATAACGCCACAGTGAGGCTCGCAGGATTATAGCGATGCAAAAATATAGCGCATTTCGAATAACGGCCTCCAAGAGAATTCTCTTCTTGCAGATTAACAACTGCTGTGTATACGTTTCATCGAATGAATCCTCCCTCTCTCTTTAGTCCCCACCCCCCCCCCTCTCCCCCACCTCCCTCAATCTTTAATTTGAAGTTCCAGAATTGAATGCATAGGAGAGTTTATTCCATTGGTGTGCTTTAAACATAAGAGCAAATGTGGCTCCAAAATTGGGAAATCCGCTGTTAAATCTTTCCGCATAAGCCGTTATGGCACTTCGGTGCATGGACTTCCATGTGGAATGGAAAGTGCTACAACCACTCTTATCTAGTGAAACTCTAGTAATGCCACGTTCCGCGATTTTCTGTGGGAAAGTTAAGCAGTTCGATAAATTTAATTCTTTAAATAAATACAACAGAAACTACAAAATTTAGTGAAATCTATGGAGAGTTTGAAAGATTTTAATGCCTCATTTTTTGTCGTCTCACTATCGTCTCAAAACTTCTGTTGTCTCATTTTGTAGCACCATAAAGAAAGGATCTTCTATGAGGTAATATATGGCATCAAGTGTTGTCGATGGCATGCACTTCTGAAAGAGTTGATAAGGCGATAAAATCGGAAATATTTTTCGGAGCAATATGAAGATGCGCTTTCACAAAAAAAAAAATTTAATGGAGCTTCGATAATTTTGCCGGTGGACAAAGTAAAGAACGGTGACAGTCAGAGTCATGATTTGAACGATAGCAGCATCAGATAAGGCAGCAACATCGAAAGCCAGCAAAAGGCTTCGATTACAATAACGGTGGGTTGAAAGCAAAAAAGTTGGAATAATTTTTGCAGCGCATAATGCGCATCATATGAAGCATATTGTATTTTAAGAGTTTTGCGAGTTGTTGTGCATATTTTCCAGCCAGATCTCACGGTGGCCTAGAAGACTTGAAGTTTATAAATGCCTTTGACTTCCTAGCCGATTTAAAAGAAAGTTTTAGTTCATATATAATGTTTTTTAAAAATAATAAACTCCGTCATACTTTGGTAAACCGAAAGTAGCCAGCAAATCGAAAGAAAATGATAAGACTCTTGGGAATGATACAGCGCAATGCAGGAGATAAATAATTTCCTCAATTGGGTTTCGTTTCAAAATAGGCATAGTCGGGTGTAGGCTCAACTTTAATTAGTGAAGTGGACCGATATGAGATAGACTTAACGCGGCAAGCAATTTGATATTATATTCCATCAATTTCACTATGCGATTATTGCAAAACAACAAGCAAATTTCACTCATGAAGCATTTAATCTTGAATGTTGCTTGTAGCTCACCATCTCAAGAGCTGGCCAAACGCACAAATTGTTAGCAACACCAATCGATAAGTGGGACAGAATTTCTCATTTACAACAGGTTTTACGTCACTCTGTTTTGAAAATTGTTCCTTCCTTTTTCTATAGAATTTAATTTTTTATCTGCTCCAGTCTTTGCTTTCGACTAGTCGACATAAATTGTATTCAGAAAGTTGTTTTCCACTACTGTAAACGAAAACAATTTCTAAGTAATCATACATCTAATAATCTGATTTTCTACCTGCTCTGTTTCACATTTATTCGTCTTTAACAGAACTTTAGATTTTAATTTTTCCTCTCTTCTATAGGAAATATTTCTATATTAATGCGGGTTATGCGGGTCCTCCTGATTTTGACCTGAATATATCTCGGCTGAATACGTCGACAAGTGATAACTGAAACATGGCAATACGGTCGTCTTTTTCTATTCCACACAAAAAAATTTGAATTCTTGTGGCATAACAAGTTTCTTAATATACAGTAATGAAGTTTTTGAATACTTGTCGCTGCACTGATTGAACGATGAAATCTATCTACAATTGCTCTAAGCAATCCACATTTCCTTATTTAGCTTTACTTCCTATATTCCAATCAGCCTTTTATTCCAGTGCTCTTATAATTTTTTCCTAGTGAAACAACAACTATTTTACACGGTGCTTCCTTTAAGAATGTTGCTAAAACCATACTACAGCCCCGTCCGGTGATCGGATATTAACAAAACGATTTCATGTGGTCTCATTTGACTGCCGTTTGTTTGCCATACAACTCTCCTCACTCTATAAAATCAACGCATGGAAGCAGCTACTGTGTTGCAATAAGTAAGCTTCTCATTTTTAACGAGTGTAATAGAGAGATTAAACAATTGGATGAACCTTCATTGGAAGCTATAAACGACTTAAAAAGGATATGATAATTCTCGATGAAAATTTTAAACGATATGAAAAAAGCATCGAATTTCCACTGAAAGCGATGAACGACTTAAACAATGAAAAAACAATGGTGAACTCAAACTATATGAGAAATTTTCAAACAAAACTGCGAACTGTTTGATCGAAGTGAAAAGCTTAATCGATGGATTTTTTTTTAATGCAGAGCGTTGAATTTTCACCTATTGTCGTGAGCGCTTTAATTGGTATAATGTGAATGCTCAAGAAATCCGTAGACTGACGAAGCGATATGGTGAGCGCTTGCCAAAACTCAGGTACGTTTTCGCTGGTTTGTTTATGCGATCTATGAAAGCATATTTTTAAGATCAACTTGCGATATCGCTGATACTTTTTTCCCACTGGAGTGGAGTCATCTGTCTCGAATGTGGTTTTTGTTTAAGGAAAAGCTATGAAAGGATTGTGAGCATAAGTAATTTCTCCTTATTCCTTCATCTCTACAACCCTCTCCACGAATTCACTGCTCTGGAGAACCATGGACACGCACGATATTTGAAGCACTGCCGAAAGCTCGTTGTTGATTTTCAGTAATTGTGATTTGTGTTTCATTAAACAGCAATTATTCCAAGGTATGATATGAGCGGTTCCAATGAGCATCACACCGTATTATCCACTTAAATCGCTTCAGAATAGAATGTTTCGCACGCAGACGAGTAAATGAGGTCAATAGCTGGATGATGGGTGCATAATTGTGTGCTAATAATCGCAATTTTTTAAACGAAGGTTATCAAAGTGGGATGTGATAGTGAGCGATGCAGTACGTTTTAATGAAATGATTAGAGATGACGTAAAAACGCATCATACTTTAAATTCTTTATTGCCACAATTGACAACTTTAACCATTGCGATATGCAATACATTCAAAAATTTATTACATTCCATACAACAGCATTTATCGAAAGAAACATTAACAAAAGACCCCTTTGTAAGAACGTTCATATCACAGCGAGCATCAGGTGTGTTGCTCGATCGTTTAAAGCCAACACATTCAAGCAGAGATGAGGCAAGCGAACTGCATATCTGTCTTCCTACAACTAAACTCAGGTACTGCAAAATTATCACCATTGCCTGTCTCTTTCCCTCCCCTCCTTCCTTATCTTCCCACCTCCCCCCACCTGTCCTTTTCCAGAGCTGCCAGAAATGGTTATTACGTTAAAATGATTCCCTCCAAAGACCTGGATAGTTCTAATCATAACCGAGGATCATTCTGCCGTGATTCTTGCGATTTACGACAAAGAAGAAATCAAATGTTGCAAAGTAACAGTGCAAAAACGACGAAAGTCTCCATAAGAAATTTTCAACGGAGCTAATGTTCTCTCTAATGACGCATTCCTAAATCTAAGCAGTTCTATGGCCCATTTCTTCGCCTCTAACGGGTTATAAACTACTTTCTCACTATCTCTGCGAGATGGAAAATGGTGACGAACCAGAACGGCCAAAGTCATTGAGCCAGAAGATGATGATCGTTAGCATCATTTTATTCACATCCAACGAGGCGTTTTTTATTTAAATACTTGCATAATTCTTGAAGCTAGTCGTCATCATCAAGCATCAGTTTGCAACTTCCAATTTCAGAAGTCAATCGCTTCACAAACAGAGGCTCCCTACCTACCATGCTGCAGGTGGGAACAGCACTTATTATTCGATCGCTTGGCCACCAAAGAATATTGCGGGATGGTTAAAAATTTTGCACTTCCAAATCTCAATAAAGTTACCCCAGTTTGTTGGGCGAGCAAACTGCCTGCGCTGTCAAGTGAACTGGATCCGGTCGGAGTGACAAAGTGTGAGCACCTTTCCTTTAGCAAATATAAGAGGCCTTATAACGAGAGCTGAAGTTGGAGCTCCATAGGGTCTATCTGTACTTAAGCCGGTGTTCGTATCTCTGAAGAGGCTCCAACTCACTCCGCTGGTGCTGTACCTCCGATTCAATATCGGACAGGTTCAAAAATCCTGATTAAAGTTCGAAATTAAAAGAACATCGACAGGGAAAGTTTATTGTGAGCCTTAGATTCCTTGGGAATTTCGGGCTGGGAAAGTGTCAGACGGCGTCAAATTTTTCATCGGAGCTAGCGCTTGGAAAATATCAAACAAGGATTCTCGTATGTGCAAATATCAGTGAAGCTGCGTTTTCACGTGGCAATGCCACTGGACGTTGGAGGACATAGTGATCTTGAAATTACATGAATGCAACGGTGATGAAGCTGGCACTTTTTAAGCAACGTAAAGCACGAAATGAAGATAGTATCTAATAGAAATTCGATGGAATTCTTCTCTTGAATAATTGGACTTTGAAAAGCGCCGAATGCAGGTTTCGTGCCTCCTAACGCGATGGAGCTAAGTACTACTCTTAACAAATCTTGCTAAGGAGTAAAGATTACATATCTTTATTTGACTAATCCCCTCTGCTATTATGGCCAATAAATATTTATGAAAAGTATTTGGATTGCAACAGCAAGCGACATAAGAGTGTTGCATCCTGAAAACACAACTGAGCCGTTAGTTGCACCGCACTTCCTCCGTCCTGCGAGAATTCACAGGTGTCTGACATTTTCCGTGCGCAAACATTTCACCGGATTCGAGGTTTACAATAGACCTTCGCAACATCTGGGTTCATGATCGAACAAATAATTTCTAGGCATTTTTCCCTATAGAATTTTCAGTGTGCTTTGAAGCGTATTTGTGTCGGTTTTAGTCCCTGCCTGTGCAAACCTGTTCTGACTTAGCATGATGGTTTCGGTAAGCCATTACCGGAATCAGATGAATAACAACCCACTGGAAAACGAAAAACTCAGGGCATTCCAATTCATCCCCTATGGGAATTTCAGTGAGACTAACACAACCAAGATGTGAAGTAGCAAGCACTTGCCGCTTTCAGTGCAGCGTCTGAAATGCTGAAACGCGTAACCGAAATTGGAAAGGACTTCCTACTTCAGAAGTGGAAAAAGTTGATTCAAAATGACGATGCTAATGAGCAAAAAATTTTCGTCATTTTCTCCTCTCTTGCTTGCACTGAAAGAGAGACTCAGCAGAAAGACTAGAACAACGAATCGTATGAATGAAGAAAACAGAAGTGCAAGATTTCCTTGCAGACGAAATTGTACCGAGAGTTCAACACTTGCGGTAAATTAAGGTAGAGATACGTGGATGGAGGAATTGTGAAATGAAATGGCTACCAAAGAAACAGCCGAAAATTTAGTGACAAATAATAAGAGTGGAGATCAATTTGAGAGCGGAGACGTTTTTTTCCAATGCTATAACGGTCGCCTTAACACTCCAATACCGCTTTTCTTTTCGCTAGTGAATAGTCGTTTCAAGGCGATTTGATAATCACGATTAAATACCTGCAATTTAATATACAGTCTAGCATTTTACTGTGAATTCGAGGTGGGCTTATAACAGCTTTCAAATATTAAAAAAACCTTTTAGAAATAACGCTTTTGCAATGTGTTCTTGCTGTCCCAGGAAAATACCTTTCCTGTAGCTGCTGGTGCTTTTGGCTGCAAACAGCTATTGCCCATCAGTTCCTGTCCCACCCCTTCCCCTCCCGCTCTCCGTCCTCCCTATCCTTTTTCCGATGAAAACCGGCTGCACATGCTTTTTTCGAAATCTCATCGAATTAGACATATAGGAAGATATGAATCTTCCGAACGAAGAAGATGCAATAATTCTTTTGCAGGGAATCAAGACTTGCAATAAAAAAGACAATCCGTAAAGCCCAGTGAAAGCTTCTTTGGTCTCATAGTACAACAATGTTTCATATGCGTTTTTAGCACGTAATACCAACGTGGAATGTGTGAGGTGCTTACAGTGAGCGCCTATATTTTCTGAGTTGTTGCAAGAATCGTTTATGCACATTTAAATAAATCAAAATCGAAGAAAACTAACCGTATAAATAATCGGATTCATCGCAGAGTTGCTATATCCCAGCCACGTTATAAACATTTCAATATGAGGATTTAATGCACAGCTTGAGCAAAACTGCACCACTACATACATTCTGAAATTTGACTGCTTCATTTTATTTGCGATTATAATGTCCGATATTTAATCGTTTATTACCATTTCAGATGTGGGATAATACTTCCAATTGCATTTTGAAATGATTAATATGTTGAGAATCACTCGAATATGTTTTCATAATAAACCAAATAAGTAAATAGCCATAATTAAAACAAATTTTAGGACAACCTGTTACAAGAAGATTGCAGTCACGTTATAAAATAGCCGACTATAAATGAGTCATTAATGCCCATCAAAACAATAACGACCATGAGCAGTCCCAAACAAAATGTCCGATTTATTTCAACGTTTGACAGAAATTTAATCGACAGTTAGATGCAAGACACCATCATCGTCACCAAAACAACGATCAGCCAAACCACTTTTGAGCGCTACTTCAATAACTGTAACATGAACCGCTGAATTTAATCAATGAAGTACAGCTCACAGGAAAAAGTGCATTACGAAGCAATATGTCGCATGCATAATGCGAATGCGAGGATCGAGGCTGGTTGCCGTAAAATCGAGAAAGCCAGCGTCTGTCGGAATATGGTGCTTTTTTTTACTGATTCATTAGAGCTTTTGCGTGAATGCTTGAGAGATCTTGAATTTCATTACAAGAATATAAAATTCATTTATAACACAAGCCGCTCGCAGGCATGTTGATTACTTCAAAACGGCCGCAGATATTTTCAATTCGAAATAAACTCTTCACTAAGACTTACATGAAAAAAGGCGTCCAACAAATTGTGAAGCATCCAAGAATAATGCCTAACACCTTTACACCGCGGCGCTCCTTTGCAGCTGAAATAGCTTTCGGCTTCCGCTGCAAGCTCCTTCTGTAGTTGAGTTCCTTCCTGTAAAGAGCTAGTGAAACAACGCCAGATAAGCTTTAAAAACTGCGTCGTTCTACGTCCCATCGCAAGAGAGGTTCTCTTTGGTATCGAAAAAAGCACGAAACCATGAGACTGAATAGTGTCAGGAATGGGACGAGAATGAAGTGTAAAGGAGAGATGGAGAGAGGAAGAAGAGTAGGAAAAATACGAAAATTCCTTCCATGAAGTGAAAACAATTCAAAACAAGGGGACTCCTTCCCACAAAATGTTTTTAAGTCGTTCTACTCAAACACTCTGATATGAAGCCGAGTAGCTGAAATGTTTCAAAAAACCATTCAAGTTACTGCTTTTATCTTAGCTCATGAAATAAGTGCTGCTAGCGATGGTATTCAAACTTTTTTTTTTGAGGAAAGAAGCAAAAAATCAGAAAATTTCCCCCTCGAATTGCTTGTGTCGACTTCATCAAACACGCATAAAATTGTGTTGGTTGACATTTTCGTAAAATGGAGTGCGCTAAAAGAAAAAATTCGATTCGCTTCGTTTGCTTATTCTTCATAAAGTTGCCATTAATGGGATTCGAATAACTGTAGCACATAAATTTAATGAAAACTCTGAAGGCGCATCAGGAAGGTTTTCAAACAATTCAAGCAAGCAACTCCCTTAACTTATCAAACAGCTGTTAACCTATGAATCTTGAGAGTCTAAATAATTTCGAATGTTAAGTGAATTTTATTAGCTCCCTCATTTAACGAGCGACCAATTTGTTTTTCTTATTTGGATATAAACTTCATTAATGTTATAATGCAGTAACACGAAGAAATTTTTGTAATTCAAGTCAAGTGCAACAGAAATTATACTGCCAAAGTAACGCAAATTGATAGTTAGTGAAGAATTTTTCGCATAAAGCAATATACTCGCACCCACCCCATTTCCTATTCCATTCAGTAGTTTTGATGGAGATGTTAACTTGCCAGTTTAGTATGAAACTTCAGCGTATATGCTTAAGTTGCCTTTTCATGTTTGTTTGCTATTGCGATGGAATGTACAGCCTTTGAATTTTCTTTTCGGTCACTTTAAGAGACTCTAGATGGCATGATCTTTATTTTCCATAAGGTGTTAAAAGGGTCGTTGCAAGCAGCCGGATCTGTACTTGGGATGATATGTGTCTCGATTTGCACGGCTACTCACACGGGTGGGAAGGCACGCAGTACATTTCTTCCAGTTTTGCTTTGCGTATCCCATCTAAACGAATTGCATTTCCATGACCGGAGAACAATTAGAAAGATGTCATCTCGAAGTCGGCCTCTTCCTCGAAAAAGACCAAAGATAAACTAACTCTCCTACTTCTGAGGGTCAAAGTCGGCAAGCAGTGACACTCTTCTTGCCGAATTTTTGGGAATCGGAGGGTTTGTGTACTCAGTGAGCCTCCTTACCTCTAAGTCACCTATTGTGGTAAAGCCATTCGTCTTCACTAACACTAGTAAAGGAACGAAAGAATTTAACAAATATAAAGGCTCAGATAACCTTGAACAGATCATAGCTCGCTGATTCAACTGGCCCTCGAATATCCGAAGAAAATGGCATACTGCTTAATATAGCACTTTCCAGCAAAACCGACCGGTCATACAAATTTTCAACGAAGGAATGCACTTTCCAACTGTTTACTGCGCTGCACACAAACACGTACACAAACTACGCATATACATAATACCGGCATAGGGCGTTTGCGGACAAACTCGCAGAACCACACAGAATCCTGACAGTGAAAACACTTTAAAAACGCTGGTGCACCTATCCGCCCAATTCCATGTGGACTGCGCATAAAAATGGAAGCACATTTTACTTGTTCTTATGTCGCTGCACTTTTTCGTACGTGATCGCAGTAGATACAACCGCAGCTCGCAGGATGTTGTTGCGATCTGCTTTGCGGAAAGCGACATATTTTTCGGATGCGTTCCTTCGAAAGTGACGCCTTTTCTTCGATTCCATTGGAAGACCACCGATCGAGCGAGTCGACGAGGGCATACGGCTTGCCGTATGATGTTCTTTCAACCTTCCCAAAGAGACACGCACTGAGCTCACCTCCTAAAATCCCTTTCCACTAAACAAGTGAGCGACGAATTTCATCACTTCATTTCCTTCCTACCATCTATAAATCAACCAAACAACCAAACAAGTGATGCAAAGTAACAAAATAAACATTGAAGACACTTGCACGCTATATATTCAAGGGTTTTCCTTAAAATCCATTTGTCCCACATGCAGCAGGTTTTGGCGATTGACAGTCCTACACCTTCAAAGAGGCGGAACTGATATCCTTTTAAAATGGAAATATCATGTGCTTTGTGGATATATATATATATATATATATATATATATATATATATATATATATATATATATATATATATATATATATATATATATATATATATATATATATATATATATATATATATGTGCACGTGTATATGTCTATCTAGGAGTTTCATTTGAGAAGCCATTAAAGCTGGATCTAGATATGTGCTAGGGGCTCACAACAAAGGATGATCCGTATATAAGCTTTCGAATCAGCCCAGCAACCTCGACAGGAAATAGAGAGGATACTTGGAAATTTGCAGATGCAAGAGTCTTTTGCCGCCTTTGCAAAAGAAATGCATAATCGATGGTTCCATCAAAATATGAACGCACTATAGCACATATTTTGTCACATCGCAATATAGGAAAACGAACTGTCCATTACGGAGACTTGCAAAGGCACATATCGTGCCAATTGCTTTGGCATACTTTCCATTTATGCATTCCTCAATCTGCTTTGTTCTCACTGCTACTGCTGTTTGCTACGACTTTTACCTTTAGCACTTGCGTATCTTGTGTTTGTATGTCATCGTCCTCATTGCCAAGACAGCGTTCTTCGTCCTCCTCTATGATAGGACCATTACGGATACCACCGTTACGACTATTACAGCTCGACCCTTAATACCTTCTTTGAATTACCAAATCAAGTTTCATCTCCCACATTTGTTTGTCTCTATCTAAGAAAATAACAACCTCCTCTATCGGACCTTAATTATAGTGTTGAGAAACGTCGCATCGCATCGAAGCATTTCGCCGAACCTATTGATGCTCAGCGTTGCGCAGCGCTAGTTGACCATCTTTGTGCAACTGTTGTTATCAGCCTCTTTATTGTGTAAAATTGAAAATAGAAAGGATCTTTGAAATACAGCAGGTAAATAATCGCTCTCAAGAAAAGTTGACGAGAACTGAAATTTCTTAAACTTTGGAAGTTGTCAAAAATAAAGAACCTGGAAGTCAGAAATGAAGATAGTGATGTTTCCCACTTTTTAGGTCCCATTTCCTCAGCGACTGTTCTTTTCTGCTCAACAACTTCTTGTCCGTTGTCAAAAACAAGGAGGGATTCATATGATCATAATACGGATACAAATATCCTTCACATCTCTTACATACTGTGTAGCCTCGCTTTATCTCCTCGAAAGACAAGAACTATGTCATATCTTACCGCGGTAAGATACGATATTCGTATGATGTGAGAAAACTTCGTTAAAGTTATTTTCAGAAGAACTTTTAAATTGCAACAATCCGACATTTCCATTAATGATGCTCTTAATATCACCGGATTTATTTCTGTTTTTATTGTTAACGATAGGAAGGACTAACCGCTTTCTTCCTCATCTTCTTCATCCTCTTTAGCGAATTCGTCGCTGGTCGGCATAACGTGACTAATTTCATGCAGAATTGTCGATTCGATATGCTTTCTTATAACCTGAAGTAAATTCAGCTATTCAAGAAGAGCTATGTCGCAGCATTCAGGATAAGCTTTTCATGTGCGTCGAGGGGGGAAAAAACCCATAGACAATAGTGCTAAGCTGGATTAAGCACTAGAGCGTATTGCGAAAGCACTAAGAAGCGACTAAACTGCGAACAAGTCACGTTACCTTCAGGCGGCGACTTTCGGCTGCATTTGCCATTTTATCGCCTTCAAAAACATAACAACAACTTGGACCGTCGGTCTAAGACAAAGTACAACAACAACACTCTAATAACAGCTTATTCACATGAGCATCCAAACTGCAGTGCTTATTGACGAGCATTCCTAACGAGACGAGCATGTTCTCATTAACAAAAGTTTGCATTTTTAAACGTTCGAAAGTTTCAGTTGGAACATGCAGCTAGAAATGACATCAACAAAGCGTCAGAGTGAAAGGTAAGCGCCAATGTGGGGCTACATAACCTTGATTAATCAAAGGCTTTCTCATCTAGAAATAAACCTTCCATTTTCTTTAAAATTACGGTTCCAACTCATGCATGCAAAAAAAGAAAAGCAAAGCTCGCAGTGAAGGTTGTATTTATTTCAAATCGGCGAATAAAAAAAAGCAATGAATTTATCGTTCAAAAACCGCTTTCGAAATTTTCCTTCTGCTCTTTCGATGCCTTTAGGAGGAAGAACTACAGTCCGACATGCACATGATCCCACATCTGTCCGTCCATTATAATGAGTCCTTCACACTTTGACACAGCTGCATCACGAAGACGCGTATAAAACGGCCCCCGTTTTATATCGCATTTCCTCATTTTCGAGTATTCGTTATTAGCATCGACTTCGTGCCGCTTGCTTTCTACCCTATAAATGTCAGCATTCCTTCTAATATAACATGAAGCTATCGTTGCTGTCACCACGAAACTTTCGCTGCATATATCGATACTGCATCCAACTGTTGTCCATCGCCTCAGCATAGAAGGAGAATTATTGGCCAGATGCAATGGAGGAGAGATTATGATGAAAAACTGGAAAAACTAGAGCTTTTATAGAAAATACATCGAAAATAGAAAATCAGTAGGAAATATATTTTTCAGGCCAAAAGGTAAAGTAGTTTTCAACTCGAAGTTCCGGCATTAGCAATACAACGAAAGCGCATTGGATGACATCAACAAGAGACGTAATGGACGCATTTTTTTTGGATAAGCGTTGACTATTTTACAGCACACGGGTAAGTGTTAATCGCGCATTGTTTCGATGAAAACAGCACAACTTTCGGCGAAAATGTCAAACATAATAAAATTTTCATAAGAACAAATTTAGTCCACGAAATCGGCAAAAGAATTTGAAAAAGACAAAAAATTTATCTTTCTGCAAAAAAACGTAATAGTAACAATGAATAAGCGGAAAAAAGAGAAACTTTCGTGAATGAATTTTCCTGGTACTTTCAAGAATGGCAAACTTTGAATTATTGATTGATTTTGTGGTCATGATGAATGATAGTGACAAAATCCACAATCAGTAAAAAGTATTCATGCATGACAAAAGATTGATCAAGATCAATTCCACCGGTTGATTTCGAAATTTATAGCACCCTACAATTAATGGTGGAATAGTGCAGAAACACCTTGCTCTCCAGTGTAATTTGAATAGACTCGTGTCCGCTGCTGAGTCCAATGGTCGCTTCAAAAAGCGACCTCACAGGATTAAAGTGTGTTTAGGAGGGAGATCCCACATTTGAGAATCTAGTTCTATCGCTTGATTGCTTGATCTGGAATGCTGGTGTATAGTTAATGTGTGACCAACTGCAATTTTGTTTGCTGCGAGCAATGTTATTACCTTCAAAGGTGTTGCATTTATTTTTCCTATCCCTCCAAAGGATACATTTTATTCTCATTTTGCCTCGAGCATCCACACAAAATTTTTACCTTGCAAAGTTCCCTTAAAAATTTACATGCTGCTCGCATACGCATAGAGCACCAATCTTGCCTCTAGCATCTAACAACGCGGTTCAAAAATATAGTCAGTAACGATGAAAACTTCAATGGTTTTGCAGCTTGCGAAAAAAAAATCTGTCTATAAACAATAAAGTTTGTCAACACTTAATCAAAAACGTGTGTTTATTGTGGCCACCAATTTGAATCAACCCGACAGTCGGAAAAAATCATCTGCAAAATATTCGTACGTTTGACAGCCCCACCGATAGAAAAAGTAGTACTACCGGTTTCGAAACACAGGCGAAGTTTTTGGTACGTTTAGTACCTAAAAGCTGATGTCCAGCATTGGCGGTGACGCTGTGATGGATATCACAACTACTCAATTTCACAAGTTTAGAATCGGTTTCCAATTAGAAACTAGAGGAAAGATAGACGAACACGTAGCGTACATATAGACAAGCAGAGACGCAATGTCGTTATTATGCGCCTCGTAAATGCAAATCTGCAAAGCAGCACAAAACCAACAATATACGACGACTAATCGCTAACAGATTTGCTGGGATTTACTAGCGAAAACACGTCAAGATGACGCAAATGTCGTGACGTGAACGTGAACGACAAGAATGGGGTCGAAAAATAAGGGTTGTTGTAGCTTAATGGCAGATACAATGATGAATCAAACTCAAGCTTCAAAGTACTCATAGATGTACGCCGATTACGTGATGTTTCGAGAAATGAAAGAAATTTTGCAGAAAATTTAGTGCAACGACAGAAAAGGTAATAGAACACATTATGGGCTCGCAAGGGTCTCTTTGAACAGAACTTCAATTTCCATTGGAAGCTTTCCAAAAACTGGCAAAGTTATTTAGTTACTGGAACCTTTAAAGTGGTTGCCAAGAGCAGACTAGTATGCAAGAAATGTTTTGTGCTTGCTGAGGAAAAGCAAATATGAAGTGACACATGCGATAGCAGGAGATAAAATGCATCGCAATTCTAGCTCATCAAAATAAGAGAAAATACAGTCAAGAAAAAAACCAAGAAAAGCCAGTCAAAAAATTGATATGAAGAAAGTTTTAAATCTTCTGATCCTATACAACAAACGACCGGAAAAAAAAAACCGTCCAAGTTTTTTGGGTGGAAAAACCGTCTTAAGAAACATTGTAGCCGAAGCATATTGCGGTGGCAGAGGCAATTAGAAAGCATCACAATATAGCATTGTTTTGTGAAAAAAATTCAATGCTTCCATTGTGAATACGCATAAAGTAAAGAAATATGCGTGATGACAACAGTAAAATAGTAAAATAAATTAGCGGTAAATGTACGATCAACGCATAACTCTTATCTGAATTGAAATTCTCGGCTGCACTTTACGCGATAATAGTGATATGATGAGCATTCGTTGCAATGAGACATTGCAAAAGTTGCAAAAAAAAATGTAGAAAACTTCGAAAATATTATTCACAAAGCTTAGATTCAATGGAAAACTTTTATTCTTTTCCTTGTTGAGATATGACGAAGCACCGCTAGAATTACGAGAAAGAATACTTCTTTAATTTCTTTTGAAAGCATCCTATCAAGGGCTTCACTTATGTTTGCAAGCGTGTTGTGCTACCGAAATCATCACTGAGGGCAACATCTCGCCCAGAAGTTCTATTCCTTCCCGATGGAATATCTATCTTTGAGTAAACCTTTTTACAAGATGCGCTGTTTTTAACCACTGAGGACAGTCTCTACTTCGTCTTCAGAAGGAAATGAATAGTCAGCACAAAAAACAAACAAAAACAATCACAGCATTTCAGAATGATCGAAATGGGGGTTTAGTCAGATCAGGTATACGAATGCAATGCGTGGGTGGTAATGTACTATTCAGCGATCCACCCTTACCCTTCCTCTTAAATTAACAACAATTATAAGTGCTATCAACATGGGTCAAGAAACAAAAAGCGCGCGATGCGGACATGAAAAATGTTAAACTATAAAAACGAGTTTAAGCAGGTGCCATGATAAGTTACAAGCAAAATGGAAAGATAAACAATGCTTTAGCACTATGGCATTAGGATATGTGTGCATTTGGACATGCAGCATCGAGCGTTCTAGCGGCTTCAATGAGTGAATTCAGGTGCGGTTGGAACGAAAAACAACGTACAGTATTTTCTTAACATTTCACGGGTCTATAACGTTGAACAGTTATTTTCACCTTTGCACGACGCTTCAGAATATTTCAAATCTTAATCTTGCTGTGCTCATCCATTGCTTTCGGTTTTTCTACAAGTGGCGCCCGAATGCATGTTTCGGAGAAAGCGGGCGTGAAAACTATTATGCGCTTTATTGGAAGATAAATATCGAACGCATCAATGATTAAAGTCTTCTCAAAACTTTTGCCTCCACATGTTCTCGGATGAGCTAGTGATAGATGAGTGAAGCAGACAAGAGGGAATTTTCTGACCCTAACTATCGGTCTTGTCTCTTTCAATGAGAATAAAACATAGTTTTTACGTTACCCTATTATTGATTTCCATCATCTTATAAGTTATTGATGAAGAAGGTGCATTCAACTCTTAGAACTCGCAGAAAAAGGGCCATAAGAAGTCAATGAAACTAGAATTGCTATTCAAACCTAACATTATTGAGGAAAAATTCAGCAAGCAATATATATATATATATATATATATATATATATATATATATATATATATATATATATATATATATATATATATATATATATACGAAGGATAAACGAATAGTACCTATCAACAGGATAATTAACTCATCAAAAGCCCATTTTTCATCTAGTATGCAAAAGCTTCGTGCCACTTAGGCCGCTATGTTTGGATCTCATATAGAAAAAATCACATCCGCCAAGAAAGCGAATACGATGTTTCGCAGAACTGCGCCAATGATGTGGAGAAGTAGCACATCACTGCATCAAACGGCAATTTTCATCATTTCCCTCCTTACTTCAACTTAGCACACTAAACACACTCTCATTTCTTTATTCCAATCGGCAAGTTTGTTACGATACAGTTCACAATGAGGAGTTGAGAAATTTCGATCAGTTTGTTCAATGTGTCGAATTCTAATACAAAGCACAAATCTGTCAAATAATACGAATTGGGAAGCAACATAGAAGAAAAAAAAAACCTCTTTTCAACGAAACTATTCACGAAGAGAGTATAGTGATCACATACTGTATAAAGATGGCATGCATAGTGAAAGCTATACCATTAGGGCCTCAGTGCCATATGATGCTCCGGTAGTACACTTCATGCGAGGGTTTAACTCCAATAACTGCGTACGGCCATAAATTTATTAACTACGAAGAGGATTAGACATAACTTCAAACACACGAATGACGATAAAACGGCGACAATTCAAAGCAGTTGGGATAAGAATTGCGCATGCATATTAACGCCTAGTGCATATTTGACGAACGTAGTGTGGAATTGCGCGTTTGTGATAATACTTCGTCTGAGTGCTGTGAAGAAAAGAAGAAAACTCGATTAGCTTACTTGTGATGAAACTGCCAGCTAAAAAAGCAGGTTGACATATTAATGCGTGGTTTTTGCAATTATCGAGCGTGGCAAGAGCTGGAAATTACGCTTGACCGCGCTGTAGAAATATCTTTCAAAATGTGGCGTTAAGTTCAAACTGTATTAATGACAACTATCCCTAATTTCATTCTCTTTCATCAGATGTGCTCCTGAGTACTTTCAGTTTCTTGAGCTCTCATTAAATGACTAATCAAAGGTGAAGTCCGTCCGATTCTAGCATGAGCTTCATATAATCTTGGGAAATATTACATCGTTTATAGTGTGATTCCTACTGCAAACTCAACTTCAATTTATTTCTATTTATTTATTTATTTCAATGTCTTGAAATGGGAAAACATACGAAAGTAAGTGAATACGAATAGCAAAGAGCATCTTTCGCAAAAGCACAACATAGACTACTGTTGTATTATAAGGAATCTTAATTCATAAAAGAACAAAGAAGGCTGTAGTGAAGCAGGAAATAAAGCTGCTTCCACTGATGGTTTTCAACCTGTAATTACAAATAAGCGAAAAACTCGAATCGCTCTGAAAAAGAAGAGCTAAGTTCTCGCTATGTCCGCCCCTGAGCTTTTACTACTTGGAGCATTTGACTTTACATAACGACCAAGCGAGAGTTTAAACGCATATAGAGTTTAATAATGAAGATATAATAGCAAAATTTGGTTGAGCATGTCATATATACTGAAATTAAACACATATGGTTATACATTTGTGAGAGTTTCAGTGGTTTCTTTGAGTGCGGAAAGGGATTGTTTCTGAAAGTTTTCAAATGGTGCATGTTGCGAACTAATGAAATAATAAGACAATACAAAATAACCGTAACAGAAAGTATTGATTAATGACGTATAACACTGTAGTGCTTCACTACGTATTACTCTACGGCACTGACGGCAGCTTTATATAATGAGGGAGAAGGTATCTAAGAGGGTGCGACAGTGTTTATCCAAATTTTTCAAGGAAAGCTTTATTCATTTGCAGAATTTTAATGGCAGGGAGTTTGTCGGAGATTGTACCGCACGTATGCATGCCTGCGCTTTATACCAAACTCTTCTTTTATGCGCCTATACCTACGCAGCACGCTGTGCCCCAACTCAAAGCGTTCGACGTTATTTGAGCCATAGTAATGAAAAATGAGTGGTTCGCTGTGATTAAAAACAATTAATTTCTCAAATGAGAATATTATATGCAAAAACTGCGCTTATTTCCAAAGTCTCTTCAATGAAATCAGCGAAAATAGCCTCTCGAAACAAAATCCAACGCAACTATTTAGATCCGTTTCCAGTAAGCAGCAGAAAACGAATTGAACAATTCATGTGGGTGGTTTCGCGAGAAATTCTGCATTAAGCTGCTGACTAGGTCAAAAGTTAAATAAAAAAGACATTATTTTTTAAGGAAATTTCTCTAGCAAATGAAACTGAGAAAAGTGACGGAAGTTTGGCACATTTGCGGTGCACAAAGATAACGAATTTGAGCTCCGATTTCGGCAAAATAGGAAATCAAAAATGCGATCGTATTCCACCATCCGAGGTGTCTTCCCGCAATGGTTCCTTTCAAACTCAATTCGTCCTCTAATTCTGCAGCGGAAACTAAACGCAACTGAAGTGCAATTTTTCTTATCGAGATACAACTTCGAGCTCATCCCTCCCCGAATTCATTGTCTCGATTAAATTCGGATCTTCTTTCTGAGCAGGACCCAAACTTAAGCGTGCTACAACCCCACCTGAAGACGCACAGCTTGTGATCGAATTGAGCGCACTGTTTTTTTACATAAGGGAAAAATGTATAAAATTAATAAAATCCATAGTTGTCAACTTTCCAAGATATGAATGGAACAATAATGTGCTGTCTCAAGCAGTGGGACAAAAAACCCTCTAAGCCTCAGCAAAGTGCAGCCCAAAGGAAGAGATAGGTGGGAAAATTATGCAACGGGAAACATTGCTAAAGACGAGTTATTTTTCCTGATAGCAAATGAAAGAATTATTCGAGGTAAAGAATTTTTAAGTGGCTATTATAAAATCATTGTTATAAAGCACAATGATAGCAACAACTGCGCAATTTTTTGACAGAACATTGCTACCAGAAACATGTGTAAACAGAAATATGTAATGAACACATCCCTTGTTTAGGTGAAATTCTCACTTTCCAAAGAAATTTTTTCTTGCACTAGATGTGAAAAAACTGAACGGCACATGGCAACAATCGTCGTTCTTTTAAATACCAATCAATCATATGAAAGCAAAAAGACGCATATAACTACCGAATTGAAAATTTTCCCTGTTTTTCACACAAGACAATTTAATATCACTTTACTGACACTCCCCTCTTTACCATTTCACATCCTTTGTATCTGCAAATCAACAAGAGTATGGCGAGTATGCAAAGGTGCGACTGAACGCGAACAGAACATTTAGAGCCATCTAATGGGATAAAAAGCCAACAGCATAAGGCGGTTTCTAAGCAGAAAAAAAAGTTGACATATGATGCATTTTGTTTGCACAAATTATTTCTCATGCAAGATAAATTTGGTTTTACCTCAAAGACATCAGCAAAGTCGTTGTATTGGAGATTCTTGCTTTAGCTGAAACTTTATTATTAGACCCGAGAGAAGGGAATTCTTATCGCTTAAAAACGCTTTATCAACGCTTTATCTTATACCGGATTTATGGAGAATTTTATTTGAAGTGGAAAATGGTCGTCGTTTTGTTACATAAGAAACGCGCATTACACGTGAGCGAGACCACACACGACGCACATTGCCTTTTATCATGCACATTTTCAGTGCAATACGTTTGTCTGTTTCTTCAAAGTGAAATTTTGGCCCGGTGTAGAGCAAACAGTGATGAGGAAATGCAACGATCACTACCTTTTGCCGATAAATCTGCCTCGCTCGGTGCTTTGCGAATGCCTGATAGATTTTGAAATAAACGAAGAACATGACTATCGTCGGGATGAAAAATGATCCTGTCGCGCTGTAGATTGTATAAGAAGGAAGGTCGAGAAATACGCACTGCCAAGTCCCATTAATTTGCACCATATTGCCACGCTCCGCGATCTGCAAATCATACTTTGGTATTCTCCATTCCTTCTCCTTCCCGCTACTCACTACGAACGAAGAGCCAATCTTGAATTTCACAATTTTCAGGAAGTAATGTGCGACGGAGAAACAAACAAACATTCAAAAAATATCAGAGAGGATGAAATTTTGTGGACGAGTTTTGATCCTATGAGAGACACATTTGTCCGTGTGAATAAACCAGAATTTCCATGAAAAAAATGTTTCATTTGTAAAAGATACGAATACGTTATCCAAAAAACGAAATTAATAACCGCACCGAAGTTTTTCATGAGAAGTAAGCATGAATCTGGAAAAAATGCCTTAAAGTGTAAATTTTTCGGGTCTCTCCAGTCACTACAAATTTTTATCAAGACGTATGAGGCTTATAAATCCTGGATAATTCTACCGCATGGAAGATCAGTGTCTGCCGGGACTCCTGCCCACACACACACAGTGCATTTCGCTTTTTTCCACTTTCGAAGCAAGCGTACGTGCAGCACAGATGCAGTTTTTAAATGCTCGAAAGTTACATGCAAATCACGCATCAAATGCAGTCTGAAAATTGCGCTTTCACAGAAAAGTATATCAGTCACAAGGAGACCTGTGAGTTCACAAAACGGAGGAGGCCATTTTGGTCATTAGTGAGAGAAGAAGTAAAATCACCTGCTTCCAACCAAGCAACGGAGCAAGGCTGATTAATGCTGAAGAAATCCACACTGAAAGAATCATAAGACCAGCTGTGCGTTTATTCCTCTTCGACATATACGCCACCGGAGAAGTGATCGCCCAATATCGATCCAACCCCACTATTGATAAGTTCCATATCGACGCTGTCGAGCACAAAATATCTGCTAAACACAAATGGTTTGCTAGCTCGTAGTGAAAATTGGAATTGTGAAGGAGAACATAAATATACAACGCTGCAAATGTTTCATGAACTATCACAGACATTACACTGTACCGATTTCGGTTCATTCAGTTGGTAAGTTACATTATGTCAGTGGTTCTTAGAGTCTCCGCTCGAGCATCTCTTCTAAACATTTAATGAAATGAAGATTTCTATGGAAACTGAATTTTTTTATATTCAGAAGGAATAATGCAATAGTCGCGAAGAGTTTGGAAAGGTCTAGACGCCAAAGAAGAAAGAGCATTTTGAGCATTCACTAAACAAATACAGCCTCACCTCATAACGCTAGCAAATACAAGACATTTATGTGAAATATCCTCTCACCAGAAACGAAAACGACGCAGAGAGTTGATGTGAACAGCCATTCACCGGCAATTGCGTAAACGGAAGAAAGAGGAAGCACGATCAGCCCGAGGCACAAATCGCTGAACGCCAAATTTCCCACCTGAGATTAATAAGCGTTTTAGTCCCAGTTTCATCTTCAACAAGATGCAAACCGTGCTCTGTGAAATATTTATAGCTTATGCAAGCGTTTTTCGCCGACTACTACCACACGTTCGTACAGGAAGAGCTTTGAAACTTACTTGTTGTCATTCGTCACTCCAAAAAGGCTGATGAACAGTGCTTCAGTCCTTCAGCATTTCACATTTCTACAAAGGAAGCACTTGAAAATCAAAGTGGTACAGAGATTTCTTAACCAAATGGAATCATAATGAATCAAATCAACCGAAGACAACACCATTAAATGATTGGAAGAAAGCATTAACCGACGTACTAATAAATTTGGGACTGTTTGGAGGCGAGGATTCTTGTAGAGAACTATAAAAACAAGTGAATTGGCTGCAATGGTCCATAGTACGAGCAGTGTAAGCGCGGCGCCTTTGAGCGTTTGAAAGAGTTCTGGATTCGATTCAACGACTCCGTGCATCGCGCCGCATTTCGGACCACACTGAAAACTGTAAGCATGTCTAGATCTTCTTCATTGTATTATGCATCAAGACGTTCACTAAAGTGAGCATTATTTTGAACGTTGTCTGATGAAGACTTCAGCGGTGAGTTCCAGTTCACAACAAACACTGAGTTTCATTTCACAACAACCAATGTTTTCTTTCAAACCGCTTGATCACCATTTACTCGACAGCTGGCTCAGGTGGCAGAAGAGCGAACTTCATCAAACGGCATATCTGCAACTGACTTATTTAAACGTTATTTGGCGACTTCGATTCTCTTTACCATTGAAATTCACTCCAGGTAAACGCCAGTAATAGCAAATTCGCCATGAGCTAGAAGAAATTAGCTGCCTATAATAAAGAAACCATCACAGAGGGCTGATTAGTGGTTTCTAGCCGTTACAATATAGTATTAGATAAGACGAATAGTAAAAGCTGAGCTTTGGGTTCTCTCTTCTGAGCACCAACAAAAATTAAATCACCGAGCAACCGATTGCACATTCTTGCACATCGCCTTTTTTGAAATTATTTATGTAGCTTCCATTTTTCGCGACAAAATTGATAGCGATGCATCGAAATCATTAAAATTCATGCGTTTCAAGTCAATGCATCCCATTAGCATGCAGCAGTTCGTGTTCTTTTATGCTCATATCGAGATAATAAAATAAATTTCGTGCGTGATGACTTTTTTATGGCTCTAATTTTATGGTGATCACAGTAATCATGAAGTTTAGTTGCGTGGATGAGTTATGGAAAAAGAATTCCTCAACAAAAAAAAAATAAAGCTCTGTGCATGGCAATTATACATTCTCACTGCAGTTCTAAATGAATGAGGCATGAGATGCATCTTCGCAATTCTTTTCACTAGACCAACTATTGTCATCAGCTTTCGATAGGTGACAAGAGGTGAGTAGTCGAGCAGTCAAAACTTCAGTTCATCAGAATGCTGGTTCAAATTTTCTGCAAGAAAATCATTTTTCGCTGAACGATATATTACGAAATGCATGCAAATCTTCTGGATCTTTTTGAGTAGCTACCTCTCTCTTTCTCTCTCGCTCAGAAAAGTGATTACTCAATCTCGATGAGCGCATACAGACCCTCAAAATATTTATCAAAGCGATAACCTTGGGAATGTAGAAGAGAATGATCTAGAATGGAATACGTTACCACACAGAAATTTATGTGATTTTCGATTAATTTTCAATTAAAGTTTCTAATCTTCTCTAACATATAATTTTAAAGATTTTAGATGCGATTTGAAGTGCAATGCATTCAAATGCTAAAGAATTGCAAAGTTTTTTTCAGCATTTGTGTTGAACATGTTCGTATTCTATCTATGTTCTCCAAGTGTCATTGTGAACGCCGTGAAATTTAGTATTATCAAATACCTATCGTCATTAGTTGACAATCAGAAAAGCACTCTTTATCGCTAGTGCGAAGGGCTATGAATGTAGCGAATCCCTAGATTAATAATGAGAGGAAAACGATGAACGTTAGTGATTATAAGATAGCATATTTGATCAAATGAAATGCAGCAAAACAATTCGGTGAACGCATCAAACAGCCAATATAGCATAGAAAATGACATACTCTGGCGTAGTTATTGCAGAAAGACCGTGAATTCATTCAGCATTAGGCAGATATCGGAAAACAAGGGTCATTGCTTTCATGGCATTCTCACTCGAAATGGCCAGCAGCATTACAGTTATATTAAGGTGTGCATGAGTAACGACAAAGCTATTAGCACGCTCATCTTTAAAGGAGAACAAAACATCGTCTAAGTGACACTGGTTATCATTTTTCATCAAGCCAATAACGCTCATCTAGGTAAATTATTCCATGTCACACATCAAAATTTACCTCGAAAGAGTCGCTAGATGAAAGATGAATTTAACAACTTAGAGAGAAAGCAGGAAATAACTCTAACAATTAATTTCTTCCAGTAAAATTCCGCATAAAAACATGTAAAACACTCCCGAGCTTTTTTTCCCGCGTTCATTCCATGATGCACAGTCCTTTCATCCTATAATGCTAACACATCACGCAAATTTTAGAACACTATCAATAACTTTCAAATGCCCCAGAACCGCAGTCAGCTTTTTTTTCAGATGAGGATGCATTATAGAATGAGGGCTGTCTAGATTATCAATACACTGTATTGTTAGACAGTTCACTTCCTTTGTTTGCATCATGGAACAAAACAATGCACAGCCATCTGATGCCGTAAAAGTTGCAGCCATGCGATGAAGTGCTTTGAAAACAGGGAGTTTTTCATATGCAAATTCGTCGCTCATGATGTCACTTTATATGTTACGATCCACGCAGTAGAAATTCGAAATGGCAGGTTCGACAGTTCCAAACTGAAAAGACCTTATGAAACCATTGATTATTTTGTAAACACAACTGACCAATAAGGAATACTACTGTAGACAGATAGGTGTTAAAACAAGACCAGCAAGGAATGATGACAAATTAGAAAGATTATCTATAGTTGTTGAACCATCATAACATGTGCGAGAATTATCATATTGATCAGTAAGCACGAGTTTTGATGCGCAGTGAACGTTTTTGGTTGGAAATGGCCACTACATTGGGAACAGTGATATTTTTATACCCGAATTTTTCTAGACTATATTATCACGGCACACCTAAAACTGCTACATATTATTCTGCTATTGATATACCGTCGCTTAAGCTATGTTATTCTATTCTTGAATTTTGAACTCGTTATCTTATTCTATACCTCACATTCTGTCTGATAATCTACTTACTATGCCAACTTATTTAACGATTTCAAGTAAACATTTAGATAGATTTCTTACAGAGTTGTGTGCCTATATTCACTGCGATTAAGTAATCGATTGTACAACTATCCAATCGCTTTTTCGGTCGTGCACAAATGATAGATTAGTGATGATGGCCACTTCAAAAATTGAAATGCTGATTACTGCCAATAAAGTTCTGAAAAATAATTGATACAAGAAACGAAAAGCGGAATATTTTTGGAGGACGTTGGAATGTTGAGAAAGAACCGCATTGCTCACTGATGCATAATGATAGGAACGTCAACATTTTTCTATGCGACATACAACCATCGCTCTGGTCATTTCTATTGACGAGAGAAAAGAATGATAGCCACACTAATAATTAATACAAATTTGCTTCTATAGTTCTTAGCGTTCATACTAATTCCTTCATCCGCCGGTATTTTTAGGTGAATACATATTGCAACGGTTAGCAAACGGGTGCTTTGTACATGCGAGAAATGTGAACAAGTCGAGAACATTTCGATGGAATATAAAGCCCAATCAAACAGAAAACTGCTTTCAAAGAAACGTTGTGCGTGTGCTTATCGAGACGCTAAACTTGTACATGTATGCATCAAGAACAAGCCGATTAAAACTAGGGAAGTGCTAAGAAGGTGCCCACAATCACTCTGCGCAACTGCACTAGCCAACATATGGAAACGATCACAAATCTAAAATGAGAGCAACACACTCTCTCCTCTGACAGAGATAAAGTTGAACAAATGATATCGAAGCATAAATTCGTTAAATGCTGCAAATTCAAAATGGCCTTTCAAGTGAAAATTTTAACCAGTAGGCCATTAAAAAAGAAAATACAGTGGTGGATGCTTCAATTAATAAATAAGAGTTTAAAGAACGAATTCATTAATGCTGTTGCACAATTAAGACAAAAAAGACGCCAGCAAGTCTGGAGTGAAGAGGCACGACGAACGACAATGCTTAAAATTGAAATCAAACGTTGCAAGCCATAAGAATGAGCGTACAACAAAGGATGTCAAGATGCGTTTGAATGATGAAGCGGAAAAGCTGAAACCTGCTGAAGGCGAATCGAAAAGAGAAATCCTTCAATAATTTTTTGTGGTCCCTACTCTTTTCCTCCTCTCTTGTTCGAGTTCGATGAAGCAATTTTTTTCAGGTCCCTAACGATCGACTAGGGAATGAAACATCCTGCGCTCACTTCCTCCTCTTCGATGCTCTCATCAGTTCACAGCACAACTCATATAGCATTTCATGCATAACGAGTGCATTCATTACGCATCTGATTATCTCATCCAAGTAAGCCAAATAAACCGCCAACGATATTACGCTATGCGCAGTCTAATTAATATTTGCGCATACATCAACTTCCTATTGGCTGTCGCCGAGCTGTTGTTGAATTGGCCTCCTCGGTAGAGTGGCAAGAGCACTAATAAGCCTCATCACAACAAATTATGAATTTGTGCTCTAACTGTGCAATATCGATAAAAAAGTGTTTGCTGAAATAAATCAAAAACAGAGTCGATCGATGACATGAAATATATGGCAACCTTTTCGAAAGCAAGAACAAAATCACTCACTCACTCACTCACTCACTCTCTCTCTCATTCACTCACTCACTCACTCACTCACTAACTCACTCACTCACTCACTCACACACACTCTCTCTCTCTCTAAAAAAGATTACACTTGTTCTCCAAGGAGGAGATGGTATGTTTTCAAATACAAAAATAATCGTTCTCTCTCTTTCGTTCATCCTCCCAAAAATGCTTTTGAGATCAAAGTCTCAAAGCTATGCTCAATTCATCTCTTAATTAAGGGAGTTGTCGCAGTTCATCACAACATTCGTGCATTAAAGAAGCATAAATAAAAATTTCCGGTCTGCTGAAGCTGTCAGCAATATGCGGAAGCCGATCAACTAAAGATTATCGGAAGCTTAATTAATGCACTGCGTTAAAGTTGGGCAATCATAAGCATAAAACGAGAGCGAATGTGGAAATAGCTCTCTGTGATAATGGCATATGCAAACAGTGGGGGAGTTGTTTACACGATATTCACGAATGCTGAACACTGCTATGAAGAGTTCAACCATTACCAGTACTTTTTTGTGATGACTGAATTCAATACGACTTTCGAGCAGAAAACGCTAATATGGCATATTAATGAAATATTGTAAGACATGGAAAAGATGTGTACAATTACAGTCAGCGCACCAAGAGTTTGTTCGAGTGAGCCCGGAATTAATCAAGCGCCCACTTCAAAGTGAAAACTGTATGATCTATGAAGTAATAAGTCGTTAAGGATTTAGATATAATGAGTTCTTTAAGGTCGATGATGACCCATAGGAAAGTTCATGTCTCTGCGCTTTTTGATAGGTGACGAAAAAAGCTAGAAAAATTTACATAAAAGCGGATAAAAGAATCGCTACAAGAGCATGTTTCGCTTAACACAACATTATAATTCGTCTAGTGAAGAAACCTGCCATAAGAGTTGGCAATGATATGAACTTATGCATTTCGCTTGCCTGCCCAAGCAATTTTATAATTCACAAAGAAATTGTAAGAATGCGAAACAGTGTCTCCATGTACTGATTTAGCCGATCAATCAACAGAAGATTCGCCTGCTTTTATGACCCAACAAGAGCGAAATAACAAACCGATCAGTACGAGACGCATAAAAAACCAATTTTCGCAAATTGACGTACCGGTAACCCATTCAAAAGTTGAGAGGTCGGCCAAAAAATATAAAAGGTGGTCATTTTATGGCGTCCATTATACTCAGCAAATTTCATTTCTAGCTTCTGTGATTCCCGAGTAGAAAATATCGGATAGATAGGCAGTCGAACATGCACACATAAATCCACATAGACACGGCGCTGCCATAATGCGCTTTGCAAATTCACGAAACGGCATAAAAGATGCAAAAAGCTGGCTTCTACGTTTTACTTCGAAATAACATTCGGAAAGCGCAAAATTTACATTTTAGCAGCACGACAATGCATAAGATGGTTAACTGGTTCGTGCATAAAGCTGATTAACCTCTAAGCAATAAACGCTGCTCGAAATACAGATACAGCAGTCTCCAGGCCCACCAAATCGAAACTATATTCAATTATATTTGCAAGCTAAAAGTAATACTGGATTTCTAGAAAAGACATCATAAAATATGAATTTTTGAAGAAATATAATAATCGCTTTGCAGCGTGCAGTACTAGGGTCGCTCATATGCACTGAAAATGTTTCTTTTCTGAAATCTTATTTGACAAACAACAAACGCTTTTTGATACCATTTAGTCCTTGAGACGAAGTGAGCTAGCTCTCTGATTATATGGAATCCAAATTGCATTGTATCGAGAACGGCCTTCCTCGAATATTCAGTTCTTGCTTTGCTTACCAAATGATATGAAGGCATTGTGAAGCAGTTGAAAAATGAGAGGCAAATCAAACGAAAAGTGCAAAAGTTTCCGCCCCGAAGGATTAATTATTCACAAATTATACATCTCACAAAGGAATCTCCCCACAGCAACGGTGTGAAAAAATGGTCGAGAGGCGTATTGGGAGCATTGATGCGATGGATTTTTCTACATTCACGAAGGGCAAATGAGCGAGTGACGGGAAAAGGCCGATGAAAAGCGATTCATGAGAAGGCGCTCTTCACATAACAGCTTATCAACTAAAAAAAATGATACAGTGAAAAAATTTCAAATCTTATGATCAGTTTTCTGACCTAAAAGCGGAACGGGCAGAATTGACTTGAAAAGTATTTCGATAGGCGCAAGGATGGTGTTTATAAAATCTCAAACAGCTGCGAAACATTTCACGACATACGAAGCGGTAAGTTGAACGGAAGTGATAGATCTGAAAGTGCGTTTGCAGAGATACTCGCTATGCAAGTATTACGAAAAAATTATGGGCAGCAAGAATACATTCCCTATCCTATCATTTTACTCTCGGGTGGAAATCGGCACCTAGTAAAAATATTCTGGGAATCGGTGTTTACAGTCGTAGCCAGCCATCTAAAGTGGAAGACACCGAAAGTAATACTCACCTAATGAATTTCTCTGTGGAATGGAGGGAATAACTGAGTCAACATTCCATTACATTCAGCTATTAGAGAGAAAGAATAACCTGACTTCTTGCAATTATAATGCGATGGCGGAAATTAATGACTTCAAAAGCTTTCGTTACAAATCATGCAGCATTATCCCGTACAAACGATCACATTGATTATAAGCTCTAAGATAAGAAAGGTGCTTCACGAGAAATGCAAAAGTTTATACGATAACGGCTATTCAGAGGAAAGCAAGGTATTCGAATGTTTTTTTGTATCTCTGCAGTTACGAGGCGCACCTAACGTACAAAAAAATTCACCACGGCGTTTTGCTCTCTCGATATTTACTGCCCACAATAAATGTGATTGCTCAGCTAGTGAAGTCCCGCGTCGCTACTCTTGTAAAAATGCCACTTTTTTCCATATCAAAACGAGGAAGGATATGAAAATCGGCGGTTGCACGATGAATGAAGCTAATCTTCTCATGTCATCAATAATTTAAATATCTGATAGGTGATCGTTAAATCGGATAATATTGACAAACATCCAAATAGAAAATATGACATAAACAAAGCGTTTGCATGATGTGAAGATTTCATAGAGCACTTTACGCGAGATATGTTTTGTGCAACGCTGACAGAGATTCGTTCGACGATGGAACGATTCAAACTTTACTCTGGAATATGCCTGACACCCGGATGCGGCTTGCGAAGCCGTACTATGTGGCGCCATTTTTCAAAAGTATCGGCGGATTTGCTTTGGTTATTAATTAGCTGCGATTCATAAGAATGCAACGGGATTCGTTTAAAGGCTTCATTGGGTAGCTCGAATTTCTTCACAATCATAGACTTACTAATTTTACAATAGTTTGTGTTCTCCAAACAAGCTTGTTTATTCATCCCAGCTGTTCTGCGAACGCATGCTGCGTATTAATTAGTCCTGAAAAATGAAGACGGCTAGCACTGATAGGCTCTAGAGCATCTTACTATAATGGTATTTCATATTCGAAAGAAAAGTGGGAAACGATTCTACTGTTGCTCGAAAACGCTTGCATTCGAGGCAAGAGTTGTAAGTCGAAGGCATTGGGAGGGCTTATGCCCCTAGCAGCTCCTTGAAATCCGCATATGGTAGACCTGAGACTAGCAACCTGAAAACGCGGTGTACTTGAACGGCATACATGTTTTTTTTGCAGACGAACTACTGCTCGAGTACTCTTTATACAGTTCTCTCCTTAACGAAGTTTCAATGCACTCTAGAGGCAATCTTTATTGTTCGCGCTAGCAAACAAGTTCTATAGGCACGTTTTATTTCAAGCAGACCAAGCAAAGCTGCTTGAACTTTCAACCTTTCACAATTAGGTCAGTAAATCTGACACGCACTTTCCAAACTTAGAGTTGGGGATGAAAGATCAAGATTTTAGATGTTTCGCTAAGCAGGCTCATTTCAAATGGCAACAACTGATGCTGTCCTTCTACAATGGTCCTCTACACACAACTTGATGATTTTTAACTTTGTAAACTCTTGTTGTTCATTCTCTCACTTTAAGCGTTGTACATTATTGAATAATATTTTTCAATGTGGAAATCTTTCCACGTTTATTGACAAAGAGCGCACTTTTCATCTTAAAGGAACCCTGTTGTGTCTACAGAGTTAGTTCTTTTTTTTCAATTCATTTGGTTGATTTATTTGAGCACCTACTGAAGTTCATAGGCATGAAAAGCTTCAGTCAAGCCTCTTACATTGACGACTTTGAAATGAGTGCTCTTTAAGAGAGCGATTATAAGGGTAAGGCACAGAATCACATAGTGCGGAAGGAAGCGATTGATTGCAAAATGAAGCAGTAAGCGGATCAATGGCACTCGAAATGAGTTATGAGTTATGGTGAAAGAGTGAAAGCTATACGGAAATGGGCGGGCTAACAAGCATTGCCTATGAATTTATGAGCAACCTGATCTCTCCCCGCGCTATACATTCCGAGAATATAACTCATGCTGACACATAAACAATTATGTCTCTTGATTGTCAAAGCAAATTTTTATTCGCCTGTGCACAAATAAGTCTCGACTGATTCGATCATTGCCGTGCTGATAAATGTAAAACGACTCCGACACTCGTGCAGCATGCTCCGCAATATGCGGTCCTTGGGCATTCCGTTCAAGCAATGTTCAAAAATTTCTTATCCAGTTCTTTGGTGCTTCGTGCAATGCCCTAACGACTAAATCGGAATTCTTTCTTAAATATTGGTGTCATTTAGCATAAATCGTTCTTAAGAGGAAAGCTTTTGCACAGCTCCATTAAACGGTCACTATTCCAACAAATTTGTATTTCTCAGGCTTATAGTAAGTAGTGTTACGTTTGGCGAGCATTCATTGTGGACTTTTAAAGAAGATAACATGAGGAAGAGAGACACGTATCAAAATAAGCGATGTAATCGTGAGGTGAGCATGGAAAACAACCGTTCATGCGAAATCGAGATCATCGATTTCAGCAAGATCGGAGCGTGCGGATAAAAACTGATGGATTTGAAGGAAGTACAACCTACTGTGGAAGGATGTCCCAAAGACAAGACGAAACGAGAATGAATGGCATATTGATTTTAATGTCAAAATCTGGAGCACTAATGGCGGTTTTGAGTACGTGAGAGGGAAACGTTGAATATTTTCTCAAACAGAATGTCATGCAAACCGCTGACAATTTTGTCGAATAGAACTAAATAAAGCATAGTTTGTCGCTAATCGAGTGATTTAATAGTGAATATGCATGAACTCGAACATAACTGATCAGAGCGAAGAACTCTGCAGGCAATATGCGTGAAATACATCTGAATTGCTCAGTTAAAATCTTATCACATTTTAATGAGGAGACTATAATCATTCCAAAAGCGAAAGTTAATAAGGTCATTCCAGAGATGAAAGGTAATAAGCACTGAAGGCTTTCATGTGATGTTCGAGTTTACCATAGTGAATGGCATTCAGAACACACTTAGTGGTCTTTAGAAATGAACTCTCTGATGCAAAAATTTGATATTTAAATCGCCTGTCGAAGTTGCAAAACTAATTGACTCCATAGATGAAGAAGACACAAATAATCAGCTTCTGTATTTAATAAGCGATGTTGTGCACTCTATATATTTGGTCACATATATCATTGACGCATATCTGAAGAGATTGTTGAAGAATATTGCCCAGGTCACACCACTGCCGATTCCATGTGATTTATCTACTTCCACCTTAACCAGAAATAAACGCTTGGACAGGAAAGGACTGAATAAAGTAGAATCCACTTGCCAAACAGTATGAGTTTACGTGAAAGCATATGATGATTAACAGTATCGAATGCATCTGCACAATCGATATAAACGGTACGAACTCGTCACAGCTTCTACGAAGCCTCTGCAGCACGAGGTGGATTGCGAAGTTGTGACTTTTCCTTGCACAAAGCAAAATTGATACGAAATAAACAGACTGTTACATGAAAATTTTCGTGGGGAGACACTTGAAGGATAATTTCAAGTACACTTGTGGGACATTTTGGACATGGAGTCTTTCAGCGGATCTTCAAGAAAATCTTCAAGAAGCGATAGAGATCTTCAAGAAAATAGAGGTGATTTTTTCAGAAGTGATAGGACTGTGGTCCTTCAATGCGGGAACAGCTTTCTGCACAGAGTCGAAATCTACCAGTAAATCATCAAGAACGACTCTTATGCCACTACCACTTTTAAAGACATTCTTGAAATAATCGGCAAATACTTCAGCCTGTTTTACATTAGAACTTATAACTGCCTTAATATTGTCTAAAATGCAATCTAGAGCTTATCTTAATTTCAAATTTGCGCTAAATTTTGAGGCTGAATTTCCGCTGAATTCTGTATTTATAAAACAACTCTACACTGATAGGACAAATTATATGTTTCTTGCAATTATCTCTGCATTTTTCACAAAACTTCTTGTAGTTAACGCAATGTTGCGTGTTTTCTAGGAGTCTCTCAGCAAAACCCATCGCAATCATAGTTGGTAATTTTTATCTACGAGTTTCCTTAAATTGCGTGGGAGTTGTATCCTGGTGGGTGGATCATTATTTGTTAATGACACCAGGAAGCATAACATGAACAAAGTCTCAGATTTCGCCGACAAATATACCCTAAAAATACCCATCCAAGTGAACAGAAAAAAGAGTGACATTTATCGCTTGCCCTAGCAGAAGAAAGAGCGAAGAAAAGCGAAGCGTGATCACTAATAGAAAATTTTGCTTCTAGGGAAGAAAAAAAATTACATGGAAATCATTTCTAAGAATCGAGTCATTTGCATTATAAACGATTGTAGGCTCCTAAGTGAAGTTCACTAAACTGCTTGTCGTTTAAAATCAACAAAAATATTGTTCGAACTCGCAAGTTTGTCTATAAGTTGAGAGAGAAACTAAGGTCACAACAACTCAACGCACTAATTAAGAAGGCAAATCAACAACGCACTAATTGAGTGCAACATTGGAACATTCGATGGCGACTCATTCATGCTACAACTTGGCGTACAATAAGTGATATTACCCCGCATCATAACTACAGATCAGCGAATAAATCTTCATAACCAGAACAGAAATGCGATAAGTTAAGCTTCGAGGTTTTGCAGTTCCTTTCTCACTAAAATAGCAAAATCGCAGCCTCTTTGAAGAGAAAGTTGGAATATAACGTGAATTCAGCGATATTAGTGCATCTGAATCTTCATCACCAAATCACATTTCGACCACTCGAGCACTATGGGACGTTTACACTGGAGTAAAATGTTCGAATCGCTTGGCATATTTAGAATCTGCGACAGCTGAAACAGAAACATTTCAAACTTCCCAACCCGTACCAGATACTTCTGGCTGACCTTAGAAGCTAGTTGGCGCATCTCATATGAAAGGATGTAACAGATGCATCTCATGACTTTTGTTAGCCTAATGTAAAAGTCTTGATAGCCGTCGTGCCGCGAAAAAGCCCATTGGCCTACCAAATCTTATACCACTGTTGATCGGAGTCATCTGACGTATATTAGGCTATGAATTTACGTACAATTTAAGCGCGCGCAACTTTCTATAAAAGCAGCCAGCTGAGAGACTGCCATAGCTCATGCGGTAAAAAAAATTCCTCTCAACTAAGCTAATGCATCAATGCGAATCAGCACGCAAGTCAGCAGTTCGTCAATCCAAAAACTATGACATGTGATTCGGCTACCGAGGCCAGACGATGCTCAGGACGAAATGTGAGAGGTGAAACGGGAAGCATTATGTGCGACCGAAGACCAGCTGGCATATATCTAGAATGCTCAGTTAGAGTATGAAAACTGCGTCTCAGAATGCGCACACATACATGCATGATTGCAACGTTGCAGCGATGGCTAATGAGCGCATCGGAATGAATCAAAACTGCGACCATTTGCTACTCAACAGCTAATGGGAAGCAACACCGCATCAAGCATGATGAAACTATGCTTAAACCATGAGGAAGCATCGTTTATGCTAATCCACAGTGTTTGTTGTCACAAGTTTATTGTATATCATTTCTTTGAGTAATCGCCTCGTGAACTACGCAAGTCGATCATTTTATTTTAATAGGACATCCACTAAAATACTTTAAAAATATATGAGTATGTCGAATTTAATTATTTCAATATGTGACATACTTTAACAGATGTGCAAAATGTGGATGCAATTATCATTGAGTAAAGCGAACTAGAAATGTGGGATAATCTTGCGAGATGTTCAGATTCTAGAGTAAAAATATGGTAATAAACTGTTACGGCAATAAAATATCTACTCATTCGGCAAACAATGAAACCGTCATTGTGTTTCTTAACGGAATAGCTTCGCTATTGCACAGTTTGTTCGGTTCTAAAAATTCTGCGGAAAGATGACACAAGAAAATTGCCTATCATTTTTAGTGACGAATCTTATCCAGAAATTCGATCCAGTCGCAGATGCTATGGAGAAAACTTGGTAGATTTCACAAGGCAGGAACGACGAGGCGTTGCTTAATGGAGCGGTTTGGTTCGGCTAAGAAGCCACAGTATTATGTAGGCGGCAGTTCAGATGAAGCATTAACATCGTCTTTACGAAAGCAGCCAAATAAGAAGTGTTTGTTGAGAACTTCATCAGCGTCGGAGATATGCATCTATATTAGTTCAAAATTTTGAAAAACTGGCCAAATACTAAAGCAAAAGTATATTTTAACAAATGATGGTTCAAGATTATCACCTTATTGTGCAAATGCTTCAGAAAAGACTGCAGTAAAGACAGGGATGAATAGAAGAAGAAAAAGGTAAGACAACAAATGGCTCACAAAGAAAACCTATTTTATGTCTAGGACAGTTTTTTTCAGTCTCCAAAAGAATGGCTAATAATGCACCAAAACACCTTCATTGTCTGTGTTCCGTGCAAAGACCAGAAGTTAGCCGTACAGCGTTTATTGCAAACGAACTCAATGAGCGCAAAACAACATCATTCGGAAAATGTCGAAAGCAGTATGCGTTCTCTTTTAATGCTACATAGTAAAACCGTATATCGTACCTGAGCTGCTTTGTGAAACGTTAGCAAAAACTAAGCTAGCCGCATCTTAATGAAAATTGAGTGCAAAACAAAACGCAAATCTGCAATTCGCCGAGAGTTTTTCTCACCGTCCGAAAGCAATATAGATGAAGCAATACACTCGCGCAGCGTGGTTGGTGCAACTCGAAAGTGGATTCCGCTGACAACTTGTTCGCTCTTCACTACTAATTTCATTCCTCTTTAGCTTTCCGCTCTTCTCTCTTGCACTTTTAATTTCGCCCTATTTGCGTCACTTCATCCGACTGCCGTCTCGCGAAACGCGATTTAATAAAAAATTGTATGTAGGCTCAGAAAACCTGCAATCTGCTCATACACCTTCCCTTTAATGAGAACAGAGCATAATTTTCCACATTGCTTTAAAGCAGTAAAGCGAACAATAATAACAAGAAATTCCATATTTTCATCTAATAGAATCGCTTGTGATTGAATTTGTGCTCTTTGCAAAGTTGGCTTAACATCTTTCATTCGCATTCGATTCGATTTCGACATGCTCTATCTAATGGCTTAAATTAATCTCATAAAGAAGAGTAAAATGGAACCATTTTCAGCATTCATATATCCGCACTGTATAAGTTTTGCTAATTGACGTATTTTGGGAACAATGATACGTCTGAAAAAGCTCATTCGTTAAATTTCATTTCATTGGATACTTTAACAAAGAGTTAAAAACTACTCTCATGACAAGTTAATAGAGTAAAGCCAATAAAATAGCAAAATTAGAATATAGGAACGTAGATTAATTCGTTGCATATCGTATATATTAAGACAACTGCAGTTTATGGTCTTATTTGACGGGATGGACTTTGGTGAAGCAATAGTGCCGCTTGCTACCAAAAATTTGACACGACACAAAAACATCTCACCTTTTCTTAAGACGCAAAAACAGGTAGATAATAAGAATTTTGGAAGAGGGAGTTTACTGGCTAGGGGAACTTATTGATGCAGTAGTTATTACTTATTCTTTCAAAGGCTTAAAAGAGGAGGGGTATTCGGGAGCGAAGGTTGATTAGGAGGCTTTTTCATCGGTTTTAGAGTTGATGCTTTTGAGACGATATTCTAGCACGTCTTCAGATATAATTAATTAGATCTTAAGGCAGCTTGGATGCACATGAGGAGAGAAAAATAGTCTAAGGAGAAACAAGATCTGAGAAAATGGGGAGTTTCATCTACGAAAAGTTAAACACTGGAAGCGGAATGTCATTATAACGATTACTGCACTAGAATCTTCTGTTTCCTCCATAATGCTGAGATATTTCAAATGTATATATCAACTAAAAAAAATTAGGTGATATATTTAACGCCAAAATTGCGAGTAGCGAAGAATTTCTCTGAGAACTCATAATACGATATGCTGGATTGTGCGAACGCATCAACAAATAATTATCACCAACAATGGACAGATTTTCGTGGCATAACATACATAAATGAAGGAGGCTTCTGCGAAGAATGAAGCCTTTTAAAGCTTTATATCCCACAGATGTTGTGATGAAGTTCATAATCATCGGCAGTTTCGATTTCTTCACAATTATCTGGAATTCTATCCTTATGAAAGATGGCTCTGGGCATAGATCAGAAAATCACCACTACCTTATTCTATGGAGAATAGACATACTATGTTGGTATAAATAAAGCTCGTTAAATACGACACTGCGGAAAATCCGCTCCTTCCGAGAGCTCACAACTAACAGTTCTACTCATCGAGAGCTATCTCCAGTATACACTATTGAAATCACGTGGAAAACTCAATCTGCGAAGCATAACTGAGTCCATTTTCGCTTGCAATATATGACTGTTCCGGCTGAACGATTTAATCACATATCGGTCTAGAAAAATTGAAATGTTGTTTTATACAGAAATCAGAGAAGCGATTATATATAGAAAATTTGGGAACATTTTATTCGACTTGAAATGGATTAAATTTTCCCAAATTTGTGCAAAATAAATAATTCGGCTTCCTGGGGAAGTTTATTAAAACAGTATGCAAAATATTGCTGCAAAATTCACCGCTGAATGTTTGATAAAAACTTTTCGTTTGCAATTCATCATACTTCATGGGCTTCAAAATGCATGGCCGCATTTATACTGCAGTTAGCATTCGCTTCCACTTAGCAGAAATGGCTAGGATCCTTTAGAATGGGATGTTGAGTGTTGAGCGACAATGTTTATATTCCTCGACGGATCAATCGAATGAGTGCTAAACACTTCGGAACAGCTGACTCATCGTCCTTTTTTTAAAATCAAATACGTTACTTCTCATCGTCGACTTTTTGAAGCAAATCTCCTTTCCTTTTAATGGATTATTTCGCGACATACGAAATAAAGCGACATGTCAAGCTTATGTGTGCAATTTATTTGTTTCATTCTGTTTTTACTGTTTCTGCCAAGACAGTTTCGTGAACACGCAAAGTACTTTTTTTTTACCCCAAAGGCGCACTAAGGGCGATAAATTGAATCGAATAGTGCCCACCTATTTATGCCATAGATGGATCCACTGAAAGCTGCGACCGAAATGGTCAAAACTCAATGGCGACATTGTTGGGGAAATTTACAAGCCAAACCTGAAACTATTCGTTTCACTTATTTCGAATTCTTATCAAGCACTACTCAACTATTGAATAAATGACAGATTTGTTAATCAGTTTGATTTAGGTTGAAAAAGGCAACTCACTGACTAAACAAAAAAGCCATGATGATCTAATTAAGCTAATTAGATCACACATAGCTAAGCCTAATCGATAATGAAATGGGAGCAAGGACTCTTGTGAAATGAAAAAGGCTAAAGAAAAGAGTAAAGTAAGGTGCAGCATAAACGGTAAAGAATGAAGCAGATTGCAAAAAATCCGCAATATACAACCAAGTAAACATAGCCATCCACAAGAATAAAGAAACTATCACATGGAACTTTAATCTTTTGTGCATTCATTTAAGTGAAGAACAACAACTGCATAGTGACAGCTCAGAGACAGAGCGTATGAAAAGCGAGCGCACTTATTTGGCTTCACATCCGCATAATTTTTGCTTCTAGCTCATCTCAGCGCACGTTTCATTCTCTGAGGCACATACAACAGTTTTAAGTATGCATCGACATAAGAAAAAGAACTCGCGAGTTTAATATGAACAGCACCCCAAACAAAACTCAGGACGAAACGGTAACGTATATGCTATTATGAGGGACGCAATAAATATGGACAAACGAAGACAGTTTAGGACGCAAATGGAAGCGTACAGCTCTTTCGAAGGAAATTTGATACAAATTCGGCGAATATCATCAATTATTCATTTCATTCCTCCTTTTGATTCAGCTTCATCAATCATATCCAAAATGATGAACACATCCATTACTCTGTCTCTTCCTTTCCTTACCCTTCCTCAATAATTCACCCTTCTTGTCCAAAAATAGTGAGAGTCTCTTTGTCGTGAAGGCGAATGAATGACCACAGCGGCATTCCACAATGTTCTTGGCAATACTTAGTGGACGCGACATGGCGAGCAAGAGAACACTCCACGTTGGCGTCGAATGCATATGTCATTCGGTTTGTTTAAGCAAGCAGGAGTGCGGCTGTCTCCAGCAGCTATCACACGAATGAATGCTCAAGCTGTACTGCACCACAATACGCGCAAAAACTATCCTTTTCGAACACCTCAGTCATGCGTCTATTTTCTTAAACACATTGCAAGCAAATGAAGCTTAAGCCCTATGAAAAGCACAAGAGCATAGTCTATTCAAAGCAGTATTGATCCATACTCAGTGCTCTTCAAGTAGTATAACTAATTACATTCGAAAGAGCATATTATTTAATTTCTTTACCATTGATGCCTGTTGAAAGTTCATAACTTAAGAACTGAAAATTTCATTTGTTAGCTAATAAAGTGTAAGTACTACCAGTGAAAATTCTAAAATTATGTAGAGGGGTGGATCAGTAACACTTATAATAAATAACAGTTTATTGTGAGAGCGATGTGGATCAGTATTTTTCCTGTAAAGTTTCAAACACGAGTGATTTTTCATATTTGAAGATTTTAAAACATTCACTTCATTAATTAGCAATCCATAGTTTTATTTGGACAGAACCTGGAAATGACGTATCCACACTGTCCACTTTCATTCCACAAACAAAACTGCTGATTTATTTGCTCATGAAACGTTGAGGCGATTACTTTTGCAGCAATCGTTGTCTAAATCTTTCTTTTCTTTTGCGTCAAATATTTGCATTAAATATGTAAATATTCATTTTCTATTGTATCACTTATGACAACTGATTCATGTATTAAATGAGTCGTAAATGTTCCCTTGAGCAGAAGAGCTAGACCTTCCATTTCGCTCGGTCCGAAGTGAGCGCATTCAGATTCGAAGACGGCCGATGACTAAGAAAGGCTCTATCTTTCTCAATAGAGATACATTCGTCCCCGGCCCGTTGTTGGTCTATGTGAAGCGACTCCTGATATTATATTTCGAAGTCACAACTGATTTTGACAGAATACTTCAGGGCGGTCATGAGCGATGAAGGAGATAACGATTTTTTATCCTTTCAAACTATCTCGATGGGGTGGGGAGATGGAGGGGTGTGGTGGGATGGAGAAAGGCGAAGGTTGCCCTGCTCGATGACTGCTCTAATTCAAAAGCCGCGTGTTTGCGATTAACGAGTAGAAGTCGAGTACGATAATGTGAAAGCTTCTGATTCAAAATTTATGCTTATTTGTTCACCGGCGAGTCGTCCGATGAATTACAGAATCGCTGTAAGTAGCTGAATCTATTCTTTCTTGAAATCTTCACGGACAAATAGCTTGCTGCTACATGTCTCAGCATGGGACCGAGGGTGAGGAAGGCTTTGAATTATTGTACTCAGGATAGTGTTCTCATATACAAAAGTTGAAAAAATAATAAAATTTGTGAACGGTGATGTAACCTTTCAACATCTAACTTTTAAATAGAATACTCTATAGCCTAGACGGTCATACATTCAATGGCTTAACGCCGTTGATGTTACTATTCGAAGGTGCAAAGTTTTTTTTTCCATAAAAGCTCAATAAAGCTTGAGATTTTCGAACTGACGCAAAAGTGATTTGATTGCAGCGAGATATTTTGGAATGGATCTTTGCAAATTCGGTCGCCTTTTGCCCCAATTATTTCTCAGAAGTAAACACCTAAGATTCAAGTCAAAATGCTACATTTTTTAGAAGATATTTATGCAAAAGGCGTAGGAAGGACTCCCTACTGTGATAATCGAAACTGAAACGGAAGTGGTCGACTATTCTTTCAGCACTGGAAAGTAATTCTTTCATAATTACACACTCAAAGAAAGACCGCTTGCTGTAACACTGATCACAGCCAGTAGAAAACAACGAAACAATTCGAGAGTTTTTCAATCGACGAAATTTAAACAGAGCAAAAGCTAGAGCGATCAGCTACCTGTTTCTTATATCTTCTCTTTCCCATTCCACCAATTCCCCCCCCCCCCCCCCCCCCCCCCCTCTCTTCACCCGAGGACACTATAAATGGTAACTGGAAGTAACGCGTATTAAGGGGGCACAAGTGCAGGCTTTGATGGATGATTTCGGTTCTTAATCCATGAAGCAAAGAAGGCAAAAGCAGCAGACAGCTGTGGCAATAAGCGTATTACGAAGTCTTTAGCGTTGAGTGATTATAGAAGAAAGCCAATATGGCATTTGCTAGGCCTCAAAATTGTTCTGGTAGTCGTTATGGGATGCCCCATAATAGTTAATCGCTCATGAATTTGATCTCAAAACATTTGTGCACTTAGAAAGAAAATTCGAGGGTGTGACCAACAATTTGCTTCGCAGACCATAGCTGTTTCATTCTTGATGCTCATAGAAAAAAGAATTCGACTCGCGTTTTCACAGTCCGTTCATCACATGCGCACAGTCGTTGCTCAGCACTGAGAAAATGCTTAAGACAGATCACATGTCATTCGTAATTACGACATTCAGGTGAATGAATTAGGAAAAATGTTATCGATTAAAAGAATTCTCCCAGTGTTTTGCTAAATTTATGCTCTTATGACGTGTGGACCGGAAATACTCTTCTATTCCGCCCTTGTAATGCAACGCAAGTAGACTAACCAAGGCACGTGGAGTGCTGGTGGCGTCAGATGCAGGATACAACGAAGGATCAAAAATAGAATCTAAGGCTTATAGCGACTTCAGATAGACCTATGGTTGAAGCCGTGATGCAATGACGTTACTGCTCAAAGAAAGAAAGCATTAGGTATTATCTCGATCTTTCAAATAAGAGAAAGCGGAAGCATTTTTGAGGAAGAAGAATTGTGAACTTAAATTAGCGTCTTTCCAACTTTCGAAGTTTTTAGAGCAGTTCTTGCTTCTCGCCTTGCTTAGGCTTCTTCGAAAGGAAACGCACTAATGTTGGCCAGGTGACCAAAATATAGCATTAAGGGAGAGCTTGTTGTTTTTTTTCTCGTTCTTGGGATGGAGCAGTGTATGTCGAAACGTTCCCAGGTACACCCTAAAAACTTCACCTTAAGATTTTGGCGTTGCTGGCTCAATAACGATGTGCTGTATTTGTTCAGGCGCTACATAACCCAAGGTAAGAGCTGCTTGTAGGCTTTTTACTTTGGAAAAGTCAACTTGGCTTTGCCAGCACTGTCCCTTCACCTGAGTTTCACGGCTACAAACAGTGCAGCAATTTGGCTGCCAACTTAAGGGTGACACTAATTAGCGACCTTCCAAACACGCGTTCACGTAGATAAGTATACATGCTTGTTTGAATACAAATACTGGAGTTGTGCATTTTATCTGATGTATAAGAATATGCAAACACTGAGAAAGTCCTACACTTTCGCGATGCCGTTTTCCACGCTTTCTATATTAAGCAATTATTTAAGTACTTTTGTGCCTGTAATAGGATCGAGTAGCATTAATGATGCATTTTATCGTAAGTGATATCAAAGTTTTGAGGGAGCGCTTGAGTAGTTCTTAAATTTGAGCGCATTCACAAGATAGTTTCAAATCCGAAATAATATTTTTCTAAATTGTTTTCTTTTATTGGCGGTATTTCGATGACGATCGCCTCTCAAGAGCACCTTCATTCGAATAGATGCATAGGTTCAAACACTATAGCATATAGTTTCTATATGAAATTCAACATTATAAAATCAGCCCATATTAAAATAAATGGTGTAAATATTAATGATAGCTTATGTATCAAACATAACATTTAAGCAAACACATATTATACACATATGTATGAAAAGGTAAATGTACACTCATATCAAATGTATACACTCGTATAAACATGAGTACTGCGCATATCCATGGAGACAGAATGCCGCTTATATGCGTAATTTTAGTGGATCATTCAAACATGAGAGTTCAATTATGCTTCCAATATATAAATGTTTTTCACATGGAGAAGATTGCACGCGTCTTTAAAGGTGTGCTGTAAAGAAATGGGCTTATACGAGCGAGTTCATCGAAGGAGAGGAATATTTCCTGGATGTTATACTGGAACTAATTTTTGAAGCCACGTTTTTAACAATTCACTATTCAAGCGTTTTTATAAACGCTCGACCTTGTTACTGTATTTCGTGATTGAACTGTGTTTTCATTTTTTTATTGCCTTTTACTGTCTCTTTACAGCTTTTATCTCATTCATATAATTTTGAAGACAAATGAGTAATATTTTGCTCAACAAAAGAATGTGGCATTCGAATTATGTGTTTGTTTCGGCGTCGCACAACACTATGTAGATTATGGGTTTACGTTGCTTGAAAACTCATGCTTCAATATGATTTTGAAATAGACTTCGAGTGAGTGAAGAAAAGAGCGTTTTGAAAAGTTATTTCATGTTTCATAATGTAACGCCCATCTATCGTTGTTGCCTGAGAGGATTTGACGCAGACGAGGAAACTTCTCTAAAGGCTTTCACGTCTCGTTCTATCCGGAAGGTGGGAAAACTTTAGTGGTGAATTTTTTCTCTAACAAATTATTTCTTCAATCCATGTTCACGCATCTAAGAAAACAGAACCTATTATAATTGAATTTCGAAACATATTTCTTCAAACTTCTTTCTCGCCTCACTGTTCCATTTCCCAGCGACCACTTCTCCACTTCCCTTTCATTCTCGCCCCCTGTCATGGCATCTAATTCCATTGCTCCGCGGCTGTAAAGCAACATATAGACGTGGATTTGTGAGAACAACTTCACACTAGTTGTTTTATTGCTGCATCATGATTGTCTGCAATGTTTCATAAGAGTCATGAATGAAAAAACCGCAGAACGCCAAATCAAATGGTGCTCCCGTTCGCACGATTTTTGGATCTAAGAGACAATCAGATCCGAACCAATAGGTTCATCCGTAATCATCTTGCATTGCCTTTACTTTGTCATTCAAAATATCTGCTTGGATTGTTCCCTCACTTAGGAAAACGATCGTTTCCATGTAAAATAATATGAAATGATCTCCTACGGTTGAGCAGATAATGGTTCCCGGCAGGAAAACGAGCTAAAAAAGATTTTCAAAGACGCAACGAAAACGCATAGATGTTGAAAAACAATTCCATTTTTTCAGCGAGAAATAAGATAGCCGCACAAATAGGCGGACGTCCCAATAGCAAAGAATCGCTTTCGCTGTATTCCAGGGCGATGGTAAGTGAACAGCCATGGATGTTGTTTACATTGAATACCCAGTGAGTTCAGCTTAAGCAGTCTTCTATATTCAGTGCACGCTGGTGATTTGTAATTTACTCACGGCAGACACAAATCTATAAACTCCTCTGTTGCCTTCATATGCAATGCTAAAACGAAAAATGCTCAAAAAGTTTTTTATTGCGCGACTAGGCATCCATTAAAAACTTACAATACCGCCAGTTGGTGAATCGTTTAGAACAGTGTTTAACTTTTCTTCGATTGGGAAAAAGTCTATTAATATGCATGATGAACTGGAGTCGAAAACACTTCGGAATTCACATCCAGAAATGTTCCTCCCGTTTCCAAATACTGTAGCCGTGACCAATATAAACTGGGAATCCACCGAAAGGAGTTGCATTCACTTGCACAGTACACCATTTTATCTCGATGGTCTTTGTCGTAAAATGACATAATCAACGAGTAAGATGAGAGAGCAAAAAAATGAGCACGTGAACTTTCATATATAATGAGGAAATGAGAAAATCTTAGCACCATGGCTTACCTGCTCACAGGAACAAAAATCTTCCGTTAATCGGCCTGCTGCCGCTGGTGAGATTAATTACACACACACACTGTGACGATTCGTCCTTACTAAGGACTTATATGATGATCTGGAGATGAACATTTACTGTAGTGTTATAAATTTAATGCGAAACTTGAGAGAAGTAATAAATGACTGTCGATAAATAAGTAACGAAATGTTAAGTTGATGTGAATAAATGGCAACTAGTCGGCAACGAGAGAGTAAAAGTTTCAAAATAGGTAAAAATAAGATGAGTATATATGTACAAAAACGAACGCTCTTGGCTGTTTCTTCTTTGGAAGTTCTAACTTGTAAAAAAACGTGTTAGCTAAGCGATCCATTTGTTTGTCCGTTTATCTCTAGTGTTTGTGACATTCGCAGAATGCATGCGCTAATGACCACAATCAATACTGCCTTATGGCAATTCATGATGAGTTGCTGAAAGTTGCGTCTTCTCCATATAAATTTGAGTCATGCCCATATTAAATGAAATAATCACTGAGCGAACATTCGTTAGTAGAGATAAGATGTTTCTACAACCTAACTGCATCCTACAAATATTATCCTAAATCTCTCTTGAGAAGAAAACTGCTCACTCGATTAATGCGTTTATGAATTCAAAAGGCAGCAGACGGAAAATTTTCGTAAGAACCGTTTCGTATAAAAGTTTTCTTTGACTAATTCATTGTTAGTTGTTTATTCATCCGCATTCCATTCCAGAAAATGAGCGTCTTGAGTAGATATTATAAAATCAGTGCGGTAAAATTTTGCATCCGAAATGCTAAACGTGTAAGGCTGAATGAGAAAGTTTTCAACAACTCTCGAAATCATTCGTGCATTTCATTAGAGTCGTTTCGCTCCCATTTTCACATTGATACTTTTCTATATAAAAGAAAGGTTAACCATCTCGAGCAGAAATATGGTCATATCGAGATTGATTGGGTCGCATTCAAATGAATCAATTCACTGTTAGTAAGCGTATATAAGAGATCCTGAGATAACCTCAACTTCAGTTACTTCCGCAAGTGGACTCCACGACAAATGTAGAAATAGGACGTATTCCAACTAACGGCTGGTTTTACAAAAAACATCCTACGAGATCATGACATCAAGCACTCATTAATTATTGTGAACGTATTCAGCGATTGACCGCATCTTCATTTAATGCTTGTTCGGCTCATTAAGTGCTATTAAACTTTCAGCAGACTGTTGAGTCGCCGTTGTCTTAAGAAATGCAAGTGCGCAATATGAATGAAAAAAAGTCAGCAAAGGAATTCCACTTAAGCCGTTTCGTATGTTGCACTCCAATCTCTCCGTGAAAATGATTACTTGAATCGAGGTCGCGAAGGTATTGATCTCATCTTCGTCCCATCAGAAGTGTGCTTCGTTGATAAGAACTCTCAGGTAAATTTTCTTCTATTTTGATGGTATACATACTCAACTTTCTTTTAATTCATTCTCTACTAGGATACTTGTTCACTTCGATTTCTTATCAGCTCCATCGGTCGACATTGGTCCATCTTATGACAGCTGCCACGCTCGAATTGCTCCCATTGTCGCAAGTGCGCGCGAATGCAAAGAAAACACAGTTTGCTGATCGGGTGATCAGAAATGCAACTCATAAAGATATCGAAATTGCACATCCAAATGGCGTGCAAGGAAGTGGCAGTCGTAAATTTCCACAGGCGTCAACATGCAGGGTATATAAACGCACCTCAAATGTTCGGCGACGGTTGAACCGTGACTTCGATTGCTTAAATGTGGCTTCATTCTTTGTGGTTGTATCTCGTCATCTATGAGTTGATAGTGTACCAACAGTGTAGATTTTGTTGTTCGATAATATTAGCCTAGCGTAATGTCGTGTTCAACTGCTGATGTTGAAGTTGTCTTTGTACAAGAGTTGTGTCACATACAAATAAGCTTCCTTTTTCCTTTGAGTTTTTTAGGCGTCAGTGTTTGCTGCTGTTTATCTGCGCGTTTACTTTCTCGTTGTCATTATATGCTAATGTTGAGCGTCTAGTTTGTGATGGTGCGCGCTTTCGTATTGGAGTGAGTGATATTCGTGCATTTTTTTATATAGGTGTTTACTATTGTTTTTATTTTTAGATATCACAACAAAGGCGTAATTACCCAAGTTTGAGGTGTGGTTCACAAGCCAGCGCCAAGCTGCAAGCATGAAGTCCATCTGGGGCTGAACACGGTACTGGCATTGGAAGACGACCACTTCAACATTTTATGGTATATTATTGGGTTACTGGCAGGAGCAATAAGTGGCCATCAGCACACGGAATGCGCCAACATTTGGAATAGCGCGCAACCCAGGGGAGTCACAGACGAGGGCACAATGAACGTGATCGTCGCCCCAGCGGTCGCCGTTGATTGATCAGCACCTCAGATCGAACTGTGAATGGAAAGCGTGGCACATCAGCTCAGGTGCTGGACATCAAACGACAGTGATACAGGCATCGTTTTGAAAAAGATTTTGTCTTGCTTTGCTCACTTTCATTGTTTGTTCGCGAACGTTTAAAGGCTACTAACCATTTTCTTCACCTCCCTACAAGGGGTCAGTATACTTCTTCGTAGTAAAAAAGCTCAATTACGCATTCAAATACGTAGCAGGTATTCTATTTCTTCAACGTAGTTTATCCTGCCCACTTTACGGGGTAGAGCATTTCCTCGCATGTCGTGTTTTTCCTGCACTTGTTCGGATATTACTGTTGAAACGATCTGAATTTCTAATGTCTCAGTGGATGACCGTCATGGTTTCTTAAGATAAATATGCTCTTGAAAGCGTACCAATTTCCACGCTCAAAGGTATTTATTATGCAAATTGGCTATGTAGGACGCAGTGAGATTATCATTTCTGATGCGCTAACTATGCCCACTTTAATGCACTTCGCCATGCTCACTTCGCTACACTTCTCTCTTTTTCACCTCAGTGTACATTCGTTTTAACAACCGACTAATGCAAGATGTACCTTTGCCTTCCTCGGACCTCTGGATGCTAACCTCGTCCACTAAATACTCCTACTAGCATTTCGGCAGATGTGATCAAACATCTATCTCAGTTATGGGATGCCGTCAATTTTTTTCAATGAGAACAAGATTTTCGCGTCTTGGTAGCCCATGTCCGTTTATGGATCGCAACTGCGAAAGAAAGACGCCGTGATGTGGTTGGAACCCACTAAAAAGGTGAATAGAAATGGGCAAATACGCACCACACGTGTGCAAACATTTCTCATTCACATTTGCAAGCACATATGTAGAATGGACATACAAAAGGTAATGTGGAAAAGGTAAAATACGATAACGAGTTCATTTGAAATAGAAAACGTGACGGTTTTTTTCGAAATAAAAGCAACGCATGAGAAGGCACGAAGAAAGATGATGCTCGCTCGTAGTTGTAAGCTAATTAAGGCATTATCAAAGAAGCGTAAAGTGCTACGTTAAAGTTGCGCTATGATAACACGCATATCTGTACCATATGTATCTGTCATTGTAAGATGTTTAATGAGCATATGCATAGTCCAATGCCCATGAAAGCGCGTAAAGTGTGCATTCAAGCGCCTATGAATGTTGTAGCATTCAGATAGAAATTAACAAACTCTGAAGAAAATTTCACGGAATATCACAGAACTATGTATTCTAGTCCTTATTTCTCGGTTCTAACCAACAACAAAAACATATGTTAATCTTGAAGCATAAGTGTTTAGTTGTTCAATAAGTGCTAAAATGTAGTTGAATAAAGGTGCTGTCGCCTGTTCTGTGCCGGTACAGAGTATTGGATACAAAAAGCAATTCTTTTCATTTTGATTTTCGTGTGAAATAAACTCGTTTTACTTTTCCAGCTGAAGTCGTTGAGGAGAAAATCAGCGATCTTATTTGGCTAGAACGATCACTTCCATCTATATAGATGGAAATGATTGTTCTAGCCAATGGTACGTAGTCAAAGGACGAATTTGTTTTTTTTTTTTTGCAGTGAGTTTTTCTACAGTCAAGGCTCGTGCCAGGTGTATTAGTAGGCGAATAAAGATATTTCACCTGTTTTCGTTGTCACCGTGCGCATAACTGCTCAGTTTGTGAGTGACGATATGTTTAGGCAGAGGACAGCTGAAACTCATGACAGCTACAGGTGCAACTTTTCTAACATGGAAGGGATCATAGCACTCTCGTCATATGCATAAAGCAATCACTAATCATTCCACTAATGCACGATTTCTGAAAAGATTCTGGTCGTTCTTAATTGAAGCTTAAAGCTGCTGCCTAACCCTGATTCAAAGCGCAGATTTTGAATTGATGGATAATTATTTTGCGGTTTTAAAATCAGCGCATTTGTGAGATACCCGCCAACGGATAGTGGTGGTGATATGAATGTAGCATCTCAGAAATGAGGTGGCATGATTGGTGTATAAACGACGGGAAGATCGAGAATTTTGCATCCGTGGGGCAAGTATCAAATAGAACCGAACCATATTTGAATCAGTGAAGGATATCACTTTTAAGAACTTTGACAAGGAATGTTCCGGTTATATAATGTTGCGCGTATGTCGCATCTATAAGAACATTATTGAGGGACGATCATGGCTGGAAGAATACTTAAGTCGTTCATATATAGCAGTCTAAGGAAGATAAGTGATGCGAGTAATGGCTTAGTGCTATCGTTCAACACTCAAAGATAAGCGACGGCCAACCTTCCCGCTTCAGAATGACGTAGAACAGCATATGAGGAGGGCCGAGAGCGGAAATAATAGCAGCAAAGTCAGGTAGCACAGGATTATTCGGATTGAAGAAAACCATTCTACGAGTTTACTTCATGAAAAAAAAAAAAGACGAGCAGATGCAATAGAGTGGCGCTCAATATGTGAGTAGAAAACACGTTCAATGGTGTGCTCACGTTGTTAAGGACTCTTAGCTTTGTCGATCTAAGAGCAGGTGTTAGCCAGATTTCACTAGGGAATGCGCATGCGAACGAAGCAAAAGCGACAAGGGGGCCGATGATGTAGAGACGAATGACTAGAACATCTAAAATTCGACGTAGTAAAATGTGACAATTTGCACAGTGGGAAGCATGAAGCATGACCAGATCACAACGGGGCATGTTGACATATATGCTACGACACCGTGAAAGATCGAGCGATGATGCTAGTTTGCCTTAACATTCCGTTGTCACACATGACAGTAAGAACGAATGCATTGAAATAGGAAGAAAGCACTATGCTCGTGGGTTCCACAAACAGTGGCACACTTTCGACCAAATCCTGGTTGATTCAAAGATCAATTTGGCAAGAGCGTCATTTAAATTGCTGACAACGGGATGTTGAGATGGGTTGTCACTCGCTCGAGTCGAGAACGCGTGAGCATCCCGTGTGCCGAAAGCATATCTAATGAGATTTTCCGGTCGTGTTCACTCATCAAGCCAACTGGCAGCTAGCGGTGCAGTGTGCGTTTTGACTTGAGGGTCAATAAGATAGCACCAAATCCTACGTCGTTTACATCCGAATGTGACCAGGCTGTTTTGCCCTTAGTGAATGTCCCAATAGCTAGCCAGAATGGAGCACAAAAGACTGTGGCACTTAAAGGACAACTGAAGCTTTAAGTGCATTGCAATGCTGCTGAACGTATACTAGATTCAGATGACGCACACATGCCCATCATCACGTGACATCCATGCAATCATTTGCGTTAATTCGTTGACATAAAATCTACAGTCAACAACATCTCAGTGGAGAGCGCTCATTACAGCAATTCACTGCCATTAGCACAACCGGATATGCACCAGCACTGTTAATGTGTCGAATTAAATTATCTCAATAATCTGTTTCAGATTGATTATTTTTGTTGCAATCTGATTTTAAAAAATTGTTTAAATTACAATTACAATCTATGATTACAAATGTTTTCACATAAACGGGATGCATTTATGCAGTTAGTGCAGCAAGTATGGCTGCCATCGTCCACAGACTATGGATATGTCAGCTTGATTTCGCTGATTGCTTTTGGCTTAGATGAGACGCTACTAAGCTGTTCTCTCTTGATAGAATAGATAAAACATTAGCAAAAATGAGTGAGTTAAATCAGTGTGGGAAATGTTTGCTTAGCAAATATTTTGAGATATGCCCTATATGTTCGCATGGAATAAGATAGAACTTTGAGCTGATGCGCATTCCGATCTGACTTACAATTTCACCAAGTAAACTCATTTCAAACAAGACAGCTAAAATTTCGAGTCCTTCAGCACATGAGCTGCAGATCAAGCGTGCCAGAAATTTATTACACTCGATAAACTTTAGTCGTGCGGTATCCGAGTTGGAAAATACCATACGTAAATAGGACCGCTTAAAATGGTACTAAAAAAATTAAAAAATGAGAGCGGAACTTCTCCTTTTGCAAAAAAAACGTAACGTCTGCTGTGAATAAGGGCATAACGAGCTGTCCCTTGCGGAATATTTATCGCAATCTCAATTTACGCAGAATTTTATCCACACGCGATAAAAACTGATCGAAGCATTGTAAAAAATTGACTAAGATTAGTTCGATTGCTACAATTTTTTTGTGTGAGTCAATCTTGCATTATATACTTAAATAATACTCCACTTCCTCTCATACTCGCCACTGAAAGCTGTTATGGGTTTCGATATCCTTCATTGCACATACCTCATTCCAACTACATTGTGACTCTAACTGAAGTGTGCACACTGCTCGCATTTGCTTGATGCTTCGCTTTGCATCGCTGGACGCAAAACTATGATGATTTCGGAAAGAGAACGAGGGACGTGGATGGAATGGTTTGCAATTCTAGGCACAAATTTATTCGCCAAGAATACAATCTTGTCAACACGCATATTTATCGAGCATACTGTCATCTCCTTTCGCGAAAACGGCCAAGATTTCTGTTAGGTGCTCGTTAAAAAACAGGCTAATAGTGCATATCCTTAGTCACTTAACGCATCGCTGAGCCATTGTGTTCAATGCTTTTTCATACTCTATGCGCATCGTCTGTTTCGGTTTAGTTCTACCCCATCAGTAATAATGGTGAACTCACACTGACTGTTTGTATTCTGCAAGATTGCCCTGAAGGCTGCCTCTCTAACTGTCCACCAGTCGCGTTCTTTCTTTTACCTTTCATCTTATTAGCCCTCCTCATTATCTTCCAACCATATTCTCCACTACTTCGAAACAAGTCCAGTCCAACAGCGAGCACCAAACAACACATGACGGGGGCTGATCATTCACATGCCTTATGAGCTGACCTAATGGACAATAACGTAAATGAGGTCGTCGAGGTGATCATTGACAGGGTTAGTCAGACGGTAGAAGGAATTGTAAACAAAAAGTCAGTGAAAAGTTACCAGAAGTGAGACGGAAGGTGGAAAGTGTTACGAACTTTCTCTCCACCTTCGCAGAACGTCTCAAAGGTCGTTTAGAAGGTGAGGCACAATGCCGTTCACTTCGATGGCGCGTCCTTTGAAAAAATGCAGCTGGTTTCGTTGATCCTTCGAAGACTCGCTCACACGAATTATCGCGTTCTTGTCAAGCTTTTCGGCAAGCAACGTAGCTGAAGGATAAATGTCGTTACGCATTTTTGAACGTCTGTTATTCGTTAATGTGCAAAGTGATGTAACGTTATTGAAGACATCACATGAGTATTCGCGAACAAAAAAGCCGATGAAAACCTGCAAGAATTGAATCACAAAGTGGACTTTTGCAATATCGAAAACTGAAATCACTCCAGCATTTTGCTTTGCACGGACTCCGCTATACGACATCACTAAGAAGTCATAACCTCGGAGAACCTCGGAGGTTGAGTCCTTAATTGACAACGATACGGGACCATCTCATCAAAGGATTTCGACTACAGTCATAGAACGACAATACAAACCGACATCCTCCTACGATCAAGCAAAACAATCTACATGTGAAACTTCGTCATCACGTCGCGGACGAAGGTCAACCTTCAGCATTGTCCAAGCTTTTAAAATATTATTTCATGGCGATTCATTCAGCTGAGGTCGCATATCACCATCGCAAATGAGCGGACGGCGCATAGCACAGACTCGTCGAAATGCAACAAAACGCCATCAATCCTCAAAACGTCCTTAACTTTATAGCATTTAGAGCTCTTTCTGGTTTTGATTGGAAGTTGTCTCAGCATGAGCTATTCGTCACTGGCAAATGTCTATTTGCATATGCTTCCTTCATTGGCTGGATTGCACTGAAATGTGGTCCAAAGGGAAAAAATACATCGCATGGAATACTTTTCAGAAATTGACCGCTTTCGGTTGTAACTGCCAACACAACATTGGAAACAGGTGGTGGGGTACTCTTGCTGCTTTATAAACCTGTCACTTTCATACGGCTTATAGTTGCTCCCGTTGGTGTTAATCAAGGCAGTCAACTGCTTGCCGCAGATCTTTTATGTAAAGGAAAGCGTAAATTCGGGCACTTCGTTTTTTATTTTTATAGAATACAATCTACAAGCCCCCATCAGACGATCGTTTTCCTGGCACTTCCCACGCTGCTGTTATCTTCTTTAATTGATAATTATATGATAATATCAAGTTGCCGTTAATTGACTGGCATGACACCTACCGTCAACTGATCATGAAGAATCATATGATCTCGTTCCTAGCTGCAGCATATTTTAGAGAACTCTAGAACCGGCTCAAGTTGAAAACGGAGCCGAAAAACTATGCTTGATTAAGCTCTGAGTAATGTTGGAAGGTCTTATAAATTTTTGCAAAAAAGGATCCTACTTATTTCACTTTTCATGGGTTTTCTGTTTGTGCTCATACCTATTTCCAAGAATCTAAAAAGAAGGATCAGCTTGCGTTATGACCGCGGTTCAGCGAATTCTGATGCAACCAATCCGTTGTTTGTTTCGGTGAACTAAGTCCACTGAGCTAGGTAAGTTTAGAAAGGCGTATCAAACGCTCTAAAGCAAATGGCCTTGTTCCATATCGGCAGAAATCCACACCATTAGTTTACTTATTCCCCGCAAACCACTAATATCGTCTCTGTCTGTTAAAGACCTTGATGTTACTCTAAACAATGATCCCATATTTCATCAAAACACTTCTTGTGTTGTTAAAAAGTCCAACTGTCAGGTCTTTCATATCCTTCATACCTTTACATGAAATCTGCCTGCATTGTTTAGGCTATTTGTTGGTTATGCAAAATCACTGTTTCAATGAGCTCCAAAAGTATCAACTAAATTTATCAAGATATGTTCACGAACGATATATATTTAAGAATTTTCACCAAAACAAGTGCCTCTCATTTGCATTTACACCTGTATGCAATAAAAATTCTACCGTGAGACTTTAGAAATTCGGCGTTTTGATTTTAAGTTAGCTGTGACATAAAAATCGTCCATAATTATACTGATTTGCCGTTCAACTTGTTGTCCAGTTTTTTTCTACCGTTGGTCGAATCGCTTCTGCTCAGAGACTAAAGCCAACAACAAACAGATCTCGTTTGTATATTTGCTTTAAAATGGAATTGTGGACGAATGGAAATTATTGTTTTCTATTCATCGTTTCACTATCAACAATATATTTCAGTAGTGACTATAGACTCAGTGGCATGCATGTAAGTTTTCAATTTTGCAGTGAAATTACGTGACAATACGAAAGAAGTCGTCACAACGGGGCAGATGTTGAATGGAAGCAATTAATTTACTCGACGTTGGCAACAAGAGGAAGCTGATGATTCAAATTTATCGAGCAGAGCTTTTTCTTTTAGTGTCACTGCGTGGACAAATTGAGCCTTCTTTTTGCACACGATATTTCACATTCCCTCACCTTCTACAATATATGTGCACATTCGATATAGCATTATAATTATGGCTGGCTAATTCGATGACTGTAAAAGCGCATTAAAAACTGCTGCAGCAAACACTGTTTGCAGCGAAAAGAGCAATAGAATGAAGCAGAAATGTTCTTTCGCAACCTACATCGTTATGGAAAGCACACATACTTGCATTGGTAATTGGCCAATTGAGGAGCATGCGATGGAGCAGCATCCTCTTCGAAAATATTATTGCTGCAGCCACAGTCTCATATCATATCTAATATATAATGAGATTTTTTCGTAAACTACATGCGATCTCTCTCTTCTTCTGCATGCGAAACCCCTCTCTTCCCCTCGTCCTTAGCATGGAAACTGTCCGAGATCGCAATGAACTTTTGAGGTTTGATTCCCTGGCTGGTCGCTACCCTCATCTTTAAGAATTTCCTTGAAGTTTTAATGGGCACACCGACTGTAAGTTCTACAACTTGCTCCAAAGAAAGCATGAACTAGAAAGAAGCATTTCGCTTTAGAATGTTACGAAACTACCGTAAGAGGAAGTATTTCCACTGCTGCCAACAACACTAGTAGATATTTTTTTTTCTTTGTAGAAGGTATTTGATAAAATGCAATCATAATTGAATAAGTGAACAAAATTGCCGAATGGGTGGGCAGTTTCCACAAAAGAAAACAAAAACGTTTATATGAATAGAGAAAACCAGCTATTTGAAAAACAAAGGGTTTTGTGATATATCGGCTAAGCTCTTAGCGAGTACTAATTAGTAACGAAACTAGGAAAAGCATAGCGTCATCCTCGTAAAACTCGCTAAATTGCGCCACTCACAGCAATCATTTGCCAATGTGAGAGTTTATGCAACTTTTAGAGGAGCCTTCACAAACATATCGCATGCGAAATTTTAATTACATAGCAACAAATCGCTTCACTTATAGCAACTTCGGCTATAACCAACTGACTGCAATTTGTTTTTTATTTGCGAATTGTGCACAAGTTTTTTTTTCAGTTTATGATGCTTCAACAATTCACGAAAATAGTGTGCATAATTCTCCTATTATCCAAACAATGGTCTTTCAAGAGCCCAGAAACTAAAATTTTCTTCCTACACGTTGATAGTTATAACCATCGTAAGCAACTGCTTTAACGAATGAATGGTGTAAGTTCGTATAATACAGAGAGACACTTGAGATTTCCGACCTCAGAAAAACTTTCGAATAATTTTACATTTATTTAAAAATATCTCTACGACCAGTTGGAGATTCAATGTGATTCTGCTAGCATACAGTACTAGAGCTTTAAAAATGCTTGCATCACTGCTTGAAAGTGATATGCATCCTCTCATTGAACTCACTTCATACACAGATGCATTCTAATGACTCCGAATGAGAGAGTCTGAATGAAAAAAAATGCAAGAATATTCCACCAAGGAAAATTGTGTAATGAGGGAACCTCATCTCGATAGGTTTCCTCTAATGCGGCTTTAATATTTTACGCTTGAACATCTTTATTTAGGTCTTGTAGCGGTTTCCAGTAATGTGCCTCGTGGTACTTGCTTGAAGTGCCGTGGTTTTTTCCCCCATTCCTGACAAGTAATAGGATATATTCGCTAAATAATTTCTTGATTTTTAGAATATTCGAGTAGATGGAATATATTAGCGCCTTTGATTATTGGCGGCTACAATCACCATCATGCAATAGCAGTTAATTCAACGAATTCTACAAGATTCATTTTTCGTAGCAATAAAGAACACTTTTGAAGATTTGAATTTGAAATTACTGATTCAGTTGTAGTGATTCAATGACATACAGATGAACTCTTCTTAAAAAGAAAATTCTAAATGATATTTTACAGACGTTAAATTATGATCGCATTTTATTTTACCTCTCAAATCGTTTTGCTTTGACTTATTTGTTGGATTCTTTCACCATTTTAGCGAGAAGGAAAATGTTTGAGTAGCCAAAGGTTAATAGCAGTTGGCTGCACATTACTAGCTAAATGTCTCCACAAGACTCCACAAGAATCCCTCTTCTTTTTAAGAGTAGTTGTCTCCCCCCTTCCCTTCCTTGTCCTGTTTTGATTGTTTTGAGTTATAACACCTCATATAGCCTTTAAATGCCTACTGTACGCATACCGTGTTGTTTTGTTTTGCAGCAATTATTATTACGGTATCTACATTAATCTGCTTATAATTCTAACTGTTGCAACGTTTAGTGTGTTGATTCACCATAGCACCGGTATCTTCCCTCTCACAATTTCTCTTAGCTGGTTTCACTGCGCTTTCACCATTTTATTCGTCATTTTATTGCTGAATAAACGAATGTTGATTTGTTACGCTTCTACTAATGCAAATTGCATCGCAGTTGAAGAAAATTATTGCCTGTGGCATTTTTTGCAGACTGAATGGCCGCTCCTTCCTTTCCTTCAAACCTGTTCTTACGACGTTTCTATCATTTCAACCAACGCATTCGTAATAAATTCATCCTGGAAATTTGAAGTCCACTTGGTCTGGACATAACTTCAGCGCACAAAATCATGTTGAGAATGGGCGCGTCCGGCGATTCTCACAAGTGCACGAAAAGAACAAGGAACCCTTTGTGGAATACGGAATATTTCGTTGTAGTCGGGAGTTTGCCAAACAGGTCAGGCGATCGTTTGGTTGTGTAAGTAACCAGGCAGCTATCGAATACGAACGGTCAGTTCTTGTGTTTAAGTCTTCGTCGTTACTTACTGTCTAAGATTAAAAAGTGACTGTTGATATGCGGCAATATGCTGCAGTGGCGAATTCGTTCCTCATAATCTTTTGGCATTCAGTCGGATACTCTTAAATGTGCTAGCTTCACAAATATGCTTTTCATCCGTTAGCTACATCTTGAACCTAGCAAACCACTATAAAACCTACCGATCTGCGAATTCCAGGCGCATTGAGATATCTGTGTATTTGGGAACACGGCTATCGATCTTCATCGAAGCAGGGTAGCTCTGTCTTTCTAGTATTCTACGGAAACAGAATCCTCTCCTGGGCGAGGCCTGGCAGTGGACAATAACAATAAAACCAACAGTCGAAATCACTGCAACGTCGTAACGTATATATTGCGAACTCTGGGTTTATAACTGTTGGGCTAAGATAGGTGTGTGCGAGAAGGAAGAACGATTAGCACCCAAATATGAATGAAAACCTCAGAAAAGACTTCATAAGGTGTACTAAACAAAACCGATGAGGAAACTGACACGGTGTAAATACTCTGGGCCTCAACGTTCGCCGTACTGTTTCATTTTAGGTACTCGACAGCAGCTTGGCACAAAGCCGGGCGCAACACGTGCTCCAAAGTACTATTAGTCAGTAATGCGCAAAATAAAATCTAAGACATGAAGCTCGTGCTAGGAAAATGTGACACATTGCGGACAAGAAATGCAGCAGCTTTGGCAACAAATAATGATTGAATTTATAATTTAGGCTGTTTCAATGTCAACATGGAGGGGATTACTGAGCGTATGCAAGAGTTCAAGCATTTGACATATGGTATACGTGGTAGCACTCAAGCTTACTGAAATACTTTCAAGGATTCAAGGATGGTTAACGAAAAAATTGAAGAGTGCAGTGATGACAGTCACACGGACACCTCGAACTGTAATCAACAAAAAAGAGCAAAAATTAAAGTGCATAGCAACTAAAATACTGCATTGGCTACAACGTTTGCGAGCATAGCTAGCTGAGCTTGTCATCTGCTACGTAATATGATCAGCACAAATTAAGAATAAGGTACGCAGCTCGTTGATGGGAAACAGTCAAATCATCTATATGTGAGATGTTGCAAGGCACCTATGTAGATGATTTCGATGAGAGAGGCAAAAATTGTATTCATTTGCAAATTTTCGGCCATAATTTTGCGCTCATTGTGAGCAAATACAGACTCGAATACGAATTAGTTAGTGGGCAGTTCAGCTAACAACAAGAAGTGAGAAAAAGGAAAAAGGGAGAAGTACAAGTGTTCCAGTAGAGAAGACCCATCTCAAACGAGACTAGTCACCTAAGTTGTGAAAATTTTTTGAAAAAGGCGCTTCTAGCGAACCACTAATTGTGCATGAAGCATAGTGCGCACATATAGACGGCAACGCTGGTGCGCAACTTCATCAAAAAAATTCATAGCATTCGTTCGTTCTCCTTGCTAAGGTTATCATTCAAATCTCCCTCCGACATGCCCCTTAAAATGACCTGAAGAGGTTACTAATATAGCGCAAAACTAGAGCGGTATTTGGACGAGTAGGTAGTTGGGTCATCATGATGCGTTTCAGTTATAGCTCATGAAAATTGGCAGAGAATGTGAAGAGTGGTTCGAAAACATGTTCCAAAATACAATCTATTAACGCCGGAAAATCACCGATAACGGAAGGAGCAAGCAAGAGCCACAGATTTCCGCACAACGTCCACTACCCCTCGTACATAAAATAGTGGTCGTTGACAGCTAATTCCTTGGCAGTAAAGGAGTTCTTTGAAGTTTTTAAGTCGATTTACACAAGAGTTGTTTTATTCAGGTGGCGCTTTTCGTAAACGAGAAAAACTGTTTCGACGAACAGAAGTGAACGGAATTGAACTGATAGCTTGTCTCCTTGAACGGAAGCGTTATGCAATATATTGAAAGTCGACCGCGTGCGAAACGTAAAGAGTGAAACAGAAAAAAAAAAATCCTATGCACAGCAACGTTATTGAATTTAATTTTCATAGATGCTGGAGAGAAGTAATAAAATTCTATTGTTCGTCGTCTAGCCAAGCCATTACATGCCTTTCTTTTCTTTTCTTGCATCGCCATTTTCCATTTCCCATTTGCGCTCAAAACTGTTGATGAACGGAACGCATCATTTAATCATAAGTCGACCTAGTTGGAGCGCTTGAACACGGATTCCGGAAGTAACACGAGACTAAGGGTTCTGAATTGGAAAAAAAACAACGAGCTAAAGGTTACTCGAAGCGCTGACTACTGAACATTTTTCGTGGGGCTCAAGCTTCTAGTAGAAGATAATGTCAGACTAAAGAAAATATGAAGCATATTTATGGAAAGACTGAGATTAAGCCACTTGTACTGCTTAGGTTACTTTACGCCTTTTATAGTCGCATTGCTTCATGGTTGTTATCATTACGACTAAGAAAGTGCAAAGAAATCTGTCGGGCAAAGCGAGTTTCGCCAATTCCTGAATGACATCATTCCTCTGAAGGCATGAAGGACGCACAGCAATTTAATCAGTGAATGCCGTGTGTATCTGTGTTAAATTTTGATCATTAGACCAGCATCGAGGTGGGAGGGGATTTGGCAGAAGTCACGAGAAATTGCGAGCGGAAACATCAACAACATTTAATATGCTCGCTTTTTCCGCCTCGTTTGCCCTTTTTTAGCAAGCTTTATCGAACCACGAATATGATAGAATTAAAAAAATGGCATGCTTAAATGATCAAAAATATTCGGAAACTGAACGAAATATCGATAGCGGTAAGAGCAAATCAAATTTATCCCCTAGCTGTGTCCATAGAAGATCCGATTTTTTGAGTCGAAAACTAGATGCCTTTTTCAGCATTAATTTATCGCTTTATAAGCAATAAAGAGAAGAGAATAATATTTTCTGGAGAAGAGAGGCGATGTTCAAGTTTTCAACGGTTCATACAGATTTGACTCAAGAAAAAGAAGAGTTTTAAAGAAAACGCAGTGTCATTTCTAAGAAAAACATGTAACGAAAAGTCGATTTCATTGGCTGTTGTATCCTCATGACTACTTGGACACAACAGTACTCAGTAAAGCTAATAAAACGTTACTACAATGGCTTTTCCTTAGGCGGGAGAAATTGCAAAGTAAATCTTGAAGTGGAACTTATCAACATTCCCTCAATATTTTACAGACCATCAGGAGAAAAAAATGCATTTCAAAGGTTCTAAGAAGAAATAGATTGCTTCCAGTCAATCAACGAATCTGCTTTATCGACAATATGTTCAAGAATTTAAAGCAAAGAAAAGTAGGGAAGCTCGTTGCAACGAAATTTTAAAGTGCTTTTGAAATTTGTTTAACTATGGCCAAAATGGGTTAACACTACATGAAAAAACCACTGCTAAAGCATTTAAAAAGGATCAAATCATCACAGATGAACTCAACAAGCATTCTCAAGGAATCGTTATGATGCCGCATTGTTTCAGCTGCCTAAAAGCTTCGAAGGAAGCGATATATTACTTTCACTTAGCTTCAAACAATGTTTCTACCCTTTCAATGACGCTGAATGAGGGCTTTAATCATATTTATTAACAACAAGGAAGTCTTGTTACACTGGGGCAGCAACCGATTGCAAAAACCACTAAGATCTATTCAAAACCCATTGTTGCTGGACATTATTGACGGAAGGAATCATTTCATTCGAACACTTCAACGATCTGTTGAATTATTGTATATTTAGATCACACTATTAGCAGAAGAGAGGAGCACCCGACAGCAAGCATCTAGCTGAACTCGGCATTCAATGGAAATGGGCTCATATTCACTCATGTTACCTGTCCAGCAAAGAAGCGCTCCATAATTTTGGCCACATTAATGTCCACAGAGCACAAGTCGAATTTCTGAAGTAATTTTTTTTAGTGATAAAATGATTTTCATTGTATTTACTTACAATAAAATATCGTCCTTGCATATATCATAGAGCAAATAAGTAGATGATCAAAAATTAACGGAGCTAAGACGGCTCCGTTGTTTTCTTATGGTTACCGCATTGGTCGGTGGAAAACAGATCGCCAAAGAAGCGGTTTGATGAACTTCCGCCATATCGTACTCCGTATCTTCACGAACTGGCCCTATGTGCATTGTTTCAATCGGAATGATAAATGAGCATCGCTGTATTGCGCTATCACTATTTTTTAATAAATGCATGAGCCAATCGTAATATTTTAAAGGTGACATTGAAAAGCGTACAGCTATCATTAAAGAAAACAAGTTGAACGAAACATGTATTAGGGAGGAAATGATTCACGCAACATCGAATGAGGACTGCCACATATAAGCTTCATAATTTCGCATTTCGAAGCTGCAAAAATATTGCCATATTCGGGCTTTGAAGCGGTATGAAATCAATTAAGATGCTTCGCGTGCCTACAAACTACCCACTCACCAAGAGTTTTATTTGCACTCCAAAGTTGTGCTCAAATTCAAACACGTACCATCTTATGTTTAAAACTTGTCGCGAAGACACGCGAGTGAGTTATCTAACTGCTGAAGATATGGAATCGAAATGCTTCTCAACGTAGCACCTCACGAAACTGTCAAGTTTGATCTGTTACCGTAGCGACTATATCGTTTCACTAAAGCGGCGTTGGGATTCGTGTGGATGCGTAGTCCTGTTACGTTTGTCAACTTTATTTCATCTTTGTTGTTTTATTGTTGAATTTCTTTTCTCAACTTGCCTATCATTGTTGGCCATTAATAGTATTGACGCTTAGCGATCTCCTTATCATATATTCGCATCTCGTTTGATAACACATCAACAAAAACTCAGGCCATGTTTTGTGATGCTCTTGTATTCGTCTCTTAGTTACGTCGCGTATCTTAGTTACGCGTGTTTTAAAGTACATTTAGGTTTAATTACCCAACTTTTAGGTGTCGAGCGATCGAAGAGCTAAGGGGTATTCCCCGAATCTTGTGAATGAACTTGGGACGAACCAACCAGGAGGTTGGTAAAATTTGGTTGAGAAAAGAAGATGCGCAAGTGGACGAGCCGTCTTCAAATCAGGCCAGTTTGTTTATTGAACAATTATATATCATTCACTGCTGAAGATTTCGAGCAGTTTCAAATACAGCAAAGAAGTTGAAATGCATAAAGAAGGAACATCAACTGTTCAAGCAAAAAAATTTGCTGCAAAAACCTCTGAACCCATAAGCATGAGGCAGTAGTGATTTGTTATTCATCTGATAACCTGGTGGTCGGCACAAATGCAATCGTCCGACACCTCGTTTCCAGTGAAAATACGTGCATTTGCCTCCGTTATTTCGAACCCTGCCATAATTGTTACAGAGCTTCATTTGTAGAGCAGCTTTATAGCCCCCATGTATTGTATCATTCACGTTGCACAACCTGCCCCCGAATTCTTGTCGTTTCTTATAATTGTCGTTGTCCTATTTATTGCTTTTATGTTGTTCGTGTTGTGACCGGCCTGTACTCTTGTAAGTTTTATTACACCTTCATGGTAACTTTTAACTCTGTTATTTTTGTCTAATAAACCAGAGATCTTGCTGTTTTTTTTTCCTTCGCCAACATACGACCCGCAAAATCGTTTCTTTCACGGCAGAACTCATATCGTATTCATTCGACTTGGGATTTCTGCTGACCAATGCCTCATAACCAAATTGTCATATCAGAAAACCTTGATACATTTAAACTGCAAGATATCACAACCGGATAGCATGAACAGCGAAGGCCGTTTAAAGAAGGTGCTGTAAAGCGTTGACAAAAACATGATTTGGCACTAAAAATGCATCAGCGAAGTGAAACGACCCGAAGGGAAGACAAGGGATATGATTCATACACTGATGTATGCACAGCTTCCGCAAAAATAGCGTCGTCCTCATTGCTACATGCAAAGTTGAATTCTGATGGAGAGCGGATAGTCGACCAGCTTAAGTGAAAAATTGACATTATTAATCAATGTTAAAGTTTGCTGCGCTTGCAGCTGCAGATGCACAGCATATTGACACCGTTGCTGCGTTCAGAAAAGTTCGCAACATCTGATGAGGGGAGAGTGCATTTTCAAGAAAGGGCGGTGCTTCAGATGACGATGCCAGAGGGAAAAACAAAGACAGAATTCATACATTGCTTCGACTATTTTGGGAATTCCGAATAAAAAAATATATGCTTTATGGACGCCATCGCTGAGCAACGTTAAGCGTTGTATACCTCGAAAATTGTCCTCATGAATGGGAGCGCTGAATCGAACCCTTACTTCTTTTCTTGCCCCAGAAAGTGTGGTTGAGTTTTCTGCTCCACTTCTCTTTCTTCTCTCTCCCCCCTTTCTCTCCCAGTGCACAAACTCCGATCGAAGCAGGATCCCAGGTTTCCAAGCCTCTTCGCATGGCTCGCCGTTCAAGAAGATAGGACCAAAACAGAAGGCCTAAGAGGATGTTTGCACCATCAGCTTTTTGTAACTCACCTTTATCAAACTAATAGCCATAAACATCCACAACACAAAAACCTTTTTTATGCACTGCTTTTTTAACTTAGGGTGCCTATCGCACCAGTCGTACTGGTTCGTTTTTCCACACGTTATCTCTTAAGCAATAAGCTCTACAACACAGGTTGTAACAAGAGAGTTATGTGCAGTACGTAATTTTTACCGGCTTGTTTTTCCATTTTGTGTTTTCGTTGACAGCATCCCTAGGAAACCTATGGTTGGTGCTTCCTTCCATGCTGACGTGTTAATTCTTAAATCTCTTATCTTCTTTCGCAGAGCGACTTGTCCTTTATTCTGTCAATCCCCGAATTTCTATCGCTACTTTTTTTGCAGTTGATTATTGTTAACCATTCCGGACTGTGCTATTCCTTCTCTCGTTTTACATCGTTAGCCTCTCGTTTAGAAATGCACGAGCTTTCATTATTAAATTGATAGGCTAGTGTCCTCCTTGATAGAGTATCTTACACTCTATTGTAGTGCTAAGCATCCGAATTTTCAGCCGGACATTCCAGAGGCGCAGCGCACTGCTCTTTCACTCAAAAGCTGTCACCTCAGTTTGTTTTCAATGATATCAGATTTGACTTCTCATGCTTTACAGCGCTTCATCATAAGCCCGGAATAGGTGCCGTAATTTTAAATGCGCCTTTTCTTTTAATTCCTCTGGTAAGTAATACGTGCGAATGCCTACCGGACAGCAAGTTATGCATAATGATTCAAGAAAGCGGGGCTGCTATCTGTACAAAAACAATAGAGCTGTACGATGAGGACCAATCGTTCTCGTCCCACGAATGCAGGTACCGAACTTACACCCCAGCCGTCAGTTTTCGCACTGTACTCGTCATGAATGACTGAGAAAATGTATGCTATGAATGAATGAGAAGAGGAGATTTATGCACTACATTTGTGACTCATATCGGTGCTACCAGAACAAAAAGGCCGCTTCACGTGTAAAATCAAGTTCAGCTGGAATTTGTAGGAAAACGAGCTTCCCAAATAGCCAAAATTGCACAGCGGAGGTGATTGAAATTCCACGATCCACGCTAACATATCCATGAACATATTCAAAGATTCATTGAAGAAACAGCGAAGAAGGCTTCATTTAGTTTTGGTGGATAATACTGAGTCAGTGAATTAGACTGCATTATCGAAGGTGTTGAATTCCTTAAAATTTGCGATATCAGCATAACAACGTGATTGTGCTCCTGCATGATCGATGCCAATATATTCAACGATGGCTAAAATTGCGCAAAAATTGTAATAGAGAAAATAGGGGAAGCAGAAATGAATTTGATGACATTTTGCACTGCGGTTATGAGAAATGCGCAGGCGTTTCGCTCTTTCAGATGTAGTTTGCTTTGCTTTAGTCAATTTTTGCGCAATTATTGCCAGTCTTGATTGTCAGCCGCACGGTTAATTTTGGTCTGGATTGACTCTATCCAGAAATTGCTATCGACTGCTGTTACTTTCATCAATGTGGGTAGCAGGCTCCAACTGTACGAAGTTTTTTGATCCCAGCTAGCGTGAACCTTCCAAAAACGCCTGCGAGTTTCTTTTTCTAAGCCCATTTTTCATGACTGTCGACAGAATTCGAATGCCTAGCCTTCCTTCTGTCTTGGATTAGACTTGCCTCAAAATTATACAACAAGCATGTCGTTCCTCCTCATATCACGTTTGAATGCACGTACGTTTCACACCTGACGTCAATAGAAGCATTCATGTTTCAAGGCCGATTCCGTTGCAGTCACTTCTTCTATTTCGATGTATGCTTCGATTCTGGTCCAAATTCAAAGATTGTTCGAACAATCAACTATTGTAAGGCTATTTTTTCCTCAGTAGCCATAAGAGACAGAAGGGTTAATTAAGAAAATGCACCTTAAGAGACCTTACTTTAGAGTGGCCGCAGGATTCCCACTGGCAATGTTCACTTCAGTGCGACCTCTTTCCTTTCAAAAATAAGTGGGGGTTTTTCTGCAGAGAAATTACATCGAAAGGCCCCATTGATACTGTACAATGATTACTTCCCCTAATCTCCTTTCATTAAACGAACCCTACATGAGACCCGATTGTAAGCAGAAGAAATGAGAAAGTTGTGATGGAAGAATCCCATACTGATATTTTAGACCAAACTGCACCTCAAAAAACTAGTTTCATCTTCTCAATAAATTCTCAAAAAATTCACCTCTTTGTACCAAACGATTTCTTCCATGGTCCAAAAGCCTCGGTCAATGCAGTGGATTCCTTAGAATTAGCTGCTTCTTACTTACTATAAAAACATTCATAGGCCGTTATTGGGAAGCAGTAAATTGTATTACATAGCGTGTTTCTAAACAAGTTGCCTGCAGTTTTACTAATATTTTGAGGAGAAAATCTGGAATAGTGCCACATTTCTAGTTGCTAAAAAATGGGACTGATCACAAAAATCCTTTAATAAGCACGAAAAAATGGTTTGCAACATATACTTTTTATCCGTCTATGACTTTCATAGTGTTGAGATAATCGAGTTGAATCTTAGTTATCCCTCAGTTCTGCGAGAGCCTATACGAAAGTCGTATAACGTTACTGGAGACAAGTTCTTGCGATAGAAGCGAAAAACAATTGTTGCGCAACACTTTCGTGCAGATAATAGGAGGTCGCGTCACAAGGCCACAAACAGTCCTCTTTGGTCTTCTCTTTCAGTTATTTTTCGCGTTACTTCGATAGCATTCTAGCAATTGGGCTCTTATATTTTAACACATATATTCCTTATCTTATTCTGATTTTGTTTAGCTTAGAGTTTCAAACGAAGCCTTGCCGCTGGAATAACCAGTACCCAAATCTAGATAAAGGAATAACACAACCTTCTTCATTAAACGTTTTCATCGCGGAACAGGGAAAAGCGATTTGATTTACAAATCTGAGGCACTATTCGCTTTTGTTTTGCATCGCCATTATCTAGGGAATGAAGATGATCGTGCCCGAATAGGTCCTCTCAATAATGCCTTCCTGAAGTTCTTGGGATATATCTAACCGTCGGAACTTATACTGTTTGATGATCGAATTGTCGATGATCGATATTGTTTGATCTTCCAGCACGGCTATTCCTTCCCGCGAATAATCATAACAACACTGCTTTTTTCCTTCGAATTATAGCAGCCCATGGAGCGTTCCGACGCTTTTTATATCTCCTTCTGATACGTCTCATTGCAGACTTTATCTTTCCCTGGTTTAATCATTTTTAAGTGTTTCGCAAAGATACAGCCTCTAAGTTGTATCTTGCGTTTCATTTATCATCTGCATCTCTACTGCTTTGTCCTTTTTATATTATCTTGTTTCGTAATTTATGAGCAGCAAGACTAGTAGCCGTGGCAATACTGCAAAAAGACATTTATCTGATAGGGAGACTGTGAAAGAGAAAATGCCATATGTTATTGAGCAGTAAAGAAGCGCTTGTGGTTTGTTTAGGATGGATGTTATTGGTGAGTCGATTTGGTTACTTAGCGCGCATCATCTGCGCTATAATATTCGATGATTGTTGGACATCATAGGATGTTTGGAAATCCATTAAAACAATAAAAACAGTAAAAAAAGCCTAAGGAGTTGAGGAATGTTTGGAAATCCATTTTTTTTTAAAAATCTTGAGGACATCGTAACCTGAGGAGAACGCTATCGTGGCCAAATGCATTTATTTGTGCTAACGCTGTGCTTAGCTCACGGATGGCCTCTTAACGGTGAGCATTAATTAAAGAGGTGTTTCTCGTTTCTGATCTGACTCGTTCGTGACAATCAATTAGCGACCCAACAGCTGTGGAATTGACCTGCTCCATTTCATCTGAAGAACCTCAGCGATCGCGGCGATCCGCTTCATCGGCGTACGCTGTGCATGTTGTCCATAAGGTCAGCATTTCATTAATTAATTTGTTTTTTTACAACGATTCATTAAGAAATTAATTCTGTTATCTTATTTATGTATTTCAATTGTCAGGGAGGAGGGGGAGGGGAGTGATGAATGGTACTGATTACCTTTGAGCAAAGCAATATGATGACTATCGCGAATATTCCAATGAAGAGTTCGGCGTAAAACTCTCTCTCTCTCAAATAAATGCAAATGAATGAAACAACGGGACGAATCTCGAATACAATATAAGAGCATAAATAGGAAATACAAAATATCACATAAATGCAAAATTGAATAACTGCACAGCAATACTTAAGCTACGCTACATTGCATAGTCGCATTTAATAGTGATGGTTGACCGATAGTGGCTACTAAATTGTTCGCATACGCACAGTGTTTAGCTATCGGTCAGTAATAGCTAACGAGTAGGATACAAATCACTATACAACAATTATTCATAAGGTGAAGATATGCATTTCTTCCGCCTTATTTGATTGTGGATTCGAAAATGATCGATATCCCCAAATTGAAACAATTTCTGTTTAATGAGAGCATTTTTTTTAAAAAAACACTAAGAGGTGTATCGAGTTGCATTGAGAAATTCAACCGGAAATTTTGAGTGATCATCGTTGGTGTTCACTTTCAGCCGAAATCGTTGACAGTCACTCAATTTGGGCCGATTGCTGCACGTAATCAGCTATCGCTTTCTTCGCACAAAACAGGGCTTGCGCAACCGTTACGCGGCACGTTCAAAGCAGTGTTCAAGCGCGATCGCCTCTCCACCCATATAAGCTGTGTGATTGCGAGGCAAGAGGTCAACCTTTGATGTGCGCTCCTCCAAACTGTCTTATATCGTTCCTAGAGCCGTGCCTAATGAGTCTCACCCTCCGGCCCTTTCTTACAGCCGTTTGTTAAAGCAAAATTTTGCTCGTTTTTCTAGTTCCTTCATGGGTACCTGGAGACTGTTGTTTAATGCAACAGTGATATTGTGCACGCCTTCAAAATGCATGTTTCCTCATAGAGTTTATTATATATTTATTATCCTCTTGTTCGCTCGTCACTGATATTGAATTTGAAATTATCTTGCACGGTACTCGATTTGTGCATATGCTGTACTGGATGCAACTTGATAGCACGAGAGCACAAATTTGTGAAATCGTCTATTCGCAGCAATTTCGGTACGAAATGCGAATACATTGTGTTACAAAACTTCACTCACTGTTGAATTTTCAAGCCTAAGAAAAAAGACCTTAGGTGAAATTATCCCACAATAACCATCTGTGCGCGTTACTGCGCCCTATAGGTAAACCATTGCTATGTAATTATAATTTCCAAGTCTTCATCCGTTAACATTCTCATTGCTTCAATAGCTCCATACTTCATAGTGCGTCTAAAGTAGATTTCGCCAACATTGAGAAGCAAGTTGATGCTCGAAAGTCCTCACATAACTCGATGCAAAACCCCCTGATTTTCGATAACATTTAGACGGTATGGTATTCAGGTCACTACGTAGAGCGACAGTGAGCTTACAGTCGGTCATTTCATTCTTTTTTGATTTAGTCTATAGCATCCGCTCTTTTCATCCTTATTTTAGCAGCGCTTGTACTGTTGCTTAGAAATCATGTCCCATTGTCGATTCACGCTTCGGTGCTAAGTGGGGCTCATCGAATTTATGCGAACTTAATATCATAGCTATGAGCCGCATAAACGCTTTAAAAAACATTGCACGCACATCATAAATTTCCAGCGTAACGGATATCCGATCATGACACATAATGCGTCACGAATATGTCGCGTGCAAATAAAATGCGCTGACACTGAAATGTATTGTTGCACTAAGTGGGCGAGTATTAAAGGCCGCACACATAGAGATGTGATGGTTGGAAATCGAATGGTCACATCATTTGGGATGCCTTGTCTTCCCTTTTAAGCAGTTACGGAAAGAGTTCACGCAAATTCCTGAGTTTTCTGGGAATGGGTCCAGACTAAACCACGAACAAGCACGAAATGAATGCAGGAGTTCCGATTTGGAGATTATAACGTGAAAGAGTAAATTTTTGGCTCATTGAGAAACTTTCCTGTCAAAGAAGCGCTTATAAAAAGCTAATCGTTTGTGAGCTACTCAAATGAAACTATTTCTAGCAATTTTTTGCTCACATTTCAATTTATCCATACCAAAAATGCCCATTAACAGTTCCTGGGCAGGAAATTTTTAGCCTGGTTCAAAATTCCGAGCAGCAAATTCTGGTTAAAAATATTCAGAAATTGTTGGATGATAATGGTGATTCACAGCCATGAATGAGTGGTAGGATATAAGTACCAGCTGTACGAGTAGATCGGTTTACGTAGTGTAACGTCATCCAAAATGTGCCATTTTTGTCAACAGTAAGAAGTTCCTTCATTTCTGTTGAAAGAAATGCTCTAAAATCACGAAGATCAGGGCGCCTTTTGCTTTGCTGTGCTTCTATTGGAATTTCCATTTTCCTAAGATTGACTAGTGAAACTTCCGATAAGAGAATAGTGGGACGAATATTAACCTGGTTTAAAGGTAGTGGCCTTAAAAATATAAATATTACTGTCCAATGCAAAACTGGCGGAGCAGCAACCTATAAGGTTCAGGAAGACCTGTCCTTTCTTTCTGTTACAGCGAAAAAGTCGCATCATCCCAGCACACAAGAAGCTTGCACAACCATGCTCCTCAGTTTTAACTAAAACTGCGAAACACCCTTGCTTGCTTCTACGTTAAAGCGCTTCAACACTTTTAGCTGCAAAGGTTTCCGTGCTTTTTGTTTAGCTGCGAGGGATTTTCGAATTTCCCAGACTTCTCACTCGCGGGGCCATTTTAGGGGTCCTCATTATCGACTAGGGCTGGAGATGGGAGTTCATGGACTTATGGGGTTTTCCAAGTTTAACAGGCTATCAGCAGAGAACTTGTCACCGAACTCGTCATCCTCATATCACTGGAAACCATGACGGCCACTACATTCTGCAGAATGACGCTGACTGCTACACTGCAGTCTGTAACCAAATTATTCCTCAACATATGTAGGCGTTTGTCTGTCTAACGGTCACCTCGCGCACAGCATCCAGGCTGCCCTATTGCAGCATCGTTGAAAACAGTCGCTCATCACTGCTCTACTGTTTCACATGGGATAGGCGGCAATAACATATAGTGCCTAGTATTCAGGTGAGGTGATGATGCTTCGCCGGGCAATTCGGTGCTTTATGGGCTGCATATCATCCTATCATTTTTCAACAGAGCGAGCAAACCAGTTCAACATAGCTTCAGCAAATTCCGTTTAGAGTTAACTTTTTGAAACTTCCGTCCAAGATTTTTCTAACTTCCCTCGAGAATTCCAGCAGGTTTTTTTCAGGCGCTAAGAATTATTTCCGGTTACGGAGCCTAACATGAATCCTTTTTAACAGTTATAATGTGACTTCTGTTTGTGCGCTTTTTATATCTCTTTTCATATATATATTTAACTTAAATACATGTTCTTAAGCGTATATTTGTTCATTCTTCACTTATAACTGAATTTATTTTCATATCCGCCCACTAAAAACTTCACACTCATTTAAAAGTCTGCTGTGCTGTTCTCGGCGGCTGGAAAGAATGCTTTCGACAACACAGTGCAAATTTTCAAATCACTTCTGGCAGTCACAGCTTGCGGAATTTACTCTTTCGTTCAGGAACACTCTATGTTCGAAGAACAACGAAACTTTCGAACTTCGCAATTTCGTACATTTTATCAGTCAAAATCACCAAAATCACAGGTCTTCCGTCAACTTATAGTAAGAGGTGGGAAGCAAATTTCAAAGTCCTATTTGTATATACGGTGGAGTCGAAAGCAGCTCTCAAGAATGTCTGCAAATTGTGAGCAGAGAGTTTACGATAACATTCAGTGAAAATCAGCAGCCTCTAAGAAAAAAGTCACTTTAAAGGGAGTAGTCTCAATTTGATTGTTTTAATTGGACTGCGACAAATGCTTCGTAATCTGCTCTAATCGAAGGAACCAATTCTTTAAACTACCTTGAGTAGCGCCTCTAGACTACACCCGAATAACGTGAATTTTATATTCGGAAGGCAGTTTTGCTGACGGAAAAGAATTTGTAATCCGGAATTAGGTTTTGGAGCACCTAAAATTATTCGTACTGATGAAATAATACCACTTTTTTGAGTTTCCAAGCGGTGTGTTTATGTGTCTGCTTATGTTGCTGTTATGTATGCGAACTGCTGTTTCCTTCTAGAGCCAAGTATCTGTGCGCCTATCTATCTGTCGGGTACATTCAACATGAAAGCCGGTGAAATGCAGTTACGCTGCTTGCCGGGTCTAGTTTACATTGTAGGTTGACCAACACCAAATTTAGCAGCATCTCGTCCATTTCGGGGAAAGTTATAAGCAGTAAGTGCGCCTGGAAATCTGCAGCTATTTTTTTCAGGCAGGCAAGTCACACACCAGTGGTCTCGAAAGAAAGTGGGAAGAATGCCAGAGGCGTTAATAGATATGCGCTTTTGTCGTTGCTGTCATGAGACCAACCGGTTTCATAATGGCCAACAAATTCTATAACACAGTCGATAGCGCATTTATATCTGAGCCAACTCGACCGCTCGTAGAAATTATTTGCAAGTGTTTCGATTTATTTTGTTCATCTCGACTAACTGCTAAGAAAAACATACTTGAAAAATAAAATTTGCGCGAATCATAGATCGCTTAAGCATCAGCATCGATCGGTGACTGTTTTCTAGGTTGACAGATAAACTTGAACATCGGTAGGATCATACATTAGCATGGACTATATCCGCCATGTTTTGTAAATATAGCTTCAAGAGTTCCTGAGTTGAATGAAACTCTCCGACGGAGAGATAGGCACACATATAAATTCGCATAGACATATTGCGCCTTGCAAATGCACATTTGGAAAAGCCCCTTAAAAAGCTTCATGATGCATTTGCATAAATGGTCTTGTCGACTTAAATATGAATGGGTTATTGTTCATAATTCTAGTAACACTTTGAGAGAGTGGTTGGTCTCATGAGCAAGAATGGCAGGTCTTGATAAGCTGCATTTCCTGCCTGCTCTTTTGGCATGCTCTACATTCGATTATTACTAAGTGAACGCATCAGCGTACCATTATAATGTGGAGGTTCTACTTCGTCGAACATGACATATAGCACTTCGCGTTGTTCGTATAATTTGTTCAAGAATTTTGCGAGACTAGTAACGCGTATTGCATGCCGTGGTAAATCTAGAAATATGTGTGTGCTATCATTCACGAGGACGAAAGTTTGTGTCGAGAAGTTTTAATCACTTCCATAAACGTTCTAGTATTGCTTGCTTCAAAATTTTTACGGCAAAACGTCAATCAAAGTAGGCAGAAGATTCGTAAAATTGTAACGTAACGAGGTTACATCTTTTAGGGCTGGAAGCAAATTGGGTGGTTTCTCACGATCTCCGAAACCGAATCCATTCAAAAAAAGGTTCACAACTACAGCCGGTTTCGTATGTTCGTAGGCAATACTACAGGTCCTGTTCTAGTACTTTGTGTCATTTGAAATCTCCTCTCCAATAAATCATGAAAAGGTTCACTTTGCTTACATTCTAAGCGACAAAAACACCTCGCAGCGTGGGCACTCAAGCCGAAACACTTGACCCAGGGCTTGCACGGCAAGTTTTCGAATGACGCTACCCGCTCTTTCCTCAATTCCATAGTCTTAGAGGGGAGAATTACAATAAAAGCCAGTGATACTTCACAGCTAATTTTTGTAGTACCTGTTTTTTTGCATGTTTTAATAAATTGTACAGCAAGCCCCGTCAGGTTATTTTACATAAGGCAACATTTTTGCTCCTTGCTTGCTCTTTTTTACCATCTGATTGCTGCTAATATCCTCGGAACCTCAAAGTTTGCAGTTAACATCCTTCGCTTTTGCCGAAGAGGACAGCAAAGGGAGTCGCCTGGGAGTATCGCAGAATTTTAAAAGAACTAGGTGGATTTGAAGAATTTCAGTTCGAGTGAACTTTCTTATGCGCTATAAAATTCATCACATTTCGTACAAAGAACGCCGTTTCTGCAGAGATGAACCCGTAGTCAGTTTCTTTCATATTAGCCTCTTGATGGCGGCTTTGTTCCGCAATGACGAGAAATTTTATGCGTCTGTGTGCAAGCGTTCACCTAATCAGCACAACGCCTCCAGCCCAACATATCGGCAAACGGGAAGGCGAAAAATTTTTCCGTTCTCAAAAGTCGTGAGCGGGCTATTGCAAAAAGGCCATGAGCAGTGTTTTTTGGGCGCACAAGCTTGAAATGAAGTCTTCCGTCTTAGAGGTGTCTTTAAGGTTCGGGAGCTAAAGCTAATGCCGGCAAACTTTGCACCTCGATGATCCCTGACGTCAAGTTCACTCTCCCCCTCCCTCTCCCCTCAACGTTGAAAGTTTCGTCGCCAGAGTTGGGGGCTTATGAATAGACAGCAGCATGAATCTGAAACAGGGTGAAGAATTTGGAGTTGTGCATATCAAAAAGGGAATTTGCAGTGCAGAAAGCGTTCTATAAGTACAGTGACGCCAAATGGCTGCAGACATTCACAGCACTCTTGGCTCAGGAGCAAGCCGTTATGAACACCAGTTGAAGGCGATGTCAATGTGTTGGCAAGCATTCGATCCTAGCACAACATATCCATCTGCTGCTTATCCGACACAGTCGGCTGCGGGAAACGCCTTTCAAGTACCTGCCATCAAAAACGACCAACAGGTAACATGTATATGTTGACTTCGTTCAATACCTTGCTCCGAAAACCTCACCTCTCTGCTGTAGAGAATTTTCTGTACGCTTTCCAGCGGATTTCGAATGAACGAGAATAAACACACGGAAGTATGCGTAGTTTGTGCTTTCCCCAGATTTTTTCATATAATGCAGGCAATTTCAACGAACGACCAAGTAAGGCATGTCTTTGCCATGCGACCAACCAGCCCAGGAAATCCTCGCTTGGTAGTGGCAGCTCTCAAACACTTTTAGGTTAGAATACATTGAAAATTTGATTGCGACTTTGAACATCAATGAGTGTTACAGTAGCTGATCGATGTGATCAAAGTTAGGCCTAGGTGACCATCCGATGGTGGAAATCATCCCCATCAATTCTTTTATCATCGATTATTTTCTGGCTCGCAATTTGACTGCGGTTCGATTATATATATATATATATATATATATATATATATATATATATATATATATATATATATATATATATATATATATATATATATATATATATATATATATATATATATATATATATATATATATATATATATATATATATATATATATATATATATATATTTATATATTATATATATATATTATATATTTATATATTTATATATTTATATATTATATATTTATATATTTATATATATATATATTTATATATTTATATATTTATATATTTATATATTTATATATTTATATATTTATATATTTATATATTTATATATTTATATATTTATATTTATATTATATTTATATTTATATTTATATTTATATTTATATTTATATTTATATTTATATTTATATTTATATTTAGTTATATTATAGTTATAGTTATAGTTATAGTTATAGTTATAGTTTATATTTATATTTATTATTTATATTATATTTATATTTATATTTATATTATATATTATATTTATATTTATATTTATATTTATATTTATATTTATATTTATATTTATATTTATATTTATATTTATATTTATATTTATATTATATTTATATTTATATTTATATTATATTTATATTTATGTACTTCATAATTTGTATATCTTACAGTCGTCTTGTTATATACTTATTCACAATTATTTGAATACATGCATATATACGTATGTATACAAACTTATTTATTTATTTAAATTTGTATTTATATTTATACTTATATTTATATTTATATTTATATTTATATTTATTTTTATTTTTATATGATGCATAGTTTTACATCATATTTATATGTAATTTTAATGTATTTTAGTTATTCATGTAGACATATTTGTGAATTATAGTTATATATCGGTATTATTATGATTATGGGAATATACAGTTACATTTTTCTGCTTAGATAGATTATAACAGCTGCCAGGTAATGATGAGAAGAGAAGCTTCAATAAATAAGACTAGCGTATAGGGCATACAAGGCAGGACCTGATGGCAGGATGAGAAAAGTGTTGCTTCAATGACTCTTAATGACTCGTTCTTATCACGGTATTTGGTGGATAACGACACAGGTGGAAAATGCTACGCCTAGAAATATGGAAATGCCAGTAGGGTTGGTGACAGCGCTCATATCTGCATCGTACCAACCCACTCACATGAAATGTTGAGATCTCCAGGAAGCGGAACTTTTATTACTGCATTTCCTCATAGTGTTCATCAATCATTAAATATGCACGTGAAGATGTGCAAAATACTGAATAAAACCTATGAAAGATAACTCGTCGGGTTATTTGTTTAGCAACAACAGCAATGCAATAGCGGAAATGTCCGTTAAACGACACGGTAGCGGAATAAAAGTTGGTAATAAAGAAATTTGCATAAATGTTTAAATGGCAGGTTAGAAAAGTGTCCCCACAGCGACTCATTAAACTTCAACTCGGTTTTGCTATCATTAGGCGATCATTTTCATCGTTACTGTGCTTTTGTTGCTAAGCAATGGACTCGTCATCTCACAGTGCTTATTTTGATGGTAGCGCAGCTACATAAGTATGAGAGGATTGCAATAAGAGATGAGGCAATAAACCCCGCAATCTCTTGTCATTCACAATAGAAGAGACGACTGACTATTACTCAAAACGAGAAAAAAACCTTATGAGGAACAGACTGAACCAACGGCATCAGAAATCCTCAACGACAAAAACTACAATTTCAAACATTTCACCAACTATGAAGATTTTGACATCTGTGAAGTTTCCGATGAAAACCGACCCACTGTCGCAATGATATGACGAAACAAGCGATTTTTGTGGCATCATATCTTTCACCGCTCTAAACATTCCATTATCTCTTGAAGTTGAATGTCAATTTGTATTTCCGCTTTGATGATGTCCGCACTTCCCCCTTTTCACATTAGCGTCTACGGTTTTTCCACGACGACAAGAAAAAAACCTCCTCACCTTTCGAGGGGGTCCTCAACTCATCTCCCGGAGGATTTCAGCTCAGGGCATGCCCGGCGTAGAAGTTACTCTAGGTAAAAGAAGCTAAACGTCGAAACACGATCACTATGACGGGTCCATAAGACAACTTCTTGAAAATTTTGCAGTTTCTTGTGATATACCGCCAAAGGTGTTACTAGTGCTTTTAGCGGTATATTACTCGCGATTATCGCAAGAAACAAATTATTTCGTTGATCATCGGATTTGTCTGCGATGCCGCCGATAGAATGCACAACGTTTTTGTGTTTGGCTAATTCTTCATAGTGACATGTCCACTGCAGGGTTGAGGACTGTGCCATCATCGATTCGAAAGTATGAATGTTTTCTCGGTGTATTGCTTGGAAAAAGCTCCAACTTTATTGAAATAATATTGGTCAAAAATGTTCTTTTGGCTGATGCCTCTAAAGCGGTCAATAAGAAAACAAATGTGAGCCCCTATTCCGCTCTAAGCTGCTTACTGCCTATGGGGCTTTTGAATCAGTTGATACTTAGCTTGTCTTTGCGGATTATCGAAAAAAGCATAAATTCCAGGGCTAGTTAAATGATACGAAAATCAATGAACTGAGGAATTAAACTGAATTTTGAACAGATTGCGGATTGTATCAGCGATACAACGTTTGTTAATGGCGTTTGTGGGGGTTTGCTTGAAATATCAAATAAATTCCATATAGTTCAGGTAAGTAATTGCTAGTTAAATGAGAGTAGATTCGTGAATGCTTCCAGGTGGCCCAGCAACTTCATCAGCACCATTTAGCTTCATTTGCACATCAGTTATCATCGTTTTCATTTACGCCTTCTCCGTCGTCGACTCCATCGAAGAAGAAGGCCACTCCTGTGCCGGACGACTTGAAAGACGAGGTAATTCTTAGTTAAAATAAAACTTCCTATAAATAAAAAAAAAAAAACTTGGCCGCAGTCGCTTCAAACGGAAATGGCTGGTTGAATAAATGTTCACTCGTATGAAATATTATATTCGTGGTAGATCGCTAGATGATAATCATAGAGGCGCAGTTTTTGTGTCTTATTTAATTTAACCTCATTAGTTATCCGTCAATACTGTTCGCATAAACTTTGGACGTCATTTCAGCAACAACTCGAAATTTTCCACTCCCTCCATTCTATTAGCCTTGTTTGCATTTGCAAGTTGTCTGCAATGCCTCTATTGCATGCATTGCTTTTAAAAGGAAATGATTTTCCAAAGTTTGTTACGTCCAGACGTTTTTAATCAATTTATGCCAAATCCTTCCTTGAGGAACATTAGTAAAGATTCAACGAATGTGATCGATAAGCGGAAAGTTTCCAGCAATTTTCAAAGCATTTCTGAGCATTTGACTTCTGCGATATTACAGTGAAACGAGTGCAGGGCTTACTTATTTCTCTGATGGTTGAATAGATAGCAATTTTTTGAATAGATAGCAGTTACGTTTTTCTTACGAAATTTTTCAAAAATCTGCGAAAAAATTCGATTATTACATGTTCTTCATTGCTTTTTCCTTAAAGAGAAACAAATCCAATACATAAGATAATTTTAATTGTTGCGCATAACTTTGCGCTGCTTACCGAAAATTTTCCCATTCTCATTATGAGTGAGTGGCTTCCATACGATACAAACATCGCTCAATTTTAATGTGCTGGATGAGCTGAAACTTTGAAGACGTTGAAAACCCAACTTTTACTTTCCAACCGTTTGGTTGCATTTGACTTCTGCGCCTAAATTTGAGGCCCTCTTCAAAACAAACTTCGAGGAAAGAAAAATTGTTGTTCCTTGTTTTCCATCATATCGTCCGATCTGATGAAAAAAGGCTCCTCGTCGAAAGAAATTGATTTCCTTGCTGAGCGAATGAAATTTTGCGAGTAAAATTTTTAAAAACGTATTTGAGTTGGAAGGATTCAATAGGCGTCTAATTTGTATTAAATAGGCATATCGTGAGAGGCGGATGAAGAACAATGAATCGGCGAGGAAGTCACGTGAGATGCGACGCCAAAAAGAGGAATCAACGCAACGAAGATGCGATCAGCTACTCCATGAGAACAACCTTCTAAGGGCCGAACTTTCAATTCTGCGTAATCAGGTCGAGCATTTTAAGCGAATGCTCTCGATGACAACTTCTTCACAGTCGTTCGGTGCTCACACTCAATTACCATAATTCAATACCTGTAAATGGAGAGTCATTTATTTGTTCGAATAATGAAGTAGAGAGGTGTTTTGATCTTCAGCGGTGCCTTTTTTATTGTCCTGTTGAAAGTGGCTGTAGGAGCCAACTGAATCTAAGACCTCTTTTATGGTTTCGATGCATTTTAATCGCACTTCCCATTTATAGACAGCTCCACATTGTGGCTCCGTCAAGTCGTTGCTTCTCTATCTTACATCTGTTTCTTATCAAAAACTAATTTGCTATAGCTGAGGGAATGGCAGCATTTAATTACATAAGCAACGTGCCATTTGCCACAATAAAAAAGAAACCCGTACACCATTGTCTACTTACATCAAATCATGTACCTTGTATTCGAGACTTTGTCCGAAATATTAGCCGACTTTATAGACAGCCCTTCGGACTCGAATTTTATAGATTAACTTCTAAGTTGATATCATCTTTGCTAGTGTGCATGACTGCAGTTCTGAGCATATGTATGTTTGAAGAATCCTTGTTGAATTGTTTACTCTTCGACGTTGATTATGGCAGTTGACGTGCTTTCCATTAACGTCTGGATTTTTAGACTCACTCCAGCGCGCTTTGGTCGTTCCTAAATGGATGGCAAGATGAGGATTATGTTAGATTAAAATCCACAGCAATGAAATGTGCTAGTAATATTTCTCCATACTGAGAAAGTAAGACTCCAATGGGATTAGTATTTCAGTGATGAGTAGAGCAAGATGTAAATCAAGAAATCAAATTAAGTCCACCAAAGGATTAATCATCATAACCTCAGGTTCAGTTAATTTCCCTGCTGTTATGGCAGAACTCCTTCGACAGAAAAACTCTAAAAGCCCTTTTCTTCTTAATTCCTTAACAACGCTAAGAGTCTCTATCACACGATGCCACCATTCCACGTACTATCTAACCATCCGGTTTGCAACTCTACTCGCATTTTTGGTTTGATTTTGGACGTGCGTGGTATAATTCGTTTTCTTTTTAGGCGACAACCCTTATTTAAGAGGGAACCTTCTCTTAACATTTATAACAACGAAAAATCTTTGAACTGAACATCTCCGTTTGACTTCTAGAAAAAGTAGAAATGCGCTGTTGAATAGTAAATCGCTCGGAAATTTTTAAGCGGAAGAAGACTAAGGCCTTGACCTTATGCTGAGGGAAATTAGGCCATATTTACTGCAGCTAGCTTAATAACACTAATAGAGGATGAGGGAGCATAAAAGGAATAGAAGACATTTGTGATTTGTAATTGGGTGAGACATTGATATTCTTCGTCTTATCGTCGTTTCATTAAACCTAAGTAAAAAAGCAGTATTTGCCTTCACCTTCCGTTATGTCATCCATCCTTCATGTTCTTATTTGTTTGTCTCTCAAATTGGCTTTCGTCTGCTTGTGCTACACTCTCAAAACATTCCGCATGTTTTTCAATGAACAGAGACGGCAGGTTTATACCCTGCTAGGAACAAATTCCACCTTATAAATCCTCTGTGGTCGTGAACTGACCTTTCCTCTCATCACTTACTCGATGTGTACCTCAAGATTCCTTTATTCTCCTGTTCTTAGATTGCAGTTTAAAGAAGTTGTGCAAAACATTAATGGCTTTCGTCTTGAACTGTGTCATATCACAAACTGCGACCATTCAAACTCATCGTTATTGTTTTTGCCAACTACATACAAAATTGCCAAAACAGTTATATCGTTTTCATTGTATTTTAGTAATGCTCGATGCTTGAGCGTATATTCGAGCATCAAAGGTCGACTTTTAAAGGATAGTTTAATGTCGCATAGGACAGTAAGAAATTTCGTTTATTCGGAGTTCGTCTCAATAATTTATGGCTGCTCTTTATCATATTCTCTTTTTATGTTTTGAAGTTTGATCGGTTAGCACATCCAAAAAATTAGTCCCTTCAAGTGCAATAAAGCTGCTTCTACTAGATAGCCCATCGCTGCCCATTCCCAACCAACAGAGTTTCGTCTCAGGAAAAGGCTCTTTGTTAATCTTCGAGTTTTTTTAGCGGCATCGAAACACTCCTCGGTCGTTGAATGCCTCTTGATCTCTGCGCTTTGACTACTTCGGATTGCTATCAAATATTTAGTTAATGCGGTTAATGTGCTGACAAGTGCAGGTGCGATGCATCCTTATCAATTAACATTCCAAGCAATAAAACTGCTTCGAATTCAGTTGCAAAATTCTCTCACTGCGGGTTTTCCTATTTCTTTGTCACTTCTATTGTATACCTCTAAAAAATATATCGGGGGTTGGAAGACGGTCTCTGTGAGTGGCGGGGGTGACTTCTTTGAAGCTGATTGAGATGGGGTTGCACTTCTCGATATTTTGCTCGATTTTTTAGGCAGTTCGTCATTTGAGCCAAAACCGGCTCACGTCTTTCAAGTGCCACAGCGATCCTTGTGGCAAGGCGCCTCGAGGAATTTCAAGCAATTGAAGGAGGTTACGCAAAAAGACTTAAATTTTGCTTGCGCCAATTGTCTTTTTTGTGTGTGATGGCAGATAATTGAATTGCCTTTCTTTTGCTGTGTTTGTGTGTGAAAAATGTCAACGGTTTTGGGAACTTTTGTTTATATATTTTCGAATTAATCGACTATAGTATTTTGTCGGTGAGAATATGTGGGAATACATGAAACGACGAACCTAGCACTCACCCATTCGTATAGCTAGAGGACAGTAGGATGTACTTTTGTGTTATCTTCCCTTATAGTTCTGTTCCGCATAACCAAAACTGTTCATATCTTTGTTTCTTTTGTGCATATATGTATTTGTAATACAAAGATGCAATCCCGCGTAGTTCGGTTCGTGGCAAATTAAAAATATGCGCAAATTTGGGCATATTAGTGCGAAAGTTTGTAAAGAGTTTAAATTTATGACAAGATAACATCCAATCACTAAGCAAAGTACTAGAAATTTATCAGAATTACTTATGCTACATGCCGTAGTGCATGGGAGAGCGGCTACTTCAAGAACCAGAGAAGGGATCCCACTTTTTTTTTGTTTTTGGGAACATCGGCATCACAGAGACGTTCTCTGGCCTTTTTTCTGTTCTAAAATCATGATACCAAGAACTCATTCTACACACATCGCTAACATAACCTATGTGCCGATTGGATTGTAAATCAGGTAAATAATGACCCAGCTGTTAATAAGTTTATATGCCAATCAACAAATAAAGTGGCTTATATTAATATACTGTAGTATAACTTTCCTCGAAATATGGACTTTTCAGTTTTCCTTCCGGTTTCTCCGCATGTCACCTTCCCACATCACTCACTGTTATTTGAAAATAAGAGGGTTCTGTGATTTGTGCAGCCTCACCTGACATTTCAGAACTGTTACGTCGCCGTGAGCCTTCAATCCTTCTTGCTGATTTTTAAACCAGTTTGCGTATTAGCGAAGAACTCTGTGAATCCGGCTTCTTAATATTTTTTCACTGTCGCTCTTAATACTTCATGAGGGATTGTTCTGTGCACAAAAATGCAGCATAAATTTGTTTTAAAAGCTAATATCGTAAGGCGAAAGCGATGTGATAGGATAACATGATCTCTTTTTAACGATTTCGAGCCCAAATCGAGAATATAGACAAACCGTGAGCCTCCAGAACGCAGATGGCCCAGTTGGTTGGCACGATTTGCGTTTTCTGCAGTTTGGTGCACAATGTGTTCAAGCATCTCATCTATGCTCGAAAAACATGCGGTTTTTGCGTTGAGAAAGATGACCGAAAATTTGCCTTTTAGGTGCTCGGAAGCTGCACTGAGACACTCACGAGTTCAATTTTAGCCTTATCTTTTCGTTTTCTGTTCAATACTCGTTAAAAAAGGAGATATTCCTAAGCGCAGAGCACCATGCACAGCACCTATCATACAAGCCCAATCAAATCTTGAGCACACCTTTCAGATGAGAAAAATGTGCTAGAAAAATTGAAAGGGCATGAATGAGGAGTTGAAGCTTAACCTGAAGGAAATTAGGCTTGCAGTCCTTCGGTACCATCTTTTACTGGACTGAGAGGCACGTACGCACAAAAAAAAACGTCAAAATACTCACACATACATATACAATACTCGCATAGGAAAACGTATATGAGATTTGACTTTGAAAAATCCTGTTGTATACGTTTCACATTGAACAGCAGGGCAAACAAAATAAGCTAGCAGCAAAATTTGAGTAACAAACTTTTTCCGAAATTCTCTCACTCTCTGAAGGAAAATAAGGTGCTTACCTGTCGTAATCGGCAAGCTTCAATTTGCATTTGTGCAAAGCGACTCAACCAGTTTGAAATCGATGGTCAAAGCAAATTACGAAGAGATGCGACTGAAATGAGGTTGCTGCATGAGTCTCCGAACGACACCCACCTCTGAAGTCCGTTATTTACAATTCCTACTTAATTACTAGGAAAATTCTCAGGCTGCAAAGTTTTTGGCAAGCTTCTAAGAATTGAGAAGGTTTCCGATTTGCTAAACGAGTCTGTTGATAAAACATAAATAGTGTACATACTCACTGAAAGTTCTAAAAAGCAATAGTTGGCTGTAGTATCCGCCACACAGTTGGTTCACGCATTGCCTAGCTGCTCTGAGCACCCGCAGATAACGTGATGTCATGTCGAAATGAAGGGAATAATCTGTCGGCGTTTAGATGAAATAAAGACTGTTACGGCAGTAAGATTTGGCAGACAATATTAGGTGTTTTTGCGTGATAGCAATTTTCATTCACCGCAAAAGCCAATATTGCAGCAATTTCTTTGCTGCCGGCTTTGATTAGGCAGCTGTCATGAAAAAACACACCGAAATCTTGTTTATTACCTCACTCCTCTTCCGTTCAGATATCATAAGCAACAAAGATTTTGAGTTTTTGAGTTTTATACAGCTGTTTCAAGCTGACATAGTGAGGAAACAAACGAGACGTTTGCTATTGTGTACGTGCCAAGTGGTTACGAATAACGATCTGCGTACGTGCGATGTGTTGATTGTTTTGTATCCTTATAACACCTTACACTGCCACAAGTTTTATGGCTCAAATAAACAACACTGCATACACATCGGTCTTCCCGTTTTATATTATTAAAGCAACGTTTAGCGAACGTTGAATTTATCATGATGTTTACTTCAAATTATATTTGTTACTTACAGAGTTTTATCTTTATGAGTATAATTGTTGGCTTGCCGTCAAACGCAACGTGACGTGCAAATCAAAAAATATGTAACCATACAGCTCTCAAATTATAAATACTCGTTAGTTGTTCATAAATGAAACTCAAGCCGCATAAACGAATTTACAGAGAATCAAATAAACTGCAGCATTCTCTCTGATTGCAATCTTTCGTCTCATGCAAATTTTAATTGATGATCATTTCAAAAGTGACATATTTTCTGTGCATCAAAATAAAATTCGTTGCACCTAGCAATGCTGATAAATTTTTCTTGTCTTGTTATTGTAGTGACGTCTTTTTTTGTACGCCTTTACCGATTAAATAACATACCTTTTGTCAGACGTATATTCTAAATCACTCTCGTGGAATATTTGCACTAAAAACAGCTCTTTTATGAAATAAGCACAGGTATATGAGTTGTAATCGACAACCACATGAAAGAAATGTGCCAGTCTTCGTTGCATGAGATTATTGACTGTTAAGCTGGACACTATTTCAATATGCCGTTGTCGGAGCGACTTCACTCTGGTCCGATCGTTTCAATGTTACCTATGATATCCCTGTTCGATCGGACTCCTGTTTACTGCTGTCTCCTAAGACGGCGTATTTTGCATATTTTCATAATGTTTCAACTTCGGAACAAGGATCAAGAAAGCAGCGGCAAAATGAAGAAATGCTAATGTATGCAAAAAACAGCAATTAAGTTATTAGAGCTGCAAAGCAGCTCGTTGCATTTTTCTGATTGACGAGCAGTACGGTAAAGAAATAGTTTTTAGACCCCATAAACAGTGTGGTGTCCCTTTTTTATATCAAAGCGCATTAAAATTGAAATCGCTTATACAAGTGTCCGTTGAGATGAAAAACCGCTCAGCTATTTCTTGAATAGCAATCTATGATAGGTTATGCAGTACGAATGCGCTATATGGTGGAAACAATGGAGGCGATTGAAGAATAAAAGTTTACTGTACACTATGCACACAACACACACATATGCAGAATAAATTCCAATCAAGCACTTCATTGAGGAAGAAAAGATAAATATGAATCAGTCACAATTAGAGGCAAGAGATTTGCCAAATTTGTGGCCTCAGCCAGATATACATACCCGTTAAAGAAATCCTTATTAAGAGTGAATTTACACCAGATCGAATATTAAACCACATCCCATAGTCGCTATGTATACTCTCATTCACAGAATGGAAACACAACAAGCGAATAGGGGATGAATTTCGAGCGACGTATAACGTCTTAGCGGATGCAAGAATATATCGCATAATAATAATGCAATCATAATGAAGACGATTCGTCTTCGAAAGATGTTCATATTGTAAGAGGAGTTTAGTTTATTGCAGGCGTTCCACTTCCCCACTAAAAATTCCCCTATTATAGCACACTAATGCCACATACAATATCTTTTCAATCGAAGTTTTGAGTGTTTAAATAGTTTACATTCTTAGCGAAAGATTTGGAAGTATTTGAGACATTCGTGCGAGCGCCTTCAACGCATAAACTAGAACAACATCACGCTGCTCGTTGAAATAAAGAAGATGAAGCTTTACAACGAGTAAAAGAAATTTATGTAAGCAGTGAGAAGAGGAACATTGAGATACAAATATCTTTGTTGTATTTATTCCTCTATTATGCAATGTGTGGCATGCGCAGCGCTAAATTACGGTTACAGAGTCAAATTGTAACGCCATTTTGTTTATACGCTCGCATGGTTAAATAAGCAGAAATTCTGGGAGTGATGTTGAGGTGCACTTATTCTGCAAGAAAAAAAATCAGCGATCAACGATCAAGTGCCATTAGATAACGATAGTTTTCCTCTTCACTTCGAATCACCGGCTTCGCAAAGAATCCACGTCCGAAAACGCTGAGTACACCACCGTGTCGCTGAAGAATCGTCAATTATTACCAAAACACGTCAACAACAAATGTGAAATATGACGAATGATAACGCATAGCACAAACAAACACTTCCCCAATCTCTATGCAAACATCTTGAAGTCTTTCCTGTAATACTTGTTCAACAGTGGGCTACTGTATAATATTAACAACTCAACTGAAAATTAACTCATGCAATCGCGCCTCCAGCTTCCAAGTGCTGCGCTGAAGAGAATTTAGGAGGGTTTATTAATTAGTATGATCGAAGTGTTGCTTCCCGTTGCAAACGATATATCTAGAGGTACAAGTTTTACACATCTGCAAAATTTACAAGGCGAAAACTCCATGCAGTAGTTAACATTTAAACACATACGTGTGCATTTACGGCTCGTTCATCAATCGTGTTGTCAGGTGAGCTAGTAGTCGAGGAAACGTCAGCGAGAGCGCGTTGTGCACCAGAAGGAAGCTGGTCGCTGGCACGAAAAGTCTCCGCGGCAGACGACAGAGACGTTGAGCCTCGCGATGCGCTCGTCGTCATTGCTAATCCGTCTAGAAATCCAATTCGACACTGTTATGAATCCAAACATGAGTGCCCTTAGATTTTTAGACATTACAAGAGCACGTATTCATCCACATGCCATGAAGTGTTCTTTAAGCAAATATTTTGGCAAATATGGTCACATCTCTATAATCGTTTCACTTATTAGCCAATCTGAAATTCGCGCAACAAAAACAAGTTGAAGAACAATTTCACCTTTCTGCATCTATCCGATCGTCTGGAAAATTATCTACCGTTCTAGTGTGCTTATAGAATGGAAGTGAGCATATTGAAGCTAAATAGGTTGTTGGAAGATGCAACAAAATCCAAAATGACGATAAACAACACAAGGAAAAAATGCTCTCAAGAAATTCTGTAGGCAGTCCAGTCGCATCACCTAGGATGATCTCATGATAGTAGTATTGATACTGAGACGGATGTATGATAATTTTAATGATATACTTGTATCACGATGAAAAGACGGGGTGAACTGCTGAAGTGACGAGGAGGGAGCTTCGTTAAGTGCGCCACCAGTCAGATCGACAGCACTTGCACTGCTTGATTTGCGTAGCGATGCGCTTTTTACGCTTTCTGGATAACGCAGTTCCGGGCTGGTCACTCTGTTGACAGCTGTCACAACTCTGCAAACAACTGTTCTCTTCAAACGATCTCCAATCCAATATGGCGAAAGTATATTTTGCTCTCATGAAGGAAGTTTACGGAAGTGAATTGATTACTGATCACGGAAAATTACGCATTCGTTTGAACTTGTTGAGTGCAAGAGTGCGAAACGCCGAAGGTATCCGATAAACTAAAGTGCATAACTGTGACTGGTCGGTGAACTGTTAATGGGTGTGAGCGACGTGCAATGCAATGGTTGCAATGTGATATAATCGTACCGATAGTTACCTCTCAAAGCCGTTTCCAGCAAACAGATGTTGAAACATGTGCAACTCTATCGAAACCATACGTTTAAAGAAAAAAAAAGTAGCTAACTAAGGTTCTAGGTGTAGAGTAAACCATTAACGACTCAGCTGCCACAAATGAAGCGTTAGCAGACCTTACCGAACTGCCCGGGAACTTTTCAAAGATAAAACTAGGTACATTTTGGATGCCACTTAATTAACCTTGAGTAGCTGCAAAAATTTACAACGCACGTTGAATCGCTGATTTCAAAACCAAAACTGGTACTTAGCGTCTATTTCTATTTCTTTTCGATGCGTCTGTTATGCAAGAGAGCGAGTAGAATGTATTAGTGAAGAAAGGGGGGGGGGGGGTAGTTGGCAGGAAAGGAGATGGACTCAAGAACGAAAATCCGTCCTTTCAGCAAAGTAGTTCACAAGATGTCACATTAGACTACGTTTATAATCATGGAACATCAGCAGACTGGTTCAACTACACACATATTCTAAGAGAGTTCGAGTCTAAGAAGAGACAGTGTGGAGCACACTCGTCTTATAAGCAGATGAGACATATGACGAATACTAGCATACCAACCGAGTTTATATTGAAACGACGTTCAAGCAGCACCAATCAGTAAAAGAGAAACGACAACGGCTCAAGGAAAAAAGTAGCGTAAGGATAAAAAAAAAAAAGAAAGAGAACTGACGTTATGAAAGCGATGTAAAGCCATAATAAAATTAGAAGATGATAAACAACAGTGACGTTTTGTTACGGAACGGCAATGTTCATCAACAAAGTTTACAGAGTAATATTGACGTAAGATGGGTATTCCATCAGCTGCCACGATTGTCGAAAGAAATGCATTTCATTGCATCCTCGAGATGTTGGGAAACAGTCTTTTTTTCACACTTTCACAGTGGTACTTTCTTAATTGATGAAAACAACCGATGAGAATCGGATTAAAACAGAAATGGTGAGGGTATACACTACTTATTAACGAACATTGTTCATAAATTCATCCGATAAACCTCGGCAACAAAACAGCTGAAGCAATTAGAAATGCATGCAGTGTGAAATAGATCCGGTAATGTGTCTTTGTAGAATGTCGGAAGTATCCTTAAATATTCTCGATTAAACTAAAAGAGATATGCACACCGAGTGAGCACGATTCTATACTTCATTACTGAATTATGGAAAGCATTTTGTGGCGTTTCTTTTGAGGTGATATTTATTTTTGAGAAATTCTTCAATATTCAAAAAGCGTTGAAATGTTTACATTTGCAAAGATTTTACCAATGACGGAAACCAAATACATTTTCGTGCATCGAACAACAAAACTTCTACAGTCCAAATAATATAAAAAAGCGTTAAATGCGCATTCAATTTGCATCATTTTATTCGATAATGATGCTCATATGACTCCACTATCAAAGTTTTATGCGTTTTTCCCATTGTCAGATCATAAATAAACATTTTATTACTGCGATAAGAAAAGTTACAATCAAAGACGTGTACGCTGATTTCTTAGCGCTCTCCATTGCTTCTGAATTTTATAGCTAAATTTAAAAAGCTTTTATTTTCTTTCAAAACAATTCGCAATTCGAAAACACAACGACTCATGTGAAATGTGCTCTTTTCCAATAGTTCATTTCAAAGAAAATTCTGTAGAGACAACGTGAAGGAAACTGATAAGGAGCTGAAAAAAGCGAAACAAAAGAAATCTACGAATAAGCTCATCGAAAAGCATGCCACCGCGGCTGGCATCATAGGCGAGTTTGTATTTAGCCTATCACATCAGGCGGTTGCTCAAGTGATCAAAAACATTCTGAAAAGCCTTCGCTAGAAAAATCAATCTTAGTCTGTATATCATTCATCACAGAATGAACTTGATATGCAAATTTGTAGTGCCTTAAAGTGTCAATTACCTATGCAGAGTGTCGCGAATAATGTGCGGAAATTGAAAATAGAGAGTCTCTCAATGATACGATTTAATTTCAGCAAATTTGCTCCTTGTACTAGGAACTGAAATAAGCACAAGTATATATACACTACTCAAAACGACTCTAATGCATTTTTTTATGAAAAAGTCGCAAAGAAGTATAAAAGCATAGTCAATCGATCAGTGTGACAAGTATAAAGAAGAAACAACTAAAACGGGAAATGTCCCAACGGTTGTGTTAAAAAAAAAAAACTGGTAGTGATTGATTTGAGAAGGGGTGTGGCCGAATATTTCGACAGTACGTCTAAACAATACATAAATAAAGGAGAAACGTTCTGTTAGATATGTGATTTCCAGCAGAAGCATAGTAAGAGTTAATTCACTACCGCATTAATAGGGAAAGATGGGGAATACACACGAATAGTAAGATTTCCGTTCTGAGTGGCACGTGAACGAAAGGGATCTTCAACCCTCAGAAAAAAAGGCATGGTACCGCTCCATATCAGAACATCACAGACGCCGTTAATACCCAGAAATAAATACGTGATCAGCGGCAGATAACATTAGCTGACTAACTTCAGGAAGATCGTTTCATTGATTAGTCTGCAATAGCCTTAAGTGTTTAAGAGCCGCATTAACGTACATGCACCTTTGCTATCACAGCAGAGTCGCTAAATTTTGACCACGCACCCCTTCGTGTGAATATTTTAGTTTTTCCAGTTCAGTGTGCTTTTTCTCAGGCATAATCCCTTCCAGAACGAATTCTCAAAATTTCACCCGCAAACGGGCAACTCTATGCAAGAGTATCTCAGACAGCAACAAAAAAATGTCGTACACTCGGTGTTATCGTTGAGAATAAAATTTCTTGGAAGATGAGTACACAGGAAGAGGAGGGGAGTGATAAACTACAAATTGATACTATGAGCTGTATGTTGAAGTTGAGTTTCATTCCTACTGCTAACTTCAACGTAACACTGGGTATATTATTGTGCTTCAATATTTGAAATGAGCATAACTTCGCAGGAATATTGCGAATGTAATATCGCACACCTTTGCATAAGCACTACTCAGATATAATATTAGTGGCCGGGATGTTTATAAAATGCACTTTTGTGAATCTAACAAGAATGTGCAAATATACGAATCAACACATTTGTGATCATCACAACAATCAATGTTCACCAAAGCGTTTTGTTGCATAGTCAAGGAAGTATGAAAATCGGTGAGTGTTTCATATATTAGCAATGTGTTAATAAATGCTAAAGTGTCGACGATAATGGTAAAACATAAAGCACTGAACAAAACTGATTATCTGCGTGAAAAAAAAGGTACTTAATCTTTTGTGAAAATTATGCCTATTTGTGAAGCAATACGTAAGCCATTGAAAATATATGCTTTAGAAAGAAAGTCGATGAACTAATTGTGGCATTTTACCAGGTTGTTGCCTTATCAGTGAGTGTAGATTATTTGAAAAACAAGCGAATGCATAGCTGGAGAGTGGAAATACTATGAGAAGTGTGAATCGCGCTATTAAGACTTTATCAGCATCGAAAGAATGGGGAAAGTCCATGATAAGCTATAGTTTTCCAGCATCAAATTTTTGAGATCTTTGCGCTAATCTAATTTTTTGAGTTCTTATATTGTGAGGTCTTCATTAATTTTGTTGGTACACTTGTGAAAATAATAAACGTTGTTCAATCTTCAACTTGAGCATAATTATTCCAACAAAAATAGCAGTACGCGCAATTTTCTTTTTCGAAAGAGGAAATCACTATCATAATATAAAATTTGTGATGCATCCAGCGGAGAAATTCACTTAAAGAACGAATCAGATGGAAGAAGATATGCCAAGAACCACTCCCTAACTAACGAAATGTTAAAATATACTCACGATGCAAAATTTTCGTACGGAAAACTCGTCCATTTTTTTTTTCGTTTGCTTTAAAAAAAAATTCAAGTAACTAGCAGTTGCAGAAAACATTTCTGATGAGGTCGAATTCGTTCACTGCTGGAATTTGTCATCTTGGCATGAAGATTGTCATGCATTATTTTATAGTGGTAGAACTTCAAGAAAACAACGTAATGCGCCTAAATTCGTTGAAGATTCGCTAATAACTTTTCTGCTGTGAAGGCTATAGCAGTTTTTATTGGCGTTGAACAATGCTGATGAGGTTTTCAATTTGTGTTGACAACATATTTCTGATGTCGACCTATTGGCAAACTTTTTATATGAAACAGCAATTTTGTGCTTAAAATGGTAATATTGGCGTTGTTGTTTTTCTTCCCATGGGAAAAAAATCTGCATATTCTTTCACCTGTATTATAAAGGGTTATTTAATGGCAAACAAAATGTAACAGAAAATGCAGTAAAAGTTTACGCGAATATGGTGCAAACCTCACGCTTTTCTATGTAATATCCTTCATACATTCATAGGAATCTTCGTACATTGGAGAAAGCTCGATTTGCCGGTTTTTGACGACTTTAAATGGGACCCAAGGCAATTGCGACTCGCATTTATGCAACGGCTGAATGCTTAATTCATATCACCGCATGCACCACTTTGCTGCAAAATTCCTTCATAACAGATTTCAACATGTTTTTAAATATGTTGATGTTGTTAATTGAGAACTGATTGTTTTATATTATTCGTAACTGCTAATTTGATGGATTCGTAATCTGGTCGTGGATAACACAGCAGAGACAAACAACATAATGCGTCCACAAAAAATCTACGGAAGTGAGTTAATGACCTAAGGCGATAGCGGAAAAGATAGTCGATGTCGGCTACGAAGAACATTCAGGGCAATGTTTCGGGCACTTGAAAGCAACGATTTTGTTGATGATGTATTCGCTTGCCACACCCTTCAGGGGATCCCTTATATGAATGGCGTGGGAGGGCGGTGCTGTTGAAGACAGCGTGACCAGCTGGAAACGTTGCTCGATGAACAAAAACGACATTGCAATGAGTCGTCAGTGGCGAAAGCTTATGTGCACTTTCATGGTTCCTTCGATTTGCCACCTTCACCTAAGCAACAGAAAGACGATTGCGTCATCAGCGTTATGATTTTGGCGTTTTTGCTATCTGGAACAAGTGGAAAACCACTTTCTTGCATTCTGCTCATCGAAAAGCAACTAGACGATTGCTTTTAGCGGGTAACAAGCACCCGCTGAATTATCGAGTTTGCTTATTGAGAAGTGAAATATATGAATCCCATTCCCCTGGTAAAATTCTATCGAATGAGAATCGATGTCTGTTATATTCATAAAAATAAAAAATTTAAAATCGCTGTTTCTTGGTGTCATCAAATTTCAGGTCGAATGAGTGCTCACGTAAAATGAAGGAAAGATTTTAAACCTAAGGATTTAAACCGTTCTATGAACGGACGACATAAGTGATGCTTTCCTCTCGCAACTTGGTTTTCATGAGTTTTTGCAAGTATGCAAATTTGCATTTGCAGAGAGTATAATGGTAGCGTCATGCCTATGTATGCATTTGTTCGTCTGTACGTCTGTTGCCTCTTTGTCTGTCTGTGAGCTTTTATGTCTGTCTGACGGACGACAACTTCCAAATGAAAGCCACTGAAGCTTTTAATCACCAAGTTTACCCTTCCACTTCTAAAACAGTAACTTCGAATTAATGATTAAAAAATGCATGCATTTTGCAGCCGTTGCAGCTGCATTCTCCACCGATCAAATCGCTAAAAATAAACGTCTGCGCAGGATTTGCGCAGAGGGTTGTTGGATCGGTTGGAATGTAAATACCGCATCACATGTGCTTTGTTTTTTGCATGTAACTTGTGAAGTTGGTCATTTTGATGAGGGAATTGCAGAAGCGCAGCTGGAACGTGCATATCCTGCCAGCTGCAGTTGCAGCCTCCCCACTTGTTTTGATTTCATTGCCTTTCAAACATTTGCACTCTTTGGGGACCCTCCCTATATTAAACACCTGCCAAAACGACGCACTTGAAAGCATGGAATTCGCCGAATGTGTTTGGTCTTTACGTCTAAATTTGATGCGTTCAGCAAACTATGCCGATATTTCGCAAAATTTCCATCGGTAATTATAAATTCAAATGTGTTCATTCAGTTATATGCACTGCAATGGAAAATTGAAAATTTTACATCATTTTTTTTGGCCCGAAGAAAATTGAAATATGAGGCGGAATATATTGAAATTGGTCGAACTATGAAGGTTGCCATAGAACTTGCCAACGTTATGATCGATTCATCGCTACGCAACGACTGACAACAACGTAAAATAAGCGAATTATTAATGCCTTAGAGTAATTCAACGACATTTTGCCAAAAAAAAGGTATACCCGCGGTGCAAAATGCTTGACTGCATGACTAATTTGTTTCCCATTTCCTGGTTTTTGACCGCAAAAAAACAGTACAAAGGTAACAATAGAATGCGCATTTTATGAATATGAAAATTCCACACCAAACACAATGCGAATATGAATTTCAATGTATGCGGATGCTATAAGCGCGATTATGCTGTTGTCTTCATGATACCACATGGAAGGTTGGCTGTCGCATTCGAACTATAATGATGCGATTTTACTTAGCAAGTTGGCAGTGAGTGAAAGAAACAAATCTTTGTGTTTTGCATTTGCAATTGGAATAAAATATTCTTTTGCAATTTAAACACCTCAACAGAATGTGCAAAACGCATTGCAAACAAATTGCCCTTTTGCACGATTGCAGACAGCAGAATTTTGAGCACCTGTGCCATCATCAACAGCACCACGTGGCTATGAACATCAAAAATAATGTTTGACGTCACGTGTTTATGACTAACTACCACCACAATTCAATTAACATATATTAATCTTTTATTTGCCACGTATTTCAAAAGTTTTCCTCGCTTCTGTGAAATGTTTACATTCGTCTTTGGTCCACCACTCTGATTTATATTCGATTTGACTTTTGAGTATAACAGACTAAAGAGGAAGTGATCAAAAACTAAATGCGGCTCCATCAAAAGAATAACAGAAGCAGGAGAAGGAATGGGTAGTTGCACGGCTCATAACTGTCACTGGGACTGTTCTCTTTTTTTTGCTTGCGGACTTTGAAATGGACTAGTTCTCAGAAAGTCATCGTTCGCTCTAGATAAGAAAATCCTTCTAATGCACAGACACCGTTCTGGCCGCTCTGAGTTTGCTACCTCCTCACCAGCTTACTCCCAAAAAAAGCATTTGTTTCACGCACTTGGAACAGATGAAAGCCACCACCTCGAAGATGCTCGTTAAGCGAGTGAGATGCTACCAAGAAATTCCATGTGCTATCCAACGCTACTTCATACCTATCCATTAGCAGAGATTATTTGCTGGTTCTGCAATAGACGTACTTGGCTTTCGGGTACCTTAGTCAGAACAGTTCTTAAAAGTGGTCGTGGTAAGAAATCGGTCCTTGTTGTCTCTACTGGGACTGAGCCACTACGTCAGTTTACGAAATTCCTTTCCTCTCTCCTTCCTCATTCTGCAGCTGGACGTTCATTTGAGGACAACAGGTGCTCATTCTGCCGTACTATATCGCCACAATAGTCCTCTACTCTCTGTGAAGCTTGCGCGACAGCAAACCGCGGCAACAAAATATTTCAATTTCTGATAGATGTCATTACAGAAACACCGAAGTTAATGAAAAAGTTGTGTCCCACACGACCGTTCCTTAATGTATGTTTACCCGTGTTACGCCATTGTGGTGGGATGGAAGTTCGATTTCTTCATTGCATTGGGCCAAAGACTTTCATGTTTAGTCGACTTTTTCATCACTTTGGGCTGGAAAGCGATTTCTCACACGCTTTCCGGCTTTCTCGAAGAGCCTAAGCTCGTCTCCTCACCGTCACAAAGAAAGAAAAAAGTGCACCTTCCTTGATGCTATAGTTCATTTACACTAACTCACTTCAATCTACCAGCCAACGACATTTTCGAAACAGCGTTCAGCGCGGCTAAAGCACACTCTCACTTACGTCAGAAGATAACTCACTGCGTGTGTCAGTGAATGACTTGCTAAATTCTGGAACAGACAAAATTCTCAAGCTATTCTCGTCTAATCTACGGTGAAAGAAAAATAACCTTTCCATGGTGGATTTACAGCTAACGTCACTCTCTGCCCATTTTGCTAGTCAAAAATAAATCTATAGAGGGAGCGAAGCGACCTGCGTCTTTTGATGGGATACAATCCCTCTTCCGCTTCAGCTTAAGCCTTCGTACTTCAATCTAAGCAGTCGTGGGATGCCAGACTCGAAAGTGAAAGAGAAACTGTATGCCGCGTACCGGCAGGGGCATGTTCAACGCATGGCTTGGTGCTACCTGCCAACGAAAAACAGATATATCGGCGAACTGAGATGAAGCGTGCGCTTTTCTGATTCCACCGCCCTACGCCATCCGCAAGGTGAATCACGACACTATCGCTAGACCACGGCATTATTGCCTCCTTTCTCGACCACGTGTGCGGCCCTCATCACCTTGCGCCGTCATCTCACGACCATTTATTCTGACGCACTTGCCGCCTCCAGTGACAGGTAATCAGACCTACAGCACTAACACGACACTGAGTCAACCCGTCACCCTTTCATACCCACCGGTCTCCACAAAAGTGGTTTGCACAACCTTTTTTGCACCAGCGGCTGCCGATAGGTGCAAAATAGTACGAAGCAACAAAAAAAAGGACTGCGAAAAGTGGTTAATCGCCTTCCGATGCACTTTATTTTGTTTCCTAGGGCGTCTTCGAGGTACTGCAAGAATAAGTGCGTTGTTAGTGTTCTTCACATTAACAGCATGACAAACATTTTACCTTGAAAGGTGGGTTATCCGGTGAAATATGCTGCTGTATATGGCAGATTTGTGAAATTGTTCGAAATAAGTAGGGATGATTCGTCATTAGTTGGGCGCATGTGGGTAGATGGCCTTTCAGCCGATTAGGGTATGAGTTACAACAAGGCCTCACAATAACTGTTTTATAAGCGACGATAAACCTCAATTTTTTGTTGCTCAACGATTTAGAGTCAAGTAAATGGAAATGAAATATGCAAAAGTTGAAGAGACCAATAAGCATATTTCGCAATTTATGTTTGGTTAACAGTGAGAAAGAAAAACGAGAGAAGTCTAATGCTGAAATTTTCTTCATTCATTAGTTTAGAGAGGAAAAGACTGAGTGGGTCTAGAGGTGACTAAGATATGAGTCACTGCACGTTTGAAACGTTTAAGCAAACGAGCACAGCAATAGCGTGTTATGTCATGAATCGTCACCACATAGTTCTCTATGTTTCGAAAAGTAACACAATATTTTATCGTTGTCGATGAAATGACATTCGCAAAATGCAGAACCAAAGATATCAGGAACATAATAGGTGCAGAGATACTGCCACTAACAACGCTATTGGTTACTATCATAATTCAGTGTATTTCAATACGCGAAGCCCGAGGGTACGGCTTTTACCCTATAGTTGAGGGAATTAATCGAGTCTACCAAAATGCGTAAGAACTAAATTTCTTGAAAGTTTACCAACATGATAGAGGAAAAAATGAGCACTATAAAAAACGCGAACTAGTTGGGTGTTGCTTTCTATGTAGAAGTTGCTTAAAAATCGTCGAAGAAGCTATACTCCCACGTAGATTTCTCGCAAGATCATCAATAACAACACTAGAGGGTCTAGACGACTCATTATCGTGCAGCCGCGTTTAATTCGAGTTATGATGTATTAACAGCGATCAGACGAAGGCGTATACAATGAGCGAGTTTTCTCGACAACACGATGGTGGATGTAACAGGTGTCGTTCAGCCACTATAAGGAAGTAATTCCACTCTACTGAGAGCGCCGTCCACAAACGCCGCCAGAAACAACAGCCTCCTAGAGCAGTCAAATGCATCAACGTTAATATTTCGCTATTTTCACTCTTGGCGCTGACATCCGGCTTGCAAGTAGTTTTCATTTCGTTTTCCGCATGGACTTTTTGGCTATTCTGCCGTCTGACACAATTTCGGCTCCGTTAAGTTAGCGAAAGGGATCTTCCTAGGTAAATATTAGTACGAAAGAATTTGAAATTTCAGTAGAAGAGTGCAAATCACGCTAAATGTTTGATTGAATTGTGTACATTCTTTCAAAGCTTCCTTCCGCGCCGCAGGAAAAAAAATTGAAAACAAAGAAATGGCACTTTGATACAAACAGACCTTCATCTGAAACGAGAATCTTTGATGCTGTTTGCGCTGAATCGACTTCTCTTCCATAAAAACAGAAATAGTTTTAAAGTTTTAGCGAGAGGTTTCACTCCGAAAGAAAACTACCTTGGAAAATCAAAATGTTGGATGTTTGCAATATTCTACCGGGAAACTAAATGATATGCTGTTGCCTAAAAGATTTGAAATTTCTTCAGTTCTCGCAATATTACTCTAAAACGCTCCCATTTTAGCAGCATTGCCCACTTGGAAAAATCTTTTGATAGCAAGCTTACTTCCAGCTTTAGTACTGATCGCTGAAAATGAATAACGCGAAGCTGCAAGAATTTAAAAAAACCCCCCCCCCTTTTTGAAAATTCTGTTTAACAGCTTCAAAGTAGCATTGCTATAGAGTTAGAACTGCACATATAACCGCTGTGAAGATGGCTCCTTTCTCTACAAAAATGAGATATGTTCCAAAATTTGGAAAAAGCAATAAGTCGTGGAAGTCGTGTATGGATGAGGTGGTAATATTCACTTAAAGCGTTATTTTCATGATTTTAGTAAGGACTAGCAGAAGCTGCTGGACACGATTCATTCCGCAATTATATGGGACCGTCTATTCGTCCAAAAATTTTTGTCCGTGTATTTGGCTTATTCTTGCTTCTTGACTTCACTTCCACATCACATTCCACTCTCTTCAAACTACTCATTATTGTGGCTTATAATTTCGAATGAATTGAACCGAATTTTGCCCAGCTTCGATATAAGCAGAGAATTCATCGTCACGGCAGAGAGGCAGTCAGTGCAGTTATGCATAATTGAATATTCATCTTATGAGTAGTGATATCGTCGTAAAAGTCGAAAACGTTATTCCTTTTTCTTTTCTTTTAATACGATCAACTTTCACTGGATAAAGAGATGCAAAGCTTCATGGGACAATACAGTGAACACAATAGCCGCCTAACAGAAACCGAAATATCTCTGAAAAAGTAAAGATGCACAGGAGACAAAAAGTGGAAAAGATAGAAGAATAGAAAGAACTGACTAAGTGAATCAAATATCGAATTTCTGTGAACCCAACTATCCTAGTATGTATGGCTGATATGAGTGACTTTTGATAGCAAATGAAAAAATAACTAGAAAAAAATAACGAATTGATGCCCGTATAATTTCATGCACAAAACGATTTGCATTCCTTGCGCAACAAAATATAAAGATCATTCTTTATGCTGAATTACAATTTTGCAATAAGCACGTAACCATAACACTATTAGGAAAGCAGATGTCTTGGTCATCGCATCGGCTAACCTAAGCGGAATAGCAAACGCCTTCGAAGCATCACTGAAGATCTCACTATCAGTGCAATCAAATGAAGAAAATTGCCAAAAGATTTTTTTCCTATGAGCATAATATGAGTACTCTTCAACACGAAATTTAAGTGAATGATGGAGGGTGAAATGCAAAGAAAAATATATATTTGATATGGAAAAACGATACAAACAGAGCTGCAATAGGAAATTAATTGTGATGGCACTTTTATTATTTCGAACTGCTCATCATTGTGAATACCTCAGCGGACAAGGTAAAAAGTGTAACAACCGCCGCTTTCATGAACTTTCATCATTGAATGATATGAGGGAAACAGCCAGCTTATAGGGAACGCTGAGTGAAACACTTAGCTCTCTCGTCTTCAATCCTAGAGTTGCCTCCTCGAGACAGCGCTTATTTTAGGAAGCCTTTCCCTATTAACAATAAAAAACTGCTCATTTAATCGATGTACTTCGTCACGAGCAACGATACATGCATCAAGCGAGACTTAACGCGATCTTAAACAATATAAAGCAGTCCAGGTAATCGTTTTATTGAAGTACTACGTACTCTAATGCAACGTGAGTGCATAATTTTCTACATGCAACGACGCCTTTGCACTGCGGTCAATGTAAGATTTGAGTGAATACCATAACAAATGCAGAATATACGCCACAGAAAGATTAACTGATTGACGCGATAGTGCAGCGCTCTTTCCCTCTTGTGGTGAAAAATATCGTTTCTCGGAATTTTTTAACAGGTGTTTAACGAGTGCCTGCACCACACAAGAAATGCTCCAACTTTTATTATCCCTCTCTTGCTTATTACTTTATTGGCTGACTGGAAAGTATGCATCATTCTGCTAATTGCTAACATGTAAAAGAACAAAACAATTGATAGGCGTATTAGCCCACCCAAAAAAAAGAGTCATCAGTTCAAGCACAGCCTAAACGCCTACTTCCTTGGGTCCCCCATTGCTGATTGCGTAGATAACGATGGACGCGTTTAAGATAGCGATTACAGTGGACATATCAAGCTTTTTAATGAACGGTTTTATTCGCTCAAAGATCTGATGCAATAAACTTTAAACGTTGCAATCAAAGAAGCTAGTTGACTGCACGCTTCCATCGGGAAAATGTTAGAAAATTGAGAAGAATGATTTAATATTTAACAAATGATATGGATGCAAAAATCATTCATTTAAGCATTTTTTCGACTGATGTTTCTTGAGGAATCACTTACGCGCTGTCGTCGACAACGACTGCTTTGTCGGTGGATGCACCGATCGGCTTTTGTGGATATGAGCGCGAAAACGGTGTGCTTAACGCTGTATCCACCTCGAACAATCCAGATAGCACTCTCGTTAGCGATGAAATATCTGCAAGTGGTTGGAGTTGTACAGAGAAAAATAGCAAATTCACTCTATCGTTGTGTTTGAAATGTCGACCAATTCAAAAGACGAATCTTACTAGTGCTGTATTCAAATACATGATGGCATCATTATGGGCAAAAAAATAGTTACATAGAAGTTAAATCTATATTGCTCAACCTACTTACCTAAAATTCAAATATGTCGTAAGACATGGGCAATTACTTAAACAGTTTATGCATCCAAGAAAGAATAATGCGAGAAACAAAAACAGCACAGTAAAGACCTCCGCACTCTTGGTCATTCAGGAGCCAGCAAAAAAGGTTCACCTGTATTTGTATTTCTGAGAGTGTCCCATCAACAGAGTGGTTCTATATTTCACAACCAACGGGTCGGAACATATAGATGGCTTATGTTAAGAGTAAAAAGGCGACGTTATCTTGCCCATATTTACGCTAGGTTTAAAAAGAAGTAAATTTACCTCATTGCTAAACTTTGACGTGGAATGATTAAAAGCTAAACTAAGGAATAGAAGGCAAATAAGTTACTGGCTATTCACGGTATGAAACGTGAAAATCTGTCTTGAATATCATAAGCAATGATCCCATCCGCGAGACTTTGAACCAAAATTCGTAGCTTCGAGAAGGTATTAATACTCTGATTTGTATGCACCTTAGAAAAGTAACCGCTCCTATTGCGACGCCGAAGCTGATAGCTGCATCGGAAACGCGAATTCACCTACTCCCGCTTAAAAAGGAGAAAAATTACTTTCGTAAAATGCAGAAACGCCTGTCACATTTTCGAGACTTAATCAAAGTCAGTTCAGGTTGTGGAACCTTGATGGCTCTACGATCTCCCGTTTTAGTGCAAAGTATTTTAAACAACAAAAAGCTCATCACCTATGTTCGTGTATAATCAGGAATTACTCAAAACGCTTTCAATGCTTAGAGCTATACTAAGCAAATTTAAAAGGCTTTCAAGCGAAATTCCTACGCTGTGGATCCTGCCCATGGATGAAGTGCGGTATGTCAAGGTGCGGTTCACTCTGGGAAACGCGAGTTAGAGGCGCAGCACGAAGGACGCTCGGATGAGCGAACGGCGGTGGAGGTGGCGGTGGCGGCGGAGGTAAATGTGATTCGATGTCGTGCTCAACATCTGCTGATGAACATGCGCCACCAATACCGCGCATCATTGTCATCCACGATCACGCCAACTGACGTTCGTTGAGGAATTCTACCGTCGATAACCTCTTCAAAAAAAAAGAAAAAACAACTGAACTTTCAGATATTTACATGCCGGAAGCAATGTGTGCGACGGAGTTTCGATAGGCGAAGCGGAAGAACGCCTAGACGCTTGAAGAAAACCTCTGAATGAGATTTCCTTTTTTTGCTTGCGCATACTGTATTAAGAAACTGTAGTAACTGTTTTTTAAATGAAATAAAGTATCTGTAGTTAAAAAGGTTATTACATGGCAAAATTTACAGGTATAAGATTGACGATATCGAGCGCTCTTTAACTCATATCAAAAATGGCAATGGTTTTTTCGTTTTAACGCATATGGCACCACAGCAAAAAAAAAAAAAAAAAAAAAAAACGAGACGAGACGAGACGAGACGAGACGAAACGAACCACCCAAGATTAATAGCCATAAAATGAACAAAATATCAATAAAATTTCAAAAATAGTGAAGTGAAAAAAGTAACTGTCTTACGTGATTACTGTGGAAAAAAAATGTGAAAATGTGGAACATTGCTTGAAGATGACCATTGGCGACGCAGAAAATTGACATGTAACCCATAATTAAGACACTGGTTGAAATTTATTATTTAGTTTTAAAGTTATCCTATAAATTGAACAGCCCATAAATCCTTAACTATCTTTCTATTATTAAACGGTTGTTAAATCAGCAGCTAGGCAAACTCTCCAACAAGCTTGTTTTATATGGAACGAACTTTCAAATAAAAAAAACGCATAACAGAAACAAGATAGCAATGTCAATGACCAAAAGAGAAACACAATGCACAGTTAAGAATTGGTGCTGAACTTTTATTCCCATTCATTTAATCAACTTTTATTCCCATTCATTAGCTTAATTTCACAACCCCACCCACGAGGGCAAGCTAGACTACCTTGACCCACAAGAAAAGCAAGGGAAAGAATTGCACAGTAACACATGGGACACGTCAGATGTGGCACTTTTATGGAAACAATTAGTGAAGATGTGTAGTGAAATAAGTAGACGAAACTATATGCTTGGACAGGTAGTCTCAAGGTGTAAAGCGGGATTTTTCATTATTCATTGGTCGCGTAGCACTTCATGACTATGGGTTTTCGTATTTGAAGAACTTTTGAAAATCACATAACCATAAGAAATTATGTTCAGGGCTTAGGGTTAACGACGAATAAGGATGAACACAAAGATTACAGGTTATCGAATCATTATCGTACTTTTTTTTAGTACTGCACTTCGCTATCTTTCTTGTTGTTTCTGTTCATAAAATTTTATATTTTCCACGTTGAAATGAAAAGAAATGAAAAGTTAGATGTTGATACTTGCTGCAAGGGCATTGAGAGCGACGAACGACGAATCGCGATGGCAGAATCGACGAGAATTGCTGTTGTCATCAGCTCTGTCGGCTAGCAACTACGGACGTATCTGAGCATCGTGTTGGAGAGAGAAAGCCGTTGCCCAGCTGGTGCCAGCAGAAATGCGCGAGAACTGCATTTCTCAGCTGCGAATCGATAGTGAGAGTGATGGGAGTGGCGATATTAGTCAACGAGCGCACGTTATTCCATGCAGCCAGCAGTCAAACCTGCCGTTGTTTTCAAGTTTAACGTGAGGTGACAGGTATCGATTGGATCTCAGTTATATCGCTTACGATTAGAATACACTGAACGCTTACCTACATTTGGGGAAATACTAGGCACAATAGATGACCTTTATGCAGCTATTAAACAACGGTCGCATCGAGAAAATGTTTTCATCGAACATCTGCCTAGTTTTCTCGTTCATCCCAACTTCCTCGTTGTTCTCTCGTCACCTACCGCCTCTAGCTGACACCTTCATTGGCTTTCTGTCTCCTCCATTAGGACGAAGATACTTAACCCATGTTGCATTCATATCATTCATTTTTGTCCTGCCAAATAAGGCCAAATAATAATCAGAATTCATTCGTAAGCCTATTAATTAATTTATTTATTTACCAGTTTATATTTTATTTGTTTATTTATTTGTTTACTTATTTATTTATTTATTTGGGTTATATGCTTACTTATTTATCCATTTCATTAGAACAGAACGATGAGCAGCGGTTCGTCTTTATGTCACATTACAAATTTCATCTCTAATGTGAGCCATGCAAGCTAAGCAGCTGCATCGCACGCTACCCAATCGACGCATCTCTGTATTAGTTTTATAGATTTTACATATATAGTTACTTCTTCTAGTATGACCATAGCTAACTGCATTAGGTAAATTTTTGACGAATGAGGTCTAATTCTCATCATTAAGATTCTTTATAAGCCTTTGAAAGTTGATATCTGCAAAACGATTAATTTCATTGCAATAGTATCTTGTCTCAAGATTCTCCTATTTTCTAATGCCATTGTTGCATGTTCGTCGAAGCATTCATCATATTTTTATGTGTATTCATTTTCACCGTGATAAATAATCTAATTTTTGTTAGCAACAAGCTTGGATTTCAAAAAGAAGGGACCAGTTAGCGTGCAACGGCTAAAGGATATCTGAACACTGTTTTAATATCATGCTAAAGTGCTGTCGATAGTTAGCTGCTGGTCAAGGAAGAGACCTAAATATTTTGCACCATCTTCCACTTTTATATGTTTATTACCTGATGTCTGGATCAGTATTAGCTGTTCGATGGGAGAGAGAGGGTGCAGTACCTACTGACCACTGCTTCTGAAGAGTTAATGTGCATATACGTGGGTTCTTTAACTTACATATACTTGCATATATTTTCAAGTTTTCCCCGATTTTAGTATTATCTAAGTCATCACAATCATTTTAGGCATGCAGCTTGATTCCCTCACGCGCTCAATTGGGATGCTCTTAGCTGCAGGCAATTTCAATCAACACTCGCAGTTGGCCTAAGAAGAAAAAAAATCAGCCTAACTTGGTTGAAGGCTGACTCAAAATCATTAAAAAATATCTTACATTTTTTTACACTTTCGAAATTCGAAAGTTTGTTACAAGGCTCGCATGCCGTTTTGCACCGTTCAGCTGCAAGAAACGGCTGTCATACGAAGTTGGTGGCCTCAGGTACACAACAGCGACTACAAGTATGCGTTTGATAGCGAAAAGCGGTTATTAGCATCCGCTTTGTCGCATTCCTCTACTGTGGTCTCAGCTGATAGCATGACTGCCTTAAAGCCCACCAACGATTGCCGCTCAGGTGAAGAAAGGTAATGACAGTCCGCAATTCTAGAAAGTAAATTTAGCAGAAATTTTTCATGAAAACTTCGGCTTTTTAAGCCGCAAATTCGGAGTCTTTTCGTCTAGCATATGTTATCGTGCAGGTGATGCGAGTGCATGCTTTGAAGGGCATTCGCAATGGCTCAGAAAATTTTCGAACCACCTCATCCGACGGCATCGCGAAGCAGATTTTGTAAACCACAACAGTCGAGATTTTGGATGACTACTTGAAGAAATAAATTTGAAAACACCGACCCGCTTCACTCGCCATATCTCATGGATAAATTATGTCAGTCGAAATCCTGAAAGACATCCGTCATGTGCCAAAATAATTCCGTTTCCTTCCGCTTGCTTCATCTTCAAAAATTTAGGCTCATTCTACCCGTCTTCTTTTCGAAGATTTTTCATGAACCTTTTTGCTTGTCCTGTTTGACTTTTATTTTTCACTCCAAATCTCGTGTTGAAAGTTATTTATTCGGTGCTTAAAAAAATGCTTACCTCTTCTTCGCTTCGCATTCGAAAATCTGTTGTGACAAAGAGAAATGTCTTCTCGAAAAAAAAAAGAAGTTAGGGAGGACGCTTATATATTCACAGATGAATCCGAACAGATTCAAAAAATTCTTTTCGTTTTCTTATGGACATTTGTGTTCACTGAATGCAATTTTCATTGAATTGTGCAAAAACACTTTTACTTTCTATCAGTACTATTTGCATTTTTTAATTTTCCAAGTTTTGGGAAGGGAAATTGACGCTGACGAATTACCTTCATCGAAAAAGTTGCATTCGATAAGTGCGGACAGTCGACTGACAGACCGTTTCACTTAAGCCGAAACTTTTCAATTTTTTTATTCGGCGAGTTATCTGGATCGTTTCAATAAATGCTCAAAGAGGAGCATTAACACACTCATGGGAGGTGAATATAAAGATGTGTTGGTTTCGCTTTTTTTTCTCTGTCTCTTCTAATTGGTGATTGTTCTAGTGCCCCAAGCAGCAATCGTGAAAACGTTTCCCATGATAGGTAAAGAACTAGCAATGACATACGACAATGGCTTAAAAGTATTTGAGCACATTCAAGTGTATCATTCAATCCTTTGCCGCCAGACTCTCTTAGGTATGTCTATGAATATGTCTTTCGAAAGGTAACTATTTGAAGGACTGTATTACTGTTTAGCAGGCACAGCTACGTTATTCTCATTTCTTCCTCTTCTATTGATCATTGCTCATTTTCACTAAAGTATCAACGCCATACCTGTATGTCAAATAAAGACCAAATTGATTTGTATGTACTCTTTCTGAGACTGTCCAGAATGCGTAGGAAAAGGGTTTAGTGAATATGAACATATAACGCAACCGGGACCGTTATCCAGAACAGTGTCGCAAAAGCACTTCTGGAATGAAATTGCCGAAGCTGTCTCATACATGAAGAAAATTAAACGCTTTTTCTGCATATTGAAGGCGTTATTGACTGAGGCTTCAGCCAAACGTGACAATGACTCCATAGCCGGCAAATGCAAAGAGTTGCCTCAGATATCCTAAGAGAGTTGTCTAATAGCCGTACTTGCTGTAGTTGGCTAAATCTATGCAAATTTTCATGTATGCATGAGTATATTGTTTACTGTCGAAGAAAAGTTCCGTTTTTATCCGAGTTTTTGTTTATTTTCGATGAGTGAGCCTATAGGCTATGGCAGATATCATCGCAAAAAGATCGACCACAGAGGTACTAAAATGGATAAATAAATAAATAAATTTATTTATTCATTTATTTATATTCATATTTGTATTTGTATTTATATTTGTATTTGTATTCGTCGTCGCTTGGTATCATCGTGGAGCTCGACTATCGAAATTTTCAGTGATGATTGTTTTCCTTACAGTTTTTCTCTCTATGAATGCACTTCAGATCGCATCCTTATACTCCGCCGCGTAAAGCTGCAATGGCAAACTTGTCGACCGCTCGTTCGACGAGCGGTCGACAAGACGATTCCTCTAAATGCATGTGACGGGTGTATTTTGCGATATCTATAAAATTCGACTGTTCTGACTAGTTCTGTCGGCTGAAAAGTTTTTTTTTTTCCAGAAGACTGGTAAACAAGAAAAAAAGAACCCATGAACGCAGTGAATTCGCTGTTTTTACATAGGGAGTATTCGCAATGAGGCGTGCCTGTTTAGGTCGCCTAACCGACAGCTCTATAATATGAGGCGATGAGCTTTGTCATGTCGGAAGAAAACGCCCGTCACGTTCACCTTATTCCTATGGGAACTGTCACGGTGCATTAACAGTGTTTTCCCAACAGGCTTTATAATTGTATTTAGCTGTAAACAAAGAGAAAGATGTCTGCACGAAAAAAAAAACAACGAAACGATCGTTCTTTGGAATAAAAGGTCGTACCATGTTGTGTCAACACTTGCTCAGCACTTTCGATTTTCAGCACTGAATAACGCAAACTACGCTTTCGTTCACTCGTACACTTTTAACGTTCAATAAAATATATAGAACTCGATTCGAGGGATGAAGAAAGCTCTCGATAAGGCATAACATGCCCAATGTGTGGTTGTTGTTCAAAGACCTTCCCCCCTCCTTGTCCTAGTGCATCTGGTAAACCTTCCCCTTTCACCTTATTGTATTTATATGTATGATCGCTTCTTGTCATAGGATAAAGAACTCAAACATAGACAATACTAGCTATTTTAGGCATGGCATCTGCCGTGAGTAGTACCTGAAGAACGTGACGCTGGTAAGGGACAGCATAATTACGGGGAATTTATTCAAAAGGTAGGCGTCATGCTCGCCGCAGAAGCTGTTTTGTACAAATACGCACTTGTGTAGAGGAAGTTTCAAACATGGTTGAAGGAAATACTATGCCTTCATATTAGCAACACTTGTTCCTTGATAACGTTTGATTGGAAAAACTTTATGAAGACTTTTCCAATATTCAGATTGAACTATTATTGATTAATGTAAGAGTAGGTTTTAGAGAGTTATCAACGGTTATGTGAACTCTCAAACGGAACTAAGTAAAGAGGCTAATTCACGAGAATAAAGGTACAAGAAGATGTCTGTGAAGAAGTAGTCCTTCAAAAGTTGCAAGTTGAATAAACTTGCATTTCACCTCATTTGTTATTTAAACGGTCAGCAAATTTGCTCATTCATATCCTCATGTCATATTTCGAATGAAGGAAAAATTTTTTTTTTGTTATAATAGAACCATCAAGTCGGGCGATATTTCTTGGCTATATCAACTCGTATTCGCTCCTGGAACTCGAAAATTCAAGTTGGAACAATACAAACTTTGGTCTTTGCACTTCCAACGACGTACAACCACTTTGAATCTTGCAGCTCTTAAAGCGAAAAGTGAGAAATGAGCTTTTTGTGAGGGTAATAAATCAACTCGAATGACGGGTGTTTTCCTTGGAGTTGATATAATCAGTTCTCGCATTGTTTCACTAATACTGTCGATGCTGTAAAAGTAGCTGTATGTGTCCCACTTGGACCAAGAAATTGACTTGCACCTCGATAAAACCACCTTAGGCTATCTTTTGCTTGCAATTTAAAGTACACTTTGCACAGTTAGAGCTGGCTTAAGGGAAAACGGACAGCTCGGTTGTTGAAGTCGTCATTCGACGCACACTCATGTTTTCTGGACGATGGAAGGTTTTGCTCTTACTGAGGACAACGACAGTTTTGCTATTCTTATCACGTTCACTCATTTCGCAGTTTACAGAAGTCACACCACGGAAGTCTGTTAACTTGAAAGGAGGAACCACGCTCATGAGGAACTCATCAACCTAACTTGCCTATAATCCGACGAATCCTTTCTTGCTTTTATTGAGTGTTCATGTTTATTGCGACCTGTTTTATCGAGTCTTACTTAGCACAGCGCAAGTTCTAGACTTCTTTATGGCCCCTATGATTATGCTTATATGTGCTCAAGATGTTTTGCCAAATAGTATTACTTAGGAGTGTTTCTGTTAATTCTTTTTTTTTTTCAACCTGAACGTATTCAGTCGCTTACGGCGTAAATCGGTGAACAATGCTGCATATTGACAACCACTTTATCCGTTTATTGTAATTTGCATAAGCGGTGTAAACCTTTATCCTCTCTCGCTCTCCCCAACTGCTGTGGTAGGCTGCACTTACTAGTTGCGTTTGCCTAGCGTTATCTCAGCATTTGTTCCAAAGCATAGGCATATACCGTTTGTTTTTATTGCCTTCACATTCCTCAGATGTTAGCAGTATGAGCTCACTATTACAATGTTCAACTTACTTAAGAGCACTGTGAATCGTTCACGTAAACTGGCTTAGTAAATACAGGGCAAAGAAGTTTTCAGAAAGAATGCGCATAAGGGGAAAGCCAGAGTGCAGTGATAGAGAAGGTGCACAAAAGAGTGTTGTGCAGTTAGACATACTGACTGGGAAGTAAGGGGAAGCTTAAATCTAGGAAGTTAGTAGTGCAGCATCCAGTGTCCTCACATTTTTCGGTGTTTCTAAAATGCAGACCGAAAGCCTGCAAGGATATTAGCACTTTTATATCCTCTCGAAAATTAGTTTGTCGGAAGCATCAAGCCATACTTTTTGCAGTACGCCGTGTTTTCTAATATGCTTAAGACTTTATGACATGGTATGCTTATAGAGTGCGGCAGACGGCTTAATGCTGAAGGAGATTTGTGCATGTGTTGAACGGCTTCATCTTACGCCTAACACAGCTGAAGTGATCGTCAAAAGGTTTCTGCCCGCAAGAGGAACGAAATCTTCGCCGAGATATTTATGGGATGAAGAGGATCTGAAGAAAAAAGCCAACGGCGTTTACACACACAAACCGTTGGTCGTTCGCCGGCTAGGAGGACGGCATCCTGAAACAGGTTATTTGTCCAACACTCATTTTCTAATAAACACAACTGTTTGATAGTTCTAAATTTTTGTCGCTTTTATGAGCACATCGGTGTAATAAAAAGGTAAGAAAGAGTATGATGTGTTGCATCGCTGCGAATTGGCGCGATTATAAAGAAACTTTGGGAGTTGTAAAAGAAAGACGATCACATTATACTGAAACTGATTACCCCATACCTAATCTCTCCTTCTTCCTCCCCGAAAGATCAAGGAAGAAGTAATCGGCATTAACCAGTTGACCAGTTGTGCTTTTACGATTTTGCGAATCTCAAGTACCGACTCTGGCTCACCTGCCGCTCTTAATTACAAGTTATTAAGTAATAAGGATTAGTTGAAGACCGTCAGGTGCTTGTCAGTAAGAAGACAATAAAAAAGACTGGCATTCTGTTGTCTTTCAGATGTTGCGATGACGTCATGATTAGATCAGCAAGAAATGTGGGGTTTCTTCGCGAAAATCAGAATACCATCATGATGTGCTAGCCATTTGCAGATAGCCAGCCTAGGCCACATGTTTCGGTAGCTCGTATATTTTAGAAAAAGGGCAGGTCTCCTCAGAAATTTTTTGAAGGATCGATCATTCAATTTTTTTGCAATCGGCGTTTATTTCTTCGCAAAAATGTCAAAGTTTTGTCTTTATTGAACCTTTGATACTATTTACAGAAATTGCAAGCTTTTCCAACAACATGTCCCCACTGACCATTTGGCACAGCGAAGTGCCTTCTTGTAGAAACGAAGCGAGATTTTGTTGCTATATTTCTCTGGATGGCTTTGAAGTAGTTCATAAAGGCAATGAAATGCATGATGGTGATGCAAGAAGATCTTTGAACACGTGTCCTTCTTTACAAACAATGCACTGCGTCGAAGGCCAGCGTGAAATTTAGTTGCCTTGCATTGGAGCTAGTGTTGGCGCTTTTGGAGTCTCGGAAACTGGAGCTGTGGAATACCTACATTAGTTGTAATGTAGGCCAGTAAAGTTCAAATTTGCAAACTTCGGCAGTACTCAAACGAAACTTTTTCGGAGGCTAGGATCAGTGCTAGCTGACTTTTGCTCGGAATATTTTCGTCGTCTTCTCTGTCTTAGTCACTCATCACTTATTCACTTACTGACTCGCACCAAGCTTTATGCTGAATTATTATGTTTATTTGAATGTTGATGACCGCATAATATGTGCGCAACAGAGTTTGGGGTTGTTGACTCAACCGCCTATCTTTAATATTCTCAACAACATAAGTTTTTCTTCGCCCAGATTTCCTTTAGACGAACCTCGGCATAGAAGGAAAGAGTGATTGCGGGGAACTTTTTCATTAAAAGAAAAAAAAAGCGTAGGCAAGTTCAAAAAATCTGAGCGATAAAATTTCCACAATCTGAGCTTGAAATTTTCCAAGTGCTGAAGTTTTATTTCCTTCACATCCTTTACCATACCCTGTACAGATGATGAAAATCAATGTATCTGAGAGTGTAACTGGCGCATCAGAAAAGTTGGGGAGGGCAAAACTTCTGTCTTAGAGGGAACACACTTCTTCACATCACTGCTGTTGTGAAAAATAAATTCATTCTGTTCGTCATGATGTGTTACGGCCTGACGTACTGTGTAGCTTAAGCTTTTGAATTGAGTTTTTTGTATTTTTGACCTGCTCCAGGACCATTCGATCCGCCTGATGATGGACGTCCGCTTTGCATGCAATAATTTAAGGGCTTGACTATTTGAAAATTTTCTCGCCGCACCTGTGCCATCGTGAGCCGAAATCCGGATCTTAGCTCGGTTTTACTTTCAGGAAGAAAAGTTAATCAACATATCGGAGGTGGAGTGAAGTTCGATTATTTCATTATCGACTACCATCGTCGAGGACCGACAGAGCCAGGAAAAACCTATGATGAACGGGTAAACAAGGAGTTGTCTTGTATAAATGATCTGTATGAGTGCTTAAAAATGAGTAGGGTAGGTTCTAATTGCGAACGCGAGAAGTAATTCATTAGGAACACCAAAGTCGTGAGTTGGGGCTTTCGATGATCCTTAGTTCTGCTTCGCCTCACCTCTTTTCTTCTCAGGTTGGAAGCTTCATGCCCCTCCTCCCCAACCCCGCCCCTCCCCAGCTCGTTCCTTGCATCTTTGAAGCGCATTCTGCTCTTTGCAGTTTTGTTAGCGAGTTTCTGCAAAGTGAGATGGGGAAAGGACGAGTAAAAAACTGTTTGCAGACAAAATAACTTCAAAGCAAATGTTGTTTCCGATGTTGTGAGTGCGGCTTCCTTCTTCCTCATTCTTGATTAGAATACGCGAACTCGGTTGAAGCGCTTTTCTGATCCTTGAGGTTGAAACTTTTTACTTGGCATAAGGAGGCGTACTGGGTTACAGAATTGAATCTTTGACTACCTAGAAGAGCATGAGACTCGCATTTCTTGCATTCACTCTGCTTGTGGAGTATGAGAGGTGAACTTACCTGCTGTATAATGTTCCTAAATGTGTGCTAGTAGAGTTTCATACCTATGTATTGTCAGTAAAATCATGGAGAAAGTGAATATTAAAGCAGTACTGAAGGAGTAGAGGGGGGGGGGGCGAAGAGGAAAGTAGGGAGGAAAAAAGGAGGGGAAGAAGACAGGATCGTTTTCAAGTTGAAGGAAAGCGTCTGACCAGGCTTGTGTCTTCCGCTCTAGAAAGCGTTCCAGTTGAGTTTTTGCAGTGTTTGATTCGCACCTAGCACTTCGTTGTTGTGTTCATCCAGTCAAGCGCAAATAGTGTTGTTGAAGTTTTAATAGCAGTCGAGTTAGTTATTGCTCTGTGCCTAACCTCGCATCTCACTTTTTTCATTTGAAACGCCGTAACTTGCTTTGTCTTTCATCACTGCGCTTAACTGGATGGTTTATCCATCATCCATATATATATATATATATATATATATATATATATATATATATATATATATATATATATATATATATATATATATATATATATATATATATATATATATATATGCAATCTTTCAATTCGTCAGTTCATATTTTTTCGTACCTGTGTGAGCTGTAAGTTGCACAAAAGAATCATTTTGGATTAAAAAGCAAAGCATGGTGCTCATGTAAAAGCCGTCGATTTTCCCGTATTTTTCTATATTGAACTGAAGAATGTGCAACATATGCATTTTATGTTCTAATATCTTCGAAATTTCTTAGGAAACTCCTAGGGTGCGAGGATGCGTTAAGTCTTGTTCATAACCTTTTTTTTGAAATAGCTAATAGGTAGGCTGGAGCGAAATCGGTCATCAGTTTTATGTGGACTGGAGAGAGGATGAAGATTTTTAGACCTTTTGAGTTTTTTAGACGATTTTAGTGGCATACGTGAAATTTTTGAATGAAATAAATTGGAAGTGGGGTGAGGAGCTACTGTCCAGATGGAACAACCAGGTGCAGCAAGATCACCGTTTGCTGTTATAAATCGACATCCCCCGTCAAAAATTGAAACAGTCCATTAATTGTTGAGAACTCATCGGTTGGAAATAATTTCAATAACAAGTTATGCTGATGATTGTTTTTGGGGAGCAGGCGTTATCGTTAATATGGGATAGGAATTGAAATCGGCTTTAACGTACTGCGCTGTGATGCAGTGATTAAGATGCCGCTTATGTTTGAGGATTCTAATAGAAAGTCTTTTTTCTTAGTTACTGATTAAAAGGGTAGACTAAATGCGATTATCCCTCGTTTTATTCCTTCTACAGTTGATTTTCTTTACTTTAATTGCATAAAAGCCAGAGTATTATGTTGCCCAGATTTGTTGATTTGTGCCTCAGAGCAACTTTTATAAAGTCTTTTAGGTGATCGAAGTACGTCGAGATCCTAATAGGACAAGTCACATAGCGCTGGTAGCTGGATCGAAGGGGAAACGTTGGATTCTTGCCACGGAGAATATGAAAGCGGGACAGATCATTAGTACTTCCTGTCACATCCCTGACAATCCGCTCATTGGTATGATTTCGCCCAATTGGTAGTTCGGCATCCCATTTCGTAATTGAGACCAAGAAATTATGCCCGTTGTAGTTTATCGAACTAAAAGTTGCATCGCCTTTTGATTTTGGCGAGGCTTACCTTCACCGGTCACTTTTTCCAGCGGCACCACCAGTTGGGGATGGTGCATGCAGAGCGCAGCTCGTTTTCCAAGAGAAAGTTTGATGAGCTGTAAAAATGCAGTAATCGTATCTGTAAAATAATTGTTACGGAACATGGCGTAGCAGAAATCCGAGGCTTTCTAAAAGAGGGCAGCGAATGGGTACTTTTGTCATGCACAGAAAGCGGAAATAAGTTCAGATCGTTGATTCTTTATTATCATAATTGAAATTTTCACGAAACTAAATTTCCGTAGCATCAGGTGTATTGCATGCATCAGCATGTTGTAATGAGCTGGTTCCATTAGTGTTGCAAAGCTAAATTGGATATTTTAGACGCTCAAAATGAGTTCGACGCATCAGTGGAAACTTCTTAGTGATTTTTAACAGTAAACTGAAGTAGGTGGATGTTCATGCCTTTAGGGCTCTCTCTCTCCATTGCAACGCATATACTTGAAATTACCGCTGTTATTTTGCAATATGGCGTATTTTTTAAGGCATTGAGGGGAATGCTTATCCTTTGGGTGCGTTGGCGCCAGGCTCTTTGATAAACTCGGTCGAGAAGTATGCGATTGAGAAACCCTCTTACCCGGGCAACGATTCCGAAGTGTTTATGGTCACTGCAGGATCATGTGCTGAAGTGGTACGACATCAAGGCGATTATGTTGTTATCAGGGTAATCCCTCCTTGACTGCTCTATCTTCGTCTTCATTCTCGATATTTCAAATACCTTCGCTATCAGAACTGATTTCAGGTGCATCCTTCGTTTCCTGATAGTGCATGTGAATATTTGTTTCCACTGGCCAGGTTATAAGTAAAATGCGAAGGACTTTTGTTCAATCCACTATATTCACAAATAATAGGCTTTAGTTGATAGTGGTGCTGCTCAGCGTTTGTGCGCTTATGGTTATCAAGTTCTGATGATTGTTTATTGCAGTATGTGGTTTTAGTTGATAGTGCTACTCAACAAACAGTGCCATAATAAAGTGATCCGAAAAAAATGCTTCTCAGTGAGACGAAGTCACTTATATCACAATTTAGGTGCGCCTCGCTACGGTATCCAATAAAATAGCTAGTGATGCATTAATTGGCCAAACATTACGGGCAATGCGAATGGATTCAGCTGTGGCTGTGTCTAAATAATGGAAGCGTGGCCTCGTGGGAGGAATGATTTTGTGCGGGTTTTCTGGCTTCTTCTATGTTTATCAGTGGCGTATTTTAAGAAGAGAATTAATTGTTGCGCTGCAATCGTTGTAATGGATGCATTCTGAAAAGATCAGCAAGGTCAACGAAATAAAGTAATGAGCCGTTCAATTTCAGCTGCCTCATAAGCACGAGTTCTCGTTGCATAAGACTTGCATGGCGACAGTCGGTCGTCTTTCACACGCTGACATCGCTGATAAAATATATGGTTCCGCGCAGATGCATCGCCGTTTCGGTTACAAAATGAGTAGTGGTCTTTTTCATAAGAAAGATGGGTACTGCGGGCGCAAAATCAGAAAGCTGCCGCCAGTGAGGACGTGAGTTTTGTCTCTGTCAATTTATAGACGATTGAACCTTGTTTGTTGATCGTTGAATTCAGGCTTTACTAATAGTTCGATATTTTTAGTTGTTCGTGCAGTGAGATCGGTTGACATTTGAGAGTTACTTGTGTACCGTATTATAGGTTGTACATCTTTTTCGCTATCTGTAGCAGTTTGCTGTGTTAATTTTGCTCTGTTGACAGCACTTGTGTTCCTATGCAAAAATTGACTAAGTGTAGTGTAGCGTGGAATAAAAGTCATCCTTAGTTCGAGCCTCTTATTTCATAGTGGGAGTTGTAGCTGGCTCCTCATCAAGTGCGAGCCATCTCTCATGCTGTCATGAACGTTACAGTTTTTTAGCAGATGGCAGTGGCCATCCGGAGTCCTGTTGTTTTTATTAAAAAATATTACACCGATGTCATATTTTACTCGAAAATCCTCACTGTTTTACCAGCCGACTCAGCTTTGAAGGTATTTAATGGCTTCATTCAAACCGCCTATAGAGCAAAAATTGAACTGAGCGATGCCTCTTAAAAGCAGCTGTTACCGTTTGAATAAGAACTTCCAGAGAATGTTCTTTGTTCAGAGTTGAACGAAGTGTTGCCGACTTAAATCTTTGAATGGGTTCGAAGTTACCTCTAGAGTTGAGCAGCTCTCTCTCCGATTTCGATCAGAAACTTTCAGCGCTGCATTTCCGCAGTTTGTCGGGCGAGAAATTTCACCTTATCTTCAAAAACTAAGCGGAATTATAATTATATTTTCACTTTATGATTTTCAGTTTATATGAAAATTTTCCATTGGAGCCCTACACAACTCCTTACCTCCTGTTTTCATCATGGGGCACTTTAATTTCCTCCATGCTTCAAGCGGATCCCCATATAAGATTGTGAGGTCCGGTTGAGACTAGAATCATCTATGAAAAATGTCACCTTTTTTTGAATACGAAGTTGTGTGTGCTTTCGACTGAGGTAACGAAGCACTTTCCACGTCTAGCGAAATTACAGCCATTCATGGAAATTAAACCTGGAGGTCTGCTGTGTGCGGAATCCTCTTGGCTGTGCTGTTTTTGCAAAGTTCTCGAAATATACGATCGTATCATATCTGTTTGACTATAGTTTCAACCGCGTAAACAATGGGATCTTTGCGGCGAATATGGTCGGTATAATCTGTTTCATAGGATGATCGCTGAACTCTCGTTTAGTCCTGGTTGATCATATTCTCTGTAATCAGTTATCGTTTGAAAGTGCCGCAAAATTTGCAGATCACTTTATTTGTATGCTAAGCCCATTGTTCTCCAGAAAATTTCGACTTTCATTGTAAGTTTACACGATGACTTCTAGGAAATTCGATTGGAGCAAAATATTGGAAGAATTTTTCTTCTCACTCGTCTTCCTCAAATCTTGGCCTGTTGAACGGGCTCCGTGGCGTACTGTAACATATATTGTAGCTTGCACTTTTGTATTTCGACTCATCAGTCCAACCGGTTTTACAGATTACTAATTGACATGCAATAGTACATTCGTGTTCCTTCTGATCCCACTGCAAGTGAGGTTGTCAGCAAAAAAAGATCTTTTTCAGCTGTTTCTGCGGCCATACCCATGGAGAAGCGCCATTATAAATGCACGTTTCAGGAGTGCTTAATAACTCTAATTTCTCGCGATTTCGATAGACTGACAGATTTATTAGCTCCGGCAAGGATTACATCACCGGATTTTTTGCACTTTGCAGATATGAATTTCTAGAATGGAAAGAAATTGAAGCTTTAAGTTAACCTGGTTTGCAGGCTGGTGGAGCCGGAGAAGGAGCCGCCTCCTACATATTCAATGACGCTTACGAAGGAGCAATTGAGTGGACTAACGGGAACAGCGAAAGTGCATCCTTTGCTTGCGGCTGGTTACGGTTCTCATGAATATACGGATTGATGTCCACGCAGTTCTTACAACATTACCGACGCTTGCGCTTAGTTCGTTTGAGAGGATGGCAATTGCGGAAAGAAAGCGATCTGTTGCCTTAAGTTTCGATGCTAAAATCTGTCGACGAATTTTTCAGAGGCTCTGCTTTGTTTTGCAAACATGGCTGGCAACTAAGGATCTTTTGATGGAAAGAGTCAAGAGCAGGGCCTTCCTTGCCTTGCACGAGAAATGTTTGGTTCTAGTTCTTATACAGTATGGTTTTGAAATATATTCAAACTGGATAGTTCAAAGTTTACAGTGTTGCGGCCCTTCTCCAAAAATGGAAATCGTTGTAATGGCGGTTACCATGTAACCTACCACTGTTTTGCTGTTACGAAGGACATTCATGCCGTTTTTTAAATCTCTTGTCGTACAACATTTTACGCCCCATGCAGCAGTTCAGCTGCTGAGATGCTTTTCCTGTTGTACGGCGTGTTTAGACGGCGTACTCAGTCGTCTTGAATAGGTCCTGTGGCTCCATTGTTTAGCAGTGAACATTGTAATATACACTTTGTGTCGCTGTCGTGTGATATTTAAACCAGCCGGTGATATTTAAAAGTCAGACAAGGTGCTGCGTCGTAAAAGCCACATCAGTTTGCTTGCTTATTTCCAGAATCACAGAGAGCACTTCCCGAAATTCCGTGAAAGCCCGAATTGTGCGTTCCCCTTAAAAAACCAAAGGATTTTTTTTTACTAATAAGCCGTATTCTGTCTGGAGAATGTTGGTTTGTTTTTGTTTGTCGAATCGCCAGTTTTTGTCCGCTAAGGGAGGTTATGAACTTTCTATAAGTTATTCCGGCCGATCCGTAGAATCGTTTTTTATGTGCAACTATTGAGAGCTGCCCTCGTTCCGTCCATTCTTCGATTGTAGTCTGATGCATTACTTTTCTGCATATCAGAAACGTTTTTCGTTTTATAAAGCTTCCTTGATTAATTCAACGTTCAGGTATACCCTCCAAGAAGCGTGGTTTTTCCTGCTTACGAGCTCTGCAGCTAGAGCTACAAAACTTCCCAGAACGAGCAATGTATTCGACTACGCTTGTGTAGAACGCAGGAACCTATCTTGCAATTTCCATTACAGCATGTCATTCGCAATAGATTTAAGAAAGTAAAAGACGTCTATATTCCTGGGAGCTTAGTTGCACGGTGCCTTATATCCAGGCTTCTAAATGTTTCAAGGTTTTAAAATTGTGGTCATTTTTCCGAATTCGGTATTCTAACCAGCCGTCTGGCGGACTCAGTATTGCTGTTCAGTGCAAAACGTCTGTGTGCACCAAACATCGCTCTATGAGCATGCCTGCAGGCATGGGCATCGCTAAAGTTTATTTTTGCAAGTATATAGGCAAAAAAAGCTCATTGTTTACATGCATGCAAGCATAAATGTCCGTAATTCTGTCTATGCGTTTACGACCGTTAGATTACGTGCACATCGTTACCACCCAGTTTCTTTCGATTCTATTCATCCATACCGAAGAGTTATGGGCAGTTTCGAAAGAACCACGAAAGTTGAGGTTTGTTTTTCTCATCGTAAGCAGTGGATATCAATAAATGAACAACTACTCTAGAATAAACTGTACCATGTTGTGCTCGACGTCACGTGTCCCTATAAAGTCAACTGCCTTTCAAATTCAGATCTAAAGATCAGCTCTTTTGCTAGGAAAAACGGTTAACGATGTCCATTGATATTGCTATGCAGTTTTTATATATGAAAGGCAAGTACCAGTAGAGATGTACGACAGGGGGATTGCATTTCCCCGCTGCTGTTGAATGCAAGTCTACGGCTCAAGTTCAACGGCTAGATTGGCACAACGAGGGCGTGAACGTGGACGGGAAAAGACTTGCATTTGAGGTTCGCAGATGAAATAGTCGTAGTGTCTCACAGCTTCAACCAAGTGAAGAAAGTGACACATGAACTTGAAGTAAAAATTGCGACCGCAGGTTTCCTATTAAAGGCTTCCGAAGCAAAGCTGATGAGCAGTCGGGAGCTGAAGTCGACAATTTTCTAAGTGCCGAGAAGACGGAAAGTGGAAGCAAATTGATGTGTTTGGGCAGGTGTGTGAAAACGAGCGAATGTATGGAAGCATATGTACGACGCAGAATTAGAGAAGGCTGTAAAAAAGTACAACGAGTCTGAAACAAGGGAGAAAAAGTGCCGGTAAGTCTCAAGAGGAGATTGCGAAAAAAGTTATGGCAACAGTTCTCCGCGGCTCTGAGGCATGGGCGATCACAAAAAAATACGCTTGCTGCTGGCAGTGGTAGAGAGGAGAGTGGAAAGAATTATAACAGGAACCAAGCTGGTCTCCAGGAAATCCAGCGAATGGCTTCGAAGGGTAGTGAAAACGAAGGATTGGGTGACCGAGGCCGGCATGGAGAAGTTTAGATGGGCAATGAAGACATCCACAACGCCTGTACGTGCTTGAATACGTCTGTCTCTTTGTCTGTCGGATACTTCAAATTTACAAATTGACACTGAAGCAAAAATTACAAAATTTTGATGGAACACATGCTATAAGATGGCGTTGATCCAACATTCTTGAACGACGTCCCGGACAGTTAAACATGCCGAAAAATTTCATGCACTTTAAGTCAATCCGGTTGTTTGTCCTACATCGATCGAGTCATAAGAAAAAAACATATTCAATCAAAGTTTTTGTGCCAGTGATCGGTGACGACTCAAATACAAGGGCATTAATTCGCCTAAGTAGTTATTTGTTAGTAACTATCAAACTGATCGGTCATATGGGCTGGATGTGAAAACGCATACCGCACCGGATCTTCTCGCACTCTTTTCCACTTGTTTAAGTATTCACCCAAGATATGGTCTTGTTGCTTGGAATACAAAAAGCACATGTCTTGCTGACATTCTTCGTATTGCTGCTATTCACTGCCGGCAATTCACCGCATTGACCTAGACATATCTGCTTATCACCTTAAGTGCATTATGGCTACGAAATTTTTGCCAGTAGTTTTTCACCTAATCATACTGCTACTCCGGCACGCTTGCACAAGCTTTAAAAATTTGAATTCAATTCAGTCATGCACAGTTGGTGGCCCAGTTAGACTTGGAATTTCTCTATAGGTGCTGCATTGAAAAACAGCTTTTTGGGCAATACTTAACATTGGTCAAGAAATTGGAGGTGTTGAAGTGATATTGCAGAGAGTCGCTGTAACTAGAGAAATTACACACTGGTACTGTTCCTGAAACATACGCATGGGACCTTTTAGCAAGCGGAAGCATGCTTGTAAGAATGCATTGCTCATCGTCCACTGCGGCAGTTCTTTAAAGGTCACTTGACCTGCTTCTTCATTATTTTCTTTCGCAATTTTTAGTTGTTATGTGTGCTAACGCGAGGCCAGTACTGAACGTATGTGCGTATCTGTTGGTCTTGTAAGAACGGTGAAGCTGGAGTTACGAAATTCGGTGAGAGTAGCCTTTGTCATTAGATGAATCTTATGCCAACTTTCAGTCGAATTTTTAACACTGAGACCGCTTACAGCACTTGCCCGTCACTGGTTTGCGTATTTAAAGGAGTGATCTTCTAACAAAGGTGAAAATGCGTGCTTTTAGGGAATTTTAGAATGATTGCGAAACACTCGGAGAAGCAGTTTTCCGTATATGACTTGAAAAACTGGCAAGATTTAATTAAAGCAAAATATTGCGCTTATATTACTATGTCCATATTTATTAGTTGTTTAGAATTGATGAAATCCGTTGGCGTGATTAGCGAAAGTGCAAAGGTGCAAATCCTAGTATCCCTTCTGGTAGGTTTTTTCACTTATCTCATTGTCAAGACGGATACATAGCACTCAAATGTGCAATTCTCTAGATACGCTGAATGCGTTCCAAACGCCGATTGCATTGAAACAAATCTTTTGAGGCAGTTGTAGAAATTCTGATGATGAATTGTCGTACTATAGACGACACAAGGGAATGTGACAATAGCATCAATAAGAGGCCTTTATTCATTGAAGCTGCAGAATGAAAATGTAAGTGCGCTGAATCGGCGCTCAAAATAACTTCATGTCTTATTTTATGATCACGGTCTTCGATGGACATGGCGGAAGAAACTAATACCGCCTTATATCGAGCTCCACTACAGCGCTCAGCCGATGTTGAGTGGTGCGACTGCACTTGAAGGGTGCAACAAAATCGATGGGAGATAGGTGTTCGTGCAGAGCACACTCGCTTCGGCATCCCTGTTCAGTTGTTGCGTGCAGCTATGGCATATTCACAACCGCTTGATTGTGGGTGTCACCTCCCCCACGCCACTCAACAATTATTTACTTTGCTACTTGCACGTAGGCAAAGATTTCATTATTGAGTCACTAGTACTGCTTTGGAAATCGCTGTGATGCACAGAAGCTATCTTTCACGTCAACTTATGTGTCGTATTTACGTACGAAATAGTGACAAATATGCGCTTTTGCAGTTTCTTTCACCAGACAAAGCGTTTGCATAATTTACTGGCAGGTAATAAAACGTGCGTAATAATGCAGCAACACTCTGACCCGTCCGACCACCCTGCGAGCTTACAACAGTTGACACTTATGGAAATTCGATTAGTGTGCATAAGAACGCAACTAGAGTAGTGATAGTGTACAGTTTTTCGGCCCTATTAAATGCATATGGCACCTTTCGAAGTTGATAAACCAATGTGAAAGACAGTGCAAGATGTTGTTATGTGGTGTATATTAGACCTAGCAATTTCATAGCTGCAGCTTCTTCATCTCCGATTTGAAATTAGCGGACAGCTGGCACGAAATCATTCACGTACTCAACTACATATGCATAGAAAGGGTGCTATAATGCACGTTGCAAATGCAAATTTCCAAATGTGCTTTTTATACAACTTTGCAAAATTTTTGCAAAAAACTTGCAACAGGTATGTTTCGTAGAAAATGTACTATTGTACTGAAATGTGGCATTCGCAATTTTTATAATACTATTGAAAAAAGTCGTGTTTGAAAAAAGAATACACTTTCGAAGGATTGATTTGCTTTTCTACTATCGCGAAAAATTTGACATCGTTGCATGAAACTTGGATATTCAGCACGTAGCACGTAAACCGTATAACATTTAGCACCGTCCGCAAATATTTTTTCATAGACGTTATAAGATTCGATTGATAAGTAGGTAAATAAATTTTAAAAAATTTCCCCTGTAAAGTGCAATTATAAAGTTGTAAAATAATTAGGTATATAGATGACTGGCATCCGGTTGGCTAGCAAGATTTGCGCCTCAAGTTGCGAACTTATGTTCCAACTTAAATAAGCAGAAATCTTTCTCGTAGTATATATGTCCTAAGCGGAAATGGTCTTGTGATAGTCTTTGTTCGTCATGAAATACATAGAGCCATATGGATTTGACTGTTTGCTTGAAGCTTCGAACGAATCGATTTCCTAAAAATTTATTACACATATGTCATTAAAAGTCACATCAAACGGTGATTCACGCGCGCCGCGAAATCTTCATTAGCGGAAGTCAAAATGAGTTCACATGAAGCGCTAAACTCGCTCACCTCAGTGCTCTTCCGATGGTTTGCCCCAGCGAAACGCTATCATACTTGCCGATTTCGGGAATTTCAAAATTTGGTTTGTCATAAAAAATAATACTAACGACAGATCACCGCCATAGCCAGTAAATTTAATTCTGTATATTTTTTGATTGCGAATTTTTTGAACTGTCGTTGTGGAATCTCTTGGCCGATTATTTCGCAGTGCGCTGTGCTGATCGCAAGAGTACATCTTATATTAGCGATCACGTGGTGCCCTTCTTATATGCTTTCACTCCTACTCAGCCAGTATGCATCTTCTCACTACTGGCCCCTAAAGAATTTCATTTAGAGAGCTGTCTTATTGTTGCTAGAAGACTTAGCAGCACTGAAATCAGTCAGCGCAATAACCTTTTTATACTTGTGTTATTAAATGCAATGTGTAGTCTGCAAAAGAAGAGAAGAAACGTAGAGGTAATGCATCAAGCGTAATAATTCCTTCTTTTATTTTATTAATAACCTTAATTCGTTTTTACATAAAGCGTTCGAAGAAAGTAGCAATCGTTGCGTGATGTCGTGCTCGAAGGGAAATCAAAATGGTGTTGTGCGCGCTTAGTGCGGCGTTGCTAATTTCACATTTAGAAGCCGGAAAAAAAGACGAGATTTTGGAATATGAGAACTTTTCCAACTGATTTCAGAAGCATTCTACTATGATTTCATCATGAGCACACTTGTAGGCGATGTCATCACCATCTTTATCAATGATTGTTAATAAGTTTTTAAAGATGCAATGTGCTAAATAAAAGGCTTTATGGCGAAAGTTTGTTTTGAAAAGTTCTCCGTATACGTCAGTATGAAAGCTCACTGAACCATCAGAAACTTGGAAGCGTAGCATATTCCTATAGAAAACGTTACTCAGGAGGCAATAATGAAGAATCCAGCGACGTTGGCAATGCGCAGATTACCGTCGTTGTTTGTGGCACTTGAAGTTGTATAAAAATCTTCGTTCAAAAGACTTATGACTACTCGCCCAACTTTGCTAATGGATGCATTGGAGCTAGTGCTAGAATTTCATTGTGTATTTTCGTTCGATTGTTTAATGTCGCATCAAAGTTTGGCCGCTTTACGTTTGCGCTAATGGTGAGGCTGTTTGAAATGCACGGAACAATGTGAACTGAATCGTGGTTGTCAGTATATGTGTGCAATAAACTGAGCAACTAAACGTTTCGCTTATAATCTAAGAATTTCGCCGAGCACATTATTGCGGAAAAACGATATCATCGCAGCCTTTCCACATGCTCCTACGTTTGTTTATGCAGTTCAAAAATTTGCTCAGCAATAAGCGATCGTCAGATGTAGCGACAGTATGAAGGATGCGGAACATTCTTGACGATTTACCACCATAAATTTTTTTTTATTTTTTTCAGTCGATTTCTTTTTTTCTAACCGGATGTTAATGTACGGCAACTTAGAGTTATTAGAAAACTGGCTAGATTAGCTCATCGAAAGTATTAATTCGGATTGAGTTTAGTGTTTTACTTCCTGTTGTTTACCTGCATTTCAAAAGAGAAGCTCTGATTAGCGTAATTCCAGTGGGTTTAATCGAATATTTGAGGATGTTTCTGTACAACTGAGTCCTGCTAGCTGATCAGTATAGTGGACAAATTTTTCGCGTTTTGCCTAAAAACGGCACATCATCTTCACTGAGACTTTGCCGAAGACTATGGATGCTAATTTACCATGACATGCGTATTACTAGATCTAGAAAGTAAGGAAATATGCTTTTAAGCTGAGAGGCTGTAGGGTGCGTGGTTAGGGACAAATTTATGAACGTTTGGAACGGGCAAGATGAAGGTTTATTTGCATTACTTTTGCCGTAATTCGTTGTCGCATTTTGTGTGTCGAATGCAGCAGTGCGATAGCACAGCAGACGTGATGTGCATTACAGACAACACAAATCGACATTCAATTTATGTCGGCCCTCGTGTGGAATCACTTATGCGCTTTAATAAATACAATCCCTATATTCGATAAATACAATTTCATATCAACAGCAGAATCAGTCTACATCTGCGCCCTTTCTTCGCGTAGCGAATGTTTTCTATTCGCTGAAAACTGCTAGCTCATAGTTAGTGCTACTGTTAGCATTTTCGTCATTCTTTTTGAGCATTTCCTTTATCAAAGGCTTAGTGGCTAAAATCAAGCTTCCCCAAAATTGTTTCAACTTGAGATAGAAGCTTGTTGTCGTTGCTCTCTCTGCTAGTAACAGTACTCTCCCTATTTACTTCATCCAGAAGATCTCATGGAACTAAATGGCAAAAAAAGACAAATCACTACTGACAAGTGTTCTTTTGTGCTCATCGTTCTTCCATGTGACTTGCCCGAAAACGCATTCGTCTAGACTGTCCTGTCATCAGGAATGGTACATGAACTTTCAGCCCCAACGTGATCCTTCACTTCACAGCTGAAGAGAACTTAAAAAGCCAGTCAGGCAGTCCGGCACGAACAGGTAACCGTTGCTGTTCGGTCGGTCAATAATGTTCGACTTTTGCATTTGAATTTGCCTCGAACAAAGCGTCCGAGATTTTCGCAGATTTTTTATGTCAGTTGGTAATTTCGGAATAAAGTCATGAAGTTTTCAAAGTTGTCGCTGAAAATGAAATATTTGTTCGTTTGACTAATCTCTGCAAATCCAAGCGTTGAGGTAGAATATGTATGAGCAGTTGATCAGCAAAGATTGCTCATATACGTATCAGTCCTAAATTAGGAAGGAAATTAGGATTAGATCACTTTCACTAAAATTTCTGCGAAGAGCAGTTCAAATTCCACGACTATAAATTCAAAAAGATCTATAGGGGAACGAACTTGTCCATATACAGCAACTTTGCTCAACTTTTCCTAAAAATTTATGATGCCTTTTTAATGAATGTTGAATTAATAAGCCTCTTAAAGCCTATTCCACTATGAGGCTGAGAAATGAATTAATATTATTCATCGCTTTTCACGCGAATTCCTATTTTTATGGACGACAAGAATTCGATGTATCGCAGAGGAGCCAAAAGTTTTTGTATGGCATAGGATTTCCATCTTAATTTATCCTATAATATCCATATAATTTTCTAGTATCGTTTTAAGTGTATGGTGGAAGAGCCATATCGCAGTGTTCGAGTAACTAGGCTTGATCAGATGTTGCATCGATATATAAAAAAATTTTGCAACAACAAGCACAACTTTGCACTAGCAAACCGTTTCATTTTTGATCGTTGCATTCCTCCATATTTGTTGCAATTTCTGCTCTAACCATCCATTCTTGAACTAAGAATTTTGCATGGAAGCGACGCATTGATGAGAACGCGAATTGTTTTATAAATTGTTTTATTAAAATAAAGAAACAATACTTGGTTTTTGTTCCTGCAAATGTTGAAGATTCTCTCAGCAGTAACTAGCATCTGTAATATTACACCGTATGCACTAAAAATGCCACAGAAACCAATTCAACAACCTTGATTAAATTTGAGTTGTTAGACGCAAAAATCAGATAGATAATGCATGTGGAGGCCGGAGTTTTTTTTTAAATAAAGCAATTAATTTGCAAGTTCACAGTTCGCTGCTCAAGACTTGGAGGTTCAGAGTTTTTGCGAGCCGTCGAATTCTGACTGAAACTGGTTTTATATGAAGTTACCCACGTGGAACGTGAAAAAAATTGTCCATCCTCTTATCTTTGTTGAGAATACAGAGTTCTTGTTTTTGCATTCGACCAAGTCCTCAGTAAAACATTTAGTGTTCGGCATGCTGTAGAAATTGAGTTCTTTGGGTGAGGAGCGAAATCAGGAGTGAAACCTATGCTACTGGACGAAATTTACAAATCAGGTTTCAAGTGAAAATATTCTATGAACTTTTAGACATTTAATGAAGCTGGAGATTTGAGATAGGCAAGCAAAAATGCAGTATAATTTTTTTAACTTAGCATTTCTCTGAACTTCTCAAGGAAATGTGGTAAGTAAAATGTGCTAGACAGGGAAATCATCCGATTCCTGGAAGGAAACTGGGTGTTGTGGAGTGAGCAGGAGCAGAATGTCTCTGATTGAATGCGTTGTTTTAAACTGCCCAGATAATTTCCCAGAGGAGAATCTCTGTGTTCCGACCTTCGATTAAGTCACAGTTGTATTCAAGGATAGATCTCTGTGATACGAGACAATAATTGCTGGAAACAAAATTCTGAGAGGCACGAAAAACAGCTGTTCTTCTCTGCTGAATGACTCTAATCAAGCAAATGAGCACACGTGAGTTTTTTTTTTTTTTCTGCATAAACGAATTGCCTCTGGCCAACCACAAAATGACGCACTCACATTTCAAAGCTCAAATATTTCTGTGTGCACTCACGCCTGACATTAAAATAGCTGCTTTACGCTAACCGAAATTGTATACTCACCTTTTCGCTAATATTTCACCTCCCAAGAGCACTGCTGTTTTTTTTTCTCTCTGGAGTGACTGTAGTCGCAAAATAAAACGTATTTCTGACCGACTGAGCAGCAGTTGCAGCACTAGCCCCGCATCTGGTATTGACGGTTTATTGGTGTATGTTGCCCTGAAGGGAAGAGTGTCGCGTCAGCATGCGAAAAAGACGAAACAAAATTCCAGCGAGACGAAAAGGAAGATTTCACTGGAGATTGTGTAGGAAAGGTAATATAGAGTCGCCACAGTGTTGTGGGAAGGTTCTATGCCTCCTTCCATTGTTGTGATTCCTCCCTGATGTACTTAACCTCTTTGAACCGTGTCTTAGACAGTTTTGTAGGTGGGACTATCGTGTTAGCTCCGTGCTGCAAACCCCATCCTCCGCCACCCTTACCTACTTCCAAATTTGTCGTGAGCTCTCGTGACGAAGTGACAAGTCCTTTCACATTTGCTTATTGGAAAGGTTAAATCGAGTGGCGGCTCCCGCAGGACTTGTCACTTCGTCACGAGAGCTCACGACAAATTTGGAAGTAGGTAAGGGTGGCGGAGGATGGGGTTTGTAGCACGGAGCTAACACGATAGTCCCACCTACAAAACTGTCTAAGACATGGTTCAAAGAGCTTAAGTACATCAGAAAGGAATCACAACAATGAAAGGAGGCACAGAACCTTCCCACAACGCTGTGGCAATTCTATGTTTCCTTTCCCACACAGTCTCCCGCGAAATGTTTCTTTTCGTCTGGCTGGAATTTTGTTTCGTCTTTTTCGCGTGCTGACGCGACAAAGAGGGTGTGAGGAATTCGTCGTTCTTCCTGCTTCTGCACGTCAGGGACCATTTGATGGCCACTGGACCGTCGCCGAGGAGGGAGCCTTTGAACTTAGAAGTCCCGAAGTCCTCTTTTAAGAAGACGTGTGCGGGATAATATTTGCTTTGCCATCGCGAAGACTGCATAGCTGTTAAGCATCCGAGGGAGGAGAAGGTGAGAGAGATATGCAGAGGACTCTTGTGCACAGCTTTTCCAGATATCTTTAATAAGTGTCGAGGACCTTCTCCGTATATTACATAAGACCGGCCAATTGTGTCTTCGTTTTTCCTTTCCTACCTTTCTCTAGACCTTCAGAAGTCTTAGGAGTAGAAGTGCACATCGCGCCGAGTTTCTATTACTAAAACGGGGTTTTGGCATGGCATTCGCCAAAAATGAAGTCAAACAAGCTGTGGGGAAGCGCGGAAGCAGCAGAAGTGCAGTTGCATAGTGCGATGCCAGGTAACACTCTCTGGCAGTAGGCGGAGCTGAATTTGTTTCGACGCCTGTCACTGTCAACAGCGTTTTCATTCGGCCGGCTGCGAGGAGCACTATTGTCGACTATCCCTCCACTAAAACTGTTTGTTCCATGCATCGATGCGGTCATTTCAAATTTTGCAATGCCATACATTTTTTTCGTTACTCCGCTTTGTCTATTTTTAATTCTACCGCTGTTAAAGTATTTTAGTGATTTGTAATTCTCGATAACAGCAGTATTATTGAAATTCGCAAAATAAGCACTTTTTTGGTAATTCTATGCTAATGTTCGTTATCATAACGTACGTTCGTTTTTGGATTCGCGCTCAATGTGAAGGAAAGCATGCAACATTTCTCATTCTTGTCTGAGTATTATTTGTCGTTGTTTTATTCGTCGATCGAAGAGATGCGTGATATTCGCTTGTGACTCACTTTCATCAATTAACTATCTGTCATTAAATAGGTTTTTTTTTTGGCTTATATGACACTTATTGCAAGGTTTCTAGTGTGTTTCCGTTCCTCGGCGTTACAGCTGCATTAGAAGCTCATCAGAAGTAGGGACGCTTTATTTATAGTGCGAGGATGAAGCGTCCAAGTAAAGTACCTCACCGCATCCATAATCGCTAACCAATCTTAAAGTCAACAAAAATTCCGAGCTCTTATTTTCAGTTTTTTTTGTCACATTCGTCGAGTAACTTATGGAAATGTGACTTTCAATCCTCTAACAATCTAGAAACTTCACAAAATCAAGAGAGGTTTCCGTTCTCGTTGCATAAAGTGAACTGCATTATGCTTTGTTGACTTTAGCCAAGCAAAGCATTAGACAAAAAGGCAGTGATAAACAGTGAGCACATTATAAATATGCAAATAGATTTGTCAATAGTCATATTGAAGTTTATGCAGTTATAGCGCAACGCGTGAGCTAGTCGAGACATTTGCTTGGTGATAGGCATTAATGCAAACGTTGATTTTTCGCTGAGCTTAAATCATCTGAAAGAGTAGAAGATACTTGAATCACAATTCTTCGCCGATCTGCGCTATTAAACTCATTGTTATCCGTTTGAATGGGCATTGATAAAGTTAGTATTTAAACGCAACGCTTATGGTAACTTCTTTTGTTCTCAGAAGGCTTTCCTCATATAATTCCATCTTCATCAACGCCTTGCAGAAGTTAATTCAAAGTAATACGTTTTTTTTTCACCTTCAGCGTATCGGTGATAGCGGCTGAATTTACATTTTCGAATGCATTGAATCTGTTATGGCGGCTGCAGTCTTCATAAGCATTTGATCGTTGTGCAATTCTGTCAATCATGTGTTCCGCTCCCGGTGCTGTTAACAGACGCACTATATCCTGTTTCTATTTAATGGCCGAATTTCTGCTTTTCTCAGAGTTTCGTACGAAGAGCTGTTCAAAAATCTTCTTGAAACGTTTAAATAGTAAATCGAATGATCGATCTTTTTTCCTTCTGAGTTTTTCTTGACGATATCCGGTGAGGTAATGCTCACAGGAAACGTTATATTTGATGGTAAGCCGTTGAACGCTGCGTTTTGCATCTTCTTTTACATCACTTTTACAAGTCACCGTTGGTTTTAGTAGAAACGTTGAGCGTTTCATTCTTCATAGTCTTTGAGGGGTCGTATATTTTAAAAAGGTTTGCATGCAAGAGTTGACCCTAATATTTCACACGTTTGTGTTCATCATTTCTCTTTCACTGAAAGAGATTCTCAAACATTGGAATTTGTGTATCTCATAGAGTATAGTATTGAGTTAAAAGACAATCGCGTTAAAAGTTTCTGTTTAAAATTTCAGCACTTTAAGAGGAGAACCTCAAAGGCTTTTGACCGTATGTCCCTTCAAGAGGATAGCATATTTTCAAGAGAAATTTCTATTCGCCAAGAAGCCTCTATTCGGGGTCGGGCACTATTCAACGATGCCCGTATTTTATCAAATACACTATTCGATGTCGGTGGTGACATACCATTGTGTTTCAATGAAACAGCGATTGGAAAAAGTAGATCGAGAACTTTTCTTGTTCAGGCTTGTCTCTTTCCTACTATCAATTTGCCATAGACCTTGAGTCAGCCTTGCATCTTGTACAATCTACCAGTGTGGTGCAGCCTTCCGTGTGATGCTGAATAAGAAATTCTCAATGGGAGCCGAAGTGATTGTTTGGCAGTATGGATCGAGAAGATGGCTACTAGTGCTTGAAGGGATGCCCAAAGCGTTATATCGCTGAAATTTCGTTATGGGAAATACGGCGCTGTTGTTTGAATAAATGAGAACACTGAAGAGAAACCGAACAGATCAGCATAGTCGGCAGTAGCTGCTGATTATGTAGCTACGATTGATGACATCATGTTGAGTGCATAAATTTGACATTGAAAGAAATCGTACTAGAGGCATATTCATCACTCATCTTTAGAGCTCTCTCAAAATCAACCCCTCTCCCATTAAATCAGAACTAAAAATTTTTTCTTGCCACTCTTATTTTTCGCACAACCTTAATCCATTTGCATTTGCGAAAAGTTTGTTTAGTACAACTTTTCGAAGGATGCGAATTTCGAAATTTGAAGTTGCACAGATTAATTCATTTAAGTGAATATTGTGCAATTTTTTCCCCGCTTTTGGTGAGTGAGCTGAGCGATCCTTGATATTTCCTTTATTTGCAGAGTTCTTTTTGTGTTGCCATACACGCTGCATAAAATTATAATCAAAGATTCTCATTTTCAAGGTCTTCAGATTTTCTTTTTTAATAATTCGTAAGATGTGACTATAAGATATCCATTCGCATGCTTAGTCGTCTGCAAATTCAGATTTTAGTGATTTAAAGAGTTTACTTTCTACTAGACTGAACATATGTGCATTCCTAAAATGCGTTTAGCGCGGTGTTTTTAAAGGAACACTAGTATTTGAACTCAGAGAGGCCAATGCGATACGACTACAACGTGGCGCGACAGCACTTTTGTTGAGTCATCAAAAGATTCCATTCCGCAATTTTCAGTATTTCATTCTTGCACTCATGGCTATAGTTTGGAACTACTCGGCTGCACGCATCGTCATTTGGAGGGATTTCTGATGAACGATGTTGGCGTCCTATTCGGAACGTATGAGATGTGTTTCGCATTTTAACCGAAGAAGGATGCGGCATCTGTAACCTTTATAGCATTCACTCAACCCTTCGGATAGCCAAACATGGCTGAGCTCATGATAAAACTGATGGATATTTATGGTGAGGTCCGATTGGAATTTAAATAATGAATTAAGCGCCTCTGACAGGCTAGGAGGGTTCCGTATAAAAGTGACTAGAAGAGGAACAATCTGAGCAACTGAAAACAGATGCAGCTTTGATTACACACAACGACAAGACATTTTCCTTCGATTTGCTTCTTTTCTATTCGGATGCACTATTTGTATGGTGCTGTAATGGCACAGTACATCACTTCTCCGTCAAACATTATCACGCAATGGAAGCATTTCACGTGCTAGCAAAGACTATATTATTGAAAAGTTTTACTTCCGATTTCATAGATCAGACGAGCTATAACCCTCCTAAAGTTTGCAGCAGTTTGAGTACTTAATTTTTTCGAAACCTACGTCACACATATTGAATTCTTCAAAAGAACTGTAAACCTGGAATTTTTAAGGAAGGCGTTCGCTCTTTTTCCCACTGAAAGGGAGGGAGGGAGCTATAGGCCTTCCAGCTTTTAAAGGTTATGTCTCTTCAATGAGTATTTTCATTGAAAAGAGGGGTAATGATCGGAACTATACGATGCGTTCTCAAATTAGAAGTCTTCTGCAAAGCTTAGCTAAGATCAAGTGATCAGTCTCCTGCAAAGCTTGCACATTTTTAGGCGTACACAGTTGATGGATGTAAAGGAGGAAGGGGGTATTGTTCTAGAAATCTGTGCACTTTTTTTCCTCCGTGCACGGAAGGTAAACGTTTCCTAGTCCATTGTTCTTGTTTATCTTTTTGTCCGCTTGCTGTATTTTCTTATGCTGCTGATATTAATAGCCATATTTATGTTGTGCTATATATCCATTTAAAATCCCCACTCATTTTCTTTAACTGAACTGCTTCGCTGCAGTGAGCTTCGAACAGTACCTGCTAAAGCAATTATTGCAATCCAACTTGAGGGCTTAAGGACAGTTGAATCAACGGAAATGAAATCGTTGTCCTTGTTCAATTTCATGAGAGAGTATTAGCTAGTAAGCAGTTTAAACGAATAGTTTCGATTGATATCGGTGAAAAGGGCCTCTCGAAAATAAAAGATCTTCACAAGCTTTTAGATTCGATAATGAGTCACCAATCTCGATGTTTTGTCTTTAGTGTGATTTCGTTTCTATGAAACTGTTTCGTATTATATACGAAAATGATGCAACGCGCATTCCATCCGTTCCATACGCATTGCATCGTCTGTCGAGTTTCCGCGTTGAAAAGACTGATAAATTTCGAGCGCAAATTCGCTAGTGTGGATTCTTCGAGCGTCAACCGTGATTTCAGTTGAAACTTTTGTTTGAGAGTAGTTTTCAGAGTCAGTCCACTTGTCAGTGAATATTCAGAATGTGGTGCTTTCGAAATGATTGTGAGGTTATCTTGCTGCCTCAGTTGGATACAGCTGGTAGATTTGCTAACTTGGTATGTCGTTAAAAAGTTGCTAGTTGGGTCATGGAATTCTAGAAGTGGAATCGTCTAGTCTAGATTTGTGAACATCGATCGTTGAAACCGAGATCGCTGTTCGATGTAATCGATCTATGAGACGTTCTTGCCAACTTTGTTGGCTCTGCAGACATCAACTTGCCCACATGCTGGTGACGATGTTAATGTTTCAGTCGTGCAGCCAACTATTCTGGAGGTGTGCAAAATGCTTTCTGAAAGAATGTGGCAAAAATATGATTATGTCACAGAAACTGTGGAGATGATGGTGCGAATAAAGTGTCGACGGGCGTTTTATAAAATATTTATCGTGTTGTATGCTTTCGGCGAACACAACTTACAAATATTCCACCTGATATCCAGTATGAATAGAGTGCTATTCGTTCATGAGTACGTCGTGGTTATCGCAAAGTATCAAACTGGTTTCCGGAAACTAATCACCACCTCAGGTAGAGAAAATTTTGGAAACTTTTATATAAATGATGATGAGGCCGGACTCATACTTAAGTGGTCGTGAAGTAGTAAAATCTGATAACATTTGATCGTTAAATTCAAGCTAATAGGAGGAGTCTAAAGAAGCCCACGAGCGTATTTCAACGCTTTCGGGCTTCTTGAGATCTGTTTGATCGATTCGAAAAATAAATGCCATATGGGAAAATAAAAATAATTGCTTATCTCTGTTTGTTGATATTTATATGAAATTTCCAAAATTTTCGTTCATCTATGGTTGCGATTAATTTCTGAAATTATTTACGTTCCTTTAATAGCTTCTAATGAATTTTGATTCAGTGTGCGATATTTCTCCTGAGAGAACTAGTTGCATTCCCGTTTAGCTGAATTTCGGAAATTTTTGTTGACAACGATATTATTTCCGATTCTTTGTTCTCTTCTACTATCAATTACACACTTATACTTCCATTAAAAAGCTGTTATGTGAATCATTGCTATAATCGGTCATAAGTAATTCACTTCCAGCAATGAACGACTGAGCGAAGAAGTGTGGATCTCACTTTTTCTTTCTCTTTCGTCAAGATTAAACTTTCCTTCACCTCTTTTTAAAAATAATCTGTAATCATTCCCTATTATGATAGTTTATGAATCATTAAAACAACCTAGAAAGCACCCCCGAGGCATTGGCACGGTTTGTGCTTTTGCATTTCTGCCCAGTCGACCACCCTTTGTCTTTAACTGCCCAAAAAAAAAAGACAAAAACAAAACATGCATTCAAGCTTGAAGCGAACCGACCGTTTCCAGTCGTCTCGTGCAAAAGATTTTCTTTCCAAGCCAGCTGGTCGAAGCCTATTACTTCGCCGATGCAGAGGCCCATTCCATCGCCAGCGAAGAAAGTGAAAGTTACTGCTATCATTTTAAGGCTAATAACTCCTACAGAAGTCGTTGGATGAACAGCAAGTTAGGCATAGGTGGTCATCATACAGTTTAGTTACGCAGATTCAGTTTTGTTATTTTAGCCTCGGTGGTTGCGCAGCTGACGTACTGGAGATGCGCACCGCCCGCACATGAATGTCCACACACGCAGACCCGCGCACGCATATACATAAACATGCGAATATGCAGACGCAAGCATAAATGCACACATATACGCACAAGAAAACACATGCACACAGATACAAACACGCACACACACACACACGCATATGCACACACCACACACGCATACACAAACACACGTGCATATGAATGTATGAACGCACACATACGCATATAAACACACATGCATGCGCACATACACAGACGCGCGCATGCATGCACATACAGAAGCATAAGCTCGCCATAGTGCGTTTTCCCCTGCAAACTTGCAAAGCGCTTATACGCATATACACCTACACGAGGGCAGATAGAAACAATTACTTCCGAGCAGGGACAAAAAACCCTGAAGAATTATGCAGCATATTAGCGAAATATACGAAAATTGTGTTCTCGTCATTAACTGTTCAGCTTAGCTGTTTCTTATGTTCATGAACTCTTAATGTTCGGAGAAATAGATTGACGATAGGATGTAACCCAATATGATTAGTGCATGCTTGGTGATTCTGCAATTATGCCCGCTTTTCTGGCTTGGTTGGGAGAGAACAATTTGAAATTTGAGTGGGTTTTTATTGAAAACTCTACTTCTTCCCCACCGCAAAATGAATCGATTATTAATTAGACCAATAAAAATCGTGTTTCTAGTAAAGTTCCATCTTCCTTGGTATATATTTTTAAGGCTTCCTCAAAGCACCAGTTTTTGCCTCATGAAACCATCAGGCACACCAACCATCCCACTCGTCTCCCCATTTCCCGACCTCTTAGCTGAAAATTCTAGTAGCAAGCGCAAACATCATTCATATTTTCAATTGATAGGTGAAAAAATGCAGTTCCTGACACCAAAAACTATGAGCAAATTTATTGCAATTGCCTTCCATACTTAATGGCAGTGACTTTTTTTGAGGCCATACCTGCTATTTTAAAGTCTTGTGCTGCAAAGCATTGCATCCGATTCATTGAAAACTTTCATCAAGACTACAAAGAACTCATTCTCATGTTGTCAGCATATATGTAGGAACGCAAGCTTCATTTCTTCTGAGGCTACAGCTGTACAACGTAGGCATTGCATGTTCTCACGCAAACTTTTGTTTTATTCTGCCATATTTTAGGATCAAGAAGCAGCCATAGATAGGTTAATTTGCATCGTTATTATAACCTTTTATGATGAAAGAATTTGAAACAATAACAACTAAATGCCGTAATAATTCACCGCTGAACTAATTTTATAGGTGCATATGGATGTGATATAATGTTCAATGACTGCGTGTTATGAGGTGGGTGGCGCATATTGGAAGGCAGGATCGTGCTCATTTAAGCGGCTAGGCGGCGACGCATCTAAGAACGCATTAGCGAGCGAAGCGGCAGCGGTGAGCCGAGTTTTTGCTCAACGAGCTTGCCGCACGTCCATAGCGCTACGCGCATTTCTTCTCTTCTCGTAAACATCGCTTTGCGTCGATTTCATCAACGATTCGCCAACAACAATCCAAACAATCCAAAATGCTTATCTGAACATATAAAGCTTAATCCTTGCGCAACAACGCCTAAAATGTGCAGATTCTCACGCAGCTACAATATTTTCTGTTTTCCGGATGCGCCGGCTAACCGGGTTGTTTTTGTACATCGTTTTATCATATTTTCAGTTGTCAGATCGGGGCTTTTTAGGTTTATTCGATGTGCTTTCCGTTGATGATGCGTCTTATCCTAGTTTCCCATTAGAAAAGATCGTACTGTTGGTGTTCTTCCTGCAGATGCTAGGCATAACTAAAAATGTGTTATTTGTAACATATTTCAGTGTTTGGATCAAGTGCACCTCAGTGTAAATAATGAAGCGTCATGACTTTATAATCATAAAGATTATGATTTCAACTTGAGCATTTCAGTAGTTCCTCAGAATTGTATACGAAAGTTTATATTTCGCTAAACGGACTAGAATATGATTTGATTGTTCTTGGATGTGACTACAACAAATATTTAACTTTGTTGCTCTTAATTGGACCATCTTGTATGCTTGTTGAACTGTTCAGCCGCTCAGTTGGATGTTCGTTTTTGAGCGCTTTTGACCTCAAAAGTATAACAGAAATTGGTCATCGAAATTTTGCAGCATGTAAAAGAAATTTGCGCCTTACAGCTTCTGTTGTTCCGCTTCAGCTTTCATATTTTTCTTGGTGTTTTGGTGTTTTTTGTGAGTAAATTTGTGATTCGGCCATCTTGCCAGTTATTTTCAAATTCCACGGTTTTTTTTGAGAGAGAGAAATCCTTATTTATGTCAACACGATGATATTGAATTGGGTTTCTAACAGGTCTTAGAATAACAAAAAAACGTGTTACGATGAGACATCTCCTTCATAGCCCCGTTACATTCGCCAGACGTTAAGACTTATTCATATGTTTATTTATTTGCTCGTTCATTTATTTGTTATTTATTTATTTATCCATTCGTTTATTTATTGATGCATACAAAGCACGTCATAAAATATAACTGAGCGGAAGAAAATATAAGCACGTAATGAGTGAACAAAAAATGCATAATAAGAAGTTGAAATAGGACAAATCGCGTCTTAAAGCACAGGCTGCGCGGCTCTCAGGTTACTGATGCGTGATGCAATTTTTATAACGAATGTGATATTGAAAGAATTGATAGAACAAAGAAAAGAAATTTATGAGTACGAATTCTGAATAACGAGATTAATGAAGTTTTCAATAAAAGTGAGCCATTTAGGTCGATAGGAAGTCTTCACGAAGAGCTCTCTTACAAAGAGCAATCGAGTTCTGATGCCGGAGCTCACCGCTTTTCGAAGATGAAAGACCGAAGTGGCTATGCTTTAGTTTTAACGGTTTTTTTTTTTCAGAGCGCGGGACAAAATCAGCGCGAAAACATCTGAGTTCGAGTTTTTCAAGGTTTGGTATAACCCAATGAGAATTAATAACTTGGCATAAAATTGTTTGTTTCATTCGGAGAACAACCGTAAAGTACGAGTTCTGTAAAATACTTCTGCACCGTTTTAATGATACTCATTAAGATATGAGGATCGGAAGCACAAGCGCAATGCTTTCTAATGGAGTTCTCGAACTCCCTAAATAAGCACAACTCTAAGAGAAAGCGTAATTTATTTGGAAATATTCGAACTGCAGATTATGCACACAAGAGGCATTATGCAATAGAATAGAACAGAATAAGCTTTCCAGGTAATTGATAACCTCCCAGGTAATTGACGTATCAGTGTTGTTATGATAGAGATAGCTCGCTTATTTTTCCCAGTGATTGCGAGCGTCGGCGTGAATATTTCAGAAAGCAAGACATAATACTCTTGCTCATGTTTACAAAGAGGTATTTCCACTGTTGTATCGCATCAAGAAGAAAAGTCCAGCAATTACCAGAGAACAAATATTTTTATAAACGGCACTTTTTCTAAACCACCTCTCAACCTCCTGTTTAATATCCGCTTCAGAGCATCGCCATGTTGATTTATATGCAGTTCAAACTTGAGGTGAATTTTCCTGCATTTGGATTCGGAATAACGTTTCATGTTCTAACCGCGGGGTCTCACTTCATCAACTTTATTTTAACCACTACCTCAGGTATTGTAAATGTAATGCAAGGTGATATCAACCTAAGCGAAAAATATTGTGTCCTTTTGCACTCAATGTGCATCGATACTACAAAACTAGAGTAAGAATAGCATTTTATTTGCATATCTTCAACGCTAGATTTATGCATCCGGCTGCAAATCTTTGAATCTCTGTGTGCATGAAATATTGCGTTTCTGTGTCTGAAATAGAGATCATTTTGAACTGACTATGATGTTTGCTTATATAGAAAATTCTCTGCAGCTATTTCTGGAAAGACCTGCCAAAAGTACCGCTCTTTTCGAATTCCATCAGTGTATTTTTTATAAACTTTTAGGACCGAATAATTGTACACCTACGAAATGGACGTATTGAACTTTTCTTTCTGTGGTATCTAATGCGCATTTTTGAAGTAAACTACACATTTAATGCATTAATTATAGCTTTGAGTTGTAAATTTTTCATGAAGAATTATACTCGAGTCGCAAATCTTTTCTTTTCGAGTTCTAGAAAATTTGTTTGCAAGGAAATTTATCAAAAATCATGCATCAAATAGTGAACATGAACTTCAATCGTTGGTCAAATTTTTTCACGCACGTGCTTTTTTTTTTTATCGACAATAATTGAAAGCTTCAAAGGTCTTTCGACGTTGTTACACGTCAGCCTCCTTGAATGGTTTGAAAAAATACGGCTATCTTAGTTTGTGCTTTTTGATATACAAGAATGTGTTCACGATATGAAATCGGCACTAAAATAAAATACATGTGATGTATTCTATTTGTATTGTGCCACTCGCTGAAAAAAAAAAAAAAGATTCTTAGTTGAGAACATCGGATACATTATATAAGAATAGCGCTTGACTTTTACGAAGCTGCTTAAAGCGAACTGCTATGTTTATTAAGTATTGCATGACAACGCATCGCCATTCGAGCTCCGAGAAAGTCTTATTATTCATATATTTCTAAAGTGCTAATCGTCATTGTTCGTCTATGCTGCACAAACACTCAATTCTTCATTTGGTAGGGCTTTCTCATTACTTTTGCATAAGCGATAAGATATTACAAAAAAAAATTTTTTTTTTGGTCTTATTGCTGTTTTCGAACTGTTTGAATGCTATGATGGATGCGACATTTTATTTGACCATCGTTGATGAGTTATTTGAGTCGTTGAATTCATTAGACAAAGTTTACTGCTCAGTCAGCTGGAAGGCTATTTTCCTCTGTCTTCACCTGAAATATTCGGTAGTGATGCCGAGCGGTGCATCAAAAACATTTTATTTTCCTGCACTAAAGTAGCTTTTAAGGTTCCTCGAAGAATTCTGCGAACAAAAGGCAGCCAAGTGATCGACTTGTTTCATTACTCAGATACTGGCTCAAAAAAGACCGAATGATAGAATTCCTTTGTTTATCGACCGCTTAAAGATACGATTGGTATTCATGGCCTCAAACTTAGAGGCTACCAAGCGGTTTTCGGATTCACAGTGGAACTCTGTGGGAGTTACACTATTCATGGATCTCCAACCCTGTCCTTCCAAAGGAAGAAATGTGATTCAAGTTACTATGTGCATGATGGATAAAGTGTTTAGACGTTCTAACTTCAGATATAATATTTCTGTAGTTTGGATGCTGGTAGTAATTTAAGCCGGAGTGAAGTTGACCGTGACAACGACTGCAAAAAAGCAAGCCAATCTACAAAAGCATAGATCATGTTTTTCTGAGTAGACGTGAGCGAACTGCGATGATCTGTTGATATATTTTTGGAGTTGACATATTTTTGGCCAGAACTGGGAAACTGGAAGGTTGCCAAAGTTGCGGTTTACCCAATCTAGCTTTTGTCGAGACAGTGGCCGATGTAAATGAGGTTCGATTTCAACTCACAAAGTAGGTGAGGAAAGCTGTTTGCGATCAACTGTTGTCTGCTACAATACTCCCAACAATTTCAATGGAATGCATGTCTGAGCGGTGTCAAACTATGGGCACAGTTGTATAACGCCTTTAACAAAACAAAGCTCCGGGCGTCGAGAATGAGTGTTTGTGATGTGAGCAAGGCTATAATTGAGAATCGGCATTTCGTACGAAGGATGAAGTTGCATATCGCGTGCTGTTTCAGGATGGTACTATTTTTTGAAAGGTTTCAATAAATTGTGCATCTTTATTTGATTTCTTCTTTCTTTGCTAACTCAATAAGCTAAAGTCGTTAGCGCAATGCGTATGTTAGCAAACGATTTTTATTTCCGTTTAACATGTCAGTTCTTTGAAGAAATCATAGAAACTCATATTTGCATAGATTTCGCTTTCTCACTCACGTTTTTGACCGTTAATAGCATTGAATAATGCGTTGAGCGTTGCTGCGATACGCTCTTATTTCTTGTTTCGTTACGTGCAAAAAGTAGCTATCCAATTGAAACGAACCAGTTGCAAACACAACGAACCGATTCAGCCAAATCACTGACTGCCTCTATAGTGTCTCAAATGAGGCATCAAAGCTCCTCAAAATTTTTTCGCTTCCTTCAGTTTTGCGATCAGTATTATAGATGTGATGTTGTGGTCCGTTTTTGCTCGATTTGCTACCTTTCTGGTTGTTATTGTTTCATTGACGTTAACTTACAAATTCCAAATAGTGTGCTCATTCACGCATGTAAACAGAGGTCGAATTTTCGTCTCGTGCAGCAGTATTTCCACGTCGACCATTTTCTTGCAGATGTTTGGAGAAGAGGGAAAATTATTCCATGTTCATTCTTCTAACTTCTTTTCTTTTCTTTCCCACCACCGCTCTTCATTCTCGTGAAAGTGACCGTGATGCAAACATTATTGATACAAATGTCGGCTCCTGAAACAGCTGGGCCTTAAAGAATTTAATGTATTGTGTCGAACTCGCCTCACAGAATGATCACTAATTTAGCAAAAATTGACTAAATGACTGGCAGATTGAAATAAGCACGCCCCATTCCTAGCATATGTTTGTGGAAAACTTTCTCATCAATTTTTCAATGTGCTAAAATTTTCCTTGACTATTTTGCGGCTTCTGGAATTGAATCTACGAGATCGGTGAGAACGTTTGTGCGCAAATCTATTCAGGCATACGCGCCGCATGCGCATAGATTTGTTTTGAGCATTCATAAACGCAAAAGTGCAGTATGAATAATTTGTTTCCAAAAGAGATGCCTAAAGAAAAACGCGAAGTGAAAAAACAATTTTGTTTACGATTAGAGAGCCATTCAATCCTAGCTTCAGTCCGTTTTTACAAGAAGATAAGATCTTAGTTCGGATTTCATCAGCTCTCCAGCCCATATGTATGAATTTTGCGAATTTAGCAAAACGTCGCGAGTATTCATTCATGCATAAACGAAAGGCTAAATGAGCCGCAGTTATTTTTGAAATGCTTGCTTCGACGAAAATCTTAAAATATTTGTGAGTAGGAGTTTATTTATGTTTATAATGCGAGATAAAACGTTTTCGTCAAACTTTTTGAAAAAAAAAAAGGAAATTTAATGACTGAATTCTTCCGAATTATTTAATTTAATATGCATAAACCTACAAGTTCGACAAAAATCATCGTCAGTTTTATTCTCGTGGAGATGGTCGACCGTTTCTTAAGTAATTTATTTATTTGCGATGAGTTTGCCTTTAATTCTTTGTAGCAAAAAAAAAAGAAATTTTTTTTATTGCTGTGCATAATGGAGTAAATTAGATGCATCTAGTTTATATTACCTATAAAAGTTTTGTAGTTATATTTTGTGCTTATAAATATTCGATTCTTTAGGAAAAAAAAAAGCAAGTTATCTGTTAGGCGTGCTAGTCATTTTTGAACACTACAAACGTCATGATCGTTAGACCAGATGGTAAACGTTCTCTACACTTGCCTTGATCACTGCAGCGAAATCAACTGATCGATTGTAAATCTGGGGCGGCAATTGGAAAACGAAACCATGGCAAGGAATTTAATTAGATCGGTTTCATACTATCCAATTTAATAGAGGAAAACTGAAAATCACCGGATAAGGGTATAAAATTACTATTTTGATTTAGAAAAGTTGATTGCCTGATGAATTGCTAAGCACTTTTATATCCTCTTCATTGAGCAAAGCACACATTGAACATGTCATTATGAGTGCACCTATAAAAACGCATCAACAACGGTTCAATCAGCGACGTTCGGCGAAGTTAGGCGCAACCCTATTATACTGTGCGTCACTTGTGCACAAATGCCTTGCGAAATTGTTGTTTCCGTGCTCCTTATTAGTAGTACAGCACAGCACGATGCTGTATATTTGAACGGTATTGTGCCCAATATCTGGGCTACCTACGTTCTACTGCTTCCTTTAGAATTCTGCTGAGCACAATAGGTTTTTTATAGGTGCAATTTTGTAGCAATAGTTGCTTGTGAACGACATACGACGTAAAGAAGTATTCGCACGTATACGAAAAATTGTCTCTACTCTCGATTAGGCGTATCGATTACCAGCAGCGTCGTGTTTCAAGAGTGCTACAAATACTGCCAGTTGGCCGATCGCAGCGAGCGTGTTTGATTGTGAAAGTTGGTCACGTGTAGCCATGACGTAACTATAAGTAAATGAGACGCTGAAATCCGAAAAGCGGCACTGCCTGCTAGAAAACAGCCGATGAGTACCTAGAGGCTGCTCAGATGCTATCGTTTTTAATGACACTACTCCCTTGGCTTCGTCTATGGAAAGTTTTTGCTGGGGCTGTTTTCAGTAATCCATACTCTTGGAAATGCCCACATATCTTCGTCACGGAATGCCCAAAAGATGGGAACGTTTGAAATGCCATCACGAACTGGTGAAGGTTATTGAAAATGTTGCCTGCTGGTGATGACTTAAGCTGTCTTCTTGCATTATCCGATAGCTGGCTTATTCAAGGACATCGCATTCTATAATTTTTTATTATCTCTTGCGAAGCCTGTGCTAGAGGATCGATCCATCTTTGATGCTTGACAAGTTCATATTTGAAAGGTCGGTTGCATTCTGTAAGCGAATTATGTATAAGACTTTTGTTCGGTGGTTTGAAAACGGTTGACCGATGATGTGTAAGAATTTGATAGCGGATAAACAACTGAACGGCAGATAAAATGCTCATTAATAAATACGGTTGTGTTGGGTGACAAATGAACGAGAATTTAGTGGCGCTGGACAGGGTGCTCTCGCAACGAATGTTGTTACAAAACGCAAACCAGTCAGAGTCGCCTGTACGAAGAGGGCATTACCGACGCGGCGTGTTCCTGTTTAAGCGATTGCGCATTCTTCTCATGACACCCACTTGGCACATGGCTTGCAGTCAGGTGGACTAAGGTCTCATCTCTTCGCGTAGCATTTCTCGAGGAAAGCCATACATAAGGACACCCATTATTTATTAGTTATCTGATGTTTTCCCCTAATGTTTGATTCACAAACTTCGTGAACTTTATGCGCTAAGCGTTTGGAAAATGTGCCTATTGTTGAGATTTTATGAATATGATATCTTTTTAATGTTGTCACTACTGCAATCTAAGTGATATTTAGACATAGTGGTTGAGAAAGGAACATTTTTTTTTTCTAGTTGTACCGATTTAGTAGCATGCCGATTGCGTGTCTCAGTTTTGATTTTTCTCATGTTATGAATGGGTTTCATTTTTAGATTGTTATTACCAAGGAAAAGAATCAGAATGTTCGAAGAACTTGAGGTATGGTTCTGTTTTTAGCTTTCTTTTTCTTGCTTTCAGCTCAAAATGAAGTTCTTTTATAGCATACTACGCCAATAGACTTGTTTAACGTAGTCAACACTTCAATCTTAGGCGCCGATATGTTTGCTTGTTTGAACGCTAATAAAAGTATAAATGAACGTAAATGAATGCATTAAAAAAATCTCAAATTTATCGGTATAAACGACAGCTGTTGAATCTATTTTCAAACTCACATCGTATCAAAAACGAAAGGAAAAAAAAGGCTTAGAGTGAAACTACTCTAATAGCAAGAGATAGTTTTTGCAAAAATGTTACGAATCACTAGAGAACACAACAAACGGGAAAAAGTTTCCGTGCCGCAAATGAGATCGTTTCGTATGCTCATTAATAGTTACAAATTGTGATTTGTCTAACGAATTCAAGGCGCTATTATTTTGCGTTGAAATGAAGTCGTTCCTAATAAAGGTGCGGCTTATATTTAGATAAAAATCTCAATGAAATCGCCTTTACATATAACTTTACTACAGAGGTTAGTAATATTACTGATTGGCTTACAAATAATAATTATTATTGATATCATCTAAATATCGTACAGGTATTTTCGCATTTATGAAACTGTGACCAACAATTTATCGATGCAAATATTTACAGCATGTATCCCCTCTATGATCAGATTTTGTTCATTCCATAATTAGAGTTTGCCGTATCGTGTGACAAGAATTCTAATGAACATCGCATAAGCGCCCGTCCTCTAAATCGGAGCAAGCATGAATGCATCATCTGCCGCTCCTCCCTCTCGCTACCGTACCCCCTTTTCCTTTCGCTGCGTCCTTCTTTCTCGTCCGGAAAGCTTTGCAGCGCAGGTTTTTGGAAAAAATTTGCAGCTGACTAATTGCTAGAGCGTCAAAGATCACCTACCACATGTTCTAATTGAAATTTGGGTGGCAGCGTAGCTAGGAATGGTGTCAATGCAATAATTTGCGAATGTCGAGCATTGCACTCATGTTAATTTAACTGGTAAATACACAGAAAAAATTTGCGTTTTTAAGTTATTTTTTCCCCGAAATCTCTGATGATTTCACTCTATTCGAATACGTATCCTGCAGAATTTTCCACTGTTTTTAATGCTGTTTGTCGTTTAATTGCGATTCATTTTCTGACGCTTACAAAACTAACGATTAAGCAACCACCCTCGTAATTACTTTCAAGGGACAAGCAAGAAGTGAGAAATGACAACGCAAGTCTTTGAGGCGACGTTTAATACTGAAAGCAGTCTGGTCGAATCGCAGTCTCAAATGTCATTTACATGTACCTCGTAGGCATCACTACGTTTATATAAATGCGTTGCTGAGGCAACACGTCATCCGGAATTTTATACCTGTTTCCGAATGCGAAGTGATGTTCGAGACCAATACATATAAGACAATCGCTTTTTTTGCATTCTCGTTTTACCCTTTGCCGGAACACCGAATCTCCATTATTTAAAAAAGGAGAACAAAACAGAGCGTATATTGGATTGCGGAGAACGATGCTAGCGAAAAATAGCACAAAACTTAAAGCAGTGCTAAAATGCCGCGGTGAACAGATCAACACGCCAACTGCGAATATTCCCAATGTGGGCAATCGTGCATTTGCAATTCGAACATTTCAGCTAGGCTTCAGTGAAAAGTATCTTCTTGTGCTTGAATTATATACAGTTGTCACTAAAGCAACTCAGCATTAGTGATGCGATATTAAAATGTTTCGGCTGACGCGAAACAATTTTTTTCCCTCTCACAGTAAGTTTGCATATTCCAAAAAAAGAAACTCTTCGCCTGAAAAAGTAATCTCGTTCAAACCTTTCGAAGTATTTTCTCAAAATCAGCGACGACAGAATTGCCATTCGGTTGTTATGTTAACGTAGAATCCTGTTATAGGTTCTGGAATTGTTGGGAAGGGATAGAATTCGTTAGTTTATTTGTAATTGTTGAGCAAAAATGAATGAGAACGATAGTGAATAGGTGAGCTTTCTTGCTACGTAACGATGGCATTTTTTAACATTTGGTGTCGCTTTGAATTTTTTTTCGTCATTTTTTTCCACTTTCATTTAGGGCAACAGTGCGTTTGTCTCATTTGTTCATTGTTCCTTTGAAAAAGTATTAGAATTGCTTCGGAAATCTGTTAGTTGAGAGACAGAATCTGGCTTATGCTTCCACCTTTCCTGGCGATTGGGAAATTACACGCATGCATCTTTTCCATGTTTAATTTACATCGCCATAGGTACAGATATGAGCAAACATACGTGCAAGCTTAAAAGTTGCATTACACAATAATGCGCTTTCACAGAGACATTTAGAAAGCGGGGAAAAAATCCAAAACATTTTCTGTCGCATATATGCTCAAATTACTCGAGAGAGAGAGAGAGAGAGAGAGAGAGAGAGAGAGAGAGAGAGAGAGAGAGAAGAGAGAAATATGCATAGAATCAACAATGATTTAAAATATGAAACGTATCAGTTCTCTTTGGGTGTTTTTATGATGTCTGGTCTCATTCAAAAGATCTTTTCAACGACCAAAAAAGCTCTTTACTCACATAGCAGTGCAACCTGAGAAATGCCATTACATGATTAAATTTGCTCCATTTTTTACAGTTCGTTTTAGAATTTAAATCCCGTCTGCTGAAATTTTGACGCGTCCGACTTCCTACTCGAATTTGTCCTAAACTAAATAAGTTCGATTTTTAGTTGTGTTTAATGTTTGCATGAGCAGCCGGTCCGAGCTAATATAGTTGCATTCTCATAATTTGCTGACAGTTTATACAGTTTTTTTGGTTTGATAACCAGAATGCAAAATTACACATCATGCCAGCATCTCTAATATGCTTTGCAGTTCTTTTCTAGCACTTAATGAATCACAAGTTAATGTGCTGCTTTGATTGCTGGCGACACCTTCATCAAGTGCTACTCAATATTTCTCTCCTTCGGAATCATCGCTCTGTCTATTCCTCAAGCGTCCCACCTAATTAAGCTATGCAAAAATAAAATCCTCCGCATCAGCAGTAGAATTTTCCCACATGTTGCCTTACAACCCCTTAACATTTCCTGAAATAAAGGGATATGCTTCAAAGAGATTAAGAGTATCAAAAGCAGACTTGTTTACAGATGATATCTATTCAAACGCCTAAATGCGGTTTTATTCATGTCTATGTGCAAGGCAACCTCGAGGATCGCAACGGCAAGACTATTATCATGACAGTCCACGACGTCGGCACCAACTGTAGGCTGTTGTATTATTTCATGTGTTCTATATGCATTGTCGTCGTTAAGCCATTTTTTTTTCTGGCCGAACTGCATTTTTTAATGTGTGTGAGAGGGAAGGGTGGAGGGAATTGGTAAGGGAAAGGGAAATATTCCAGGAAATTGAGCTTTTTCAGCGAGATGCTGTAGTATCTTTGTGTTCTTTGTAAGTGAAATATTGCGTAGCATTGTGCAGCGACTTCTTTTAATCTCTGCAAATATTTCACCCGTAAGAAAATGATGGAGCACGTAATTGAACCCATGCTGTTAAACTAAGCCTATGGCTTCTGATTCGCTCTTCACTAATGCTTCAAAGGTGAGCTAATTGATCGCTGTAGCGTTACTTAGTTAAACTCAGAGTGCAGGAGCATTTGGAGAGGATCACAAATGTATAACTATTGCAGAGGTGTGGTCGAAAATTAAATACAACCGTTATCCATTTTGTTGGGATAACGGTTGTATTTAATATTGCATTTGCTTTGCTCATCTAGACATTGTTTCTGTGCAACTGCGCACTATAAGAAATTTTAGGCAAAGGCCTAGAGTTGTAGTGGGCATTCCCAATGAAAGTTAGTGCCTAAAAAATATTATGGGGCGTCTGCAATAAGCGTGAGCCACGAATTGTGAAAGCATTCCAAGCTAGTAACCTCAATTTTGTTTGTAGTCCTCTGCAGCAAATAATCAAAAATGCTCTCGATTTCAAAATATGTTGATTGTGATTGTTGCCCAACACGCGCACCTCTTATTGTCTTTGTTTGATTGTAATGAAAATTTTTACACAGTCTTTTAATATGGGAGTGAAATGCAGAGAATATATTTGAATTTTTTTTTTTAAGATAAGACATTCGTGCGATTTTGCAATCATCCATCTATGGCGGATGTTAAAGCAAAATCGATTTTTATACATGTATGCATCCCTGGGCAGGAAGACAATGCACCCGACTTCGTCGGCGAGTGAGTTTCTTTCATGTGGTCTGATTTCATCGATATGGCTTCATTGAGATTGTCCATCAGCATATCACAAAACCACCACCAACTTTTTTCCTTTTTTATTCATAGGGAAACCTGATATGTTCTAGGCTTGCAGTAGCTGAGGAAAAGATAACGCTTACACATCTCGTGCATCAATCTCGACGTTGTTGAGTATTATTAGGGTTCTCTCTATGAGCGCAATGTCAAAAACTTTTTCAGCGGGGAATGAGCGATGATGTAATGCCGTGATCGACGAAAAATTTCTCTAAGAAGAGCCTATGGGGAAACTAAAGAAAATTCTTTCTTATACTTAGCTGCAGAGAACTATTAGTTATGCAGTCATTCCTGAGAAGGTGAGAGGTAGAGAGCGCTCAAAGTATGGCGGTCGTAGTGGCGCCTAATGACATGGAAACCGAATACAGGCCATGCCACTTAATCGGCCTTAAAGACCATTCAGATTATCACTAAATACAGGACTGTTAGAGCTTTCCAGTTAGAAATTTTCGGCTAACTGGCTATGATATGAAAAAATAGTTGAATATTTCATTTATACTACAACATAACATACTTAAATGGTAGAAGTATATTTACGGCAAATTTTTTTTATTAGCGCAATAATGTTTATTTCTTGCATTAAGCTCGGAAGTATGTTCGCTGATGCTTTTTAACTTTAAAATGTGATATACTAATGCAGATTCCCGACACTTGCGCAGCTCGGAGAAGATCTGGTGTGCGTATTGGATAAACTTGACATCAAAACATGTATCGCCTTTGGAGAGGGCGCTGGCGCTAATATCATTTGTCGATTCGCGGTAACTTTTTTATTACGCGTTTCATCAGAAAACTTTTCACGTCTATGAGGAAATTTTCACCACGAAAGTTTTTGCACCATTTTTAAGCTTCAGCAGTAAGAATATGGAGCTGATAATCTATAGATGCATTTCATCGTGGAACAAATATGCTTAAAATTCTTAGAAGACCTCGCGCAGTTTCTTCGTGTTCGCTAAGCATCAGGAACGAGTGATGTGAAATGTATCGAAAATTTCGTACGTTTTAGGGATATGTTGTCTTCTCGTTCGAAACTTTCTAGATGAAACAGCGCCATTCTCTCCATTCACTTACGCCGCAGTACGTCAGCATAAGCTTGAATCAAATGTTCATTTGTGTGTGAAAATTTTATGCAATTTTTTTCTGAGTAGAGTGGAAATTTATTATGCGGTGCACTCATTCAGATGCACTCAGATGTGTTCGTTCATAAATTTAATGATGCCTTAATGTGGTAGGTTTTAAGTAACAAGCTAAATCTGAGTGCTAGCATAATGAACATTTGATTCATTTGATTTGATTCAAGCTTATGCTTCAATCAAATCAGATGGGTCTACCTTATGCTTGAATCAAATCAGATACCGTAGTTGGCTAGCATAATCGCTTGTGAGATGGAGCCGTGTTCCGAATGGCTTTTGAAGCTCTTTTCTGATTGCTAACATATGTTCGTATTGAATAAATTTGCAGAGGCGTTTATTGTAGCATGCGTTCACTTTAATCATAATTTAAGATGTCTTCACCGAATCGTATAATGGGAATTTGTCTTGTTCATTGCACTTCAACAACGGCCGGGCTCATTGAATATTGTAAGGACAAGGTGAGTGTATCCCTTTTTCAGATAGCTTTTTGCAGTCTTAATGCGTTCTGCTTTTTGATTCCGACTTGTACGCGTTAATATCTATATTTTATTGCAAAATTGAGAGCTGCCACAGTTCGGGAGAAAAGCATGACTACGATATCGCTGGAAACCTTTATGATATGCAAATTTCCACCACACTGCAGCCTTTTTCAAACAAATTGCGCCTTACTGAACTTCGGGGAGTTGGAAAGCAGATCGGCTTTAACGCCATCATGGGATTTCTCACAGCTCACATTTCAAACGGAGCATTGGACTGCAAAACATTTAAATTGCATTACGCATTTCTTAGGTGTTATTCTCAGGAGAAATGCAATGTGGTTTTCTCCTTCATTAGCCCCCCGCCTTTCCCGCGAAGTATCATAGAAAAAATAATTATGTACAGGCTCTATTGTTGCCATTTATATGCCATTACTGTGATTTATAGGTTTATCGCTGCAAATGCATATTAATGCGAACGTTATTTTGTACTATTCGACATGTGTGTTGCCGGTTAATGCGCTCAGCAAATTTAGAACCTCGGGTGTTTTTTGCCAGTTATTACGACACAATTATGTTAGATGCTTCAGGAGCTATGCGTATGGATAAATAATCGTGATCAAAGCAAGAGAAGTTTTTGTAGGCAGTTTATTATTGAACGATGATTGCTTACAAACAAATTTAATGCCAACATCAGTAAAGAAGTCTTTCAGCTGATAAATATGCGCCTTGAATCAGGTGTGATGTCACAAGGAGCATGGGATTACCTTGCTATGCACAAATTCGGATCGGTAAGCTCTATTTTGTTAGAAGTGAAGCTTGTTTGACATTACAAAGGTAGCCTTACATCCTACTGACTATAAATCGCTTTTTATATTTGGCTGGTAGTTATAGGTTAATGAGACTAAATGCCTCGCTGATTTTGACATTTCACCTTTCATTTAAATATTCCAGAGTATAAACAAACGACCTCTCGTGTTAATGAATTCCGCGCATTAATATTTGCCTTGTAAAACGAAATTCGTGAAACTAATACTATGCATAGTAAAAGTGTAAGCTAATCTATCTTAGAAGGGAAGATGGAGAAGCTGAAAGTTTAAATGCAAGCTGGAGCATTTAGTTTTCCTAGAAAAACTCAGCGAAAAGCGATAAGTATTTGCGCCGTACGAAATATTTACGAAGCCTTCAAATGCCGAAGTCTGCTAGTTTTTAGCTCACTTCGGTAATCTGAGGTCGGTGATGGGGATACGTGATCAAGTGCTAATATGTCTCACTGTAGAATATATTTTACCCTTTTTCGATCCAGTTTCCTAAGCTCCGTTTCGAGCGACAATCTAGAAAATCAACGGGAGTCATGTTCTTTCTATCCGTCATTGAAAGACCACTAATGTTCGCAGCAACAATTGATAAAAACAGTTCAGCGGTAGAAACTCACCTTCAGAACGATTGAAAATAACCTTTAAAACAGTGCTGCAGTTCTTCTTTCCCAAAAAGTTTTGCAAGTTTTTGTTATTGCACATAAATAATTGCATACGTACTATACCTGTATCTGCTGTCCAGCGGCTTCAACTCATAATTGAGGTTTTCCCAAAATTTTGGTGGTGAAGTTTTTGGAGGTTTCCAGGTTGTTGATTTTTAATGAATGGCGCTGAAATTTCAGCGGACTTTACGGCGCTGCAGCAGATTAGACGAAATGTTCGCAAAAAGAATCCAGCGCAATTCATGAACGAAGTGTTCGAGAAAACTTGACACATTAGAGAAGATGGGACACGTATTTGAAATTACCGTTGTAAAGGAGTTTGGAAAAGTAGTATTCACCTTCGATAGGGATAAAAGGTAGTTTTATCGGCCAGTCTTACTAGGCATCCTATTAGTCTTTATCGACTGTTGGTCTCGGTGGCTGAAAAATATGCGTTTCTATTCGCGGGAGGGAGGCAGTGAAACCGATTTGCACGAGCTAATGTAATGACGGGCATCGTGGCTCAGCATGTGCCTATCTTCTGAGGTGACCCCTTGCGAACGCGGGTCCTGACAAAGGCTCGTTACTTCACTTCTCAGCAACCGCTTTACATCTGTCAAGTCGTCTGTCCTCTTAAAAAAATTCAGACTACTCGTAGCGAAGACAGAGGCAAGTGATGACAAATTCACTGCATACGCAAGCGAAGTTGTTTCGAATGCCGAGCCTCATGACAGATGGCGTGTGGAGTAAGCGTAAACTGGAAGCTAGGCACGTTCTGAGTTGAGTGCTCCTAGGGGATTAGAAGGGCGTGTGATCACATGAATGCACTGTGGGCGGTTTCGTCGCACCCGTTGACGCTTCTCTCCGCTTTCCAAAAATGAAGTGATGTTTACCTGCAATGGCAGCTGAGAAATGATAGCGCCAGAAGGCGTTGTTTTGAGGGTTGTTGCTGATCAGATGTTAAAAACACTTTCTTCTTCGTCGTAAAAGCCTAGTCAGCTTACGAAGTGTAGTTGAATTTATTAGCCCAATTAACGGAAGGGATTTGAGGGATACGCTTTCTAAATTTTGTCACCGAAGGCGCGCTCATTCTCTGCTCATAAATTTAGTTGACAGTGCCTAAATTTTAGCCCAAGTTTTATGATGCCTTCTCTTCCCCTCCTTTCAAAGTTCTTGGCAAACATAAAGAAGCTGCGATAAACAAGGCGTCGATGAGCATAAACAAAGCCGTATTCCTATGCCGATCTAATGTATTGTTTTCCATTGTGATGTACTGCGCAGGAGGTAAGCAAACAGCATGTGTTATTCTGCAGTCCTATTTAGCTCTGTATTTCATACAGTAGCGACAAACTTCATAAAGTGAACCGTTCTTTAACGTTGCTAGAACCGCATCCATAAAACAGTGATGCATGTGTTTGAATTGCCATATCATGATGCAAATGCAAATACCTCTTTTTCCTCTTGTTATTCTTTCTGTGTCTTTGTGGCCACGATCATCGATAGTTGTAATTTTCACTCCTTAGGTGACAGATCGCTCAGTCAGTGCAGAGCATCCCCTATTCTCCTCTTCACAGTACATCGTTTGGTTTGCATCTGCCTCTTAGTAGTAGCTAGTTTTCTTGGCTCTCTTCAAAGTATGCTTGCTTTAGCATACCGATACTCTTCAAAACTCATACATTTCGCTTTCATCCCCATATTTTGCTTATACCGCAAGAATTGTGGTTATTTTACATGATGCAATCGAGAACTTTGATAATTCTTTACCATGACTGCTATTCCGTTTCTCTTTGTTGGTGAATTGGACGCTACAACTGGCATGCCTCTGCACTACCAAAGCTTGTTGAGTGACGGAATTTGGTAGTATAATAAGCAGTCCAGGATAACTTCATGAAATCTTTCCTTTCATTTGGAATCCACTTCCAACCAACATGGCTGCATTTAAGGCTGATGCCACGAAGTTTGCTTGCAGCATTTCAGCTATACAGTCGTCCAATATGGTCAGAGACCGGATAAGCGTGTTTTTAGCTTTGAATTTCAACATTGATTTGCTTCATAAGTGCTGTTTCTAGAGTATTTGCGCAATCGGTCGTTCGTACTACGAACAGATGAAAAGAAAACAAATCCTGCGAGTGTCTTTTTTGCATTTCCTAGTGCTCACTTTCTTTTCGCATTCCAGGAAACAGGAGAAATTACTTCGAATTCGAGAGCTCTAAAGGAGGGCACTGGTTTTATAATGACGTAATAATGAAAGTGCCAAATTTTAATGATATTATGGAAGCACTGAGAATGAGTTATGTGAAGCCGAGGGATTGCTAGAATTGTTGCTGTTACCTTGGTAATAAGTGAACCTCGCGTGAGATTTGCGAAACATCTTTGGACCGTTTTCCTGGAGACCGTTTATGATAGATACTTTGCCATTGCCAGTTATGGTGTGCAACGCTGTGCCAAAATACATCCTTCGTTAATTCGCGTCATAGCAGTGCAAAACGTTCAGAAGGTTGGAAGGGCCAGAATATGTAGTGACCTACAAATATTAGCTACAAAGAAATTGAAATCCCTTTGCGTGCCAGGTTAGAAGGGCAGATATGGCTTTACATTAAGAGTTACGTAATTTGAGCAGCCAAAACAGGTGCCTAAGATATTGATATCAATTCCGATCGAAACAAAATGTGTGCGTATGTATCTTCATGTGCCGTTCCAATAGTTCCAACTCATAACCTTGAGAGTCTTCGCGATAGAATTTGAGATATAATCCAACCATAAATTAGCCTCCTTCCGTCCGCTCTGTTACGATTCTTGACACTTTATTGAGCCACTGACAAAGGCGCCACAAAATCTGCAAGTTCGACAACCAGTCCATTGCTGCCCAGAAGTAAATTTAACGGCTTAAGACCTTCGATTTCATGGGAAGATACACTGTTAGGCTTTTGTCTGTGGTTTTAAAATATTGGCTTCCGGTTGGTCTAGCGGCTGAAATGCAAACGACTTATCGCAGCAGTCTTTCTGATACACTTTCCACTTGTATTTTAAAGCAGCATGATCCCCAATCCTTAAATGCTCATCTCTTCTCACTAGCATATTTCAGCAGACGCACTGAATGAAGGAGGAATGCGAATGTGATGCATGAAATTCATCCCCTTGCAGTCTGCACATTGGGAAGCTGCAGCGTTGTGTATACTGCATCAATCCTCTCCTTTGCTCGCCTTTAATAGTATATCGGTTGCATTGCGTAGTGATTCGCAGATTTCATCAATAACAATTGTTTGATTTGACTTTAACCCATATGAATGCTTTCGAATGGTTTTCTGATGATTGTTCCGTATTGCAATGAAATAATTGTTCTTTTACAGAGTGACAAGAAGGAAAAGCAAGCATATATCGAAGAGCTCAAAAGCTGTTTGAATCCGAAAAATCTGAGCAAATATTTGTTCAGCTTTTGCAAAAGAAGCGATCTATCGGCTATTATTGGAACAAAGCTTGACAAGTCAGTTTAAAAATTAAATTTCTCGGAATTTTAATCTGCTTGCACTTCTTATCAAAATCTAATCGCGAGATTTTCCACTGAAATATTTTAATATCGTTTCTGATATTTTCGTATGCGTTCTTTGCAGTCACCTTTGGAAATCTTGTAGTACACATGGAAACTTTTCCTGACTGAATAGATAGCTGGGCAGTGGAGAATTCGGCTGGAGAAAGAAGGGATTGATTGACGCGTACCTCCTCAGAAGATTGATGACAATGAAAAGTCTTGGCACATTTAATTTGAATGGAGTAAGGAGAGGAATTGTGTCCAGTAGAATTTCGTCTCCTAGGGGCTCTATCTCATAGTTGAACCACTGTTACAAATTTTTTCATTAGTCTTATAGTTGAACCATCATTTGACAAAATTTGAGACGATTGCTCAAATTTTTTAAAGCAGTCGTCTCAGATTTCGTCAGATGAGTGACTTTGTCCTGCAATTTTCTACTTCTATATCCCGATAAGAGCACTGATTGTGTTTAAGTATGGATGCGTTGCTGGTGACGGGTGCACGCGCTTCACATCTGCATACTGTCTACACAACGCACAAATCGATGAACAAGAAGAAGACAACGCTGCTGGTTGTTGACAACGTTAGCGACGTGATGGCTGAAGCTGTACGTATTGATGCGAATTCTTCCTTAAATTAGTCGCCATACTTCCTGAAATTATTAAAATATTGCACTTTGCTCTCATAATGCTGCAGCAATTACGTCTGATAACTCGAAAGACTAACTGAAGACGGATCGAAAACTCATCGCTGAAACCGTACTGTCTTTTTTTTCATTTTGCTTCGACATTGTCCAAGAAGTCGATGATTTCCACATTCTTTTTAAAATCATTTCTTCAAATGCAACCTTGAAGTAGTGTAGCTGATTCTGTGCAATTGACCAAACTTACTTCGAAACTATCAATTCCAAGGAGTGACATTTACGCGCTCTGGTGCTTGTTGCTTTCGAGTCTCTTTATAAGGTCGATTAAATGGCCCACATCGATCATCGACGGCTGATCTTCTGATGGGATACCGACTCATATCGTCTCGAGATTCGGTATCAAGTATTATTATATAGGAGTAACATAAATTCACTCAACATATATACTTTTAGTTTGTGTTGTAAGAAGAGTTTTATGAGTGGAACTGTCATTACCGAACATGAAACCAAAATGTATTCTAAAATTATTAGAGAATCTTACGATTACTTGTTAATGTACATCTTCACATACAAGAAATTCTTTCACTTTGATTGTTGAAATATCGTCCATTTAAATGATGGATCGGACTACTTTGCACATGATTATACTAAACATATGGCTATTGCAGCCGGAGAAGTTAGCACGTTCTCTTATTCTTTTGTGCAAGGGATGTGGAGTGCTATCGGGAGTGGCCATCCCAGGCATGGAACGTCAACGCACTCTCAGCAGGTACTTGAGTTCCTATGCCGCATAGCTGACGGCAGCTGAGCTAACTCTCTTTTTCTACAATGTTCCATAGGCCCGTCTTAACAGCACTTCTGTGCGATATGAGTGAGCGTGCTTAGAGTAGTAGAGAGTTCACGTTTCCTGAAAACGTCTCAAATGGATCAATTATATCTGTCGAAATTCCACGATTGCTTCCAACAAAAATGTACCGGAAGGTTTTGTACGTTCCAAAACTAGGTTTTCGATTTGTTTTCCTTGTTAAATGTTTCATTAGTATAAAAGTCATGTGGTTGCAGTTCGATGGAAGAAGCGGACCGTCCTCGTCGCCTCTCGATGACTCAGCCGTCACCGCCACCTGTGCTGCAGTAATGTGCCGCATTCCGCACGGCCTTGCGGTGCGGAGGCGCTGTTGCCGTGTGGCTCTTTACCTACTCGTTCCTATATATGGCCGTGCGCTACGTTTATATTGTTAATCCACGCACTGTTTACGCTGCTTGTGGTTTAAATTCTAGCGCACAATAAGTGCGTACTTCTTATGGTGTTTTTAATGCGATACTAGTGGAAAGATGCAAATACTTGATCAGCAGTGTTGCAGTGAGTGGATACTACGCAGCGCATCCTATCGGTTGCACTGTCGGTTGTATCATCCTCATCTTTCTTGGTGCATTATTTTGGTTGTTCACAAGAGCCGAGGTTTCAACACGCTCCACTGAGAGCCGTTTCACTTGCGTATCTTTGCTCATAGCTACGTTTTTAGCGTACGCAATTCTAGATGATCGCGTTGTTCAACAAAGCAAGCTTACATTCTTCTAATGAGTTACTCGTTGCAAGTAATAGTATGCCTTTAACAAAAATCGAAAATCCCTTCAATGAAAGTTCATAACATCATCATCCATCAATTGGCCACTTGTGCTAGCTATTTGTATATTTTTGTTATTCGTAGAGATGATTTTAGCAATAAAACGATAGCAAACGCCACATTTGTATAGCTATTCAAAGCGAACTGTTATATTCGGTTTTGCGCATTTCACCTTTCAATCCCATTCCGTTTTTCCCTTAACAAAGTGATCAATCAGTTATGTTCGTATTCCTCCTTTTTTGAATAGGAATTTGTAAATATCACTTTGATATTGTTCGATTTATTTTTTCCAGAGGTATAAATATTAATTAGAGGACATTTGTTGTTTGTTGCACTCATTTCATTATCCGGCTACCTCTTGCCTGGAGGTAGCGTTTAATGTCGTTAGGTTTTTGAGAGAAATTCCCCGGTGATATTCGTATGTCTTTATGAGGTGGCAATTTTCTCGTATTAAAGCACCACACATCAAATAACACCATTTGCTTATTATTCTGTCGTCCCAATTTCAAGTCATCTCAGGAGTGACATTTCCCCAGACTTATATATCCTCCATAACAGTTCACTAATGAGCACACTCAAATAGCAACAATAAGCGAATGCTGGAGTGTGAATTATTTTGGTAGAATGGCACAGAACATGATCATTTCTGTTTACATAAAGCAGCTGCGTTCTCTAATAATATATCTGTTTTTGTGATTCCCCTCATCGAGTACCATATACAACACTATGAAATACGTTAAGCTATATATATTTAGAGATTTGTCGAACTCTTTAAGTTTTGCTGAAATGTTTCACCGAATAAACGAGACGCACTAAAATCAATTTTGAATATCATTTCCCATAAGTCTCATTTTTTTTCCGTTTCCTTAGCAATCGACAACTTTCATAGAGTTTTTTTTACCTTTGCTAGGAAATCGAATAATGCAGAAACATAAAATGCAAATGGGAATGACTGAAACGTACGAGAATTTTTCTGAGAATCCGTAGTCGCATATTTAACTTTGAAATTCCATAAAAATTATGTGAATGGTTCAAATTGTCTCCAGAATGGATGAAAGGTTCATCATTTATAATTTTGATAAATGGTCAAGGTTACTCATTGCACATATATGGAGAACAGGCTGCTAAGAGCCTTGTAATCTGTCATGCTCTAGGTGAAGTGGGAGCTAACCTTCGCCTTGCAAGCACTGTGAGGCTGAGCTGCGAATATAATTTACGACCGAATTTGATTTGCAAACATAATTTGATGTTTAATTACTAGAAGAAATTTGATGTAGTTTCAATTTGTGCGAAGTTGCTACATACTTCATCGGTTGTGAGTTCCTTTGATTGTAACTTTTCTTTGACACCTTTACTGTCGATTGACTCAGTAGTGTGAGAAGGTAACAGCCAAGTATTAGATGGCATTATGCGATTAGTACAATCCTCAAACCGTCTCTACATTGACAGAAGCCTTGCAGTTGTTTGTTGCCCTGTTGAACGTGAAATCAACTGCTATGACTAAAAATCCTCCCAAAGATCTATAGGCTATTAGCAAATTTGCTTCATTACCGCAGTTATTAAATGATTGTAACCGACTGCCTTCTATTCCGTTATAAGTCACTGATACTGAAAGACAACTTTGACGATTAAGGCATCCTCAGCCATTTTCCGACCACGGCATTCGCGATGGGAACTGTTTCAATGACGCATCGAAACTAAGAGACAAATTTACATTGATGGGTGGTTCTACAACGTGGGCGGCCTCTTCTTCGTCAGTTACGGACGTTGTAACAAAATAGCCTTATCTCACCCTCTGATACCCTGCCATACCGTGGTACATTGATAGGAATTTTTGGGGCGGATACGTTGCGGCACGGTAACATAGTGAAAACCTTGACATACATGAAAGACAGAGATATACATCTTCCAAGATCAGTACAGTTTTGTATACACCCTACCTAGCACCTTTCCGGAGAATACTTGGCAATAAAATTTTTGTGTGTACCGCTTGTCTCATTTTCGTTGCCTGATTTTCAGTGCGGCGTTTGATGGATGGCCTGCAGGATATTCAGCTGCGAGAAGTGCTTTGGAGATTTTTCCGCTTACACCCTGCAGTGTGTTTTCGCTGTCAGTGCATTTGCAGACATTTGTGCCTATGACCTTGAGAAAACTAACATAAAGGATGTGCACAGCAGGATGTGTTTTAATTTTGCATATTTCTAGCTTTCGAAGTGCTGTAGCATTCGTTTGGTGAGATGGTTCGTTGTAAGGAATTTTCAAAAGCACACATATTTCCGACCGAAACAATGTATGTCCGTTGGTTATCGAAGATTATCGTTATGTGACATCGAACACCCTAAAACAATAGCGCTACATGATAGCTTCATAAACGGGTCATCCAAGGTGCATAAAATTTATCACTAGCGAACGAAAAAAAAGTAATAATTTGAAAAATAATATCAATAAAGGTCATCGTTATAGGCAGTGCAGCAAAGTGGCACAGATAATACCAGTATTATTTCACTGCTGCCAATGTTTATTGTTTGTCTTACGAATATCACCATCGTTACTTACTTCCCCTATTCATATTCGCCAGTGACATTTATTATTGTTTATGGCATATAGTAATTTATGTATGGTTCCTTCTATCATTATTATTTCCTCCTTCATTTATTTTATTTATTCATTCATTTGTCTATCTTCATCCTTTTTATTTAAGCCGTTTTATGTAGTCATTCGTTGAAGCTTTCCGTAGTGAACTGATTGCGATTTATAGATTTACAAACACTGGATGAGCGATTTTGTCAACAAATCACCCTAATTTTTATCGATTCATAAAATTAGAATAGAGGTATAAGTTTTACGGAAGGAAATTTTGGACGCAGAAGGCTATCCCGAGATTGCCGACCGGAAGCTGTCATAGATTAATCAAAAACTTAGGTGGATCGTCTCGTCGATTCTATAGATATGGAAAACTCGACGGTATGAGCTCGTTCAACTTTCGCACGATGCTCTGCGCGCATTGTTGTCGTTATCTCTCGTCGCTGAAGGCCCGTACTTCCATCATCACCTCACACAAAGCTCTCTTTCGATGCCAAATATTTTGCATATCTTTTGCTACTTTCTTCTCTTAGCTCGCTCCTTTCGGTGGCAGTGGCGAGAATGTTCGCAAGCCGGCTGACTCGTGCTCTGAATCTGTAACTCCGGAATATCGTTAAACTGGAAAGTACCTGTTGCACCTCCGTTTAAACCTTACATTCGCAGGTTGCACTCCAATGACCTCATGACCGTGCCCATGTAGGGGTGTGTTTCTTAAAAAGTTGCAGTTCAGAAACTATTGAAGCTAACTTCGTTCAATTTGATACGTAGAATCTATTTCAGTGATTCGACCAGAAAACGGTTTTTCTAAGTAAGGGCTTCCTCGAGCGGTCGGAATATCTGAAGTTATGCGTTGTCGCTCATGCTTTATAGCTTTTGGCAGTTGACGAAACTTCGCATGGTCAGTGGACAAAAAACATATATCTTGCAATTCCGTGAATATACTTTCTCAATATTCTTCATGATTTATGCGAAGTTCTTGCTGTTCAAATTTAATGAACAAATGAAACCATCTGAATAGCGATGGATTAAGTTGGACTGGTTCTACTGAGCTAGGAATCGAGGAAGTTGTGTCAAATAGCGATTCCAGCTACTTCCACTGCATTATTTGTTGTAATGGAATGGAATTCAGGAATATAAGTATAGTATATAGTAAGATCGGACTTGTGACAGTTATGTTCTGCAAGTATGTTCATCTTGTGCCGCTGATTATCCGTCGACGTTATAATCTGGTGCCTTCACGTTACTGTGAAGACTAGTAGCACTGGGTTAATTGATTCCTGTTAGTGTTTTTTCGCGGTGTTTGTACCGTCTTGTTACTGGCGCATTGTTCTGGTCATATCGATGAGGTGAACGGCTGCTAATAAACCACTTTGCTAGCTGGCGAGTGTTTTATACTACGTATGGCTTCACATTCCTGGGGCATTACCATAGGGATCTTTGCGTGAGAAGCACGCAAAGATGCAGTCGTTCGTTTTGCAAGCATGGTAGATATGGCGCAGTGGCAAATTTCTTAGCACTACGTTAGGGCACAGTCTCAATGAACGAATAAAATCAAGGTACAGCATGCAGCCTTCCGCAGGCAAGAGCTAGAAGTACGGTGTGACTAGCAAAAGAAATCCTTAGATATCCTTAATTGACGCTTCCTGTGCACACCTAAATTGACTTTTTTCAGCAGTTTGTTTATTTTCTTTGCAGTTGCGATGGTATGAACGTACGCTCAAGAACCTTGCATTTGCTCTGGAGATGACCTGCTCGCGGTCTTTCCAACCTTGCTAAAGTCCCCTACTTCCCAATTCTGTTCTGCCGCCATACCTTCGGGGCTAACAGTAGTCGTTTCCGAGTGCTTGCGGAAAGCTTTACATCTCGTTCTTACTCTGCTTGGATGCTCCTAAGTTTAAAGTGGCTCTATAGTGGAACGGCCTTACCATGTGGCTCGAGTAGCCTTTGAAAATCATCAACCATCGTTGAATAACAGCAATCGAGTATGACACCGTCACCTAAGCCCAAGCATTGATAGCACATTGTCCCTATCGTTCTTAAGCATAGTTGAGCTGTTCAGGAACACTAAAAACGGCAATGAAGCTTTAATGAGCAGAACTTTAATTCGTCATATTTTCCCGAGACGAGTTTCATTTCATACAGCGTCAACTCTGTCATTGCCAGAGAATGCAGATTTGTCACGCAGATACCGGTACGACCGTAGCGTTACACTAAGAAACCACACTTCGAGTGAGGCAAGACCAAGTGAGAGAAATATTTCAAATACAACACGCAACTCTTCTTCTGAAACGAATAACCAAAAAGCATGAAAGAAAAACAACAGAAGGAAGAGGCATCCTAATGCGACATTTTTGCTGTTATTTCTATGGATGAAAAAAAAGTATTCCTTATTTAGCACTTCTCATAATCTCAAAATCAACACAACGAGAACTGTTCCATTCACTTCAAATGATCGATGAAACGTCGAGTATTTCAGCTCAAAAGTGAAAAATTAACGGCATATGACGAAATTAATTAAGATTCAAACGATGTATGAAACAAGTGCGTTCAAAATTGATATTTGCGATGAACTTTGAAAGAAATTTCCAAAAATGCCAATCAGCACATTTCGTTTTGCATTTTAAGAAGTCTTGGTTTTGCTACGCAACGTTGAAGTAGCAATAATTTTACACTGTTGGTAATGATTGCACTTCGATGCAGTGATCGCCGATCTCTAGCAGTCGAAATGCAAATAGATTGAAGTTTTTCAGCTTTTGAGCTTTAATCAGAGAGTTTAGTTTGTTCGACCCAACATAGAGCAACCTCTGGGAGGCTAACTGCGCCTTGAAGTGACCTCTCCGCATTTCACGACTTCCATCAGGACTCGACTCGCTACGCAAAGGTTATACTTCGCAGATGGGAGTTGGACAGACCTAGATACGCTGGTTGTGGCTCAAAAAACGAAATGTTCAAGTGTTCCATACTATTCATCTGTAAGAGATCGGCGATGGCTCGGTCGGAAAAATAAAGGCTGCAGAGGTTATTGCCTTGCTAATAGTTACAAAGGGTTTCGAATCCTGAAAGAACTACTGTTGGAATTTCGTTTAGTGATGAGCAAAAAAAAGAAGCGGTCATTTATCGCCAACCTGTGGATGTGTATTTGGTTTCTTGTATACCAACATCATTGCCGAATATTGACCTTTTATAACCCAAAATTAATAACAAAAATAATATGAATAGAGTGGTAATAAAACCTGTCTGAAAACGTCATTTTAATGCAATTGAATCTCATTCATTTTCTTATCTCTATGGTAGAAAGTTATTTCTCTGATACATAAATTTTTTCGGAACAGTTAACTATGCAGACGGGAAATGTACATTGTGTCAATAGTGAATGAAGTGCATTAACTTCTAGTAGCTGCGAAATCGACACATAACAAACGATCATTCGTGATAATTTAAAAGTTAATGAAATAGATTTTCAAAATTTAACTGAAGTGTGCACTAACATTTGCAAAATAATTCACAAAAAAGCTCCTTGAGGCTCAACTCACCGTCCCACTAAGGCATTCTTGATACATAAATTTGAACTAAGAAACATGCTTGGGCAAATTTCCGGAAATTTCGGGAATTTTCCTCAAGCAATCGTATACGAATAGGTAAGGTGAACGATGCATATCTGGTGAACACAGATATGCACAAGGTAAATGTTAAAGAACTTTACAATGAATCTGAATAATTCGATCCACAACACTTTCATGTGGAACGCCTGGACGGCATCATTGATATCAGTATCATTCGTAACGGAAATAAGAGGGATAGACAGTCATGATCTTGTCTACAGACCTATGCTGTTCCTGAACGCGGCGATGGGAGTCGGATCAATGACGTGACCAGACTGCTTGTGTTGTGCTAATTTCAAAGCTGCATCTGCAAGTATTTTTGAGGCGATTGATCATAATCATCGATCAACCATACTATCTTAAAATCTCCGATCGTTGCAGCTTGAGATGACGACAACAGCATTTGAAAATGATTGAAGAACTGGTTCAAGGCAAGTGCGTCATTGGTGGGCGCTGACACCGTTGAAATGTTATTCGACCATTGGAATAAATATAGATAAAGCAATTTTCGCTGTTCATTGGAGCAGCTGCTTTTGCACATATGCAAAAAGTCTTCATAAAAATGGTCTTTGGTTGATAGTAAGAGCAAAATAAGCGTAAAGCTTTCATACACCAATCATTTAATATGAATAATGCAATAGGATTGGTTTCGATTCACGTTATTGCTGTTGTTTAGAGCGACTACTTTTTAAATAGGTGAAATCCTGTCACTCAATCGATGCATAATCCCAACCAGTAAGGTGTGTCGCTCTTAGGAGCGATATAAAAGTGAGATTCTTGCCTCCGTTGCTTAGGCGAAAAAAAAGGTATAAAAATTGTAAAGGTGAATGCTGATTTATGATGACCAGAAAGACAAGGAAATAGCTATCAAACCGGCGTTTAGCTGCAGGCATTAGGAATAATACCAAGAAATCAATTTACCTGGGCGCTGAGATAGACGGTGACGAGGACTTTCTTTTCAAGTCTGATGCCGATGATAACTGCAATAGAGACCGCAATCGAACCACCCAGCGCGATTATGCCGATGAAGCACAGTGCGTAATCCATGTTTTCGTCAACAATTAGTGAATTCACAACGGCCACCAAGCCGGTGATGGCACACAGCAAATGTACAGCAGCGATCAGTACACTACCAGTCTGCAAAACGCCTTTAGGTTTGAAGCAGCTTTACAGCGCACTTGTTTTTCCTCTCTTCTTTAGATCAACCCCCAAGCAAACTATAGATTTGAAGTCCGTTTTATTCCAACATATCTTATTCCCTTCATTTTTTAGGAAAAACTTGAAAAGTGACTTTCCAATACTACATGGAAAGACAATAACTTGTGGAAAGTTCAGTTTTGCCGGAAAAGGAGTGTGTTGACAACGAGCAGTGATTGTACGTTTGTTCCGGAACCATTGAAAAAGGCATGCATACTCGATCACACAGGCGAATTATCTGCATTTCCGTTTAACCGTTCGTACAAGGGAAAACTCACTTCTCTGCGGAACATTTCACTGAACTCACCAGTGAGTAATGAGGAGAAATGCTTGTTGCATGAACAATGAATAATTTAGTTCTTTTTGCAATTAAAAAAAAAATTGATGCACATTGCCTAAAAATTATTAATCTGTGCGCCGAAGGAATTAGAGGTTGAATGATGCTTCAGGTGCTAGAAGGGTGCGAAGAGGGAGGGGGATCTCTCATGTAATTTTCGTTTTTTTTTTTGGCGAGCGTACTTCATTAGGAATTTTTGAATACTTATACCAACCTTATAAAACGCTACTTTCTTGATTTCAGCACCTCGTTTGTTAGAAATGACGAGTGAAATCAGCAAAGAAGATTTATCAGCGACCTTGATTTGCTCCACGTGCTTGCTAAGCTCATCAGCAAAAGGAAGTTTTGATGTGCCAACAACCACCTCGCCATATGCCAACACCGTTCTTCTTAAGACCGTCCAAATATAAACCACCGTTTTGCAGTGGAACACAATCTGTCTTTTATCTGACATGTGCGCAAAATGATTACGAATGGAACTGAGACACAATAGCACATTAGCGGCAGAGAAACGACTCTTTAGCATAAAAAAGCTTGCTCACCTATTCTCTTCGAATGCCACCACTCTCTACCTCCCTCCTACAGTGTATCACTTTATATCTAGTAATATGTGCCAAAAACATCAGCAAAACAGGAAGCTCATTCTTGAAACGTCAACTTTAGCACTAAACTTGTGCCTCATTTAGCTGGAAAGGCTATGTGATCGCTGAAAAGAGGAGGATGGTTCTATTCATTCTTGAAAACTGTGCCTATTTTTCAACTGCCGTAATGCGTATTCTTTTTTCAAATAGTGCGCGAATAAAGGCAATTCTATAAAATTCGTTGTCGCAAATGACAACAAATTTATCTCGACGAAATGGAAAGAGAGAATTGTGAGGGATGAGAGAAATTTCATTTCCACTCAATTACGTCTATCCGTCCCATCAATGTTATTACTTGTAAGAAGCGGTCGTTCATTTCAAATTTGCAAATGAGTTGCATATTCAATTACATGGAAAATTTGCTTAAGAAGGATGCGTTAAAGAGAGAGATCATTGAATAGCGGAGAATTTTCCGCGATTTTTTATTGAAAATTTGCGAACAATGTGCATGCGTGCATGCGGACGAAAAAATTCTTAAAAAAGACTTGTTTTACGTTAGAAATCCTCTCACTATTGTGCAATTTGTATTCTTTGGATGAAAATGGCCCAATTTTTTTGAGGAAATATGAACAGGTTGAATCGATATTGGGATTACACATCACACAATTACGCATTTCTTAGTATGGCAGAAATATGTTCAAAAAAAAACAGCACAAGAGAAATTTCTCTCTGAATGAAGCTAATCGTTTCCGAAAATACTCTGCTAAAGTCCAAAGTATAAGTTAATAAGGCATCATTCAAAGTTTTATGCTACCATTTAAACAAGCCAAAATCGGATCAAGAAAAGATAATGTTAGTGCACAACAAGCTATGCTCATCTCACAACCAAAGTTTTACCGACTTCTTCGGTTACAGTGGTGGCATGAAACACGCATTCACACATACACACATAAAAATAGATCGATACCCATACTATAAAATGATTCTTACAATGAGAGTTTTAAAAAACGCATAAAACTAGTTTGTGGTTGTTTTTTCTGCAATAAATATCTACCTTTTGAGGAGACTGATGCATGCGTATGCATGGAATAGGGTTGCCCTGCTTGGTGAACGGACTATATATCCCCACTATATAATAAAAAAAGCAAAAAAAAAATCGGCTCCTGTAGTTTTTAGAGATGCTGTATACATCTGTTGAGGACTCTCAATTCCAAGTTTTCATAGATGACGCGTAATCGAGAAGAAAGCTTTCTCGTATTTCAGAGAATTAATTTGTGGTTTTCACTTTCTTTTCACTTCATCAAGAAACAGCTTAGAAATGTTCCATTCTTGCTCGTTGGAAAAATCGACTAAAAATCTCGTAAACGTCGACAAAAAATCTCCAAGACCCCCTCAGTGGGGACTCTTGGCGTCCTTATAAAAGAGAACAGATTCACAAACGATCTTCCCGATAATGGTGAGTACGCATGAATACTCGGCACAGATTGAAGGATTTATAATGTTTTCAGCTTATCATAGGCAGTTAGTTGAAAGAAAGCTTAGAATGAAAGAGGTGAGGATTTAACGGTATTTCGCTGAGGATCGAACTTAGTGAGACAGCAGCACATCGCGCCACTCCCTGAAGTGCTGTTTTTTCTGCTTTGAAACGCGCTGAAGTATGTTGAGTACAAAGGTGGTGGAACGATTCATACCGACATTCAACTCCTAGCTGATAAGTTAAGATAGATTTCAGAAGGTTGCAGCATACCTGCACATGAAAATTCTGAAAGCAGCATCGATAGCGCACATCATTAGCGTTGAAGTTTTCTGCAAGGGAGTTGCTTTCCAATTCAGCAATACACGGCATCTAATAGCGTCGATCCAACGGATTCTGCAACATTCTCCAACAAACGTCCGAACGTTGTTGTGTTCCAAGTTACGACGACGCGCCATCTAATCGGAATCCAGCAAGCAGTCCCATTATGAAGCTGGTTGATGACTTGTCAGCGAACTCATCATCACATTAAAGATCTCTTATGACAATTAAAGAAATCTGGAAGTGGTTTAAGGCTACATAGAGCACAGATTAGAGTTCTAAGCAAGAAAGCGTTATAACAAATCATCATCACGCGCGTCATTGCTACACACTAGTAGTATCGATGTAAGTCTGCTCATAAAACTAGTTACTGTAGGGTAGGTCGGAAAATTCTTAGTTTTTAATTGCTCAGCTGAAGATGATGGAAACTACCAGGTAATCAGTGCGCCCAGTCAAATTTAAATTTGGGATCGATTACATGAAAAATATGCTACAAGCAGGCGTATAGGTGTCCACAGGTATCATCACGCGCAGACGTTTAGATAGGTAGAAATGCAGATATACCTTCCGAAATATTTTGATAATTACCATCTGTGGCCCGAAATTGCGGCTGATGAATCAACAAGCTATCAGAAATCTTTGACATAACAGAGTGAAGGTTTCGGCAGAAAATTTGTTAGAGATGACCTTGCTTGAGTGATTCGCAACTGACGAGACTCTGGTTCGGTTGGAAAAACCGCCGAAGGTATCTAAAATTTGAGTTTCCGATGATTTTTCCGCTGTGGTTCTTGGAATTTTCAGTTCTTCCCAGTGCTCTACTTCCCGAAAATTCTGAACTTGAGGGCTATTCTTACTCCATCAAAGTTAAGGGGAGCGATTACTTAAACGTACTTGTAGTGCAAGAGTGCATGAAAATAACGGGAAACGTTATTGAAACAAACCTTTCCTATTCTAATCATATCTTTGTTAACAACTGCTCATTCCCCAGGTGGGCAAGTTCTGTGTGGATGCATCTCATTGCTGCTCCAGTATCAACAGATTTACTAAAAACATTCGCACCGAGAGCTGTTTGCTATTTGCTTTCTTCTCGAACGACTTCATTCTCAAAAATTCGCTTCCGTTATTAATTTGCCAAATGTCTAAGTGCTCAACTCAGAAATTCCGTTCGATCGTTTGGGCGAACCTATTGGGGTTTTTCATCAGGAGTTTTAACACAGTGTCAATTGGTGTCTGGTATGCAAGCTTCCGGATCGCACCTGTGTTTCCTATGAAAAAAGGAAATTCTTAGAAGAGCATTCTTTTTCAAGTGGTTTGTCCCAATATGCCCTCAGGGTTCATACATTGTTGGCTGAGGGTTATAAGAATTGTTGATAGAAAACCGCTTAGCTGCAATACAATATGCTCAATTGTGAAATGATCCGCGCATGTCGTATTTTGTTGCTTTGTCTTTCATAATTTTTTGGCTTCAAAAGAATGCAACCATCTCCTTTTGCACTTTTCCTCGGATCCGAAATTTCTTTTTAATCACCAGTGTTTGATGGCTGCTAAGGAAAGTCTTCATTTATCCAGGTTAATGCCACCATGGGGATTGTCTTCATCGTTTTTAACCAAAAAAAAAAATTTAATCTCGGCAAATTTCGCTAGGCTCATAGTGCGCAAATCGAGAAAACAGTCAAATGAAAGTGATCGTCTCAACGTAGCCGTCTGAATTGACTGACGGCTTGTCTTTGAATGTGGCTACACTGGGTATCACTAGCCTACTGTTGCAGACTTGACCAGATGAACTCGCAAGTCTGCAAACATAACAGTCAACCTGAGCATACACTTAAGCGCTGCGAACTTCCACTCCAAGCTGGTGACTATTGCTGAAGCGACTTCGGAAATATCAAGTCGGCGTTTTATCAATTGCGTTTTGTTTGCAATCCGCTAAAGTTTAGGGCACTGCGTTAATATGTAAACGAGGATTTGCTGTCATCAACATAGGTGCTATCATAAGCAATAATACTGTTAAGCAATATAAGCAATATCACTGGTACATAACACGTTCAAACGTAAGCAATAATACTGTCAAATGGGATCAATAAAGGTGAATCTTTTGCATCAATCTCGCGACAAATTCATTTGCTACTTGCATAGAAAAAGCGCAGTTGAGACATTTAATTACTTCAAGCCGCATTCATTAGTTTGCTCGTTTCTGAATGTCACATGCTTTTGAAGCTAACTGCACAGCTGTTAATTATTGGGGTCATTAAAGCTTCGTTGTTCATCTGTCTCGTTGATGAAAAAGTATTGCTCGCTTCTTTTCGTGCTCTACGTTACGCCCTCTTTTGACATGAATGTTTTTCTGCAAAAAGAAGTGCACAATAGAAAGATTGGCATGACATGTGCTTTTGTCGTTCTGCTGATTAGACCAACTGTTTCTAAGATAATGAACGGTTCTCGCCTTAGAACACGTTTTTCTTTAAAGCTAATCGATTGTGTAAGCTTGCTAAAATATCGACACCCACTAGAAATAGCAAATAATTGAGGCGACTTTTAAGAGACTTATCGATAAAGTTTTACATAGTGGTGTATAAGTTTGAAGAAGGAGAAAAAACGTGGAAGCATCTCGGACCAGAACGCTCACGTTTAAGTGCCTAACTGACCTTAACCAAGAAAATCGTTTCTCCTCACCCTGAACCGACCTCACATCAAAATTTGACTCGAAAATTTCACAGTACCTTCATATGGTCGTCTATCAGATTCTCTTGGTATAAGTTCAATAGCTCATGAGTTGAATCTGAGTCGCAGAGTGGATGGGTATAAATCTCTACATGCATGTGCATGGATATAAATCTCTCAACAGTGCTCATCCTGCAAAATTTTGCGAACGATGCGCTAAAAGGCTCAAGAAAAAATCATAACCTCTTCATTCAGCCGGGATTTCTGGAAACTAAAACTGGAATAGCTGAAGAAGGACTCAAAAACTTGAAATCGATGGCCTTACATGCTTTTTAAAAGGGTTCCAGGAAGCTAACAAGCCAGTATTTGGGGCAATTCACACAACAAAAGAGCGATCTGTAACGAAGAATGTATAAAATTTGTAACGAAGAATGTAACTTTAGCAATACACATTGCTAAAGTTATTGAAAAACCCCATAGATTTATATGGGCTTCATTTGAAGTATAATCGTCCATTGATCCGATTCGCAAACAAGCTAAAACAGCGCTTGAAAGAGTCATACATATTTGAATTAAAGATCGGAAGAAAAAGCGTTGTGATGTGAGGATGCTAGTTAAAAGCGCAATCATACTCACATCTGGTGGGCAGTGGGCGTTGTGGTGGGAAGACGCCCTTCAATAGGCATCAATTTGCTTCGTCTCTTTCCCTTGTATCCTATTAGCTATCCGTACCGCCTAAGCAATTTCAAAGACCTTAAAGCGGTAAGCGAATCTTTCTTCGTTCACTTCTTTCCTCTCTAGTAGTGAAGCTTCAGCGCATGCAGACTTGTTTTTCGGAAACTGTTCTCTGAAATGCAACTCAAGTCAGAATTAAGCAAGACAAGGATTATGATATACCGCCGTTTGTCGAATACTGCTCACAGCTTCTCATAATCGTGCCTACCAAAAAGCGTGCACCAAAACTTGTACCGATCGCTTGGTGACAACATCGATTATTCACTGTTGACGCATATGTGTTCAGCTTATTGCCTCTGTACTCTCTACGAACATTAAACATCCAATCACAAAGTCTTCGAATGGACAATAATGACATCTGTCTCGAACAGCTTCTTATTCAAAAGCACTAAAGAACAATTGTTTCTTGCACGTGTATAATTGCCGTTATGCTCATTTGCTGAAGAATTTACCTCGTTTCCAATCGGAATATGAGCGTGTAAACTTCACCAATAAGAGTCTTTGCGGTATGCGCATGAGCCAATGAGACGAGAGGAATGGGAAAAGGAGGGCCGGAACGGTAAGAAAGAAACAGATTTAGAGGACATCTTTTGGAATTCATTCAGTCAAATCTACCTGACCGGTACACCTGTACACTTTCGTCCTGTGATCGATTAAAACGGTTGTGGCGACTGGCCGATTTTCAAAACTTGCCAAGGCTCGACCATTAGCTGGTCACTAGTGGTCGGAAATCGGCCAATCCCTTCTACCTGGCACAATTTTAAAGACTTCTGTTTTAGAGTGGTCTTAAATTAAAAAGGATATAGCTTACGAACGGCTAATACTCTAGACTCTTTACCTGATGGGGACAAAGTTTGGAAAGCGACAATAGAGTAAAATTTCATCAACTCTTCGCCTAGAGTTTTCGGATGGTTAAGCTCGAGCTATCCACTTAACGGTTTCAAAATAGTGAAGGGGGCAGTTTCCATGTCTCCATCGGCTTTGAGGTCTACGCTATGTAACGATACAAGAAAACAGTGAAAAAAAAAATTTATTAAGATAGGTTCTTCGGTTCACTGAGGTTGCTGAAGGCATCGTTAATAGCTACTTCACTCCTAACAGAATCACTGTACACACTGTCGTGAAAGCCAACAGCTTAGTTTCATTTTGTAACCTGATTGCAACAACTGCAAACAAAGGAATGATGTCTTCTTTGCTGAAGAGAAACGAGTAGAAAATGGAAGAATATCAATTAAAGATCATGGAAATAAATAGATCGCATCGACGAAAAACTCTTCCTTAGATAATTAAAACTATTGAAAAATTTGCTAAGACAGAAACAGAGAAGCACGTTCCAGGAAGCAAAAAACACACACACAAAGGAATATCGCCCGCCCATGTAAGATCCATGAAAGAGCAACTTCCTGATAGTTCGGCTTCGAAATATGTAAGTGCCAAAGGCATTCTTTAAAAGGTGAAATCAAATAGCGCATTGTTTGGCTATTTAATTTATTGGTGTTCTCGAAGAGTTAGTGCAACCCAATCTCAATTATTGGTGGGTACGTTTCCATGTAAAAGTGCGATGAATTTTTGGCGATGGGCTCATGAAACGAATATAAAAGCACGTCTTCCCACACTTTGAAAAATTTCAAAGCCTGTACTTATGTGCTTGAAGGACAGCAACAAGGCGGTATAAATATTCCAAACTAAGAAGAGAAGAACCCTTAAGACTGCTAAACGGCTTTATCAGCCTCAAGATTTTTATATGTTCTGCCTAGTGCAACGATCGTTACTCGCCTAGAACAGTGAATGTTGGAAAAACTGGACTGCTTGCTGCCGTCACCATGATATCTAGTGCTAAGTGAAGATGATTGTAAAGTGCACGCTGATGTTGGAAGAAAACCGTAATCTAACCATAACCGTCATCTAATCACCTAAGTTGTGCAGCCTTAACGAATGAGCAATTTCACTGCTGTCCGTCATTTATACGATGAACGTCGTTCTAATCAACGATTCAAGTTTAGTGCTCATTAACTCGGAGCTATTTTCATTTGCAAGCCAATTATTTTCGGCATTTTCTTCAAAAGCATTTTGCATCTATGCTTAATATTAATATAGCAACATAAAAAGCTGGAACACTGCTTCTTTATATCGTTGTAGTCACAACAAAATATGATTGATTCTTGCTGGAAAAATCGAACAATGCATCCTAACTCAGAAATTTTCCACATCCCGGAATAGTATCAGAATAACGAGCCTTATTTCTTAAGAATCAGAGGAAGCAAATTCATCGAATTCGCTGAATTGCGCCTAGCAGCCATTATGCCGCTGTCGACCATCGTAACAAAACAATATTACTTGCTTGCCTCCATCCACTTTCTCTAAACAAGCATTCGAAAATCCAAAAGAAACTTTTAAGAATCGGCAAGCTCGGTGAACATTCTTGGTTTTTATGTCACATATTGCGAATTAGAAGCCTTAAACGAGCCAACTGAATGTCTCGTCCCTAATGAGCAAGGAGAAAAAAATGGAAAGCTGCACTCTCTGCAAACTTTGTTGAGGGGACCTGCACTTCCAGCACCTGCTCCATGTTTTCTGCTCACTTCGAAGCTGAGAATTCTTTGAAGCCCATCCCTCTCTGTTTTCTGGCGCCGCGAAACACTGTTCCTTTAATTAAATCATCGTTCATAACTGAAGTATACTCGGTCATTCAAGAAACCGGAAGGTTAGAATTTTCAAGTATCAGATGATGGAAGTTGCTCAAGCAAGTTCAGAAGACCTCCGAAAGGAAATCTGCATCACCATTCCCATATCTTACTCCTCAGTTTGTTCATTGCAATTTGAATAGCATTGCAGTGGTGCGCAAGTAAGGTGAAGATGATGAGGCCGATGCTTAATACCGCCGTTTTTGACTCATTAGCAACCCTGAGCCATTTGTTATATGATGTTACCTGGCTCTCAGGAGGAGGGAGGAGCGACGAGTCATCCGGCCAGGTCCTTACCCACGAAAGACGACAGTGAGGTCTCCCTAAGCTAGTGGGAACCGTTGCAGCTGTTGAACACAGCGAAGTTCTTCGTGTGCCGGACTCCTCTGGGCTCGTGCAAAGAGCACTCTTAAGATGCTCCAAGCTCCCGTTCATAACACAAAATTAAATCAATAACCGTTCCTCCAGAAATCACAATGAAATGCTGTCTTCGCCCTAAAGCGGTAATGAATAAGACTGATCAAATTCGCTAACCAAGACATAGAGCCATTTTTTATAAACGCATATCGAATTAGGCTAGCTGCAATGAGCTTTTGATGATGAAAGTAAATGAAAATAACTAAAATTTCCTTCTCATTTAGAACAACCTAATAAGTACAAGAGTTACTGTATAACATTTTTGCAAATGAAATCAAACGATGATGAAAACGAATTGTCGAAATAAGCGGCATAGAAGTGCGCCTGGCTAAGAGAAGACACTAAATAAAATGAAGGCGTTGGCAAATTTAACGTGAATAGATAATGTCGCATGATATGTGTGTATCCCCAAAGGACACATCCGCTCATGAGTGACACCGTTGGAACAGATGAAGCATTCAGTGGTAGCTGCATGTGGCAAGCGGATGGGCGTCGTCACCCTTCACTGCAGACACTGAGTCGAGGAACTGCACAGCTGCAGCTGTCATGACTAGTGGCAAAGTTTCAAATTTCAATGCACATTTGCCCAAATCCATCATAGTAATGCAAGCGTTTTCTCGAAGGTTATATCGGTGTTGCAGAACCTTAGTTGAACTAAACGTCGTCAGGAAGCCATCAACGACCACGTTCAGACGTAATTTACGCGCCTTCTTTTCTGGCGTTCACTATTTACCATAGCGTGCTGATGTTTTTAATCCTACCATTGGTCAGTGATTCGTCACTTTCTCCTTTCGCCTTGAAAAGATAATAGCTGCTATGAAAACAAAAAAAAAAAACCAAACGTATAAGTAAGTGTTAAATTTTAGGGATGTGCCCATCATCACAATGAATTTTTTCTCCGCTCAGTTGCATAAGAAGAATGCACCAAGCGACAGAAATCTGTGTGTTTTGCAACTAATATTTGTAGACACTTGTTTGAAAACAGGTGTAGAGCTGAAGGTTGTTTATTCCTTCTACTATGTCGAGGATTTTCGACCGAGATGAATGCCTAGCAGCTGAGAGCAAAACGATTCAGGATGAACCAAAGAATTGAAGCTCGCAAATTGGCTCACGTTTAGTTCGCTTTCATCGGAATTACATATCCTATAGATCAGTAGACCACTAGTGTTAAATTGCTTCCAGAGCTCCTAAATGGAGTTTAATTTACAGCGAGCTCAGTAATGTGCCTCGAGATGAGCAGTAGAGCCAATGTTTAGAAGTACTTTTGCGGATTGATATTCCTTACTATGGCTCATATAATTCTTTTTTTTTTAAATTTATGCCTTGCTGTGCTATGCCCTTACTATATTTCTAGTAAAGAATGCTGGGTTGGCACAACATGTACAATAATCCGCAGTGTTCCGGACAAACATCTGATGCGAGGGAACTGAATAAATCAGCTCCTTGGTGCTCATGATACGCACGTCCTACGCTCTTTGCCTTTCTAGTTCGCTCCAGTCGAAATTTTCTTTGCTCCTCCAATGCAGCTGCCACTTTTCACTGTCATCAATTTTCTTCGCTTTTTTAGCCGGTATAAACACGTGCTTGCAATAGAATGAACTCTGCTAAATTCTACGCATGCAATATTTTGTAGTCATTAGTTGAAGGCAAGTACACATTCGAGATGGCCGATTTTGTCACAAAGCATGATCGCACACAGTTCATATGCATAGCTCCGATTAGTTCATTTAATTGAGCTTGAACTTTCAATTTTATGTTACCTTCCATTCAGAACCTTTTATTTGTGGTGTTCTCGCGGCGTTCAAAAGTCGAAATGGTCCTATGGTTTTTCCACTAGAATTGCGTTTAAACGGAGCAAACGTCCTAGGACAAGCTATACTGCAATATTTCAGCAATCTTCCTTCACTCGCTCGATCTGCGTTGAATAAAACTCGACCTCAGCATGCTGAACAATCTTCTACTCGATTTTATCATACTCAAAATGTCAGGTATTTGTTATTCTCAAGCATCAAACCTCGCAACTCATATAAGTAAACCCTCCCACTGGAAATTTTCTAACTGAGAGAATTATAATTTTGTGGAATGCATTCCCATCCGAAGTTGTATGCTTCAAAGTCGCTACCCCTTTCGAGAGAAAACTAAACAGTCGTTCACGAGCTTTTCATCAGTAAGCATCCCACCGCCCCCTCCCATTTACCTCCAACCTTTCTAAAACATTGTTTGTTTGGTGTCTACAAGAAACATCTAAGCATTCACAAGTTTTCATTTATTTCATTGTTTTTCGGAATCTTATGAAAACGCTCGGCATGATAACTGAGACTGCAAAAGCACACACCGCCCCAGCTCTATGGGAGCGGTATTCCTCTCGTTGTTTTCAGGCGCTGTATATGGCATTCGCTGCGGCAAGGAGAACCGGATGCTTAGAGCTCCTTAGCTTCAGCACTTCACCGGATAGAGCCACTTCAGCTAGCCCAAATTCAATAAGCCATCACCTCTCGGAGAAAACACAACAACTGAAATATACAAATGAGCGCCCCCGATGCCAATGAAGATTCCATTACAAAATCTACTAACAGACACATTACATGTTCCTCCCTTGCGCCTCGTTTAGGTTCTCAGTGATAGCTTGTAACACTAAATGATACCTGACCAACACTGACGACTTAAGGCAGCACAGCAATGAGTACTATCACGTTTGTGCTAGTCACTTACCTTAGCTAGTGAATATTCACATATTTTGTGAACACTGAATATACCACGACTAGCTTCATAACCAACAGCGAATGGGCACAGCACTCGAACGATGAAATGATCATATAATGAGCTCGTAAACACGGAAAGCTTGCAAGATCATAGATGCATCCTCATACTGCTGTAGTATCAAGATACAATCTCCCACTTCATGAACAATTACACAACCGATGCTGCCCATATCAAGTATACAGTCTCACAGGTGCGCCACCCACGTAATCGGTTGTTCTGCTAGAAAAAGGCTAAAGCCGCGTTAACTCAAAAAAAGAACGACCGATCAAACCTCGACTAACAACGGCAAATGACTACTGGTCAATGGAAAAACCCAAACAAGACTCAGAACGAAAAGGGCGTTCCTCAGCTATGCTAAGGAGCAATGAACCGAAGTCGCCCTTAACCTGAATTCCAGATGCCGCTCTCTTGGTTACTTCAAAGCTTTAATAAAAATGTGCTGTTGCGCGGCGACTTTATAGTGTTCCGTTCCGCTTAGCTCTAACTACATAATAAGTCAATGAGAAGCAGACTACGATAAAAAAAAACCACCGCAAATATGACATATTGCGCACTCCTCTTTCAACCCAATCATAGATTTACACCAACGGGAACTGATTTAACAGAATATTTGCACGACAACTTAAGCGATCAACCACGAATAATACTCTTCGTGCAATTTGCAGCAAGACTACCATGATACTCGCACCCGCATAAGCATATTTTCCAATGCATATTCTGCAATATGATGTCTCACTTCCGTGCCCATAACTGAATCAAGATTAACGAGCGATGTTCTCCTGCACATAAAAGCAGCATCTCCATTTTTAGCGAAGTGTTTATTAATGAAAAAGACTCGTACCACTTAGTGCATCGCCGACATCTTACCTTATCCTTCCTCAATCAATCATCGAAGACGAGGGCATCGATAACTGCAGGTTCCCCTGTGTTCGTCACTCCCGTCCACACCAAAAAACTTCAACACACAACACTTCATCAACATGCCTTAAAGCTGTGCTTGACAATATATTTTCTTTTCAAGAAATAGAACAGGTATGGCCGATTCCAACTGCGACACTCTACATCTTGGACATCACTACTAAAGAGTGCCACTGGTTCCCATAGTGTGTGAAGCAAAAACAACGGAACGGTCCACCACAGTGATAAGAGAGCAACCTTCTATAGCGTGTCCACACAATAAAAATCATCGGTATGTTCATAACACCATTCCATACCAAAGAATATAATACCTTCCACGCAAAAAAAAACGTTCCTTGACGAATGGGTCATTAAGACAAGCGGTACAATAACAACTCCTCCAAACAGCCAAAACATAAAAAATGCTTGCACTCGCAACCTGAGCAGCTTTAAGTAGATCGAGTACACGAATAACGACCAGCTTAGCTGATCCTCCTGTTGTTACTAATAGTTAAGCTTTTCTACAATCATCACCTTGCTGATCCGTAGAAATAATCACATGCACAGAATACCACTTCAGTGAAAAGGAACTAAAAAAACGCAAAACAAATGCAAATTACCAAATGAGATGAAATTCTAAACGACGCCAAGCACGCTACCTGTAATAGGACAGAAGAAGAACGCTCATACGACTCCATATGCTCGGAAAATGAATGGATGTTGCGTGAAAATTTGTGGACCGATAAAACGAAGAGTTAATTCGCTTTGCTCCTCAATGTCTGGCGAGTATGGCGGTCGAAAAATTGAATTCCTCAAAACTCTCCTTTCTATTTTTTTAAACAACCACTCATCACGCGCTCAGACCTCACAAACGGATCTTTAGTTACGAAAATCAAACTCTAGACGCAGCCCAAGTAGTTTTAGAATATTTCTCCAGCTTCCTGATCTCGGCATACTGTTTCGGGATTGTAAGCGCCACGACCAGACGTCCACACTTCTTCGCAGCAAAGACGTCCACAAACGGGGTCCTTCCAAATCTCTAAAGCCCTGTCGAATAAGTCCCTCCAAATCTTCAAAATTCCCTGTCGAACAAGTCGCGTCTCTGGACTAGCCACCGCGGACATATTTCTCAAATGTCTGAATAGATTGGTAAGTTTTAAGTTCGGCAGAGGTCAGGTAAATTTCGAAAGAGTTAAGCATCTCGGAAGCACCATGGAACTTTCCATATAGAATTCGAATCTCTCTCTTCAGCGGCGCGCTAATCAATTCGCGGCAGGATTCATCATTAACTTATCCCGTCCTGAGTCACACAGTGACAAGACATTACGATAAAATCAAGAACATCATAGAAAAGTGCTTAAACTCCTCTTTTCTGCAAAAGTTTCAAGGAATACTTGCGGGAATAGCAGTGTAATATTGAGAATTTCGCACATTCTACTCTAACCTTTTTTCTAACGTCTATTTCTTGAAAAAAGAGAATTCAACAACCATTTCTGAAACTTTTTTCTTCTCCCCCTCTCCAAACAATACGGAAAATTGAAAGCGGTTGTACAAGGAGGCGATATTTATGGGCTCGAAAACATGTTTCATAGAGAACGTTCCACTTCGCAAAACGCTCTACGATCCTCACAGCTTAACGAACGTTCACTTTTTTGGCGACAACAAACGCTCATGGGACTACTGAGTGGCTGTAGTATTGATGCTGTCCTGCATAAACTACTGAAATATGCAGTAAAGCGAAACTGAACAATCACAAGGGGAAATAAGTTCACTTCATAGCATGAACTTTTCACTGGTGAACACAATCAGCATTACCTAGGCCTGGGAGCCGTAAACAGGCAATAAAAGACATGCAGTCCTCCTACCCAATACAATTTGAAACAATCACTACTCAACAGGCACATGAAAAATTAAATAATCTTTTGGGGGCGTCCCTTCAATTTCAACCACGTAACTCTTCATATCGACTAGTTTAACCGCAAAATATGATAGAAATATAGAATTATGGACAGACAAATAAACTCTAATTTTTTGAAAGGGCACTTCCTTACAGTGAAAATGAAGGCTCACCAAAATTATCATTTTATTAATGGAACTTGCCGCACTTTCGCATAGGTGCATTGCTACAATAAGTTATGGTTGGGCTTACCTATAGAATATGTGACACTTGGCAGTGGACGATATTTTTAGTAGTAAGGGAAATTACATACAGGTATACGACGATGAGCTGTACAAATGCCGAGTACCAACTATACGTTTCTTCCCAACTGCCATAGCAAAACCTACAGACTTAGCTATAGCTCTTGGAAAAAGTCATCGAGAACCCGCCATAAAGTGACTGTTGATGCTTAGCGTCGTATGCACTGTGTCGCCATTACGGTTCTTTCATCTTCAGATATTATCGTTATCCATTTCGAATGATGCCTCCACCGTGCACTTTTAACTCGTTCTGAAGATCGCGCAAATTCCCCTCAAGAATCTCCACCTCATCTAGTCGTCCGTCCTCAGCAGCCTCCTTCAAATATCTGAAATGTAGAGCGAATGTCAAACGATTACGTCACGAAGATATCGTATCTCGTTTTGAATGACCTATAACGATTACAGTGTCTTAAATTTTGAACTTGCTGAGATATTTTTCAAAGACCTTTCCCCCTCTCCACCCCCCCCCCCCGAAAAAATATTCCCTCGGAATTCAACAACTGGAAATGGCCTTCTGGATCAAAACTCTCGGCTTTTCACAAATGACCAGCGAAGTTAGCAAGGCTGAAAACAAATCCCGGCAAATTTGAATAGACAGCGGTGAAGCGATTTAAAAGTAACAGAAACTGGGGATAAACTGCGCATCAGGGCTCGAGGTTCTCGATTTCAGAAAGAAAAAAACGTTTTCGGCATGCGCTCGAGAACATCCATTTATTCAAGCCTTTCTGGAGTTCACGCTTCTACCGTAAGGAATGGATGGTTTATGGGCTGCAGGAGAAACAACAACGAACTTTGCTAAGGAGTGCACGAATCCATCTGTAAGGACTTGGCTGCCAAGAGAAGTACCGCCTGAACTCGTCAAACCATAGGAAATCATATGAACTCATAAAATCCACGTGCTTGATTTCAAGTATGAATGAAGACTATCAGTCTGACACAAAGAAATAAAACAATGAGGGGCGCGATCGTGTAATGAAGAATTCTGGACCCATATCATTCAAGGTTCGAAGACCACCAAATCCAGTAGGGAAATCTCTTGAGAAAAGGGCGTTCAGTGATATTAAGTCATTTCAATTTCCTGGGACCTATAACGAATATTTCACCTATTTGTTCCACTCGACAGTCCTATGCTGTGTTCGAATGGATTCTTGTGCAACTTTCAACGGCTGAAAACACGCCACTTCCTTCTCTAAACATTGGAAAATGATTTCTAAAATGTGACAAACCCTTTTATAATAAATATCTGCTGTTGCAGAGGATCGATCTCCTGCTCATCATCGACGAACGGATTAAAGCGATAGGCAGAATGACTGGATGGCGTCCATCCATCATCACCGAACACTGACGCTGACTCGACACTCGCAAACGAAGTAGACCCTTTCAAACCTGCTCCTGTAAGGTTCTCCTCCTCCGAAACTCCGCGTACGAAATCCTTCAGAGAAGTGTTTGAAGCAGATGACTGCAAATATCGATTTTCATGGAGGAAATGATGAAAGGGTTGTTGCAAACACGCTTTCTCAGTTTAAATTTCAATCGAAGACCTAAAACGCAACTGCATGCACTACGGCTTACGACACCGCAAACGTACAACTGCTGGGCTACTTGACACAAAGCTATTTCAGACAAGTCGAGTTCAATTCCCTTTTTACACCTTCTTCACCTCATGATATAACGGATCATCAACGAAGATCCATCGGAAAATTCGACTTGCTTTGTTTTCCTTGTTTTACCTCAATGGTGAAGGAACTAGCAAACATTTGGCCGTTTCATTTTTCAATGATTATCCGCCACCCACCTGCAGGCCCATTGACGCGATAAGGCTTGCAGAACTTTTACGAGCACATGGGGAAAATTAACTTTCAGTGATGTTTGCTTTGAAACTTTCAACGGCTCATTACACTTTATAAGGCCATTAGAAGGCTCTCCCTCTTCCGTTCCCTTTTCACCCAAATAAGCATTTTATATCGGGTGTTCAGCTACGAGTTTTAAAATTCCAATTTCCTCATTAAATAAAAAACGATGACGTATTCTATGCAAACAACATCCTCCCTTGCTACTCCGACACTCAGTAGGTCCAAACTTCGACTTAGCGTTTTGCCTTGTTTTCCTTGTTTTACCTCAATGGTGAAGGCGTTCCGTTCCCTTTCGAGCTCAGTTTGACGAGTGATTTCAGCTCGCCGTCTCTCCTGCAGCTGCTTGTATTCCTCTTCTTTTGGGAGAGCGCTTAGTTGAAGCATCATTTCCTTAAGAATTCGTTCAGTTAAACATAACGCTCCTCATATGCACCAGATCAGTAGTTACCACTACCGCTATAAAGACGAAATCTTTAAGTATTCACAATTCCCTAAGCAGATATCTATGTACCAGACGGATGAAAGAACACGCCAATATTCGCCGTATGGACCTTTTATAATTGCAGTCCTCTCGAATCAGTACGAGATCATGCCCACTCAAAAAATATTTCCCATCATGGAACACATCTCGGAGGAACCCTCCGATCACGACTATCTTTCTTTTCGATGTGTGAAGGTTTTGGCAATGATAGAGCTAAAGCAGGGATGGAATAGTATAAATAACCTGTAACGTTCGTACAGCAAGTTGGCGTATGTTCTTCTGGAGGACTCGTTCACGTGGCGATGCCTTCTGTATTGATTCCTCACTCAAACCCAGCCCCTCAATTTTGGCGCTGAAAAACATTTCATGAAAAATTGCCGTTATGTCAATAAACGAATTAGTGTGCGAACTTATGAAGAATACAAGAATGTTTTGACAGATCTTATGTTAGGACAAAATGCTAACCAGATACAATGAAACATAATGACATCCTACAGGTAAACTACCGCGAAAGAAAAGCTCCAACTAGTCAGCGCATACCTGAGAGAGTCGATTTCACGATGAAGATTCACAAGTTTATTGCGCAGTTGTGTCGCCGACTCGAGAGTGTACATCGATTCGCCTTTGCTGCAATACACGATTGAGCAACTTCCATAAAACCTTCCCACTGAAAACGGAAGTGATTTCACATCAGCCCAAACTGCTCTCCTTAACCAATTCACTTGTTAATGCTAAACAAATTCAAACAACTCACTGTTAGTGAACTATCGATGAACCTCGAATATAGGCGTCAAGAATTACAAGCCCATCCTCTAGCAGAAAGAATAGCGATGAACCTTTCTTCAATCAAAACCTTTCTTGGAACAATAACATGCTGTTTCCATCATTCTTTTTATGCACTCGCAAGCAAATGAGATTCAGAAACCTCGCCACCTTTAAAAAACACAATCGATTCCTGACAATAACTCACTGTTATTTCATTAACGCAAGTAAGTTTTGCTCTGACTTCATCCCCTCTGGAAATGAGGCTAGAAATCATTCGTGAAGACAAACAATCCAACTGATGCCGTAATGAAAGCATGCAACAAGAAAAACAAACATTGCTTCAAGAATCTCCCACCAAACGACGAAAAGTATGAAGCGCACATCAGATATGAAAAGGTTTCATACCATGTAGGAGGTATCTCTAGAAGCCGAAGTCGAGCAAGCAATAAAGTAAGTCATAATAACGTGGAATAGGCAGTATGGTCAAGAAAACCTGCTGTTCAAAGAGCACGAGGAAGGGCTGTTGAAACAAAATCGGCCTTTGTAAGAAGTGGCTCATCGTGTAAAGCCTCACTGCATCTATACAATAAACGGCTTGTATGAGCTTACCTCAGCGAATCATGCATACGCGCATACGACGTGGTAAGCTTCTCGGCCTCTCGCATAAGCGTGCATAACCTCTCGTAAAGCACAACGACCATTGGGGGAGCGCTCATCTGTTCCATTTTCTCGTCCCGGATATCCAACAGATTTTTACACACTGCACATATCCGTAAATGCTCGTTCTCATCCTACACTAAATTTCTTTCCATAAGCCAGCAAAGGTTGGCTGTTAGTATAATACTAATCCGCACAAAGTTATAGGCTATGAAGAAAGTTTCCATAACCGTCAAACCTCTTTTCACTAGGCAATAAACAACTCATTAACAGTCAAAAGGCGTTTGAATTTGGGCTAATGCTGCTGCAACCTCCTCCAGATCGCTTATTATCTTTGTAGAAGAAACCCTGTAATCAATGGAAAATATGCGAAAATAAACCGAAGCACAGCGTTCAGTTAAATGCAACGGACTACACGTCAGTAATATCTAGAGATTGACAATGTACACGCCAAAGCATGCGGATATACTTCCGCAGCCGGCATTTTTGGCTTCTTCCGAGAGTGAATGAGGCAACACAGCACTCCTGAGCAAATATGATAGGACTGGAAATAAAAAGAAGAGAGCATTGCAGCGGGAGAGAGTAGCTGATAACCTGCTGCAGCAACGACGCTAAACTGACTTCAGTGCCATCGCCTTTCATAAGTGCCAATGTTGAGGACAATATCTTCTCGCTTTTCTTCCGCATCGATTGCAATGAATCGGAAGACACCGCATGCCTAATCGCATCAGTTACCCACGGTGGCTTCGAAGGAGAAGAGGAGTCGACACCGAAGCCAGTTTCTGCCGATTCTTTCGCTTCAACACGCCACATCTCTTCCAACATCTGTGCCGCAAACGCCGGGTTCGTCAATCTGCCTTGAAGAACAGGAAGTCACACATACTCACGGATCTCTGAACAATTTCCCAATCAACAGCGCCCTCAGTCCCTCGCTTAATGACTCACCTCATGCACTTTTTGTAGTTGCATCAATGAACTCAGTAATCGTTCCGCTCTGCTAATAACCATTACGAACTCATCTGCCAGTATTTTTACCCATGAAATCCGTTCGATACACAGTATTTGTACCGATAACAAATTGTGAGCTTAAAAAGTGAGGAGAATGAAATTTAATGCGAATATTATTCGAAGCAACGAAAGATCGGACTTCTTTTTATGAAATCGGTGTTCCATAAAAAAGAAAAAGTGACGAAGAAGCAAAGAGCTCCACGTGAGAAGAATGAATCAGGCGCTCGAGCAGCGTAAGTATTAAAGTAAACTAAACTTACACCTGCACCTAGACTTCCATCACCTAGACGGGATTCCCACGTATCACACATCGATCAATGAAACTCAGTCAGTTAGATCTACGCTTATGCCACTTTAATTACTACTGGCTACAAAACTGCTCGAAAAACTATCCAAATGATTTTCGATAAGCGCAGGAAAAAATGAAGGCAAGAGGAAAGGACAAAATTTTGGTACACTACACAATCAAAAATGTGACAAATATTAAGCTGCAATGCTGTCACAATCGAAAACAACGAAGGCTTTAGATACGACAACATAAAAGAAATCGATCAACTCGAACTTCCGGCTAAGCAAAATTTTCCAAAGGTAATTTGTGAAGGAAGATGACGAATGGTAGATGATGAATGAAACTTACGTGCAGTAATGAATGGAAGGAATTGTGAACACGAGTGACACATTATCTTGCCACAAAGTCGACAATGGTGCCGTCGACGCGTTAGGGTGAATTTGGCATTGCACACACGACACGTATTCATATCAACATCGGCCACCCAAGGCACCGTTTCCCTCTCGAACGCTGCAGTTTACACATTGATAAAACTTGATAAAACGAGTGCTTCCAAGTGGACGTTCAAGAAACAGTCGACATTGCCTTTCAGAAAATGGAATAAATTTGAAACCTAAAGGCAAAAGACTTTGTGCTTTTGTCAAGTAGGTCACTTTGGAGTTGAAATCATATATGCAAACGGCACGTCAACCGGACGACACGTTTCAAGAAAAAATACTATTCAAAGCAAAAAGATATGAATAAAGCGGTCACCACATCACCTACTCCGACCTTCCATCTTCAAGATGTGAGTATTTCCTAGCTGCAAAATATTTCAAAAGCACGCTTTATTTGGCATCAGGTAAGTGCTCCAAAACCGTAAAGTTAATAAACAACGGAAATAACCTTTGCGTTTACTCACGTCTGCAGGACACTGATTGACTAGTTTATCGAGTCGAATAATGAGATTATTTGTTTGCATTGCAGCCTCGTTTATACATGGTGCACGACATTTCAGAAAGTACTCCGTATGACTGCGTGAGCTACCTGCAAGGAAAGTCTTGAAAAGCTAAAGCAAGAAAAGGAGAGAGAAAAAAAAAAGCCAGGCATGTGCTGCAGTATACTGCACATCAGCAAGTTCAAGTTCAAAGTCGCAAATTCCAAAACTACACATGTGGTCTATGGGATGTGAACAACATGCCAGCTCAGATGTTGAAAGGAAAAATGACGCAGGCGAACGCGTAAGAACAGTGAATTTTTGGAAGAGGGGTATGTAAACTTTTGATCGCGAATAAAAAAGCATGAAGTGACGAAATACAACACCGCAGCTGAAAATTCACTCATTATGAAGCTGCATAACTTTACTTGTTGAATTTGTGAGCCTTCCATTCAAAATATGCTCCACTTTTAACATCACTTTCTACCCAACTTTGTTCATCACCCGCATAAAACTGCATGTTTTTCTTGTCTCCTAGCAAATGATTTGGACTGCACATTTACAGAATAAATCATCTGTCTCAAAGCATTTCATGGAAGGAAACCCATCGTTCATAAATTGAATAATTTATCTTCCAATAAGCCAACGAATTTACTTGCAAAGGAATCAGAGATGATAAATCCGTAACCAATGATAAACTTTCCTTAGCTCTCATCGATACCCTTTATTACCTCTTAAAAGTAGTGCAGTACTACTGGTTTAGCTGCGATTATACAATTCCTACAATCCAACAATTGAGCTGTGACTTCCAGTAATTAATAAGTGTCGATTAAATAATAAATCTGGATGACTGCATATTCAAGCACACGCCATTTGGCAAAAGCAGAAATTCTCACAACTTACAGCCTTTCTGTATTTTAGTGACATGAATTTCGCCAGGGTCCCGACACCCTCTCATAATTCGATCTTCTTGCGCTTATGCCCAAGAAGCTTTCACACCGCAATCTCTTCCCTAATCACCTGTAAACTGCCCCCCCTCCCCGCATGCACATGTCTTATTCCATTCCCGCGCATTTTCAGAATTAAGGTTTTCTTATTCGCGTATTTTGAACGATAGCTTCCTCCCATCACTTCATTAAAAAAAAACACCCGGGTGAATCCGATGGACTCGAATGAGGGGGGGGGGGAGGACAGGGGGAAGGGAGGGGGGTCTGAATACGACTCACGTATTTCCAGATCACACTGCGGCAAACGTGAATTCTACCTTATATATAAATGTTCCACAAATTTCACTGCAGTCTTCGTCTGGCAACTAACCGAGTACGCCTTTGTTCCTAAACAGTGTAAGATTTTAGCGAAAACTTCCCAGACTTTCGAAGGCCTTTATAAGCGCTTATTTCAAATTTATACAAACAGGTAGACTGCTAAAGTGCGAAAAGAAAGCAAACTGAAAAAGAAAACAACAATGAAATTACCCATTCCTTGCAATTCGTCAAAAAATCTCCGCGGACTTTTCCTTCTAGAAACCCCGCCTTCGGCGGATCGTGTCTCAGGTGCCGCAGATGAAGAGCTCGCTGCGAGAGTTGGCAGATCGAAATTCGAAAAAGGCGTGTCGATCTGCATGATTTTCTGCCTTGCTTTATCGAAAAACCCTGAAAATGGTTCGTCTCTAGGTGCTTGATTCTTGAAAAACGTATTGCCAGCGGGCAGTTTTAGAGTCAACAACATAGTCCGCTAACTGGAGAAAATATCGACAGCATCTGGTTTACGAAAACCATCGACGACCACCGAGGTTCAGTTCCACAGAAAAATACTTTGAGTCAATATCGTTGCAAAAAATTTACTTCACCCGCACTCCACAACACATTTAATATTACGCGTCCCTCTTCATTATCGCTATGAGTTACGAGGACAGAACGAAAGTGAGGGCAAATTTAGCGACCGTTTTGTAGGCTGCTCGGTCACTTAAAAAGACTACGTACAGCTAGCTACATCTGCATCGAGCTTTTCAAACGCACCTTTGCATTTTCCAATGAAACTCCTTCCCCCCCCCCCCCCCTCCCCCCGAAATCTCCTAACCTCTACGTAACTCGTGCCACCTCAGCACTAACTTGTCTTATCATCATTACTTCTCCCGTTCGCATATTTGCGTCTTATCTTTCTTCGGATCCTACGTGGATTTCCGAAGATTATAAAGGAAACAGTTGGAGATCTATACTGATTGTTGCACATTAATGATCGTCAAAGAAAAATTGCCTAAATTACAAACATTTCAATTCAGAGGTCAAAACGTCAATATCAGGAACGCGTTTTAAAGACCCTTCAATCATTATGCAAATATTTTGCTAATTATCGCCCTTCGTCGTGCTCTTTCATTGACGTGCAACTTCTCTTTGTACCTTGTTATAATGAAGCTTGCAGCGAACCGATTAAGCGGCTACTGTTAAAGAATACCTAACTTCTTGAAATCGCCTGTTGAACGATTCTAATGCATCGATGATGACTGAGGATCCCGAAGGCAAAATTTGCCACAGTTTTTTACAACTGCGGAGAAATTATGCGTCTCTGCAGAGGTGCAAAATGCGTAATTCAAGAAGGAATTTCGAGCATATTCTAAATTTTGTCACGTCTTATGAATAGGTTTCGGTGAGCTTTGTTATCTGAAACCATATCCGATCTTGAGATAAAAACTGGTAAGATAGCACACAAAACGAGGCGGGAAGAGAAACTTCACAAGTGTTCCAACGACTTGTCTGTTAGGAAACCTCTTGCAACTATTCAAGAAAATTGGTCATTTTTTAAAAGATATTGAAGGCAACTTTGAGAAAGTAATTTTTTAACCCTCCCTAATGGTGGCCGCAGACGCGAAGTCGTAAACTTGTGCGCTTCTAAACCCCTCCCCTCTCTCCCTCAAGAGCCCAGTAAACGCTGGATGTTGACCTTTTTGACCTTTTTAGACAGCAAACGCTCTTTTAGGACGATTACGGTACTTATATTTTTTGAAAAAAAAAAACGTTCTTCTAGCGCATCAATCTCCATTAATGCCAAATCTCTGTTTCTGTTCAGCCGTCCACCGCTCGTCCCTCTCCCCATCCCCCTTATTCTGAAACGCTTTTTAATCATCATCTCAAGGGTTGCTGGCTTGCCCTGCTGAGTGGTGATGAGCTGAACAATTAGCGAAGCAAAAGGAAACCTTTCAGATTGTCGAATGCGTAAGCAGATGATGCGGATTCACGATGGTATTTTTCAACGTGCGCTTGTAAATGCGACGCGTCCCCTAAATCCTGTAGACAGAACGGACAGAGAAAACCCTGACGAATAATCTCGTCGATCGTCGCACTCGAATCTGCCTCCATAACAAAAACTTCGCTCATCACCTTCTAAGGCTCAACCCCTCCTACGGCAAACCTGAAGTACATTTGTTCTTTGCCTCGTTCCAACTTCGTAAAACAATACATTACAGGGATTCACCGCGCATGTCGAGTACATAAAAGAAGTGCAAAAACGCTACGTCAGAACATATCGATCTTAAACCGATATGGCCAGATCGACTGAGTGTAGACAGGTCGAACAACAGGTGATAGACCAACATTTGTGATGCACAGTTTCCTGTACAAAGTATAGTAGAACTATAAAGGAAAATCCACGAGTAACGACGCAATTAGACCGACCCTTCGTATCTAAAATGTCGGCTACGGCTTAGTGGGCAGGTTCTTAACCCTAGTGGACTTTTTGGTCATGAACGCTGACCTTTGCTTGTGCTAGACGCGAAAGTTTTTTTCTCAGATTCTTTGGAAAACTTGTTGGTTGTCTGTGAATGCTGTTTTGCTACGCTGGTTCCGATCATGGTTCCTTAACCTAGAAACAATGTCCTGAGTTTCGGTCCCTGATTTCAACAGTCTTATGCCTGACTTTGGACTACTCTTACTATTCCCTGAGGCGGTCGTTAAGGGAGCAAGAAAATAACTTCGACATACAATTCAACCACAAAACTATGCAAAATCCTTTTGATCTCAAGCCATACTTCGAACGACACCGACGTCAACCTTAAAAGCGGGTGACACTGCTAAACCTTATCTTAATAGGAAACATGAATACGGTAGGTACCCGCATGCTAAAAATTACTAAGATGGGATGAACTGACGAAGGATGTGCTGGATTGGTACCGTAGCAGGCTTCTTTCCACCTCAACAGTAAGCGTTGTCCGGTAATTGTGGTAGACAAATGCAAGTACTGAGTTAGTTGCAGTTCAGCGATATATATTTTTATTGATAACAATTATCACTACAAAAATCTGCATAGGCAAACAAACGTCACCCAATCGGATACCTGTCAACGTAACCAAAACACGACAGACGTAAGACCACCTCAAACATATAACCAGCTAATGTTACATACAACTTAGAGAAAAACTCGTGAACATTCAACTACAAACTTTTTTACCACGTTCCGCTGGCTCGGCGGTCATTCAACCCTCAAGTATCGACTTTTCGCCATGGACCATTGCCATCAAATTCCAGAGCGTCGATCATTGAACCCACTAGACTGAAAATGGCAAGCTATCATTTTTGTCTGTTCGAAATTTACAGGCTACCGATTTTCACAAAAAATGCAAGCTATCGCTACAAGAATCACAGTTTCAAAGATAGTTCGCCATGACGTTGTCAAGCAACGGTGCTGTTGGTATTAACGCAACTGCAAGGCCTAAGGTCGCAGTATGAAGGTGTATGGGTGTTTTGTCTGTCCAGGTAAACGAAATTATTGAGCACTTTGCGTACCTGATCAACACACCAAAACAATACGACTTATTGGTCACAGAGTTGGTGTATGGGAGAAAATGGGACATTGGCAAGGTGCTTAGCAATTCGATTGATTCACAAAGTCGTCTAGAGTCATCCTGTCATCGCTAAAGCGGTTTCAGTGGAGCACTTTTTGCATGACGTTTCAGATGGGTGTTATCAATCACGAGCGATCAGTTACTAACCTTATATTAGCGCATATGTTTTATATGTCTACTTATCAACGATCACCCTATAGGTAAGATTGCATTAGCCAACCGCATGATGATGGCATTGCAGGTATATCAATGTCAGCAATTAATTTCAGTTGTTTCAGTGAATGATTCTGCTTCGCGGTGTGTTATTACCTGTGGCGTCTTCATTACTTAAAGCAGTATATCTTAACATATACCATACTTTGTGTAGATGTCACAGTTATTAAACTCCTCGGTGTCATTGTGGTCAACGTTTAGTTAGGACAAGTTGTTTACTTAAGTCTTGGTTGTTAATTAATGTATACCTTAAGCTAAACATGAAATGCTCTGTTGGTGTCCGTACTTCTCTGTGCGTTTTTTAAGTTTACGTTCGCCGATCGCATTATGAGTCATATCCGCGTGTGTGCGTGCGTGTGTGTGAGCGTGTGTGTGTGTGTGTGCTAGTTTCTGCTACGGAGGTTGTTAGAATCTCCATTATAATATTAGGTGCTCTACCAAGTGTCAAGTTGATCTGTCGATTTCTGAAGAAGTTGTAGTTACTTAGAGCGTTTAAATTTGCATGCATCTTACTATTGCTACTATCGTACCTTAAAATCAGTCGAGTTAAAACAAGTGGAGATGAATTCTAGATGAGCTCTCATTTTATATGCAGTTTTGGATCGCACTCATCTGACGAAACTGTTTCAGAAATTACTGATAAAAGTAAAATTTGGAGAATAACTTCTTCGTATTTCAACTGAACCAGACCGCTCATACAAATGCTCCACAAAAGATTCAGTTTTCGTTAAATTGTCCGCTGTGGAAATGAAAAACCGACCAATAATATTTCGCCACTTTTAAATATATACAACGCATTACCAAATTGACGCAGCAAAGTGAAAGATTTCGTATGTATCCTAACCGCAGTTGACGTTGTACCCAACAAGTTTTGTGCCCTAGCTTCATAGTTAATGAGTTCAAACCACCGAACGGACGGACAGAAATGCGCGTGCACAGACACAGGGACGATATCGCTTTATTGTGCTCTTCCAGAAGCGTGTAAAAACAATTCCTTCGAAGATTTGTGCATGCGGTCATTTCGATAAAAATAGCAAACATAGTTGCAAATGCTTTATTATTTTCCAGGCGCGTCATATCTTTGAGATTTGACAGTCTTCTATCTGTTAAGAACAAAAAATTTGCTGGTATGAAACACGCATTGCGATTCCACTAGTCGGATCGACCATCTCACAAAATATCAATAAATAATAAAATTCACCCATAATGTGTATTGCAAATAATTATGCATTCATACGAATTGATTTCATCTTTGCTGCAAATTTTGAACGGACCGTTCTTATGATCCGAGAAGCTGCCATATATGACCCGATAAGTGACTAGTGTAAAACGCACTCCGATTAATGACAAATTACATCCGGATTTTTCTACACTTGAATGCGTGTAAATGTCTTAGAAGTTGATGGTTCAGGTTGAAATTTACTGCAGGTACTCATTCTATGACGAGTAGTTTGTTCGTTTCCTTGTCGTGGCAAATATAACGTCAATGGGTGAGTGAGCAATTTATTTGAAACCTTTACAGCAGGTAAGTAATGCAGAACCTGTCATACCCAAGTTGAGTGGTCTAATAAACTCTCCAAGCGGTCCGGATTGGAAGTGCCCACGACAAACAATTTTCTCCTTTCCCCTTCGTAGGTCGCTCGGACGCGCCTTCCTTAGTGCACCCTCAGGCTTGAGTGATTGAACACACAAGGAATCCGAATATACAGCAATAATCGATTTAGAAGATAGACGAAAGCAAACCAACACCCTTTTGGGTGCTAATGTGACCTGAAGAAGCGCCCATATGCGAGAATTGCCGGGTTTGTTGAAGAGCAATCCGATTACACAGTTGTGGAAGAATTCTGAAGCCCCATACGGCGTGAAGTCGGGCTATTTATAGTTCCTTCTTTTCCACCTTCCATCGGTCGTTTCCTTCGCTGCCTGGTTCTGCTTAGCGTTGCATGATGTTTCACCGGCGCCATCCGATGGCAGCCAAAGGCGTGATTTTTAGCGGAGATGCGTTGATTTCTGGCGCCTCTAAAAGCTTCGAGCGCCTGAGAGATGCTTGGCGGAGATAGCTTGTGAAAGATGCGATAACCCTTTGTATCGAATCATGCTTCCGGCGCCGATGTTTTGGGTTTGAGCCCGCGAATATCTGGCGAATTCGCTGCACCGAATTTAAATAATCAATTGTTCCTCGCGTTAACGCGACATCCGTTACTTGAAGTTTAAGTGTTGAACATGCCTAGTAGATAAAATAAATACAAGCGCCATAATGCGCGCTGTAAATGCAGATCAGCAAGACACATGAAAACCTACTAAAACTGCACATTCACGATTCGATGCATGTCATTTTCGGAAGCTGACAAAGACCGTTGTACGTTCAGTGATGCGTCATAATAATAAGATGGGGGAGGGGGGGAGGAGTCGTGAAAAGTTTTCTTCTAATGGACCTCCTCCTCTCTACCTCTCTCCTCCTTTCATTCCGAGCTTTTGCTGGAAAACCCTGGATAATACCTGAGCCAAACTTTCCCGTTATTCAACTTCGCACCGAACCAGGATTCTGCTGTAACATAAGAAAATTATTTACTTCTCTTTTTACCCCAGCCTGTTATTTTCTCCGCTTTTTTTAAATCACGAAATACAGAATTCCTATGGAAGAAGAAAGTTGAGTATTTCTTGGGGGCGTTGCTGGTTTCGAATATTCCACCGTTTCGACAAGTCTGAATGCGCATGATAATTCGAACGTCTTGTGTTGTTAAAAATCTCAACTGTGAAAGTAACACTGTGAAATTAAACTTAGAAACTATTGAGTGGAATTTTTGACAAGTCGATATTGATTGATAGTTGTCGTTATGCAAAGCTTTATTTGGTGCACGGCCAGGTTTAGAGGAGCAAATTTCACCGGAATATGGTTTCATATGAGGGGCATAATAATTTGATGATGTGTGAACTTAAAATGCTGTTAATGAGGGAGCGAACAAGATAAGGATGGAGGGGGAGCAAGTGCTCGTGATAACTCACTCATTCCTGGCAACTACTGCTAAGAGTTTGTCCAAGTCGCCATAGAATCCTATCGTGACAAAAACGAGGGAAAATACGTTGCATAATGCGAAAAATTTCTGAACTCATATGCTATAGGCTGGTATTTGAATATAACTCTTACTAGCATACATGGAACATGCGATAGGGAAATACTGTCGCGAACAGGTATATGAAATGTGAGGAGTGTAAGAGAAATAACAGGTGCCACAGGTGATGCTTAAACGAATTGATGTGTGCGGAATGTGAGCGTAACACAGAACTTAAAAAAAGACAGTCGATAGACGATAAAGGTAATAGCAGAAATGAAGAAAAATGGTGTTTATAATCGTTGTATATTGTTGATAACAAAGGTTTATTGCGAAGATTATCCAGAATTCCCCCCTCCCCCATCCGCTCTTCCCACATTTCAGCACTTCATTGATAGCAGAGGCTCAAAAACAGTCCCACGTCTAAGTTGGAAAGCATTCTAAAACGCCATCGGAGGAATTATATATCCTGTTTTTCTGTCCCCCAGCCTCCCCACATTCTTTCTATATACTTCAAGCCTTCAAAGTCAGATCAATTTGTTGCCCACAACTCTTACTCTCCTTATTTTCTATTTTGCTTCCTATTCTTCTTGTGGCGTTTCAAGACTTTCACTCCCAGACACCTATAAAATCTTTTTTTAGTGCTTGATGCTACTGAAATGTTAAAATGTTTTAGCACTCTTTAAAAAACATCACAAAGAACTTTTGCCATCAACAGTACACGACGAATTGAACAAGCATCAAAAACGTATGGTCGTTGGATGAGTTTATACGTGAAATGGAGCGTTTATATTGATAAACAAATGAGGGCATTGGTGTATACGGGACATGTAAACAGAAAATGATGGAGATGTAATAGTTGATCCCTCGTATATATTATGGCTGATGCAGCTGTTTTGAGTGGATTCGCCGTAAAATACGAATTAAATCACAGTAGTAGTGTTAACAGTAAAACTGAACACTGATTATGAAACAATTTCAGTCAGCCTTTTTATCAATATGCGATAGCTGTTCCTCTTTGTTGATACTCTCATCGAGTTGTAGGCACACCTGATTGAAGCAATAACCAAGTAGAATGAGGTGAACGAATACGAATCCAGCAGAAGGAATACTGAAAACTTTATAAGTTTATATTGCGCATTATTGACCAATAATTTCAAGCAATGCGAAATACTTCTTTAAAAACTATCATCTTTTCGTAAGAAAAATATGAACCCAATCGAAAAATGGTTTGTTTGCCTTTAGCAAAGAAATAGTTGCCATAGACTGTTGCCTAACGCGTTTCTTACGATTGTTACTTTTAACGGTAAATATGAAAAAATGACACATAATTGTTTTGCCAAATATGGCGTTCAATTTTCATACATTGCTAGTCACCTGTGTATATTTTGTGAGTCAGCTTTCACACAGCGTTTCCATCCAATAGCGATAAGAGACCTCATCTACGATGAACACATCTCCACTATTTCCGGAATCTTACTGTTCTATTCTGCGATCTGTCTATTTTCTTCAAGACAGTACATATACCAACTGTGCTAAGTGTTTGGTAGTGTAGTACCTACCAAACGTAATACTAGTTCTAAAATATCTAATTTTAAGTTGTCTTGTAGCGTGCAACGGAAAATTACACGCAGGCCGTGTTGTATCGCAATTTTTTCGAATGCCAATATTCTGTTCTCGGCTATGCCTCGTTTTCTCTAACGACACACATTGAGTACATCGGATGTCATATGGTTGGAACTGACGTTTCCGGTGACAAGCGAGATGCGCAAACTTCAAGCTTATGCGGGTGTGGACCAAGTAGCTGGCAAAACGTGCCTAAGGGCCCATCACGGCACCACTTTTTTGAATACGTTGGAAAAAAGACTGTGAAAATACAATTTAAATCACTAGAGCCATGCACAGCGCAAATCTGGCCCTTTCAAATAACGACTGCATACGATAAAGAAGCGAAAGATTGAAAGTCCATTCAATTCACTGAAATCAATCTTGGAGGTTACCAAACTGAACAATATTGCTAAACAGACTAGAATTTGAATGTCATGAAATGTTTACCTGTCATTCAAAGTAATTCGGAGGTGAAGCGCATCAATAAGACCATCGATGAGGACTTTTTTGAAAACCAATTGACCGAAGCCATCTCGTCCAAGAAAGAAGAAAACACCAAATATACCTAATAAAAAAAAAATCAGCTCTTGCTTATCTGCACCGCAAAAGTAGTGCATAAATTTGTTGTCATTTGTCAATTCCTTGAAAAATAAGGTGGCCGCGAATCGAATATCATAACTTGGAGGCGAACTTATCAGAACAATATATTAATTTGTCGACCAAATGTCCACGCTAGGGAGGAAAATACTGCTACATTAATATTCTCGTATAAAACATTCTTTTATTTATACTCTTCTTATTCTGTTTTAATGGTTACCTACACCGTTCTATACTTAAATATGCAAAAAAAAAAAGAATGCTCGAGAATTTTCAACTTTTCCATTCAACTTATAGAAATGAAGACATCATTTCCCAAATTGTCGAAAAAAAGCAACAGGTTAGAGTCGTTTTTTTAAGTTAGCGATCCCTTCAATCGTTACTGCCGTCTTATATTCGATGTCACTTAATTTACATTACTCCCTCTTTTCGCCATTATGCTGCCTGATTTTCGATTCGTTCAAGCGGATTTCTGACGCATTTTTGGAGGAAACGCTTGGTGAGGCTTTCTTTACAAGATGACATATTCTCTTCTACTAAAAGATCGGTAATCAAGAAAATCAAAGACCCCGGCACCTTGAAATGAGCATCAGTTACCTGGGATGACGGTTGCTAGCATTGCAAATGCGATAACTCTTCGTTGGTTGCGGCGACCGATCATTAGCGAGAATTTACCCCACGCTGAGGTGCTAGCGATCGCATACCCGATCCGTTCAATGCACAGTTCACTGCCACTTAGCAACACCCAGCAGACATAGTTTGATGAGGTACCATGCCAAGCAAGTACGAACATGAACGCACCCACCATTGCGCCAAGTCTACGCCATCGAACATATGCGCCGTTCAGATCACCCATCAGTGGCATGTACACCTGCGATACAGTAGAATTTCTGACTTAATTCATGGCTACTTTCATCACATCGAAATGTATTTTTCAATTTCGGCATTTTTGCAAGTTTTTGATGAATAGAGCAAGCTGATTTCTGCAAATGACATGAGCCGTTGCTGGGGTCTTTATTTCATCGACATCAAAGACCTAATAATTATTATTGAAATTTTGTTCTACAAGCTCGCCTCTGGTCTATTTCGATCGATATTGCAAGTCGGATTTATTTCATAATGTATGGGACATGAGAAGGTCACGATGCTGAAGTAAAGACGAGAGTTGCAAAAGCAGCCGCCAATCAATTCACTCGAACAGGTGTTGCTAGTGTAGTATTAGCGGCGTTACTGTAGAATAGTATTATCACTATGAAGTATGATTTGCTGGAGGCAAATTTTGAATCATTCCGTCTACTATTCGAATGTACTAAACACTCATTATATTTTTTGAATTTTTATGCGCCACTCTTATCATAAAGCAACATTCATATGATATAGCAGACGCTGATACTGTATGTGCTTTTAATCCGCTCACTTGAATTTTGAGGAATTGATAGAGGCCGCGATCGAAATATCGCCACATCCTCGAGTATCTGCTCACTCGAGAAATGCATATCGGTGGCTTCGGTGGAGTCATTCCATCGACTAATGCAAACCACGATGGCACTCCAAAGATGATAACATACTTCCAAAAGAACATTTGACCGTGTACATATGCTGTTGCCGCAACTAAATTAAAATGCTCTTCACTTCACAATTTTCGAGTTCTTCATTTGCACATTCAAAGCGAATATGAATAAAATTAGATTGCAAACGGCTCAGCAATCATCAAAAAGCGTCCGCAAATCGTTTATCGGAGAAATCATCTGAGTTCTCCTTTACGCCGAACAACGTCGATGGATTTAAAAATAGATGTCACTAAGAATGGAATGTGTTTGAAAAATTAGCAATAACAGGTGCTCTTATTATGAGGCGGGTAACTTTATTATAGTGGCCATAATCAAAGAGGCAGAGGAATTCAATGCTTGACTTTAGTAGTTATGAAGAGATATTTTGAAATATTTCGCAGCTTCATATGCGGAAATCGAAACGGAGGTGATGAGATTGGAACTGAAAAGTGACCAGTTCAGGCTGCAATTATTTTCGCGCATCTTGTCTTCTGGATGAGTGAGTGTTTTAGTGCTTCGATTCTAATTCTGCTGATAGTTTAGTGTGTAATTCTTAGAATATTAACAAATTGTTTAGCTAAATGCATCATCAGAATTCGATTAGATTATCAATCTCGTTTTCAGTTCAATGATTAGTACAACCGATGGACAGTCGGTGGAAGATCGTCGCAATAACGCTAACAATTCGATGCAGAATTAGGCGTCAGCTTAAACGAATACTTATGGCCAAAAATCGAGTGGCGAAATGGGCAATCTTAAAGAAAGCTCTTTCAGGTTTTTTTCAACTCTTCCAAAAAATCATTTTCACAGTCTGAGTTGTCCGACCCTTGTAACCTTTTCAATACCATTCTTCATTCTCTCCATTCTTATGCTTTCTTTTACGTCTATTTGCATGACGTTTCAAATACTTTCCCCACATGTGAAGGATTAAACGTGCTTAGAACCATTTTCAGTAAGTGGTATTCTTTTTTTTCCATACGTTTTTCAATCACAGCATCCCTTTCTTTCAAAATACATTTCAGAAATACAGGCGCTGAAACCCGATGACAAGGAGGCAATGCTCTCAGCAAGTGGTACAGTAATAGCTCACAACTATTATTCTATTATTCTTAATATCAATCATCAACATACGTCTATTATTCTTAAAGCTCCAAAAGACATCGATCATAATTTGTGTCTCACATGGTAAAGAATATGCTACAACAGTGCCATATAAAATCCATTGCTGACGTTTATAAACGAGTTTAAATTAACTAACGTTCGTAGTTGCTGAATCGGTTGAATGGTGAAAATGGCACATTGAAAAATGAGTGCACATAGATAAAATGTAATACGAATTCGAATGCGAAATACCACATAACAAGGCGTGCGAACTTCCATATTAACTCCCTTGAGATAAAACTATATATTTAAAAAATTAAACGTTTTTCTGAACGTGGTACGTTAAGTAGTGAGATTAATCGAGTATTTTATCGGTGCCGTCGGACGTACATTTTGAAGAGTACTTTATGATCGATACGCAGTTTCTTTTCATTTATGAAAATTGTTTAAGTATTCACTCGCCAAACAGTATGATAACGAAAGTACGAGAAAAGCTCTCCTAGGAATGAGCTCAGTGAGAAAAGGAAGAAAGCGGAAATAATAAGCAGCGCAAGAAAAAAGAAATGCAATATCAAAAGATAACCTAAATTTGGGTGTACAACTGAGATGAAGCCTAGATGGGACAGAAAGAGGGAAATAATAAGTGACGGAGGAGCAATCGCAGTACCATATCATCGTATTTTTTCCCCTCAAAATGGCGAAAAGATCAGCCAAAAGGGATATGCAACGACCATTTCCTTGTTCTCAGTGCAATATTAAAATTGATGGATATGTCCACTGGACAATTTGTGTTCTCCGTATTTCTAGATTTTGGATGATCGTTAGCTGAGCGTTGGCACTTTTCAGGGGATAGATGAGAATATCCACAGAACCCAAGTGATGCCCGAAGTTCTTGTCGGCAGCGAGAATTTGAAAGAAACCAATGAACATTCCAAGTAGATGTGATCATTATTCCCTAGTAAGCCACCAAGAATCCCTTCACAGCCTTTTAAATGATACATATTCTCGTAATGTGAGTGAAAAATACTGGGAGAGATTTATGCACCTTGAACGGTCATAAATGACAGTAATGCAGCAGTAGAGTGCACTCTCGAAGCACATAAAATCTTGAACTTTGAACACGAACAGTGTGAAAAATGTGCTTCATCGAGATGTGATCGCTCAGCTAACGAGCGATGCGAAGCGACTAGTGGAGAAAAGAATTTGAAGACAAGACTGCAGTTCACAAAAAAGGTGTGATTTGCTGAATCCCACTGATCATCTATTTCGCGTCAAACACACCAAAAGGTCTTTGTTTGACAAGTGATGATTTATACCCACTGCATTACGGCTTTTGAGGCTAGATCTTTTGTGACAAATGCCGATCTTGAAGTGGTCATAGGCGATTAGTTTGAGGTTTAATAATTGGCAACAAACACCAACCTTGAAAAGCTCGAAGGTAGCATTCCTTTCGTAATTTCTTGTTGTTGCTCAACGTCAGCCATTTGTTTGTCAAAATCCTCGTAAATAACAATCAACATGCTCGTATAAGGAGGATAGAGGAGATACTGCATGTAGCGTATAAACATGGCTTCATTTAAAGATGTAACCTTATTTCTGGTCAAATGGATGCAAAAATTGAGTACCTGAAAGTAAGGATACCAAAACCAGGTCCTTTTTCATAAGGTTCCTGCAAATCTTTGTACGAAGTAGGGTTATGGCGAGGTCATACCTGTACATACGTTGTTTTACGTACGCGCCTGCCTCTGAGAAATCTTGAATTCGCGAAACACAAAAGCTACAGAGAGCTGTTTATTAGATGAAATATCCACCTATTTCGCTTCAATTTATTACCCCTATTAATCAGCTGCCTACCAGTTTTTAACACTCAAATGTGTTATAAATGTGCGTTAAATGTGTTACCTGCCTGTTTCCATTTATAGTGCATATTTAGAATTTCTCACCCTTTGTTTTTGTGGGCCTCCTTAAATGCATAAAATAAGTACCATTTAATTCGAAAATGCAATTTTAAAATAAATATGATTTTTATCATTGGCAATAAAAGCATCCACTTTAATACCCGTCTAAAACCCGATAAATTGTTGAGTAATTTGCCGATTTTGTACGCTCAAAATATGTTCATTTGCTCACCCGTTTTTAGCATTATTTTTGTTGTGAAATTTGCCTTCATATACCACAATCCTAAGATGAGATCTAATCTGTTCTGTTCTGGAGTTTTTAAATTACCAAGAGAAGAATAATTCTAACATCGAATTACGGATAAAGCTGCCAGTATTTTACATACGATATCACTTCAGCATTTAGTCACTAAGTCTATACGCTCAATTCTAATGAAGAATAAGTGATTTGCTTTGGTTTCGGATTTCGTTGCCCTGGAACAGACTTCGCTACAAAGAAAAAACAGCGACATATCGTAGGATTCCTAAGGTGATGAGTCTTTTCTCATTCGAAAATTTACACAAGCTTTGATGGGTCCCTTAAACCAATTTATTGCATCGCACATCGAAACGGAGAAGAAATGAATCTTCCTCTTCAATGCGGATATGAAATCATTGCGACTCATAAGGAAAAATCAACAGAAGACTTCTTAAGGAAAATGGCGAAGAGATGAGCGGAAATATGTAGATTCACTATACACTGTTCGAGAATGCTCGAAATGCATTCACTCCTCTCTCATGGTATTTGGTTTCGTAAATATGACCATTTCAAGACGACATATTTCTTTAAAAAAACCGCCTTATGGGCTTGCTGTTCAATAATTTGTAGCTTCCTACTTACTCTCTCAATACATCATCAATAATTCCAACTGGCATCTCTCGAAGCATTGTTGCAGAAGTGATTAGCATTGTTAGCTATGCGAAGACCTTATCAAAAGAAGCAAACCTTTATTGCGCCATATAAGTAGAAGTTAAATTCGCGATAATATATGCGGGGATCCGGAGAAAATGGAGCATACCTATTCGCTTTCATAACGAATGATATGCAAAAAGCCCACGCAAAAAGTTGCGTATGCGAAAAAACTGATGCGATGACGGCAGATATAGCAAGAACGGCGAAAGTGAGCAAACATTTTAGACTGAAATCAACGTTAATTAGAATAGCATTCAGAACGAGCACGATTAATAAGGTAACGGTGATCGACTACCGAATAAGCTTGCAACAATAAGTGAGGAACGAACAGATAACTTCCTCTTCAATGTCGCTCTCTTTGCGGATTTTTGATGAGCCATAATTGTTTGGTGTCGTTTTGGGGCCTGAACGATTCGGCTAAGGTAAGCTCTGAAGCCAGGATCATTGGATGATGGAAACAGTTTGATGCCCGAGCACTTCGGCAACGTCTCTTTCTTGCCAAAGACAACTGGGTGTTGCCGATCCCTTTGACATAATGATACTCATATAGAAAGACTGGCCAATGTGATGCAATCAACACATAAGTACTAATTATTGGACAAATAGCATATAAAGCTGAGCGTATGTAGTTGATCTGAGTACAGCAGTAACAGTCTGTTATCTTCGGGATTGATGAGTTGAAAAGTGTGACGTGGAAGTGTCAGGATCATTGTGTAACATGGAGCATCCTTTTCCGCTGATAAAGTTGTTGCACAATTGAGTCTGCTTGCGCAGATATACGAGAAAAGCGACAACAGTTGCGTGTAGGAGAGAAGACGTAATGGAGAAGGGGGAGGAGGAAGCGGGAAGGGGAAAGAGGAAAGGGAAAGAGAGAGGGAAAAGAGTGCCGGCAAAGCTGAAAACCTTGCGTCACTCTTGATAATAAACGTGCAGAGATAAAAAAGAAACTTTTGATAACCGGCCATGAGCGTTGGTTCCATATAAGCAATTGCTCATCATGTACGTGTTTTGAAACTAGCTAACTTTCTTTTCAAAAACCGTTTAATGCGGTTCAATCCAAACATTAAAACCGTCTGGTGAGTCCATTTAGATTTGATTCGGTTTGCTGTGTGCCTGAGTGAGCTGATTTGCACGAATGATATTCAGTTATAGGTTTTGCTGCATCTGGCCACCATCTGTTGCTGTTTTGGATGAATATGCAGCTAATCGTTAACTTTTTTAGTCGATAAGTCTAAAAGTGTTCTTGCTTTACAATATAAAACATTCGACGGTAGTTTAACCGAATTTCGGAAAGAGGCGTAGATGTGCCAAAGAATGTTTTGAAGGCCTATCGCTTTGTTGGCCGCCTGACAATGTTCAAAATCGACATCATTCGCACGATGCCAACTTTGGCGGCTTGAGTGAATTCTTGTCTTCTTTTCTTGCATCACTTTCCTTGTTGCCAAAAGTCTGTTTATGTCTTTGCTCCGCCGTCAGTCTTACCAAAACTGTTTATTAAATATTATAAAAGCGAAATCGCCACTTACCTATTAAGATAAAGCTGAACTGCGAGCCAAAACGCAATTAGAACATATTGTGAGGTTCTTTTCGTGAATAGTCTTGGAACAGCGAAAAACACACCTGCAAGCATGCATATATATATATATATATATATATATATATATATATATATATATATATATATATATATATATATATATATATATATATATATATATATATATATATATATATATATATATATATATATAATTTATTCGATCATTTATTTATTTATTTATCAATTTAATACAGAAGATCGTCTGTGTGCGCAAAACGCAGAAGCTTCTTATAACTTCATCACTAAGTACTTCAATGCATTCTACTCAGCCGATAAAGCAGCCAGTTTCCGCAGCCATTGCATTTCCATAAAACGTTGACTGCAGGAGGTAACAATGACGGTAAGTACCATTAGGTAGTTTATGAACCTAGCTTTCAAATCGTTAACATATTTGGCTGACCCACCCCGAACGATTTATCTTTTCATATATCAATCAGTGGTAGCACTTTCTGATTACATGTTCACTACTGCCAACTAGTTGTGCATGAGACATTTGTTAATGAGTAAAATCTACAAAAGTATCGTCAGTTGTTATGTTCACGATCAATGTTCTACATGATAATTTGCGTTTCGCTATGTATTGCGATATTTGCATTTCGAATATTCTAAGATCGATAAGGGGAGGAAGCTTTTAATGCTCTTATATACTGTTTTAGGGTGCCATTCCACGTTCTTCTTTCAAAAATAAACTCCCTGCAGACTTCTCAGAAAATCTAGGCTGCAGGCTTCGAAGTTACACAAGTGAGTGCGATGTTTCGCCATTGCCAGTTGCTTTCTAGCAGCGTGTAAAATTCAAAAATCAGTCATAATGTTCTGTCAAAGCGAAATGAAAACGTTCCTATGCAACACAGGCGTGCGCGTCTTAGCTGTAACCGGAAGTTCGTAGCCAAGTTTCTTAAGGAAAAAGTTTCGACTGGAATTTTGCGATTCATCACATCGCAATTGATATGGATTTCTTTATGGCAAAGCTGCTCATTTTTTGAATCAGAAATGCATCGTCTGAATTCAGTTTATTAGCTGAGAAATGTTATCGCCTTACTGTAATACTACTAACATCAACTCGCCTTAATGCTTCGTACAGTATTAGAAAAACCGTTTTAACGATTCATTTTCACTTTTTCCTTGATAGTGAAATTGTAGATTTTCAGTCACACGAATGATAATTTCAAGACAATCCTCCTGGCACCACATGCTTTGCTCTTCTTTCGATTTTATTGCCGTTATGTTCACAGATATTCAGCACTACCCTATTTGCTATATTGGTCTTCCTATCCGATCTTTGGATCGTGTTTTGTATTACCTCTTACTGTACGTCAAAAAAAAGTGAAGACTAACGATGCGCAATGTAAAATCTCTCGATTTTTTTCAAGAATTTTGTGCTTAAAACATTTGATGTGCATCCGAGCCGCTCTGAATCTATTGATCTGTATTCCATTTGCGCCATATTGTATTTAATATTATGCATTTCTGATCGCATATAATCATTACTGTCTATGAATGTCTGTGCTTTGATTGCATATATATATATATATATATATATATATATATATATATATATATATATATATATATATATATATATATATATATATATATATATATATATATATATATATATATATATATATATTCGTTCTTTTATAAATTTTCTTTTTGATAGCTGACGAGTGGAAACTTTACAACAACAACAACACAATCATTGAAAAACTTGCCAATATGAGCGAAATTCGCGAAAAGCATCTGCGGCAATGCCATTCGATAGAAGGACCACTCCGGATCAGATGTATCAATGTGATAGCTTGGCACGTAGCTTAAGCATAAGATCTTTATCAGCCGCTGAAGTATTTACAGTGGAAATTGTCAAATCAGTTGCTTTGAATGTTTAAATTTGCTAAATGTATGGAATGGTGGACCTTCGGATTTATTTATTCAATAGTATTCAATTTAAATTTATTCAATTTGCGGGCGGGAGTTTTGGCTAAATTTTTATGACAAAATTTCACCGGTCACCTCTCTTTCAAACGTATTTGAATTACTATAATTTATAATATTTAAATTCATTTCTTTCAAAATGGATGTTTCTTCCTTCCTCAGAATAGCCACCCTCTTCCAATGGGTTTTAAACTTCCTCTTGAGAAGAAAAAGGATTTCCTATTTGACCGACAGTGAGTGAAGAATTCCAAAAGAAGACACCTTTCGATGTGGAGCCTGCCGGTTCTAACTTCCGAAGATATTCAGCCGAGTTGATATGGCGTCGAATTTTTTCCGCTTGTTCTTTGCCCTCAAACTGTGCCAAGCTTTGATTATTATCTTACTATAGAGAATAATAAAGAAAACGTACTCGCTACGAGGAAGCCATGCCTGCATTGAGCGTTGCAAATCGTAAGTGATTTTGTAAACGAGTAGAAGTGCACCGAATGAGTGCGCAATCCAAATTGCGTAATAGAAGTACATCTCGAGTTGAGGCAGTCGTGCTAGCACGAAGCCATCGCGACGTACGCTGTTCTTCTCTTCAGCTGGCATCTGCATTCGATCACCTTGTGTCTTCGCACCACATCAGAAGCTGTTGATGATGAACAGTTGTTACTTCAGCAACTGCAATGTGCTTAGTACGAATTCATATTGAATGGCTGAAGAAGACGCCACTTTTCTGTTCCTGTTTCAATTCTTAGAATGCTTAACAAAATAGTATGAGTAGATTTAAAATCAAGCGATGATTACTGAAGAAGACTAGAAATGTGATCAGAGTGGAGTTAGAGGAAACTCCATCCAGCTAAAAACCTTCAACTGGTAAAAAAAAAGAATAAAGCTGAATGAAAAAAGAACATAAACGATAGTAAATAACTACCAAGGAAATAGAAATTTACAAAAAACTTCAAAGTACTTAAGAAATATGGCTTCTAAAAATCCGAAATATAAACAAAACAGATGTGAAAAAATCCACACTGGGAAGATCCATTTCATTTTATATAACACGTATAGACATTGATGTATTAACGGCATAATCACGTAGAGATTACATAACAATGAAGTAGCGAACGTTTTGACACTGTTTTCGTCAGGATCAAAAGTTGCAAAAAGTCTTCAAAATTCCGAAAATTTTTGCAAGATCCGAAAACGATTTTTCGAAAGAGTATTCTTGTCAGATTTATACACATTTGTTCATTGTTTCGTTAAACTTCAAGCGTGGTAATAAAGTCTATTTATAACACTCAAGAATGGGATGTCACAATGCTGCTCAGGCATTTCGCCGGACGCAATCCACAGCTTTAAATTTTTAGTGCATTCACCAATTTCTGTGGGAAAGAGCTACAGCGAGGCATTACGTCTATGCGCATTTTCGCAGAAAAATGCTCTGCTTGAATCATCAAAATTATAATGATAATGCCCAACAGATAAATCTACACCGTTCGATGTTCTTCCGTCTTCAATTTCGCTTTGCTCCATCACATTTCTATCAGTTACTGTCACCCAAAAGCACCATAAAAGTTGCATATTCGTGTGGTATATGTATACGCTACTAGTAACGACATGCGGCACAAAAATTTTTGGGACGGGATTTCGTGCAATCGGGCGCAATTTAGCAAAAATTCTTTCAAAGATCGGTTGCTATTATCTTCGCATTTTTGGATAAAGTATCTGTAAACGTAGCGGATGGAATTATGTAGCCTACTTTGTGCAACGCTCGTTGGCACGACTTCTCACTCGTTCAGAAATGCAGAAATAGCAATCAGGTAAAGCGGAAAGGAATTCCCCAGTCGATTACACATCGCATCGCAACACCAAATATCACTATCAAGATGCAGTTTAACAATCATAAAAGTAATCAGCAGATATTACGTGACATGTTGGAGTGACCATATTTAGCTGCCGGACTCTCGAATTTACTGTGACATCAGTCTAAAACTCACAGAAGCTAACTTGTCGATAAACAGTAGTCCCATAAATGGCTGAAGCTGAATGTTACATAGATTAATATATTTTTCGTTGCACAACATGCCATAATAACGTCCTTCGCGAGCATTTTGTAGACGAACAAAGCTACAACCGAAGTCAAATTATTCCTAATTTAAGGTCTAGTAGACAATGGCTTCTTCATAGCAAGATTACAACTTTCAACAATTAATGCACAATGCTGCCTTTTGAAAAACGTAGTGGCGCTAATTATATCGCCGTAAGGATTTCGAGAAAACTATTTGCTCTTTAAATTACAAGAGTTTAATGAGAAAACGTACAAACTGTTCGCAGCAAAGAGCGGGTCCCGTTAAATCCACTGCTGTTATAGTGTTTTCTTCAGTATAAATTCGAGAGTTATGCAGCACTGACTAAGACAACATAAATTAATGACTAAGCAAGTCGCATGCCTGTGAAAATCGCCGCAATTTACGGGTTTTCTATAGACTGCCTAAAAGTGAATCGCCAATAACAGAAAAAAATTGAAATAACAATTTTTACTTTTTCGTAAAATCACTGAGAAAACAATCGTGCAAATCTGGCCAATTCTGAAAAGGTAAATTGCGTTCCACGCCAATATTCTCACTGAAATTAGCCTATAGATGTGGGCATAATATACCGGATGCACACGGCTGACCGTTTGACACACATATTTTGAATGGTGTTTTGTGCATGACGTAATTACTGCTTCGGACACCTCCATATATTCTCTGTAACGGTTTGCAGAGGAAGCGTATTTGGCAGAGTGCGGCTTGCAGCAAACTGTAGCAAACGAGGCCACCCACGTAGTGGTCGCCAGATTTGAGTGAAATTTGGATTTTCGCTGCAGAACTAATTTGCCCTACTCTCGTTCGCTCCCCATTCTCCGAACGAAGTAAACAAATCATTTCGTTTCAGAGCGAAACTGTTCGCAAATGCTGATACCTTTTTCAACTTAATCAGGGCTTCATTGATCGTTGCGAAATGTTCACAATGAGCGCACCTTCGCACCTTTTGTCGTGTGAACAAAGCTTGCTTGATTTCTTGCAAGTCATCAATTGTAATGAAAACTGCTCACTTAGAGTGAACCAAGGTACATTTCACAGGGAAAGGGAGTGCTGGGTAGGGCGAGGAGGGGAGGGGTGGAGGACTGGTAGGTCATCTCATTGCTAAGAGCTTCCATCTAAAGAAAAAATACAACGGAGTGGAAAAGTGATATAACGCATCCAAATATTGCATTTGCTTCGCCTAACATGACCAAGCATCGAAAAAGCATTAATAAAGAGGTTTGTTTGCATTCGTTCCTGGCAGTTTCACTTGCGTTCTTCTAGGATTCAAAAAAGTTATTGAAAAGAATAGTTTTTTCGCTATTGCCAACACCGTCACTCTGCTCTCGTTGATGTCATTCACAGTGAAAATCGAACGGAAGTTGCTTATTGAAATTCTTTTTTTTTTGTTTAAGCGAATGCTAATCTATTAAATGAGAAACGCAACTAAACAATTATAAAAAACAAACCGCGAATTCGAAACATATTAAGTTATGCAAATATGTGTATCAAATAGTAAGGAAACTGACTGTTAAAACTGCTTGAGGTTGGCAGTCAACTGCGGCATTTCGTTTGATGTCCAGTAGCCATGCAGTCCGAAAATTCGAATCAACTGGGCCCTAGAACGCCTCGAAGTCTAATCTGCCTCCATTGAATAAGTGTCTCTGTGCATTTTGTTTCTATATGAGTCTGAATCAATCGTTATAACAGAAATTCAACGTTTCTTAGATAAATAGGTAACGCTTTCCGTCCATATCAATAAGCAAGGCGGCTCACTAAACCTTGGAGATTTTCAGAGCAATATGTTTTCATTAAGCTCGGGGACCCAGGCGAAGCTGTTTAGGAAACGCAAGGGAGAAACTAGAGAAAATCGGAGATGCGAACTTTTCCTCGATGGCTTCGGCATCTAACTCCGAAGAATTCTGGCAAAATTTCGCACAGTTTCTGTCAAAAGTCGGGAAGGAATATGTCCAAGGTGGTTTAGAAGATCTGAGGGCAGTTGCAATAAAAACTGCAGAAGCATGTTATAGAAATTGGCACGATATGCCCCTTTGCAGATGCGTTCATCAGAGCGACAGCATTGCCAGCTGCCAATAAACGATAAAATACGTGTAGCAATGCATTTGTATTTATCAGCTATTCTCGTAGACACTTCTCTCAAGGTTGAGGAAATAATTTGAGAGGTAGTGAGCAGTACATACTTGGCAGTATATACATGCAAAACTTCGCAATTCGAGCTTCACTGACCCAAGTTGACTAATGGCATGCACGTTGACAAACACAGGCAGATACGCACTTGCAAAGGTGCACACAGACAAGCATATGTACATATCGCTATAATGCAAATAACAAATGCAAATGTGCATAAGCGCATAAAAAGGCACCACTCCAACTTGTGATGACTCTTCGCTTTAAACTTGTTTGCACCTGCTATGTTTGTCTTCCGAGCATGAAAGGAAACGGAAATGAAAAGAAACGCTCTCACTCTTAGCAAAAAATTCGATCCACACAGTTATACGGGCTGTGCAAAAACTTATGGTGGAACGACTTTTATCCTACGTCTCTTTCCAGAGCATAGAACGCGCCTAATTATCAAGACCATTCCTTGGCAAAAACTTGAAATCCACCGAAATAGTTTCCTCGTTTCACTGAAATTCAAAGAGCTAAAAAGTGTTTTGAAGAAGAAAGTAATAAATGGTAAACTTATGTGAAAGGAAAAGGTTTTTTTATTTTGTGGAAGGAAGCCGTGGTATAGGAGAAGTGAAAGAAAAGATAGTCGTTATAAAAGGAAGGAAAACTAAAGCGATGAGGTTTCTTTCTGGCTTTAAGACATTTTAATTTCATCATAACAAGACCAGGCAGAAAAATTTTTCAACTTGTTTCGAAGTGTGCTCTAAGATAGTAATAAATTGTGAAGCTGTTGAACCATTGAAAACCTTCATCGTGGAAAGTGGAATTTATAATTTCTTAAGTGTTATGCCTTGTATCCCACGAGGTGGTAGAATAATCAGTGTTATTTTAACATTCAAAAAAAAATTTTCTGACTTAAAGTATGCAAAATCTAGGCATCGAGTCACTTGATTTATGTTTCTTTCCTGCTATTGCAATGCTTTCATTACATTGAAAGCTTGCATAATTGTGGCTGAATGGCCGCTTATATGCTCAAAAACTCATGCTCTAATTTACGAATACAGCCTGTAAGCATTGTACAGCTTGATGAAAAGTTCCGAAACAAGTTCCAAACAAAATTAAAATAAAATATTTGAGTGTAGCATTAGACAGCGAAGCAGTGAAACGATATACCACAAAAGCAATGTTTCAACAAAATGTGCCATCGCCCAAACGGTAAAAGCGAGCGGATGAGGCTGCAGTGCACGCAACGCATCACCTCCGCTCAATGGTCATTTTACGGTTCGGCATTATTAGTGCTGTCGGCTGCCAGATCAACAAGTATGCAGCTGTGAGAGCATGTAAGTTCAGCCTCCACATGCACCCCTTCAGCATTTGTCAGCATATTGGAGATGAATGATCGCGCTTTTTGACTCATCTGTAAAGCCGTGAGCTGTCACTAAAGCCCACAACCTTCCGACCCTTACTCAGCGATTTCAATATTATTTAATCTTATATTATTTATACTTCATGCTTATTACGCTGAACAATTCATTTCCAGCAAAACATTTTCGTCATCGCTTTTTGAAAGTATCGGAGGATAGAAGAAGGAAATAATTGGTGCCATATAATAATGATAAATGCGAAAGTCATTGCCTCATAAAAGATGAAGTGTGTTGAACGCTTCAGCCATCTATACTAATATTTTGCTACCAAAATATTAAAAATATAGTGAAGTATGTTGCGTTGATTTGAAATTAATTTAATAAAAGGACAATCTTGTTTATTTAAATTCTTCAAGCAAGATATTGATTGAACGTAAGAGCATTGAAGTGCAGGAAAATGTTGAGAAATTTCGAAAAGCAATAGGAAATGAAAGGAGTGATGATAAACGGCTCATGCCAAATATCAGCGAAGGAAATAAGTGGTCGATGTACTTCATTTCGAATTGTTTGAGTCATCACATCGAATTACTTTTTTATTCACTCTACTATATAGTCTGCACCTGTATAAGCTTATTCGCTGTTTACTATGTTTCGATCGATATCATCACTTTACCGCCGAAATTTCTGAATTCTCTAATATAAAAATATGCTATTGTTATGTTTACCCCTCACTGATAACAAGTGTGGCATCCCCATGTCTGTTTATACATCAAGAATAGAACAAAACAATGGCTCGATTTCAGCATTATTTTCTAAACTTTTCAAGTTTGTTTTCTTTTGACAAGCAAAAGGTTTTCTCAAAACTTCAAATCTTTTTAAATGAAAAATACCACATTGATTATCTCTGAGTATTTTCATGCTAGTAGATTGATGACGGCGAATTCAAATGTGCATGAAACGATGAAAATGACGAAGGCAAATGATAGACGCTTTAAAGCTGCGAATTAAATCTTGTGGCCAAATAAAATGCAAATGCACAGGTGGACTGCAAACGGAAACGCCATTCGCGAAGCATTATAACAATATATTGGCTTTCTGTTTGTTGCAGAAAAAAGCGCCCATTCGCAGACAACCACTTATATTCGGCTTCTCTCTTTTCCAATAATCGTCTTTAAGCAATAATACGAAATAGTTATATCCCCAGAATGCTTCTGTAATACATTTAAGTATTTTAAGGCTACCTTCTTCTGCAAACTATAAAAACCATTCAAGCTTATCAAATGTTTCGCCTCGAGTATTCGTACAATATAAACAGCGCTTTTTGGCATTTAACAGTGAAGTGCACTGTCCGTAATAGAGTGCATTGCTCAAACAACAAAACTGCTGCTGATCAACTCACGCAACTGTAATTCCATGATATGCGCGATACGAATGCACAAAACTACTCGTTAATGAATAAACGGTTTCAGTAGAATATTAAACTAAAGATACATCTTCTTATTTATTATTTCAGATGGGGTTGTAAGTAGTACTTGCGTTCCGAACCCCAATTTCAAAGTCATCAGTCGTCTTCGAAGGCCTTCGAGCAGTCCTCCGCGGCCTAAAGTTACAGTGACTGGATGGACAGAATGTGCAGGCGTATGTCGTCACGGTGTGCTGTGCTGCTTGTGTGCAAGCTGCCGTTCAAGGCACACTGTAGACATTACGGTGCAGCGTTCTCGCTCAAAAAATGCTTCATATCTCTAGAATGAAACTTAAGAAAGCTGAGGCGGAAGTGTCTCATCCGCTTTGCATTCTTGCCCAATTTTTAAAGATATCAGATGTATTCGGCTGTTGTGTTGTGTGCGTTGAAAATGCTAGGAAGTATTCCACTGCTTACTGTACGAGGAGACTGGGAGACCTGCTCGACTGTCATCGTGAAGACCCAGTTTGAGGTTTCACACAACGCCTTTCATTAAGGTAAACAACATAAGCATTGGTCATAGTCTTTTTCTGTGCCCCGCCGATTTTCTACCTGTGGGTGGCTTTCTTCCTGATTTCTAAAAAGTCGACATATTTTGATATTCCGGAAAAACAGAGGTGGTGAGCGAAATTCCAGCTGTGGCGATGTTAAAAGCCTCCGATTCACGGCCGATAAAGTGAAGGGCTACGAAGTTCGTCACCTTGGATTTCGGAGGTCCTCCGAGCTAAATTCGGGAACGGTGAAGTCGATGAGCATTCGAACAATTTGTGGTGTGGCGAAGGAAATTTGCGTATGTATGAGTATGTGTGTGTGTGTCTGTGTGTGTGTCTGTGTGTGTGGAGGGGGGGGGGGAGGGTGGCTGGTGCAACCCATGTGAAACGCTGCTTACTGAAACTAGTGAGGAAATTCTTTGTCGGTTTTGTTGCAATCTCTTGCCGTTTACGACGTCCTGATCATATTCAGATGTAGTTTTGGCATTGCCCAAACACCTATGCTGTTCGTTACTTTTCATTTCGGCAGATCAGAGCTCGAACGTTTGGCTACATCACAATGCATTTGTGTCGCATTTTGAAATGACTTATCAGCATACGTTCGGTTCACATGATGCAGCAACTGCTTTTGTTGTGAATATGAGTCGCATCCTCACCAGCAGATCGGCATCTTCGTTTTGGTCCTAGCGTGCTTGGCTGTTTGATCCAACACAAGACAGTTATAAACAACAGTTTGAAATCATTTTTTGCTGTTAGCTTCTAAAAAAATGGCGGACAAAAGCGCTGCTCGACGTGCGCTGAAGTGCCTCTATGCAACACAGTTCTGCAATGCTAAGCACGGAGTAGCGCGCTAAGCTGTTCTCCATGCTTCGCTGCTGCCTCAAAGGCAGGTATGCGCGTATCGAACATTACCACCAGTACAGGAGATGAAAGCCATGGATTTCAAAGCGCCGCCACTGGCGAAAAAGCTATCTGACAAGCCGTTGCATGAAGGCGCAACGGTGAATTTGTTGATCGGCACATTTGTCGAGTGGCATTTTTAAAGTCGGCGTCTTCGTTGTGGAATTTTTAAAAAACACGAAGTGCTGATGATGGATATAAATTCCTGAAAGATGCCAGCAGTTCCATTTTGTACTGGAATTTTGGTTAACGGAGTTTGCTAAATCGCTAGTAGCAATGCTGAGCGACTTGTGGATACATCTGAATTGCTAAAATGAGAATTTCACTGTACGAATAACGTTCTTTTTTTGTCATCATCTATCGAAAATATGAATTCATTTCTCCTATAGAAGTTGTACTCGAATAGTGAATGAATCATTTTTGTTCTGATGCTAGTAAGTACTGATTTCTTTCTCCAGTCAGTTCTCCTTGCCGTGGCATTTACGCTCATCACACTTAGGACTTTTTCGCGTGGGGAGAGGAGGCGGTGGGAAGAGAGAGGAGAGTTTCTGCAGCCCCGAGAGTGTACCACAATACGTTTCCACAGTCATCCATCTAAACTCTCTCCATTCTTTTTTTTTGTTCTATAACTTTTATTTTTGAATTATTTTGTTCTATAAAGGATTACTTTGAAGTTCTACAACTTTAGATTTTAAAATATGTCTTAAAATTCTAAAATGGCCTTTTCCAATGGGGAATTACACGTATCAAATGCACTGTTTCTGAGTCTCCTATAGAATGCTGGGAAAATATTGCAAGCCGACACATACACACACCGCGCAAGCTCAAAAAGCATTCAGATGAAACGATGACGCATAGAAGGGGGCATTTTTCAAAGGATACTCCGGGTGAGAATAGTTTTGATCACGTTTGCAGTGAGAGCAAATCTTGACGTAGCAAGTGATAATCAACCGGCGGACAAAGTCGGCGGTGTATGCTTTTAAATTGTCGGCGAGTTCTATAAATTTTCTTGAAGGTTATATGCAGAGGAGAAAGAAAGGCAGCCTCAGAACACCTCATCGGAGCATTCTATCGCAACTTATAACAATTGGATGCGAAAGATATTCTTATGATCCCATAGCATTAGCTGCCTCCGGAATAAAATCATACGGAAGGTGAAGCAAAATGCGAACTCTCAAAATCTTTCTGGGCTAGATATAGAACCTGTAAACTATAACGATGACTACAATATAAGAAAGAAGTATAAAGTGTTAGAAGAGAAGTTGGATGAATTGTTTGCGAGATTGGAAGAAGATGAGATGCGGCAGCATGACGCATTACCGTCCTTTTACATACGTTATTCGTCGTCAGAGAGCAATCAAAGGATGCTTACATAAAGATGTGTGCTCAAAAGTATAATTCGAGAATGAGACGACAATTTAACGGTGCGGCAAAATGGAGCCCTCTTTATGTGAGCAATACATTTTAGCAGAATTTCGATATAAATGCGTGTTGGCAATCTAGACGCCATCAAAGAGCTCATATAGAAGTGTAATTGGGGAGAAACGTGAAAAAGAGCAGCCATCTCTCTCTCCTCACCGTCCCCCCCCCCCCTCCGCTTGCCTTCAAAAACTTAGTACCAATTCTATTTTTCAAAAAGCAAATGAGTGTATAATCTGTGTGAGCAGCGATACTGGTGCTTACATGGTAGATTTTCCAGTTCGTTCTGTTTCAAAGTGAATTTCGCGCATTCGCGTTGGGAAAGTTTTAGGCTGAAGCGGTTTATCCATACATTAATAGCAACTACTCTTCAGCATTTTGAACATTGAACATAGCAATTATCTGCTCCTTCCTATAAGAATAAAGTTTGAATCCAATGGAGGAAAATTCTTGTATGGAAAATTTAATAAAGCACTGTAAATTATAGTGGAACTCAGCAAGAAACAGTTCGAGATGGTCGTCGAAGAAACTGCACTTGAAAGGTTATTCATTCGTTCTTCTTGGAATTTTTTAGCGCACATCTTGTTTTCCGACGCGAATTTTCAAATATCATCTGTGAATATCAACCATTCAAGTGAAAAATACCACACACGTTTCAAGAGTTCCACTTGAAATTTACAGAGTTACCCAAAGAATGCAGTAATGCCCAACCTCATCTATGAAAGATTGACATGAGGTTATATAGAGAAGTTCTCATCCGAGTTGTATCGAAAAACTTCACCAATCTTATGTAAAAAGACCGCAACTAAGACGGCTGGCCCATATCGAAAACGACCTGCAGTACCTAAGCAGCTTTATTGACTGCTAGTTATAGAGTAGAGTTAAAAGGACATCCGCAATGCCGAGTCAGAACAGTTTCCAGCACCCTCTTCGTCACTGCATCTATGATTTCTTATGATAAGTTCCTTTCCATTTTATTCGAAAAATTACACGCCAAATTCTGATCTTATATATTACTAACTATTGTGATATACTAAGCCCACAGAGGGTGCGCTGTAAGATCCCTAGTGGATGCATAAGAAGTCGGCTTTTCCCTGCATTTACATGAAACCTATGGTAATAGTTAAATTATTATTTAAGACACCATGAGGAATGGGAATAGCGTTAGTAAGTAATAAGAAAAAGCAACAGGCATAGAGGCACAGTGTAACAAAACTCATGTGAATACGATCTTTATCTGAAATATCCTAATGTAATGTGTTGAACTTCCTCTTTTATGGTGATGTGGAAAGATACGACGCATAGACGATGTGAGGTGAATGGCACAGGCATTGTGATGTATTGTCGACATAGTATAAACCTTTCAGTGATACCTCAGAAGGTTGCAAGGTGGCGTCGACAGTTTGATATCAGGAAAAGACAACATCAATGATTGGAATCCGTGACAATTGAATATTTTTGACAATGCTTTTTGGAGGAACACTGTGATCGGAAGGTGTCGCTGTTTCTTTTGAATTCATCAGTGTGTTGCTGCAGAACTTGTAATTCTTCAATAACCATACAGATGACCTTAATGCTACGTTCCACATCAGCATTTTCTACTCTATAATTCTATCCTTTGATGCTTTCAAAATTCGAAACACTCCAGCAAATTTTAGTGATTCTCACATTGGTGGTTCCGCTTCAGCTCCTTTTTCTTCATCTTCCTTTTCCTCGTAAACGACTTACCGAGACTCAAAAATTGCCCATTTGTTAATACTTCTGAAAAGCTTTCAATATGTACTTCCACTTCTTTATAACACATGTCGGCAAACTCTTCTTCATTAACTCGTCATCCTTAGTGAGTGACTATTTTAAGTAGTTTGTCGATCACAGTTTTCTGTTTCACTTCATCCACTGCAGCTTTGATGAAATGGTTTCCAGAACTGCATTATGTCCAGATGGGGTATTCATCAGCTGCTGATCTAATGTGACCGGATACCAAGGAAGTATTTGCGACCTTGATAGACCCAATGATACTTGATCGAATGGTTGCAACAACGAGACAGTATTTGGAGATAAAAATACAATTTCGACTTTCGTTTCCTTAGACAGTAGCTGATTCAGGATATCCAGAAACGTATAGTATAAAATATGTTATATAATTCATATAAACACGAAAATATATTTATATAAGCGCATAAATGCACAAATTTATTTAAATACTTACATATATCTGCTTATATTTATATTTGTATTTATATTTATATTTATATTTACCCTTATACTTCCATCTATATAATATAGGTTCCTATAATATACACATATATAATATATATGTACATGCACGTATAAATAGCACACATGCCAGTTTCAGCATCTTTCTGAAAGACCTCGTTGCGACACTGAACTTCCGGCACCTCTAGCTTCGAAGTCAGGATTCCGACTGTCAGGTTTGCATCGAGCCAATGACCGTTCAAATAAGTGCAAACAGAAAAGAAAACGAACACCAACAGGGCGGTGATGAGCAAGTGGTTGTAACAGCATTAGTCTCAGTCACGGAGAATCGAAAGTTGTGCTAATGGACGGACACTTACTTTAAGACTGATCGTGAGACGAGCGGAGTGCTTGGTTATTAAGGAAAGCAAACAGTGTTCCATTGTGGCCAGTAACGCTCACACAATCGTAAAGGTCGTATCAACCAACACGAAAAATTTATGCAAATCATAATGCTGATATTCAACATCAAACTCGGTTTAATTTTTATATTTACTGTTTTTAACTGATAATACTAAATGATGCCTTGTCTTCTTATACCACTGCGAAGACAGAAGAATACTGTATGGTAGAAAGTATTCTTGCCATACTCAGAACGAAGGAGCTCTTTGCCTATTACAGTGATGGTCAGTGCAAAAGATTTTATATTTACATAAAGAGTATTCAGCAATTCCATTCAGATATTACAAAATAAACAACATTATGATCACAGAGATAAATTAAAAGAGAGGTATGTACGTCATGAACTGAGAGAGGAGAAAAATTTAAGAGAATTGTTCAAATGTTTGCTTAAGAAAAATATTCGGAACAATATCTAAACGCTCCCATTATTCTCACAGATCAGCATAGGAAGAGGGGGACCCTGTATTATGCCCACAATAATTCGGAATGAAAACGCTGAAACATGATGCTCCTCTTCTGCTTAATTGTTAATTAAACCTCGCCTTTGTGTACGATGTAATCACTCACCGCAAAATTCCCCATTATTCAAAGCATAATATATTATTGCTATGCCTATCATCTAAATGAATAGAATAAATTTAAAAAATACTTAAACAGCTTGTATGTTGCATGCAAAATGATCGATCCATATACCAAGTTAGGAAGAAATTTTTTTTGATCTGTATGAACTATAGCCGAGCACTTTTCAATGACCTTTACTATGCTGATGACATGTAAAAAAATGAACATTTAATTGGGCACTACTAAAGTCAGTGTCTAAAACAACGTCAAGACAATAATTCAATAGAAGAGAGAGACCGCAATCTAACTAACTCACTCGCTTACTGGCTGCCTTTAGGCGCTTTTCAGGGCCTATTTTCTTACACCCTAGCTAGAAGGTCTTTCAAATTCTTGCCAATATCGGCTTATACAGTTTTCTCTACTCGCTGTTTCTCGTCATTTCTACACTTCAAATAATAAAAATGCGTGATAGACAGTCCACTGAAAAGACAATCACTCCAAATGCTTTTCCTCATTCGGTGTTGAAGAAATTTTCACAACATTCGTTGCAAAAGGATTTTCGATAAGACGGAGATTTTCGTTCCTGTTTTTAACCGTCTAACAACTTATCACCTTATGCTAGAGATGGCGCTTCTGTCCGTGCAGTAAATTCCGACAAGGAAGTGCTGAAAAAAAATCCATGAAATTTGATGAGCGCAGTGCAGGTACTACGACGACTTCGTAGACCATTTTTTTAAGGCAATCCATCTACTTTAATAACGGTTATGAGCGGATCAAAGCAACTTGAAATTTGCATAAATTTTGTGTTTGTTTATTTATTCAGTGCCGCATGTAGGGAAAATATACGTAATTATATGTGCGAAGCATAGCACGATCGCGCAGAAGCGAGCTATTGAAGCAAACACGAAAAAGCACAGATGTTTGTCAAACAACATCTGGGTTTCTCTGCATAGTCTAACGTCGGTGCTGCGGTTTCACTTTAGGATGAACTGTGGGCAACGAATATGTGGTAGCCGTAAGCTGAGCCCGTCTAAAACTTGCAATATTCCCAACAAAGGATCTTCTTTTTTCTACATACTTCGATCTCCATTCTGGCTTAAGTTGCATAACGTAGCAAACCAAATAGCAGATTTGTTTGCGTTCGTAGAAATCAGATTATCGGATGTAGTAATTAATAGTTGGCTAAGAGGTGCGATCAGCAATTCGCTGCCGTCCTGGAATTCGTTATTCTACTTTCTTTACTGTGGCAAAGCTGTGCTGAGAAAACCGCGGCGGTGGAGTTGCAGCTGTACTCGACAAATCCGATTTCTTCGCCAAACCTTTCCTATTGTTTTCAAAATCGACGAAGGCATCCTAATTGATTCTCCATTCGATACATTAAACATCTTGGCAGAGTTGATATTAACGTTGAGTGGTCTTTTCCACAACGAGTAAATCAAATATGGAAGTAAGGACGATTCCTGATTCCTTCGCAATTTATTATGGTAACCACAACTTCTCAGCCTTTAATTGTCACTTCTGAAAGAAGGGTTTTGCAGTTATCAATCATCACAGAAAGCTGCAATCACTACCTCTCTTTTGAAAATGAATCCCTCACTGTCTCTAAGAAATTACTGGCCTCATATTTCGACTTCTCCTTTTTGTAAGCTACCGGAAATGATTGTAAAAAAGTGTTTTCTATCTTGTGATGTCATCAGCCTAGCACAACAGATTTTACAGTGTCTTAATTACACCACCTCTATAAATGTGGTTTGGCGCGATCTTTGAATAATAAGTATCAGGTGGATGTGACTTACCCTTATTATTCTAACGCTCTCGATATAGGCTGCTATTAGAGACTTTTTCACAGACTGGAATTATAGAGAGCTCTGTTAAAATGGATTAAATCACCCATATCGCAGCTATCCAAAGACAAAAATAAAATCATTACTTGCAGTCGAGGCAAACCTAGGTGGCGTACTTCAAGGTAGTGTTCTGGGCTCGTTGCTTTGAATACAATAAATGAATTTATCTGCCGAAAAACTTATTCAAGTTGTTCGCAGATGATAAAAAAATTCTCCCCGCCCCTTCCTCTAACTGAATCTTCCAACGATTTCCATGAGTGAATAAACAAGCCCTCTTTGGCCATTTAATCTTTCGCGTGGAAAATGTAGCACATTCTACGTAAATTTTCAGCATATATGTACACTGCTATGAAAGGCGTCGCCCATCTGTTTGCTTATAGAGATGTAATGTTCCTTGATTTTCCCATGGTCGAATTTTCCCTCGTCTACACTTATTTCGTTAAATTTTCTGATGCCACCGGACTCATTCCATTGCCTATTGTTGTATAAGACCTTTATGTTTTATTTACTAACATGTTCGTCCACATTTGTTTCATGATTTGCTTAACTTTACTTTTGTCCGTTGTATCGGCAGTTCGTTATATCTTCTACCCGATCTCTTAATCATTAATATATTAGCCGTCCTTTACGAAATTTAGGTGAAGAATCTCTCCGTCGGACTGACTGAAATAGGTTTGGTTTCATGCCGGATATATCAGAAAGTGTGAAGTGCGCACGTTGAACTGTTCCGCCAATAAAGAAATTGTTGCGTATCGTTGGCTTTCAGCACGTGCTCAGGATAAGCCCTTAAAACACTATTATGCCAGTGGTTTCTGTGAGTAGCTGAAATTAACGTATCTCGGTGAAGTATGGCTAAGAAGAGAAATTCTCACTGCTCCTTCTCCCCTTTGTAAAATGGCCTAGACCGCAGCAGCGTTTCTACGTGCGGAAGTCCGAATGCAAACGCGTTACCAGTGGCAACTCATGCCAAGGCAAACACCCTAACAAGACTGAAAGTAACTGTTACCCTCATCCCAAATACTTGAGTGAGCTGCCAGGTACATGTCGAACTTTAGTTCATTACTTGGCCACTCCTCAATCTTACTGCACCGTCGCCTAAGGAAGCTTGAGGTGGGAAAGCGGTAGAAAACAGCGCAGAAATCATCAACAACAAATGCAATTTTGGAAATAACAGGAATTATAAATCTCTCCTCATCGAAACCCCGTCCGATCATTCTATAACATGTCGCAATGGAGCTCTAGTCGGCACGGTTGTTTCCGAGAGCAATTATTGCTGACGGACCCGATACCTCTGAATTTGCATATTCTATTTTGAAGCAGTCATCAAACACGACGAAAGACACTCCTTTAACGACGCTCAGGCAAATGCCTTTTCAGGCAACATTTCAGCACCAACCCGCATCGCCCTGGTCTGCAACTTCACCAAGAACGTTACACTCATGTGTTGACGTAGTCACTTTCCCAAACAACCGCATATAGAGGAGGCAAAAACCTTTGTCGCCTTTAATGCAACTGAGATATGTCAAGGCTCGAGTTTATGAGGATCATCATTAAGACCTAAACTAGCGCATAGGTCTTAATGATGACCCTCCTCATAAACTTGCCCAGCGAGGATACGAACGACTAGTCCACCGTAGCGCAGATTCGCGCTCGTCTCTTCCTTATGAGCCTAGCACCGTTACGTCGCACTATTTCGTCGCAGCCACCGTTACCGCAAGAAACCTCAGCAGCTCGATGAGATTGGGAAAGCGAAGCAGGATACGGAATACACCATAAGAGCTAAAGACTCCAGTGTCTACGAAATGCGGTTTGAAAATCGACTGGAATTACGTCAGCATGCTTGCTTCGACGTTTCGCCAAGCCCTTAGGTGTTTGAAGGACTCAATCCTAATTCAGAGACGTTTATTTGTATTTTATCAGCGGAATGCATCGACATCAAAACTGCACAAACCCGTGTTCAACAAAACGGACACTTGCATCCAGTTGAAACATTTAAAGACGTCTTGGCAGCGCAAACATTTGGGGGTGCTCATCTCCACAGTACAGATAAAGCAGGGCTTTTTGTGGGAAGAGGAAACACTAAACATCACACTGACAGCACGTCAACCGGGTAGCACAACTAGATGTTCTCTTATTAAAACTTTTTTGCTTCCTCTGAAACGCCATTACTTTCTAAACAACTTGCACATGTACACAGCACGAGTAAAACTATAAAAAAACTGTAAGACATGGCAACCCCCTTTTCCTCGTTGAGAAACCTGTCGCACTCGCATATTTAGCAGTTGATAAACAAGCGAAAAAACACAGGAAAAAATAGCAGATGCACATAACGACGTGATCAGATGCGCGTACCGCTTCTTAAATTCTTCGCAAAAAGATGAGAGAGGAGGGATATGGAGGCGAGAAGCGCTTGGGAAAATACATCTTATTCTTACCACCACTTTTGCGAATAAAACGGAAAAGAAATCTACAAAAAACCTATATGAACTCCGTTTGCTGTCTCAAAACTCGGAGGAAAAATCAGTTCCAGCTGAAAATCCCTGCAATCACTTCTTCCGTTAAGATATTTAACATAGCAGTTCAGCAAAATGCAGAGCAGTATGCGTCACTAGAAAAGCGAATGCGGCGAAGAGGGAGTCCCTCATAAAATTCCATGCTCTTTCCAGTATAAACCCTGAAAAAAAAACAGTAATAAGAAATGGCAAGACTCTGCGCTATGCAACGAACATAACAGCTGCTTATTGGCGAACCCATTTTCTTGTACGACCTTTCGTTAAAATTTGAAGGAGAAACATGTGCTCTCCTCCACCGGTAACTTAACAAATGAGTCGTTTCATGCGTTATGAAACATTATAAGCTATTGTTGTACGTCGTCAAATCGCACAGAAATAGCCAACACCTCAATAACGCGCCTTCAGAACTTTTCGAAATCCACAGCTACGAGGTTTTATTCGACTTTATAAGGTACTCTTTGAGCTTGCAGAGAGTATAGGACTGCTTGTGAGTGTTCGTCGAAATTTACGACGTTCATTCAAAACAAAATGGGCGCGCAATTTCAGTTTTTTTTTTTGACAGGCAGAAATTGAAAAAAAAAAACAAAAAAATATCTTGTCCTTTTTCTAGAAACGCTTACCCCTTTGCCTGGCTGTTATCGTCCTTAACTTCATAAAAGCCTGTGCTAACTGCGCATAGCCCTTCATTTCGCCACCTGTACACTCACCATATAGCCCCATCTGAAAGACCTGCACAATGCGCAATTTCCATCTAGAGAAGCCAATGTTAAGAAGCTTTGCGCAGGTAGATAAGGATAAAAAGAATGGCAGCCACTGCTCATTTGAAAAACTACATACCACCGAAAGCAGATGTGCGCTTTAAATGTTAAAAAATAAGAAAAAACGAACCAATACGAATGACGAAATTCTCGTCGATACCAAAATATAAAAGTGCGTTGAGGAAGAGACCACGTGTTGGATACTTCGCTTTCGACTGCAATATCGCTCACTTGAAATTAAAAACATGACCAGCACGTCCAACAGAAGACGAGCAATAACTAGCATCGTCCGGCAGGGAGAAATTCAAGATCCAACAACCTCAGTTAGTTTTTTTTTTTGTAACTGATCTCTTCGGCATTATTTGTCCAGTAATAGAGCTGACCAGAAAATAAACGAAATCAGACATCTGTTGACCTTTCAACACCACAACATTTCAAAAAAATCCTTGACTTCGGTGAGGGAAAATAAGCAAAATGAGTAGGTGAAATGGCAATAACGCTGCACCGAGAATTTCGCTTCTTCCAAAATTGCGCTGAGTTCCTTCCGCCAGATTATGCTTCGGTCAGAAATTTCATATCCGATAACTTGGGTACTGATGGAATGGTTTGAGTCCCACGGTATCGAAAATGAGGGCAATGTGATTAGCTTGACTTTCTTTATATTGGGTAGGAGGGTAGCGTGCGTGGCGCACGCATGTTCTTTGTGCAAGCCGCATGATCAATGGAGCTCAAAATGTGCAGCGGAAATGATCTCGCACTTCCTGAAACACTGAAAAAGTGCAAGCTGCATGCTTTCAAATACCTTTCATAACTAAAATCAGCACTCCTTCTCTCTCCCCCCCCCCCCCCTAGAAATTCATAACACAGGAAGCGATGATAAAGTGTGAATTCCGCAGCGAAAACAATGAAAGCTACATTCGAGGCAGACTTGCTTGTCGTAACTTTTGAATTTTTTAATTTCATACACATTAGGATCCTTATCTTGAATGTCCCTAACCATCCTTCTCTCTCCTCCTCCCACTCGGCAGTGAACATAAATTTGACGTTTCTTAAAATGCTTGAGGAATGTTTTACTCAGAGTTTTACTTTAAAAAGTCACATGCAATTGCAAAAAAAGTGATTCACTATGAACCATACTGTAATGCTCTTTGAAAAACAATGTGCTATAAAATAAATTAGCGCTATAAAGGAATGATGTGTACGCAACTAACCTGTCACATTTCGACAGCGAATCGCAATGAAATTTTAAAACATTTGCATTAAAATGATGGGTCCTCTCAAATTACTGTGAAGAGGAGTTATGTTACGAGACAAAAATGAAAATTTAGGCAAAACTATGTGAGACGGATATAAATGCCCTCAATCACCGAGGCAGAATTAAGTTGCGAATAGTTAAGAGAATAGTTTTCACACTTAAATACTTCTTAAAGTCTCTTACTACTGACACTTGAAAGTATCGTGAGTTATGAAGATTGAAAACTCTTTTAAGTCGTTCTTCCTTGTAGAATCAACGGCTCCATCAAGCCTTATAACAGCAAAAATTAGCATCACCTATCCACCAAGTTTTCGACGCTTTTTTCGTGGTCAGAGGCTTCACATCTACGCCAAGTTGGCCTTTTTTAGATAAGAAACTTCAGAATATTGCTGTTCCGAGATTCTCAGCCCAAATGACAGCTCGTACGACCCCACGCTTAGCCCTGCGATCCCAAAGACCGAGTTCACTTTAAGCAACACCGGTACCATAACTAACTTACACAGCCGATAATGACGCAGTGGCAATAACTGCTTGGGACCAATAATGAATCGCAACAAAGGTATCAACATATTAACCTGGGCAGCGGTGATGAAGTCGAAAACGAGGCAGCTTAATGCCCACGGCACAACAACGTTGCTGATCAAAGAAAAAGCAACCATTACACGCAAAATAATACCTGCAAAAACCAACATTTCAAAAAGGAAAGCAAGCGAGTGGTTCTCAGATCAATCTTTTTCCTTTCGGGCAGCTAAAAACTGGATTTTACATAGACTATAAAGATGCCTCATGACCTACGGTCGATTTCAACTTGAGGGAAGGAAGATGTTCAAGAGTTCATTCAACCTGTCTTACTAGCACAGCGTGCACTCTTTAGATTTAAAAAAATGTACTACGACGAGTGGTGTGCAACTTGTGTGCAACTTTTCAGATCCGTTAATCTTTTTCGAAACTAATTTTAACTACCGCAATGAACGTTAGATGCTTTAATGTGGTGCCACCTTCTCGCACGCACTATTACGATCCGAGAACGGGTTACATGCGGCACGTACGGTTTGAGATGGTATTTCATCTGCACACAAAGCCGATTAAAATTAGGTTCCTTTATCTTTCTCCTAAATCTTAACTCCACTCTCCAGCACAGCCATGGGTTTCAGATTGTGTCCTGTGGGGCTAACACCCCCTCCCCCTCTTCCAGGATTGTCGTTATGCGAATGCTTAGACAAGGAACGACTGCAGAAGCTTGGCAGAAATTTAGAAAAACCCTAAACATCACATTTCTAATGCTTGTAAGGAATGATTATCTTTGTACATTGGACTAAACAGTTATGAAAATAAAATGCTGTCCGCATATTATCGAAATCGATTATCGCACAGAACGGCTAAAAAAACGAACCAACAGCGATGCATGCACGGAATCGACGGTCGCGAACGAAACAGTACCAAGGCTTCGGTCTATAAGTAATTCCTAATTCTTCTAGTGAAGTATTCCACCCATAAGATTCGGGGCGGGAGATTGAATCACCGCTTCGGCTCGACAATCTCGACTCATTGCTGAAACAAAACGTGTTAACCAGTTGCAATACAAACATTTGCATATGCTGAGGTATAGCAGTGGCATTCGACCAACACCCAACCCGACCATCCGCAGAAGAATCTGCATGTGACGCAAATTCGAGTGACTAGAGCAAGTATTTGTCTATAAAGCTCATTATATGAACACCGTCACGTTTCGCCGTAAAAAAACATCCGTCGAAGAAGAGGACAGAACTACGAAGGAATGCGCATACTTGCAAGAATCTGAATCCTTAGAATGCGAAGAAAAAGCAAAGAATGCCTACAGGACGCTGTTTGCATACGGTTAGATTCCGCAGCAGAAGCATTTAATTGCACTCCTTAAGATATGCGTTCATCTCGCACGACGTTCTATTTTCCACAACTCCCTCACACCTCAGTTCTTACATTATACTGGTTCCAATTAGCCAAAGAACAACTGCATCAGCACATACAAGACACGGTTGCCACTAAGAAGCTATGAAATCAAACCCACTGTACCTGCCTTTTTGAAGTTAAATGTGCCGTGATGCCACATGCAAATCGGATAAAAATCTTTAGGTTTACAAATAAGGCGTGCATTCATAACTAAAAGAATAATGTCAATTCCATGTAAGCTTTAAGCTCACCTTTGAGGCAACTCAATTTCATCGCCTTTGGCTGATTTCTCAGTCACCTAAGTTGGCTGATTGGATGATTCTCTTAGCTAAAAACTGAGTGAATTCCTCGATTCGGCTTTCACACACTCTGAACCACTAAATTTGAAGTGAGCTCGTTGTCGAGAAGCTGTTGTCTACTAAAGCTGAAAATGCGCCACACGAGCATAGCACAACAGTTAAGCTCACTTGATAATGCAATGAAAAAGGGCGATAACTTGGTTACAGTACAGCGACTTTTGAATGAAGAAAAGATTGCGCGATGCGCACTATGCACCTCTGCGATAACGCAGGGGGCGTATTTATGTATCTTTTGCTGCTGCACCCAACGATGACGTTTTCTCCTCCTCAACCTCCCCCCCCCCCCCCCCCGCCCTCCTGCATATGAATTGTTCTCTGCAAATCAGTCATTCGCACATATGTAACCGTTATTTATTCGGCCAAATGACGTATTTTAATTTACCCAATTTGTGCGGATATGCCTCGTACATGTAAGACGCGCCACTCGCAAATTTTTACCTCAACGAACCGACAAATGCCCATCTTAGAACTGGAGGCTAGTATGCACGACCTAAGTTATAGTGTTCGGAAAGCTATCTCGGAACGTTACTCGACGATGTAGAATTAAAAAGAACCACACTGCATGCGAAGCTTTTCATCGAAAGGACGGGATGAAAGGGAGTGCCTGTACAGACGATTACTGATAGCAAGAAGAGCATCTTGCTTTGAAAGGATCACAAAAAATGAGGATATGACAGCAACAACAATCGGAGATAAACACAACAACAACATACCAATTGCTCAGTGAGGGTGATGCACTGAACGGTCTCTTGAAGTCTTCACCGCCTTCCAAGGCTGGTGCACTACGGCACTCCTCTTAAATAGGAACATCGGCCATATAATAAAAAGTCAAAGTTATGACTGCGCCAATATGGAAGACAGGAAAACCTCCTGTTAATATCTTTCATACAAATAACGTCCTTTAAAAAAAACTATAGCTGAACGAATTACGAGACTAAACACTTTGTTGAGGCTCATAAAAATAAATCAAAGATTTCACCTCTTTCCGAAAGTGATTTTGATGCAATACGGGAAATCGATGCTTACGAAGATATTATGAACTGAACAAAACAGCAAATGAAAGTGCAGCCATCAGGTGCCGAAATAGAAGTAGGATAAAAGCCGACATCAACACATCTGCTGTTTTATCTTATGATATATTATGATCCGGTCAAAATGTGCAATAACCGTATTTTCTGCTTAGGTGGCCAAGAGATTTACCTGGATTGAACACTTCAAGTGTCAGTGTCATCACATAGCGTAATAAGATTTCTTTATACGAATGAACTACTCTTCGGCTATACGATGTTGTGTGCCCTACAGGCGTGGAATGATGTACGATCATAGAAAGCGATGTACTTCAGTCCGCAATGAAGCTAGTGATTCAAAAAGCTCGAAGCCCTGGCGCGAAATCAAAAAGTTTCTGTGCAGCTTCTTCACAATCACAAAGGTTGATATGCCATTAAACTAAGCCAAAATAAAAACGATAAATGCGACTTTCCTAAAATTAAACATAGACTTGGTGAATTAATAGAGTGAGAAATAAACAACGATAAGAGGACAAAAAAATTTGATTTTCATCGAAACAAAGCCGTCGATACTTCGAATACACTGCAAGTTAATTAAAAACACCAAGTCTGCATGACTATTACAGTAGTGTTGCACGACAAATCAAAAAAAGCTTGCAATTCTGAAAGCGAAAGATGAGATCACCGTCAAAGACCGAAATCATTTCTTTTAAAACCTTAGCGAACAACAACGAACTTTTTGCAGGGTCATTGCTACTGTAGAGAAGCACTTTCAGTCAACTTCACCTTCCACTGTGGAAAGCGTATTGGAGGTAGTAATGGAGGAAAGAGTGTGTATATTCAAACCTTAACTTTGAGTTACCGATGTACTGACTGTTGGGTGATCTCCTTACCTCCCGCAAAGACGACGGACGCTTCGGCATTTTTATTAGCATGCGTTCAAAAAACCAAGAGCATATAGTAAGTTTCTAGCCTGCATCTGAAATTGTGGAAAATTAATCACTTACTTCCACTAGGACCACTGAGGATGGTCTTAATCCGTTCTCCAGAGTTCATCAAGATTCGCTCTCTTCGTTTCTGGCGACGACTCATTGCGATGAGGTCAGAATTGGGATTCGTTCCACAAAATTCGCTCATCGTCAGCGAGGCGATGCTCACTTTGATTCCCAAACGCGCCTATAAGAAAGTCGCACTAGCTGACGGGAATATTCACAAACTGGCCATAAACAAATGCTTCGCCTTTATCCCTCGCCTCACCGCGAGAGGAATGCCTAATCCCCAGTTAGACTTTCGTAAGAGAGGTATGACGGAGTACGTAGTTAGTCCAGTGAGCTATCAAAACCTACTGCTCTCGTGAAGGTTTTAATTCCCTATATAAAACATTAAATTCGAAGAGTCTTTTATGAAGGAGATTTGCGCATGCACGTACGCCTGGTGGCCGTGGTTGGAAGGACAGCAGTTTAGTTAAGAAATCCCGTGCATGTGGCCTAAACATCAGTATGACTTCAGTCGCAACTTTCAAGCTGATTAGTCAATTCGAGAAGAAATTGTTGTATCTACAACTGTATGCATCGCACAACTTGTCAGGCCTCACTTCACTCAGCTGCACCAGACAAACTGATTTCTAGAGAATTTTTGCACGAGTGCTTGATTTGCTTCTGACTGCATTACTGTGCACGCTTTGGTATCCGCTGGTAGTCTATGACTTGAATGCTTGATAAGGGAAACTGCAAAAGCGCACGCCGTGCCATTTTCTCTGATACGCTTCTCCGCTTGCGTTTTCGGTACTTCTTCACTCGTTCCTTTCCTCCCTCCCCCTCCCCATACATTGTTCGTCCTCCTCCAGTGCTGTCCACATTATGCTACTTATCGAGGAGACGCAAAACGCAGCGGGAAAACGTGAAGAACTCCAAAACCAAGCAGTATTGTAGTATTCAGGAGGACCGAATGAGTGCGGGGAGGTCGCAGTTGCATAGCGGAATAGGCGGATAAAAAAGAGAGGACTGGCAAGAGGTGCAGGTGAGAATCGAAAGCACACCAACTTTTCTACTGCTTCAACATAATTGAATGAACGATTAATGTTGGAACAAACAAGGGAAATGCGTACAGACAACGAAGCAACGTTCGAAAGCAAAAACAACGGACTTTTAATGAGAAATTTACGTCAACAAAGCTATGTACGGCACCGCAGTTTATGCGGAAAAATACAGCTGGTTTTTGTCATTCAGGAGAAGCAACAATAGCTGCACATAACACAATCTTTCTTCGAAATTAGATAATTTTCGCTTTTCGCCACTTCCACCCAAACTATTTAAGCTGTAACATAACGCCTAAGGTAGAGCACAAAATGAGCCAACTTCGAGCATTCCTTCTTCCCTCAGACGAGGTATGATTGAGACGACGATCCCGAATGGATGCCATGAAGGATCCCGAGAAAAAGTATGACGGATAAGTCAAGGTTTGGTGACACATTGTTCGTAATCTACAACGCACTGCGTCGATGCATTAAAAATTCCTCATAAATAATGTTTGGTATCGCGGCTGGATGTCATTGAGCAAAGCAACACATTACGAGCAAATAAATGTAACACGCAAAAGAAGTTTCTCCCAGCTGAAACAAGGGCACGACACTTCCCGAGCTAGCCGTTGCCAAATGCAACCTCGAAATAGAACACATCCGAAAACCAATTATTCTAAGTTCAGGCAACACGCCGCAGCTGAACCTTCTTTTCCCGTTTCTATTGCCAACAATTCGTCGAAAAATGAATTCAGAATCGAAATGCAACTACAGTGGAAAATGATCTTCAGAGAGGGTTGAAGAAACGGTCACAATACCGCCCTATTGCGGTAACGATGAGGATAGCGCATGAGAAAAATGAGGTCACCTTGTATTGGCGTGAATCTCGTGAATGTAACGGTTTAGCATTGCAATAAGATTCCTAGAAAGGTGACATTTTCCATTCTGGTAATGAATTGTTCCTAAACGGACAACAAAAGTTCTTTTTGAACGGTTTTTGAAACGCGGCAAAAGAAAAGCACGTGAATGACGACTTGATTTCGGCATGCGTAGAAATAGGGATGGACCGGGGGGGGGGGAGGGGGAGGGTGGAGGTAAGGAGGGGAAGGGGGTTTGAGAACTCGAACTGTGGTATTATCAGCGACAAGTTTCTTCTACTGCAACTTTTGTTGGGAAATTTTCGATGTTTGCATCAGATCTAGTCATTTTATTAAGAAATTAATGAAAGTGTATAACAATGCATAAAAATAAAAAAAAAAAAATGCATAAAATGTGAATGGTGATCGCAGTCAGTCAACATCTGAGATTGGCGACTTCATCGAGGTAAAAATCTTTCAATCTATGAGTGAACGCAAACATTCCTCTGAAGGTGATAACATTTTCAGGTTATGCGTGTCATGTGCGGACCACTTTAAAGTGGAAGGACTTTATGGCTGTGTTCAGGGCACATCATTTATGCGTTCCTCGCTCAAGGAGCAAATTTTCGGAGCTAACTAGGAAATAATATACTCGTCTCACTCTTGCTGGAACCGATTCGAGAATACGATTGAAATTGAAATCACTGAGTTCTTTTAACCATTCCAAAAAACACAAAGTTAGACCATTGAGTATTCTTCTGCAATCGAAACTGAGGTTATAAATTTTTGATCTGGAACTTGTAAGAAGCGTTTCTTTAACTTTGTGAGCATTTCCCTGAAAAATCTATTTTAGTGTACAAAATTGTTTGTGGTTTATGTGAGACCCTCTACTAAAGTGTGCCTCATAAATATGAGCATCATATGATCCAGAAACAGTTATTCACTTTTTAATTTAATTGCGAATATTCAAAGACGATTCGCACTCGAATCTCAGGAGCACTTAAGTAATTTATCGCTAATAAGCAAAGACTCTCTCTCTTGAAATTTTTAAAAAACTTCGTTTTAAAATTCGCATCCAAAATTATTCATAATAATATTGATGGTTTGTATGATGAGTTCTCGCTGCACTCCACCAGCAATGATTACGCTTGCTATGTTCATTACTATAAAGCACAAAGTAAATAGATGACATTTGAATAAACTACCGGGAATTCACCTGGGACAGGTGATTTTTTTTTGTTGGAGTCTGAAGCTGCCGTTTAAATGACTGATTACCTGTATAGTCGAAATGTGCCTGTAGAATTTTACAGCCGAGAGATGGCTCTCGAAGTGATCGATAAATTTTGGGTTTTACTGATAAGGAATCGTCAGATTTGACAAATTTCTTCTGAGCAACATATTGAGAAGGAGTGAGAGCAGTGGGTAAGTTTTTATGTTAGAATGAGAAAAAACGCCATCAAAGTAGCAGAAGCAACTATTTTTACTCAGTTCGAAGACAGACCCACACTAGTGGGAACCGTTTCAAATCTCTGAAGGCGTCTTAACGGGGAGTCGAATTTCACGCGTTCATCTCTCGTAAAATCACTTAGAAAATATTCGCGGAAAAATTTGCATTTACTTCCTCCTACACAACATCAACAAGTTGGAGTAGTTCCAACCTTCCGATAAAATACAAGTAAAACAACTTGTGTCGAGTTACGTAAAGCAAGTTTCTCTAGCGATTTTTGAAGAGCTAATTGATTATTATCCATTTTATTTGGGTTTATCTTAAGTTACAAGAAAAAGCATTTCCTTTTTCTCCATGGTTCATTTTTTCCTTTCTTCTATCTCAAAAAGAGAAACGACCTTCATGTGTGGCATTTATGTATTTCAGTGAAAAATGCAGCATAAGCACTTGTATTTATTTTTAAGCGCTCAATTTTAGGTCATAACGTTAAACATTCAACGACTAAATTAGCCGTCTGGGCGTAAGTTTTGTCTGTTTTTTTCTCGCTTGGAAAATTTACACTACACTTGAGGCGAAATTATTTCAGATAGAGAGGAAGGTGGCTGATTTAATTGTCACGCCCTATTCTTCAGCCTTTCACATTTTTCTTTTTGCGCACTGCACCATTTGGAGTGGTCATGGCCGATAATTTCGAACGTTTGAAGCTAGGTTTTAAGCTGAAAAGCTGCCATTCAATAGCCATACGGAAACCGAAACAACAACTTTATTGTGATGCTCTTATAAGATCACTTTAAACGTTGGCTCAATTTTAACAACGTCTCATCAGTGTTGCATTGAGATTATCAGATGTTAATATTTTATGTTACCGCTTTTTGATTGTTGATTTTTCACTTTCACTGAAATACTTACTCGATTGCAGTTGCTCGTATCGACTTCGAAATCCTCATCTGCAAACACTCACCTCCCTTGTCAACTTCACTACTTTCTTTTGACATCGTTTATGTTTAAAAATCTATTAATGGTTGAGACGAAGTATAATTTCGATGCGAAAACAAGTGTGCAGTGAACTAAAGAGTTGATGCGAAATGCAGCATTCATAAGAATCTGTGAATGCGGTGCTCATTTTAAAAGCTCAACAAGCGTTTGATTTTCTCTTTCTCGTTGTTCTTCCGTCGACTTCGATAGCGCAGGGAGGGCTAAACGATGCTTCAAGATTTAATAGCTCAGAAGAAGACTTGCTCTCACCATCGTCGTTCTCTACGATCTTTATATGTTCAGTTCGACAACGTTATTGCCAGAGTCACACAACGTCTTCGCAATCTTATATCGCATTCACGTCTGTATGCAAAAGCGTCTCTTTGCATAAGCAAAACTCAACAATAATTCATCCTTTCATGAGGTATATTCTTAGGAAACTATTATTTTTCGCTAGTATACATTGTGAGGATTAACAATAAAGAGTGCGGTTAAGGCAAGCGTGCAGATAACACAACGAGCAAACCTCCGATGCATTGCGGTCTTCAAAGCTCACATCAAGGTGTTGTTAGAAGAATTGCTCTTCTGCTTTTTCGAAGAATACACGAGCAATCGTTTCCTCCTCTGAATTCAGCAATAAGAGTGTGAAATTATTTGCAAACTGCGAGATTTCATGTGAAATAACTCTCAGAAATAAGAGTATTAAAGAATTGAAATTATTGTTACGAAGACGCAAAGTTGTGAAAATTTTGGGTGTTGTACACAAACATCTAAAACAAGGAAAGAACAAATGCTGAAGAAAGATCACTGCAAAGTGGGAAAATTTTCATTGCCTACGGCAACTTCTTCGTCACTGAGAGAATTACGAACAAATCTACGAATCAAATTTCAACTTTGCAATGTAAAATTTATTCTTTGGTAATATGCTAGTTGCTTAGCTTGAATTTCCTCCAATAAGTATTAGACGAAAATTTTTCTACAAACGACCGTGAATCTAATGACTCGAAAATCAGTCATATTGGAAGTGGCACGCCTATGTGTGCACTGAAAGCGCGTTATCAAGCAGCTCAACTATGCTGTGCGAATGCTTCAGAAAATGATTCAGCAACACATTGGTTGCTCGTTATCTCGTATAAAACGCAATCTGCAAACAACGAGACCCTTTCACTCAGTGTATTTCCTTTCTGTTTCCTTCAGCTGTAGTCTTCTTTATTACGTATCACTTCTGATGAAATTTCCTTCAAACCCTGTCTGTATCTCGCGACTTTTTAGCTCCCAAAGCATTGGTAGAAGGGAAGGGGAGAGGGGGAAGTTGTAGGTAATGACTGATACGTCAAGGTCAAGAGAAAGGGATGACTGCATAGTGAAATATCTTGCTACTATGGAGGAGGGAGAATGCATAATCACAAGAGAGTACAATCGACTGGTCCTTATGAAAATTCCCAGTTTTTTAAGAGGAAACACAGTAGAAGGGACGGTCTCATCGTCGGGTTTTACGCTACTTGATATGCATCTTTTTAACGAACAATCCCTTAACAAAATTTTATGCGAAATTTCTCTCTTCGAAGCTCTCTGAGGAAATAATTATCTTAGAGAAATAAACCGCACCGTGTGGATTTTCGTTTTAATTCAATCGGTTCTTCATTTTCCACCAATCTACTTCAATAGTTTATAATTTCGGAAACGTTGGTATTGATACTGTGAATCTCCATGCAGCATGCCACTAAAATTGAAGTGAAGAGCAGGCTACAAAAATTACAAGATTATATGTGATCTTCATTTGCATAGTGAGTTAAGAGTTGTAAGTGCCGCGTTGGAACCTTTGTTATTGGTGTAAAGGAGAGCGCATTGAAGCTGCCCGCCCGACATGTTTCATAAAACAAAAGTAAAGAAAAATTAACATAAGATCAAGTCAGATTGTGCAGTATTCGGTAGGCTGGAAGAATATCCACAGAATAAAGCTGTCTTCGTTGTACTCTATAGCATCTTACTAACCTTAGCTACCTAGGAATCCTCCATAATGCATTCTTGTCATGCCTCTCTCGTCCAGTGTAGTTAATTAATGTGGGTACGTATGCCAATTTTTTCGACGTGTTAAATCTGCTAATGCACGATGTCGTGAAGAGAATGTGCTATCAATGGCAATCTTCTATGGATGCTAAGTGGCTTATTGCACGTCAACCCATTGCGACAATGTGAGCAGTTGTCCACTATTGGTCAGCAGTTATTTGCTTCTGCAATTTCTTTCGTGTGCATGGAATATTATCTTTAAGAAGCTGAGGTATGCAGAAAACTTGCCTCAATTTAGAGACAGACTTCGATGCGGCCTATACGAAGAATACTGCTAATTGTGTTATTTTCGAAATGCATTACTGTGATATTAACGGCGACTGCTTGCGGAAAACGGCAACAGAGTTCAAGATTTTTGCCACATTTGCTGTCATCAATAACCGCTTTCTTTAGTGCGTCGAATGATGAGATTAGCAAGGGAAATTCGTCCGCTTTCGTGAGTTTTCTTTTTTAAATCGAATACGAAGCTTTTTGCGACTTTACAAAACAAGTTTTTCTTTCTTGGGGTCATCTCTTAAGCCCGTACAAAAAATGCCGACCGTGAATGAAACTATTGGAGAGATGGGACGTTTGCAGCTTTCCTTCCGCTTGCACATGATTAACACAGTAGACATATTAATATGAATGAAGCAGTTTTTGGACGATACTTTCGTTTCTGGCATCGTTACCTACTTGCATAGCATGCAATTATTTCCCATAGGAAAATCTCACCCCGAAAGGCGCATTCAGCAATAAGATGAACTTTTATGGCGAACCATTGGCTAGTCTTTCTGAAGTCACCAGGTGGAATTATCTTACATATACTTGCAGGTTATTGGTGGAACTGAAGTGACGCTTGGAAGCTGGCCATGGCAAGCACTAGTAGTGTACGTAGATATGAGCGATGGTAACACTTACGTATGTGGTGGGACACTCATTTCATCAATACACATACTCACTGCTGCCCATTGCGCTTTGTAACTTTTTTTGCTTTTTTGTGCTACGATTGAGCTGATGTTCTTTTAATGGTATCAGCATTTACATAGATCACTAAGGTCCGATTAAAAATTCCCATCTGTCGATGCAAAACAAGCAAAACAGTTATTTAACGCAGACGAAGGGGTTGACGTGTAACGTTTTTGCCAATGGTTTTTTTCGACATGAAACGACAATCAATGCGGAATGTATTTGCAGGATAGAAAAACAAAAATAGAATGTTGTATTTGTCAAAAGATGTGTATAAAAAAGGGCAAGACAGTAATTGTAAACAGCGATATTGCTACATTTGCGCCAAATCTACTTAGGGCATATGCGAAGGCACTTTTCGTGTACCATTTTCCATGTTTCGTATTCCTGCTTCACTATTGAATAAAGACGATTGATAAAGAGGATATTTCTTGTCATATTTATGGATTCGATATTGTGGTATTCTGTTTGCCATAAGCAGTTCACTGTTATTTCGGTAGCTGTAATGACTGGTGGTAAGAAGACAGAGGAAATTTTTGTGGGATTATGTGCAAGAAGTGAATCTTCACTCGTGATCTCATAACCACAACATTAGTAAATTGACAGGCCCATGGCGATATCAAGGTCGTACGTGAAGCTGGGTACGGTCAGTAGCAGTGAGCAATCAACGAAGGGCATCGTTAGAAAAGTGGTGGCGAAGCTTGTCCATCCATACTATTCCATCAGCGAGCAAATCAACCCCGGCGCTCATTTCGATATTGCGGTACTCCAGGTGATTGTTTCGTATTATAAAGCAAACTTCGATTCTCTTATACGAAAGCGCTTTCTTTTTTTCAGTTGTCCACCCAGTAATGAGACCGTGCGACATATAGTCGCAAAGTGGCCACTGTATAAAATATTGGTGAAAATATAGGTGTTTATTCAGATGTGATTGTTTTGAGGTATTTATTAGTTATAATCCACGGTTTTTTCGATGTTATCATAATGTGGCAACCACTTGCCAGCAGACTTTGTTAACAAGACATGTAGGCTCAACAAGATAGCAAGATGTGAAGGCATTCGTTTGTATAAAGTCATACAGCCATCCGGTTGTGCTGTTAGAAACTCAAAGAAGCAATTAAAACTCTAATAAGCGACAGTTCTCGTGGATTGCGCTATTTGTCATTATGGTTGTGAAACCTCTGAAGTGAAAGTGCAGTTTCAGCTGGATGCGGAAGTGAAGTATACTCAATACATACAGCCGATTTGCTTACCAAGCAACGACAGCCATCTCATTAAGGGTTACGGAACAATAACAGGCTGGGGGCAGTATACGAGTGAGTTGAACAGCCCTCGAATTTGTTAAGAAGAGCAAAATACCTTCCACTCAGCCACTGAATTTGAACGCTTTAGCAGTAGAAAGATTTAGTTCCGCTCTCATAGTTTTTCGACAGTTCAACAAAACTTTATGGTATGAGTTGTTTGAAGGGTTTATTCATTTCGTACTCAAAGCTACGCACATCTGAAGATAATTTGAAAGAGGAAGTAAGGTAAGAATACGTGACAATACGTTGAAGAGTCCTATCACTTCGAATAGAACTTCTCTTGACGCGTCACAAAAGTATAGCCCGATGTGATTAGAACATCCAATCTCTTCAGTAGTGTCTGTTTTCCGTCACAGTGAATTTTTCTAGTTTTTCCTGTTTTAGTGAAGATATACAAAAGACATTCTCTTTTTACTTCGTTAACGAAACCTCAGACAGTCTTGAGTAGCATTTTTTCACAAGAATTGCCCAATGCTGGTCATAATTGTCGTAACAGCCAACAACCTCATTACTTTAGAAAAACCTCAACTACCCGATATACATGAATAACCGGAGATCTATGCTAGAGTTTTATTCATCGAGTTCGCATTTCAGTTGCACGCCAGTAGGGCATTATGGCAACTCATTGAGATCGAGAAGTATTGAGAGCATTTGAGGTTTTGAATCGTGTCGAATCAAATGAGTTTTCATCATATTTCTACACCGCTGATGAGGTTATGTGACTCAGATGAAGGTTTCTGAAAAAGAGAAACCTAAGATCACGTTCCACAAAGAATACTTTTGCGTAGATGTTAACTCGAGGAGCAACCCTGCCAGATCTCATATGCAAGTTTCCCTTCGTTGCCTCCTTTTTCGCTGGATTCACAGCGAAAACAGATGGTTTGCATCATTGATTCACAACGAAAAACAATTTCCGAGAAAGTCATGAGACAGCAGATGGGAAATTTGCATCATTCAAATTCATTCATCAGCTACCTAATTTAACTATCGTTTATCAAATTAGTTAATTTTCTCTAAATTCAAATTAGCGTCGATGTTACCAGAATCGTCGCATCTCACGAACCTTTTTGTTAATTACCATAGTTAGCTGAGTTGTCAACCGTAGTTAGCTGAAGACTTAATGCGCGTGGTAACACCGCTTGATAAGGTGTCATCCTGCAAATTCGACGCATGACTAACTTGTAGCTGGTGGCCAGTTGAATCCTGGTATAAGCGCTACATTGCGGCAAGCGGATGTGCCCTTCATCGATCGACAACGGTGCAGGTATTTTGCAATGTACTTTTATGAGAGGTACGTGCAGCTAGTTTGAATATAGGCCAAGTATAGGCCAAATTTAATTCATTAGCGAAAGGGAATCGTGTGTTTCTTGAGGGATGATTTTCACAAACCAGGAGATTATTTTCTATGTCGTTTGAAAGCGTTGTGGCCACCACAAATTTTTTTATGTGAACTTTTGGAAATTATCGGTAAGCACTTGAAGATGATGAGATCAGATGCCAACTTTTCTAAATAGGACATCTATAGACGTCTTGTTTAGTCTGCCAATAGTGAAGGCTGCAATATGAGTGAGAAGATTTTGGGAAACGTACAAATGAATGACTGGAGTGCGTTGCGGCCTACTGGATTCGACGTGAAAATGGACACAAGCGTTGTGCCATATTTGGGTGCTTGAGATAAGAGAAGCATATCTAAGGCATCACTATTCTCGACTTCACATAAGGCAACCAGTTGAGCCACTACTATGACGGGTACTTAACTCTCTTGTGTTACAGTCAGAATGATATTAGGAGTTTACTGAAGCTCGAAGCATTCATCGAACCTTCCGAAAGGGTATCTAGAGCATGTTCAACTTTTTTACTTCAAGTTGCACGACTTCAATTTTTACAATCAATAGTTTGGCAATTTTCTTCCAGCGACTTATGGATGCAAATACCAACTGGTGGGTTTCCTATTGTGGAGTCGCAACTTTGTGCTGGAGCTTGGAACAGAGGCACCGGAGCGGTAAGTGCGCTCTATACAGATTCTATTTCGTGCTCTTGACGCTAGACGCAACTTCCGCCTAATTGCGCATTCTTAACAGCGGAAAAAAAGTGGAAAAAAAATCTTCATTTATAATGAAGGAAAAATGTTGAATGCATATGAAATATAAAAGCAAAATGTCGATATAAGAACAATAGCGCTGCATCAGCACTCACCACATTACAAACGAACCATATTTGCATGAGGAAATTTTATGATACCTTTGGATTATTATTGATCTAATTAATGAGATTAACAATTAAGTGACGATCAAACGTCTTGAGCTCATTCAAGGACCTATAAGATAGGTCATCAAATACGAAGTCATGAAACCACCTGGCGATCTACTGTGCAGCGAAAGATTAAAATGCACACATTGTATTCGGATAAGTCTAGCTGAAATATTTTTGATCGGCAACTAAGATATAGAATATCTTTTCGCGCGGTCATTTTTCGCAACATCAGACGTGTGAAATAACTTACTACGATTTCTACACGTTTTATTATAATTGTGTACAGTACCGCACTATAGACCAACGGAAGGTAACAAAAGCTTCGCGGTAATGATCCAACCGTTTGTGTTGTAGAGATCTCTGAGCACAGTTTGCCTGCTAGAAGGCCTTTTTTGAAACATCGGAACAATGCGCATTCCAGTAAGGCGTGGGATAGGTGGTTGGACCAAAACTGCAAAGAGCGTCGTGAAGAAGCAAAGCGCCTCTCCGTTTAGGCGTAATGGAAAGCCCTGATGGATGGTTACGCGTGTAAAGCGACATTCTTCGGGGGAAACATCTAATCGCCAGATTTTTGACCGATTGCTGAACTTATCCAGTCTTTTTCAAGCGAAGAAAATCTACTAAGTGGTCGCGAGAGGTCACTGAAGTTTCCAGTCATTGACAAACAACTTGCATACACTTGAGAGCTTTTTAGAAACATCGTTAATGAATACAAGAAGCAAGATGGGTCCTGATATACTACCGTGAGCACCTGCTACACTTGTTGCAGTTTACCATTGTCAGTTGCTTTGCCGACAGCGAGCATCCCACCTTTCGTCGGAAATGCTCATGAGCTGAAGCCGAAATGAAATCGCTTTCTTACAGATGAAATGCTCAAACTGACGTGCAATTTGGCGAAGATGGCAACACTAATTTCTTTCCAAGTGCAAAAACAGTTACATCTGAACAGCCGATAAAAACTGAACACGAGTGAAAGATCGCGACCAAGAAAAGAAAGCGAGGTTCAGCATCAGTCGTGGGGATATCGATGAGGACTTTTAACACAGCAATTTAATTTGAAAATATTTGGTGTACTAAGATCTACGTTGTTCTGGGCTGGCTCATGAGGCCTCGTTTGATTAAGTTTGGACGGTTCAGTAGATCTGCACGCGTGGAGCTTCACGGTGCTCATAGAGTGTGGTCCAACAGTTATATCCAGGTCGCATACCGATCTCCCGAGCTCGGTCCGCCAGCGAAGTCCTCTTTGCTTCGTGTTAAAAAAAAAAAAAAAAAAAAAAAAAAACAGGGCTGACGCATCAGCTTATCTCTGAGGACCGCAATTTCATTATTCCACTCAGCACCTTTCTCTCAAAGAGTTCGTTGTGGGGTGCGGTACGACGCTCATAAACCCGGAGCTCGCTGTCATTGGTCAGCGAAGGCCAAATCAGCACCCACTGTGAACAGTCAGGCTTGTGCACGTTGATTTCTTGCTCTTACTCCTAGCCATCATGAACCTTAAATTTCGGTAACTAAACCAACAGAACGCAGATCCCCTTGGTTATAAACAGTTTCGATTATTGCTATCTGCATCCGTCAGTACAGTACAGTAATATAGGTATGTGCAGATTGAAGGACGCGAAAAAGGGATGTGCGTGTTTTGAGAGGATGGCGGGAGAAAGAGACAGAGGGAGAAAAATTAGCAAAAGGTAATGTGAGTTTCGAGCAGACAGAGACAATAAATCTCACTTCGTGCTTCCTTGCACATGCCATCAAACTGCAAATTCTTCAGAAAATCCAAACGACTTTTTTGTTGCTTTAACTTGCTCTTCCTCTTCTTTTTTTCTCTCTCTCCTTATCCCTTTCTCTCTCTCTCTCCATGCATCTGCTCCCCGTTTTATCTCTTTAACCTAAACGGCACTCCAGATATTTGCAAATGCAACGGGTCGTCACTGGGGGGGGATTCGATATTGTGATCCTGCTCTAGCTATGCCGAAGATAACACACGCACCGACGAGCGCAGCTGGATACCCACCGCCCATACTACCATACGCGCATGCAAAATACAATATTCTTTACATTAGAGATGCGGTTCTTGCCGAATCATTCCTAAGAAGGAAAATTTCCATGATGGGTTTTGTGTCCTTGTAAACTGCTTCACAGTGTACATTATTACCTTGTTTATTGGCAAAAATGGAAACTCATATTAGCACCATCCCTTCTCAGAACGAAGATTTTAATCACCGTTCACAGCCGAGCATATCGGAAGGTGATATGCTGGAGCACTAAAGCGCTGAGAGCTCATTATAGGGCGACAGCGGTGGACCGCTCCAGGTATCGCATGAGGGCGTCTGGTATCAAGTTGGAATCACATCGTTTGGAGAGAATACACTTGAAGGACTCCTCGATCAGGCATCTTACCCAGGTTTATAGCTATTACATACTCTTAAAAAGTAAACTCTTAAAATTTGGTGATTAGTGATGCACTTCCGCTGTTATAACTTCGTGCTTTGGTAATCCCGAAGCTTTGCTGGAATCACACTTTTAGGCGAATAGTTATGTTTTCGAACGTCGATTAGCCCTTAAAGGTAGTCCCACCTACTTTTCTACCTGAATATTCATTAGATTCTGCTTTATCAAGAATTTATCCTTCAAGTCAGTTATCTAATCAGTTTGATTAACGAAACCAAAAATGCGAAGGAATCAAGTGGATGTGACTAAGTAGAAATTAATGTCCACCAAGGTTGCACTGATTTCAAATGTGTGCGATGACGTTAGGATATTTGAAACAACGATTCATTAGAAGCAGTTAACACTGAGATTGGCTCGAGTTTCTCATTTCAATAGTTAGTAATAGATTCACGCTTAACACTCCACGTCGCGTTCGATTTCTTAAGCCGATCTAAGTTCTCTCGACGATACACATCTTTGGAGCTGGTCACTGAACTCGTACAGAGAAGGCCTTACAGGTGTCTTCACTCGTGTTTCCAGCTACTGTAGTTTCATCGAGGATGCAACATCGAGGAGGGCAAAGTGTTCTGCGGATAGCATCGCTCTTATATCTCGAACGTTCTTCTATACACTCTTCGCCTCTGTTTCAGCTATTTTAATAGCACGGTCCATATGATCATTCATTCTGCTGAATGCTTCAAATAACGAACCTGTGCTTCTATAATGCGGAGTCATATTTATAGGCTCATTGTTAGCTATATGCAGTGAGGGGATTGTGCAGATGAGGCCGCACTGTATTAATCTACACAAATAATTATGTGCCTCTGCTTTCTAACTTATGACAATTTACTGCCGAATGGAAAACGATGAATTTTTTAACAGGAATTCGAGTGCTATTCCATTTTACGAATATCGATGAAACAATTAGGAGAACACTGAAAATAGGTACTATTGCTATGATATATAGACTGCGGCATATGCGTGCAAATTCAGAAGCGTTGCAAAGCAGAAACACTCATAAGTCTGAAATGATGAAAATGAGCTGTGCGCGCATTATGTAACCTATGGAGTGTACTTCAGCACTGCTTACCTGGTTTATATGCATACAAATTGGGCTAGATATTCAATTAGAGATATTCTGATCACGATAAATAAGATAGACAACTCATTCCGTACTTCCGCATAGGAACTGCTGAGGAAATATTTGTGATGTTACTGTAATGAGGTGACGCACACTTACTCCGGTGCGTATGCATCGAAGGACTTGAGAGTGTCGCTCATTTACGCTTTTCTGCTGCTTTATGCTATTATTTCACTAAGTAATGTCTTACTTTTCTTTAAAAAATTAAATTATTTGCGAACTTTCTGACTTTCTTATTTAAACGAACTCCACCATTTATCTTTTCCGTTTGCAAGATCTATTACTCATATATAACTAATCTTTCGATACTTTCGTAAGCCATCGAATTCCCCACTCCCCAAAAAGCAGTCCATTCTCAAAAAGTTTAAGGCGTATATCTGAACGCATAAAAGATTCGCTAGCGCAAAATGAAATAAGAGTTTATAAGCCACTATTGTTTAAAAATTGCTTAACTTATTTAAACCATACTATCATGGAACTGATTCCGGAAAACTACAAAATATCGCAGATTTGTTTCATTACCAGTAGTCAGGTTTGGATCAAATTTCGGAAATGGGTAAAAGTCGAATTTTGAAAGTGCTAGAAAAAAGTTGATATTTTTTCGAAGGAGTGGAAATTATTTCGAATATTTTTCAATTTCCTCTAATTTCTTCGAGTAACTTTTATCGTTTTTACAAAGTTGTTTTTTTTTCTCCATACGAATGTAACAGTTCTGTTTTTAAAGCTGATTAGTAGTGTATTTTGCTGACTTGAAGTTGCCAAATATTGCTCTTTAAATCGTCGTACTTATTTCGCTATTCAAATAAAAAAATGTAACGCTTGCAGTTTCTCTTCTCACTGCTATATACAAGTACTCGTGGACTAAGACCATATAGGTTCTTATCGAGCGGTCTTTAGTCTTTATTCGACCACAGAAGTTCACCTTTACCATTAAACTCCGCACTTTCTGAAAAAAAAAAGTTTTAATTCAAAACTTTTGCACTAAAACAGCTTAGTTTGATAGAAGATGCATGTATACGGCAAAGAATGCCATAAATGCATTAAAGCATAAAAAGTTGGGAAATATAATTGAGGAAAAACATAAATTGTATAAAAGATTTAGGCTGAATATAGTACTTGATTCATATAAGAGCACTTATTTATATTGCTTAGTTTAGAAAAGGTTGTTTTTCGGTTATGACCATAACTACGGATAGACGTAATACGCACAGGTTGTAAGTTGAGCAGTGCTTTTATAAGCATTATTATACGTTTTAAATAAATAAACGTTGCCGATATTACAATGATACAATGCGAAAGCAATGCTACTGCACATCACCTGAATGTGACGTTGCTGCAAACTTTTCGAAAATGCATGCTTTCATTTCAAATCCTTTTTTGTAGTAAATAACATCATATGATTAGTTGCAGAATGAGGGAGGATGCTGGTAGAGTTCTGATGCAAAAGTGAACGGATTTAAGAAAGTATTATGTTTATAGCAAGACGATTGGCACAACTACTTGAGTGGCACTAAATATGCGGCCGTCGAATCGAGTGTTGTATAAAGACGAGGATGTTTCCTCACCGGGGTGCTAATTGCGTCTGCGTATCGCCGTCAGAATTTCTTCTTTGTAGAAGTGGGCAAGTAGCGTTGAGGAGAGGAGCGTACAGTGCGAAGGCGTCTCTCCATTAAAATGTCGCCTTTAATCTGTGGCAAATATTCGAGGTTCGCCACTGTTGAACGACAGAAAAAAACTTTCGGATCCACAGATAATCTGCCCAATGCGATCCGAATTTAAATTTACTGATCGCATGGCGATATGCTGAAACTCAACCTATCTTTATAGGCACAACGGTTTCGTGAATGACTTTTAGACAAAGTCCGCAAAGCTATTCAACGCCTAATTGGAGGCATCACTGCAAAGAAATATTCGATTTGTGCAAATGCGAGTCAGTGCAAAGCTTATATGCGAGAAGTCAAGGCCTTAAGAGTTCGTTCAATGCTTTCAACTCCATAAGCAAAAAGATGAAAAACGAAAATTGAAAGTGTACAAAGCGATTACTTAGAAATGCACATCCATATCTAAGAAAAGTGAAGATAAAAACATCGCAAACCGCTCGTCTATGACAGTCTGATGCTCACGACAAATTTTAAAATGCAAGCACCTTTCTGATTTCAAACGATTTTAATTTTACTTTATTAAATCTCACTTTATGAGCTTTAGGACGACTTCAAAGAAAAACAACAATAAAAAATAATTCATCAATTGCTCTTTGATGAAAAGATATCTTAAACTTTCGCCGGAAACTAAGATAATTGTTAAATTCCATGTCACGGAGAACTTAGCAAAGGATTTATGCTGCTCTTTTACAGAGTATAAAACATCTTTAGGAAGATTAACTGATCCATTGTTTTGTTGAAGATGAATTTCTTCCTGGCGTGCTTGCACATCTTACCTCTTTTCTCTACCTTGCTTAAACGATCGTTTAATCTTAAATGTATGCTGAGTTATTCAGGACATTTTGCTCACCTTTCTGCCCTAAGAAAAAGGGGTCTAGTCGTCAATGAAGTTCGTATTATTAAGGATGTATTTCGTTCATTTATTTCCGCTTCAACCCATTCACCGTAAATTTTCATAGTACTCGTGTGTAGATAGTAAATTCATTCCTTGTTGCGGGGGTGCCAAAACACGAGCACAGTGAACGGAATTAAACGAAACAAAACCGAACAAATTCAATTTCGTTTTGCGACGAAGATGCGCTATCCTAAAGGAGAGGAAGTTCATTTCCATAGAAAGAAAAATATTTGCTGTGCCTTTTTATCTTGACAAGATGGAAAATACCTAGACGCTTCGGACGCTCAAATATAATTAGTTCCTCCTCAAATGCCGTTCCGTAGGTGCGGAAGTTGGAGTTGGCGTAAGCGTTTTCTTTTCTTGGAATTTGGTGTCGCCTTCGAAACGAACAAACTCTCCTCATATTCGCCTTGCTCTCGAACTTGGTCACCGTTGTCTCTGTAGATGCCATCCCGCACGGACTTTCTTCAAATTCAGCCATCTAAATTTGACTGTTCTTTTTGGACAGCTAGAATGTTGCAAGCCTTGATTTTGTTTTTCACGGTTTTTTAGACGAGAAGTAGATGAAATTTTCAATGTCTACGAACTAATTTTTGCTATACACTTAGTTTAAGAAGAAAGGTTTTTCGGATTTGAGGTATCGAATGAATTTTCACAGATGCGAGGAAAAAAGCCGCTCTTTGATTGGGTCAAGCAAAGGCGGTTAGAGGAACATTCAGAGCCTTAAGTTGCAAACAATGAGGTTAAAAAAGCTTCCGCTTTTCTGCTATATTTTTGTGGTTACCGCATAACAGTGAACTAGTACTGTCATTGCAGCAGCCAAGTATGATACCTTGAGAAAACTTTCCTAAGATTTCTCAAAACGTTTCTTCGGTGTGACCTTGTCTGAGTGACACAGTCGGTGCGCGAATTTCGCCTCTCAGCTTTTCACCTTTTTATGAAGAAGTGTCGATTATCCACGATCGCCGCTGATACAGAGTAATATGCCAAAAATGTGGTCGGTATATCGAAAGGGATCTATGTCGAAGAGGCGGATCAACTATTCACTCACGGCCTCCATATAAATACGATGCGATCCTATAAAGCTGTGCAGTGGGGCGTGTCCTCGAACAACGGCCATGGTTTTGGATATTCGCATTAAGGCGTACAAGTTCGTCGCTTATTCTGCAGTGACGTTCTCGGTGGTCGCTGTACTCTCTGTGTGCGTCACTCTACCGATGGTTTACAGTTACGTAAACCACATTCGAAGCCAAACGCATTATGAGATGGATTTCTGTAAGGTAAGCGATTCCCATCAAATGTGCTTTATTCATTCCTCTTCAAAATTTGCCAACAAATTTTCAAAACGCTTCAACCTTGGCAAGTTTCAGATCACTTTCGTATTTGTGTTTTTACGACTGCATTAGCGTGAACAGTCTAGTAGAAGGGAAGTCTCTTGCAATTAATAATAACTCATCAATGGGTAGGGCGATCGCCAGCTTTAAAGTCGGTTGACTAGTTTGTGTGCCGGCAGAACTAACACGAGAAATCCGTGATGACGTATCCTTTTCGGCTAACTGATAGTGGTACCTTTTTCTTTGGTGCAACCGAAGATATCCGAGTGAACATAACTCCTGTATGCGTAACAAAATCACCGCCGCCTCAGCAGAATAAGCAGGAAGGCACCAATGTCCTTTTGCAGAGGAAGAAGAAAAAGGAAAAAAGCAGTACATTAAGAACACAAAATTTTGCATTAAAAATTGGCAAATACTTCCGAAGACAGTGTTTATTGTGTGGGCGGAGAGATGATTGTATCACTGGAAAAGTTTGCTTACGAGGAAATATTTTCAGTTAATTCACTCAAAGGTTGAGCTGAGCTTCGTTGTTGACATTTTTGCATATATCCTGTTTTCGTATTCGTCCGCTGCGATTATCGCGGAAGTCCTTTCTTTTTGGGCACGTCGCCGATCAGCCAAGTGATGTACGGATACATGCCAACTGGCCTCGTTCTTGTCACATTCCCAACTGGCTTCTTAATGCGCATGAACATCTGTTGTGTCGCCCCACGAAGTATAGACCCTACTCCATATGAGTCTAAACTAGAACTGCTCGATGCGTAGACAAGCAAACTTTAAGGGTTCTGCAAAAGATATATGGTCGGAGGTTAATCACCTGAAGCGTATACCACTTGCTACCAATCGAACTGCACGTCAGTCTGGCTACGGCGACACTGAATCCAACGCTGGCACAACTACCCAGAGCGGGTCCTGCGAAGGGTGTTGTCTGGTCGGTCCACCAGGTCCACCAGGCCTCCCTGGAAAACCGGGTCGGCCAGGAAAGCCAGGAACTCCTGGTCTCCCAGGAAACTCGGGACGACCACCAAACCAACCATGTGAACCATTAACCCCTCCACCTTGCAAGTCTTGTCCACAAGGGCCACCTGGTCCTCCAGGGCCTCCTGGGCTGCCCGGCGATCCCGGGCCACTCGGGCAGCCCGGCCCCCCTGGCATGGACGCACTACCGGGAGAACCAGGACCGAAGGGGTTTCCAGGGCCGCCGGGAGAACCTGGAACTCCGGGACCAACGGGAGAGCCAGGCGTTCCTGCACCAAGTGAACCACTCATCCCTGGAGATCCAGGTCCAGCAGGTGAGTGATTGAAAAATGTCCAACATTGCGACCAAAGTAGAGATCCAGCATATCTATTTTTTTCGACTCCCAGTTTGTTATTTGATCAATTTCCTTTGAATATTTGGCTTCAATGCTGTAATGAAAAAAATGTTGCTGAGAGTTGTCGCATTCTTAAAGTAACAGTGGGGATGGAAACGTGGCTGAATGGCTGCAGTTTCTCGTGTCACGGAGGAGAGAACATTTCGAGTGATGAAGTTGCGTCCTGCCGCAAGAAATATTTTGTATACTGTTGCTGCGAATATCATCCACAGCAACGGTACTTGATTTGTAATGAAATTTTTGCGCAATTCAAGACAAAATGATAACGTCGAGGATGAGCTTTAAGAATTATAATACTATCAGGGGCTGTAAAATTACTTGATCATGCGGCTTATTAACTCCAACAGACTAGCAAATGAGCACTGTTGGCTGAGTGTACAAGAGAGAGGTTAACGATGAGAAATGCGATTTCTTCTTGCACAATCTCAATGGTATCAGAAAACTTTTAGGTGATCCGGGACCAGCAGGATCTCCTGGGCAGGCCGGACAGCCAGGAGCAGATGGTACTCCCGGACCACCAGGGTCAAAGGGACCACGCGGCCCCGATGGCATACCAGGAAACGACGGGCTACCCGGTAAACCAGGTCCGACTGGTTCTCCTGGAGATGCCGGTGAAAAAGGAATTTGTCCGAAATATTGTGCAATCGATGGTGGCGTATTCTTTGAAGACGGCACGCGTCGATAGGAAACCTTCCTAGCGGTTGAACATTTATACAACACAATGAAGCATACTTTGTAGATCCACATTTTCTTTGAATAAAATATTTCTTAACGAATGAAATGTCTGTGCATGCGAAAGCCTCATTACAGCTGGTTCCAGCGGTGCTCAAGAATACTGTTAAAAATGTGTGAAACTGAGTCAATACTGTGGAAAAAAGGATCCGCATGAAATGAGCCAACTAATGTGGCTGCAGCACTTTTACACTGGAAAATATTCGTAGCAACCGAAAATCCTTCCACTGATGCAACAACCCCCTGTTACACTATTTCAAAACTGATTTTTTGCAATGCCTAGTCTCATTTTGCACAAAAATCGTGCAAGCAAGAAGGTAATGAATTAAGATGTAAAGAGATTGCCGAAATAAGCCCTTGATGTACAAACTACTGCCATGGAAGTGTACGAAGAACTCTCGTTTAAAGACAACACTGTAATCCGCGGGTTGAATTTTCACGGTCGCCGGTAGGCTACGTCTCAAAAACGTTCACAATTCGCACAAGTGGTCACTTTCAGTGTGAAATACTACTGGGCGTCCCAACATTGCTGTATATATTTGTGCGGCAGACTAGCTAATTGGACTGAAATGCACGAACCCGTATTGGGAAAGCCTCATTTGCATATCTACTCATCAATTTCTTCACGCTTCGCACAGATGGCATCGAAGCGTTTTATTCACTTTTCTCGACCGGTATTGATTTTAAAAAATGCGGATTTCTCTTATTTTTTTTTCTTACTTACGTTGCGCTTGGGGGAGCACCTAGGCACTAGACACTCCTATTCCTCTTAAACGGTCGTCACCCTTATCAATGGTTGTCAGTTTCAATCTTCTAAATGTTTCATCGGCTAGTTTTATTCACTGCATAAAAGACAGGCTAGATATTGCGGATTTTGCCGCAGCAATAACGTAATCTGCATAAACCGAATCAATCGCATGGGACTATGACTTTAGTTGAATGCTGCGGCTTTGTAGTAATGATAAGATCGCTTCCTCTTCGCTAACGGATATTCTTTTGCTGAATGCTGCTGAACTATCCACAAATGTTTCATGTATTACTAAACAGATCTCAAAGTATGCTTCGGCACATTTTGAATGCACTATGCTTTGAGGGGTGCAGTGCCACACTGCACAGTTCGATAGGGTGCAGCTGGCTATTTCAGAAGCACTGCTAGCACTCAGCGCAGTATACTGGGCAGTTTCTGAACAGCCCTACCGCATAGTATTTGCAAGATATTTTTTTAGAAAAAGTGCACTGCAATATTCACATAAAAACAGAAGAGTGAAACAGCTGTTCAGAGACGGTCAACCAGGCTGCAAAAATATATTTCAAGCAACTACAGCAATACACCAATACAACTTCAAGGCACCACCAGGGTTTTCAATTCACACCGTCGGAATATGGAACCTTCCAGACAATGTTTTTTCCATCCAACTTAGGAAACGACGGGTTCTTTATCGAGGACTGACTTCACTTGCTACTTTTGCGCTAAACGACAGCTGATGGAACGGTTCCTCGCAAATGGCTAGAATATGAAGGCAGTGTTCGACGCACTTGATAGATGACCGCCTGAAAAGTTACAATTACGCATTAACTCCATTATGCTAGCAAGCTAAACAAAAAAAAGATCTCATGAACATGCAGCACGAACTCGCACACTGATAAGCCACCTATCTTACTATGCATCAGAATTTGCACTCCTCTCCGACGATGTCGTTGTTGTTGCTCACTGGAGAGTTTCAACAAAGCGATGACACAACAGTGCTGCTATCTGAAAATTTAGTCCAGTGGCAAACATCAATGTGCATCATGTACCGCTCACACAACTACATAAATGGGTCTAATGGCGCTCCACTCTCTCTCCTCAGTGTAGTTTTGAATGACAAGTATTCATAAACAAGTAACCCCAAATCCACTCGATGGTGATAGTTACTAGTGAAATCTTTCTACTCTAAACAGCGACCACGATCCGCCTTTCTTCAGTCAAAATGTTCGACGCAATCGGCTGTCTGTGGATTAAAAGCTCAATGGACCGCTACAAAACTTCAGTATGATTAGCGATCACTGGCGTTGTTATACAAGCAACTCGCTGGCAGTCAAACATCAAACGTGACTAGGTTTTTCGAGCAATGGTGCAAAGAAATTACATTTTAAAAAAATTTCGTTGTAAATTTGGTGACGCGACACATCAGCATGCTTTTACTTATTCCCTTATAAGTCCAGACTCGCATTTTATGTTATTCCGAACCATTCGATATCAGCAACTGCGTAGCGGAAAGGTTGAACATACCATAGACGTGGTCAGCGGGTCGCTCTGAAAACAAAACCGCTTCACTTCCGCCCCCCATTTTGTGAGTCAAGAACTCGCTCAACAGAAGTTATTTGACTTGATTCTTATCGAACGCAGAGACTATAAGAGCAATTTAACCTTATCGACATCAAACAAACGAGTGGTGTCCATCACAAGAAGAAACTGTGGAAGTTCAAAACTGCTGACAAATGCTGCCAAGCACATTGACAAGCTATGCCCGTAGCACTAATCGGTGAGGTGCCACCGTACCACAAAGTATTATGCTTTTCTTGACGTACAAACACAGTACAACATCATGTTAGTTCCGAAGCCATAAGTAAAGTATAGGTATGGTACAATGTGGTTTTTGAAGAATGGTTGGAGTACACTACTGTAGCAGTTTTCTCGGGAAAAGTACAAGCATATAACACCATTCTCCGACTGCACTTGTATCTGAAATGTACTTTAGTTCTTGCTAAATTCGGAACTACTGAGAACTTCGGAACTAAAAAGATTACTTTACGTTCAACTGTCTGTTTCCATAACTCCTCTGCCTTAAAGTCATTTATTTTCTTTTTCTCGCTTTCAATCTGTATCCCGTTCTCCACCAGTGGGAAGGATCTTACATATGCAAATTCCATTTGTAAAAAAACCTGTAGTTGTGATTCCTTCGGTCTAAGCCGTTCGCACTATGTAACAATAACTTTCGCACACTTCATATATTTCTTAGTGATGCTAGACTCCAGATGGATAGAAATGGTCACCCATTCACCCACTCCATGGATAAAATAAATGCTACACCGATGATAGCTTTTAGATCAGGAATTTTTTAGCTTAATTTACTTGCAGCTCGAAACATAGCTACTACATTTTTTAAGTGAACCGTAGAGAGTCGACGAACTGAATGGGATGACTATCATATAGCATTACTCTGCCCAATAAAACGGTAACCGACATATTCATACCTGAAACAAAAAGGCGCAAAGATACTGGCGTATCAGATGCACATAGTGCAAGAGATGAAATGTAGTCGTTTTTGCAACGTTGATCAAAGTCGAATACTCAATCGGCGAGCTCATCGACGATTGTCCCGAAGGTCGGTCGGAGATCACGATCCTTTTGTGAGCATTGAAAACCCAGCCTCATAAATTGCAAAAAGCACTTTGAATCAACCTCTGAAATTTTGGCTTTGAATATTCCCATAAAAAACGCGCACAAACAGTTTTCGCAATTCATTTGCCACTTTTACTATAATATAATGATGCCATATGTGAATTCGATGAGAAAATAATCACGAAAAAACGACAAACATTTAAAGAAAGCTGTAACAAATTTTTGAAGACTATGTCTTCCGTTTAGTGTAAAACACCGTTTCGAAAATTACCAAAGCATTTTCGGTGGTAGCCGAAACTCGAGCATCATATGTTCGTCTAAAAACATTCCGAAACAATATTTGCCACAAAAACTCAGGTCCCCCCCCCCCCCCTAGGAAATCTCTAGTCCAAGATAACAACCACTACCCTAATGAGCCCTTTCATTTAACAAAGCATCATCGAAAAATTTATATTTACTGGAGATATCAGGCCATTTCCGTCGCCCAAAAACGGACGAGTTTCTGGAAAAAAAAACCAACGATCAATCGGTGGATAGCGACGGTCAGCCAGCGCCTCAATCATCTTCTTGGGATCCTTACCGATGCGGGCCTGTACGTGGAGCACGTAATCGACAAGACTATGTGGCTCACGACTGTCGACATAAGCTCTCAGAGCGGTACCTATTTCAAGAAGCACAACACCGAAGCTGTACACATCTAACTTCGTTGTGAGGATCTTGCTGCAATAATAAAATAAGTTCGCAACAATGTTACTGCACATAATTGGGACACTTCTAGCGTAGGCAGTTTGTTTGTTTCCCCGAAGAAAAAGAATGACGACGGCGATTGCCATATCGAAAGATTATTCAGTGCACCAGCTGCGGATAACGGCACATCGACACTAGAACTCATGTATTCATCACATCTGCACCAATTTGCAACCAACTACTCGCAAATTAATATCTATAGAGGAAAAAAGTTTGCTTTTCTGGTATACGAGAGTTAAGTCGATTAGTAAAGCAGTGACTGAGGTAACGTGGCATATCTCATGTCCAGGATATTTAAGTTAGCCTATTGTGGAGACCGACTGCTTAATTTCCCCATATTAGATGAAAGGATTGTTGAATGAAAGAGGTGGGACGAACCTTTAGGTTACAGTACCATGCCTTGTGATATGAATGTACGAAAACAGTTAAAAACGGTAGAAATGTAACAGGAGCGATTATACATAGCCGCCAAAATGCACCTCTGGACGTGAAACATTGAATGAAACGGGTTTAAACATCCGAAACCGAATAAACAGAATTCAACAGGATTTCAAATTAACAAAGAACGCCGGATTAATTAGAAGGTAATATTTCATTTCAGAGTATACTTCCTCAAAAGTACCCTCCTGAAGTCAAATTTCAAAGTGCGACTTCCACCTATACTGCAAACCATAACGGTTCCTCTTATTACAATTCGAGGCAGGCCTTCCTTCATTCGAAAATGAAAGAACTGTCTTAACAACCTGGTTATGAATTCCGGTGGCAAATAGGCTAGCGTTCCTTTGATGTGAGAGGCGATCAAGGGCGTCTTTTCTCCAGGACCCGTCTCCACCTAAAACACACCACTATACAAATGCCCTACGGAACGACGAATGAACCATAGGCCGAAAATTCGTATCGCTCTTGTCCTCATTCCCAAGATATAATGCAAAACTGTTTTGTGAAACCAATCGAATACCCCCTTCATTAGGAGCCCCTAAAGACAAACAATGTCACTAACGATACCTGTGTCGCGAAGACACGCGAGTGAGTTATACAGCTGCTAGAGACATGAGAATTGAAATACGTCTCAAACCAGCAACTCGCGATATTGTCCACTTGACCTCTCGCCGCAGCGACTATATCGTTTCACTTAAGTAGCGGTGCGGTTCGTGTGCAGACGTAAACGTCTTGTGCGTTGTCAGCCTTTTTTTCATTTTTCTTGTTTTATTGTTGAGCTTCCTTTTTCAACTTGCTTTCATTGTTAGTTCTCGATAGCAGTGACTCTTGCTGATCTCTTCATTATGTACCTGCATCCCGTCAGTTGACGTTTCAATAAAAAAGCCACCTCGGCTATATCAGATCACGTCTTATGATGTTTTTGTATTCGTCTATCAGTTGCGTCGCGTTTTAGTGTTGTCCGAGAGTATACTAAAGGGTTTAATTACCCAAGTTTGAGGTGTCGGGCGATCGCAGAGTTGAGGAGTGTTCCCCGAACCTTGTGAACAGACTTGGGGCGAGTCAACCAGGAGGTTGGTGCAGATTCATTTGGGAAAAGGAGGGGCGCAAGTGGACGAGCCCTCTTCAGTTCAGACCAGTTTACCTTAATATCACGTTGACCGCTGAAGATCTCGAACGGTTTCGAGTCCAGTACAGAAGTGACAAGCATAGCGAAAGAATTGTCGACGGCGCAAGAAAAGCAACCTGCGGTAAAAAAACTCTGAACCCGCACGCATTAGGGAGTGGCGATTTTTCAGCCTTCAGATAAGCTGGTGGTCGGCGTAAGCGCAATCGTCCGTCACCTTATTTCGCGTAAAATAAGTGTATCGAACTTCGCATTCTTACACTGCCGCAACTGTTATAAGAATTGCGTTTATAAAGCTGCCTTATTGCGCCCACAGTGTGTATCCTATCATCCACGTCATACAACCTGCCCCCCAAGTTCTCGCCAGGTTTCGGATAATTTTCTTTGTTTTACTTGCTGTTTTCATAGCGTTGTTGTTTCGACAGGCCTACATTGCTTATAAGTTTTATTCGACGTGCATCGTGATTCTGAACTCTGTTATCCTTCATTCTAATAAACCAGCGATGACTGTTTTCTTTTCTGTCGTCAACATACGAATCGCAACATCGTTTTCTCCACGACAACCTGCGCTTTGGTGCGTAGCCGCGAACGTTGCACAGACCTAATGTTCTAAGCAGTATCATATCCAGCACTGACGCGTTATGACAAGGTGAGCGCAGACCCAACCGTCCCATGACGTACCGGTTCCCGAGTCTTCCAATCATAGAATCAAACGGAAAGGTGTCACGCGAGGGAACGTGTGATGTTGGGAAATAGAAATTGTCAGGCTCTAACTACAGAAAAGATTAATCATCCTATGCGTTCCTGTCCGTATCGACGATGCAGCGGCGTAAGAAGATGGGAAGAAGGGGAGGGGCTGGAATGATTGCCGACCACTTCGATGGCACTTGAAAACGAAAGGAAGCAAGCAGTACCATCGTTTACTGTTGCGTAAAATGCGGAAGACAAAGCGAGACGAAACTTATGTCGGAAAACGCTCAGGTCAAGCGTACATATGCGCAAAATGGTGAGTAGACTTCTTGACTGATCACACCTAAGTGAGCAGTTTTCACAATAAAAGCAGTAAAAAAGTTTGTGCAAATCAGCCGAAGTTCAGTGCACAAAAATAACAATTTTATGACTGAATGGCAAAGGCATACCAAAAATATGACGTGTGAGAGCTTCGTAGTAAAAGCGACCTTTTAAGGCTTCCACATTCTCATGGTAGTCGAAAGTGGCCTACATAAACAATAAAAAAGACGGCACCTGACCATCTCTGCTCAGCCCAAAGTCACCCAACTTGGGCTCGAGGTATTTGTCCAAAAGGATATTTGCACTCTTGACGTCTCCATGGATAATCGGTGCACGTGCAATGGAGTGTAGAAAATGCAAGCCTCGGGCCGAACCTTCAGCGATATTTCTTTTTTGCGTCCATGTCAAAGGTGGAGTTCCTTTCTGTAAATTCACATGCCGAAAATAAACTACGCCTCAGTTTATACATAATATGTTCAAATGTCAGCGGCAAGAACATTTGGATAATGGAGGGGTCCACAAATGCAATACCTCTTCCTCTTCCCTTTCCTGTGCCCACCCACTCTCCTCCCCATCATTTCTACCACTGCAACTCGTACCTAAGCAAATGACAATATTTTATTGCTATTAGTGAACACTCATCCATTATTTCATGGGCTGTAAACACATCCTGCGCAGTCAAACACTTAGCTTTTGCAGGAATGTGCGGGAAATACAGCTTTTTAAAATCGAAATCTTTAACTTCAAACGGAAATTGGGGGAAAGTGACATAGAGCTCCTCCAACAGGTAAGTATTGGGAAAAAAGCATCTCTTTTTGCCCACATCCATCTCATTTCCTCTAACAAAGTCGCGCTGGCCTTAATCCCAACAACATTCAGGTCATTCGCACATAATATTCCTCCAACATATTGTGTTAGAGAAAGTATGGCTTGCAAAACTCGGACCCAACTCCCAATATCAGGAAAGTCGATTTTTGCAGCTTCTAAAGTTGTTCATACAGAAGTATTGCTCGTTCGAGTCCAGAAGGCAGTGGGCGATAACGTGCGAGACAACTACTCGCTATTAAAGATTTTCATGGATAGAACAAAGCAGCAGGCAATGCTTACCCTATTTTTTCCATTCAGCAAGAGCAGATCATATGACGTATAAAAACAAGACAACGAAACTCGACATACTCTACACAGGATGCGGTCTTCAAGCGAGCCATTGGCCATATACTGATAAACGAGGCATGGCTCAGGTCCATCGAGAGAATACCCATAGAGTGGCAAGATATTGTCGTGCCGATATTTGGCAAGAGTGCGCAACTCTTGAAGGCTTTGCCGAAGGCGTTCTTTTTCATGCTGAAAGGTCGTTGCTCTCTCTTAACACCACACCGTACATGTGGACACCAATACACGTGGTAGCTTATCAACAGCTGATATAAGGTGTGCCGGCGTAAAATAAGTTTTGATCATGATTCGCTTCTGCCGATCACCGACAGATAACGGCATCACACTGCAACAAAACAACCAAAAAATCTAAGAGCTAGCTGCCAAAATTTAGATACAATGCAGGTAAGGATGCAAAAAATCAAACCTCCAAAGAGAAAATTAACAGGATAGAAGATGAGGATTGCAAAGAAGGAGTCAATATGAAACATAATCTACGAATAATAAAGCAAACATGTAAGTAACGCTTTGCGCGAAAAATGTGTTTGAAGGCAGACAGATTCAGCTGAATTCAGAATAAAACAATTCGAAACGTTTCGGAGAAATTCTTGCTACGACTGGTCAAAAATGGGTGGAAGTTCGGATTACCCCTCGATCTGCGTCAAGAATACCCGCCAATACTTTGTTCAGAGACTATCACACCCAACTGCACTCAGCACAGCCGTTGCTAATTTGCCCTAAAAAACTTGGTGAATAGTGCTGTCACATTAAAATGTGATGAATACTTCCACTGAACGTTCCGGAATGATGGAAAACAAACTGATCGCATACCTCAATTCCAGAGTCGTTTTTTGCTTGTATTCGCTTCACAGCCACCTGAAAAACAAATCTTACCAAAACGAATGCCAATATAAACTTTTCAGAAACTTAAAGTGATAGAAAGAGGATTAAAAACGCATTGAAGCAGACAGGTGTTAAGTTCAAGTGAAAGCGAAAACAGCATGCCACTCTCACAAATGACGTTTCAAACGTTGAAACACAAGAAAAAAGAGAACATATATACACATACAACCAGAAAGAGATTCTATGCAAATATCTTATAAGCTAGGCAATGATGCAGACTTTTTACAGCATTTCACTATTTAACCGCGAAATACAAACTGTAAAGTAGTGGATTCATCTGAAGTTGGAATAACACCATTAAAGACAAGTCCATAACACTTGATTAGTTGAAAAATAAAAACAAACCTGTGTGTGTTTCCAGCTGCCTTTATAGACGACGCCATAGCCACCCCTTCCAAGAATGTTCTCGGCGGCGAAGTTATCCGTTGCTACGAGAATTTCCTCATATCTCACCAGTGGCGTATTTTGCAGACCCGTAAATAGTCCACTTGGTTCAGAAGTTGCGCTATAAATGTTAGACATAATTCATACGGACAAAGTGTAAAACGCAAATATATACCGACAAATGTGAACCTTTTCACCATCTTAATCCTCGATTTCCTATATCCCTTGTGTGTGCAACGCTGAGAGCTGAAAACTGCTTTTATTTTTCACATAACGAAACGAGATAACAACAAATGGATAAGTTGCACCTTGCAGCGGAGGTGGCATTAGACAAATTTTGAGGTGGTTTCGAGGATACTAGCGATGCATTTTGACAAGATTGCTGCTCGGATAGACGTGCCGCGATTGAAACATGTCCCTGCAATATAACCATCAAGCCAGAACCTTACAGCTGTTAAGTAATGTTGAACGAATCGTGCAAAGGAAATTAACGAAAGCAAAAATGCTAGCAAATTTTTGATATTTCATCACAGAACATTCGGCCTTGAGGAATGAGAAAATATAACAGCTACATCGATTCAGAGGCGCTAGAAAGACACCGCCCCAACTACTCTGCTAGAGTACCGAACTTTTATCAATCTTATAAAGACTTACGGAAGGCATTTTTAATACATTAATAAAGAAGTGTCCAAAATTTGTTCAGTGACACTATTAAACTATATATAGAAATGCATACCTATGCATACTACTACATATGCATGCACACGATATATATATATATATATATATATATATATATATATATATATATATATATATATATATATATATATATATATATATATATATATATATATATTATACTAAAACGAGTGTAGCGGAAGCCAGTAGTGCTGAAAGAGTTAACTGCACCTGGTTACGTAATGACTCTGACGAACCGTTGGGTGTGGCTGACCTGATAGCTGCTCGTGATCGCACACACTCTTTCTCCCATTGATGGTACTTCGGGTCCACTAAATATACAAGTGAAAACTGTTCGTCAAATGACAAAGTCCTCTGGAATATAGTACAAGAAAGATTCAAAAGATATTAGTGTTCGCTGCTTTGCATCACAGTGGTTCCAAATCAACGTGCTCTCTTGTCAATAAATGAATGTGTACTGCTGAAAATACAAGAATAAGCTTCAGCATCTGGGACGTCAATGCGATATCCAACTTCACTATTTTGGAAGTAGCGACTCTGAACTTCTCATCCATATTCACAGCTTCTGCAAGCTTAGTTACCTGATACTGTCAATTTATCCGCTCACAGTTTTCCTTGCCAATGCTATTCAGATGGCAAATAATTTATGTCCCTCAGCCGACGTATTCTACTTTTCGCTCTAGGATGCTCTACGATCACATTGTTGTCTATCTTAACTGCGCTTTAGGATCACACGGTTAAGCCGTGAAGATCTCCTTCATTGGCCAATACTGGCTGACGAACGGCACCATGGTGCGATGAAAGCTTATTTGGGAAAGAAACAAGCCAATTAGCCAGAAGTGCAACTCAAAGAAAACATGCAGCCCACTTACCCAGGTGGTGAATCACTTCCATTGCACGGACCAGTCTCGTTCTCGCTAACAGGTTGTATAGCTGTATCACCTTATTTCCTTTTGAACCCCAGATAGTCAGAAGAATCTCGGTAGGACTCTCAGGATCACGTGCCCGTCGACAAGCTTCAACATCTTCGTTGTTTATGTCTGGCATAACCGCAGCTGCAAGAGAAAGACATTATTTCTGCAAGAACTCGTGTATACATGTAAGGCGGTTCAAAAGAAAATGGATGAAAAAACACAGAAGGTATATATATATATATATATATATATATATATATATATATATATATATATATATATATATATATATATATATATATATATATATATATATATATATATATATATGACGGCGTTTCGGCATCTTCAAAAGTACCAGGTTCACAACATTATTTAAATCCTCATTCTCAAATGAAGAACGAAGTGTCACATTACTAAAACGTTAGCAGGGTGTCAACCGGTTAACTTATTCGCGCCAAGAAGGGAAACTCATAGTTCGACGTAACAAATTTCTCATCGGAAATGACCAAACACCTAGTATTGCAAAACGAGTACAATATGAGTCAATGAAAGCGAAGCAAAACTAACCTAGTGTTTCCCATGTGTTGCCCGGATCAAGTATAGAGCTCAGCTGTTTCCTCACAGCAAATGGCATCGAAAAGACGAAATCCGAGTGTGACGAACTTGGTGATGCCTCCATCTGCGAAAAATAAACCATTATCCTCTGTAGCGGACCGATCCCCTATGCTGGAGCTGATGGGCATGTAAATGTCAACTACGATCAGTAGTCAAAGGCAACAAATACTACTACCTGTACGCCAAATATTCTTCACAATCTCAGCCAAACGCTCACAGAACACAATGAATATTCCAGTGCAATGCAAAAGTTTCTGCATAAAATTGAACAGCAGCGATTTCTACCATCCTATTCGCGTCCCTAATCAAGCAGTTCCCACGATCATCCCTACATGGAGTTCCTTTCCAAGCAGCAATAGCAAAACCTTTTATTTTTGTTTGTCTAAATCCAACGTCGGAAAAACTACCGAATTATGTTCATAGAAACGGCAAAAAAAGGAAGAATGCGACATGCAGCTGAAAAGAGCAAAGAAAAAAGACGTGGACTGATCGTGGCTAGCCATCTGCTAGCAAAAAAAACCAGTGAAATGTGGTGGGAAAGAATAGAGTTAATGCAGGTAAACTGATAAAAATATACAGCGGTCTAGCAGACCAGATAGGTACATACTATTTTATTTTCTTATGAAGCGAGATTTATTATGATAACTTATGCTCATTCTGCGGACTGCCATCATAATAATAATTAATAAAGAAAACCGCAGCACATCTGCAGAGAGATTCCAAACAACGATTCTTGTAAGCGTAATAAATCTTCATCGCTGTCTCCAAAACATAAGCCGATCAACATAAGTTTCGCTAAATTGCCAATAGCACAACTAAAGACCTGCCTCAACTGTCACCTCATGCTTGACCTTTTCATCGATCTCTGATCCTTTGCGCTCCTCTCACCTTCTTTTTGTTTGGAAAAAAAGGTTGCAAGATGTTAGGTAATCGAAAAAAGCCTCCACGAGAACTGTGACAAACCTTTTTTGAAAACCGTGCTAAACTTCTGGATGTTAATTCGAAAAGGATGAACGCTTGGGACAGATCTTCATATTGAAGTGAGAACGAACCTTCGTTTATTATAAGCGAGAGAGAAGAATTACAAAGCGCAGATTGGGCGACAGAGATTATTTCCTATGAGTGATATACAACTGAATCCCAACACTTCATCAAAGAAGTGAGGAGAATGTAACTGTGATAATCAAACAGCCCTCTTCAAAGAACACCCGATGAAGCATAAATAATGGTGCATACGCGTATTTGATATCAAATGCTAACGACGAAAATGGCAAGTCAGATGATGCAAGATAAAAACAATTCCGAAACGATAACATTCACAAATTGCCGCATTATGGCAGTTCAAAACCTATACGAGTGGTTTATTCGGGAAACACTGTTCAGCAGTTAACCGTCATAACTCTCACAAATGTTCTGAGTGGAATTTTTTGGTTCTCGAATCGCAATCGAGAAAACATGAATCTATAAGATAAAACTAGCTGCGAATGAAACGATGCTAAAAATGTATAGCTTATTTTAATCATATGATGCATCAAAAAACAAATCTAACACAATCTAAGCGAATTTTCCAAAAGAAATCTTTTAAAATTTTGTATTAATAGTCAGTTTTCCGAGCACATCAATGGAAGTAAACTGAAACCAACGAGGAATCCAGACATCTGCGTTAAAAAATATCTGAGGAAGATATATGCAAGCTAACTAATGGTTGTCCACTCCAGGTTTTGCCATGCCATTGGAAGACTCTTAAAAACAAATACACAACTGAAATAAATAACACCGAAGCAAACGTGCTTATCGAATAGCATCCCAAAGTTGCCCTGAGCACATCAGAAATTTGCATAAAAGCAGACAAGCGGGAAAGACCGCAAACAGAAACGAATCAAGAAATAAACTAACAGCAAAGAGGCAGTCAACAAGTTAAAATGCATCTTTAAAACAAAACAATAATAACCGGCACATCTACTGAGTGACAATATGAGTCGCCGTTCGGTACAACTGGCAACCAAACGAACAGAGCATGCCATAAGTGGCGCAAACGACGTGTCACAACTCCGATATCGACTTCGCTTAAAACTGTGATCACATAACCATCTCCAATAGTCGTCTTCTGCACATAAATTACTAAGAGGAATCAGTAGAGAAAGAAGATGAATAAATCTGAACGGTGTTGGTGCCTCAACTGCAACAAGGTAACAGCATAGGTGTTTGGCGAATACTCAGAACACAGACGGCTATACTCTATCATAGCAAACGCAGTAGGCGGCCATGAAATAATTCTTGTCGATGATGCAATGCGGTGCGTCACCGTATTTATTCACATGACTGATCGCCGCCATGTCGACCGTCACCGTATTCGAACGCATATCGTACTTCACCGTAGCCTGCAATCCGCATCCACTTCTAATCATTCTCTCATACAGTCATCTAGTTGTGAATTTCCACTACGACCATCGTAGACTCCCTTTCTAAACTCTATGCGGCTAGCATTGCCGGAGAAGTACGACGAATTTGAACGAACACTACATCACAATGGCACAACAAATCTTTTAAAAATATTCGGCACTTGTGCAAACTGAGGGAAAGCGACGCTCGATACGACCACAAGCACAAAGACAACACGTTCTCACTGACAGTCCTCTCTGTGAAACACCTCAGCAATACCATGTATCGTTGTGATTCGCTTATTCATTCAACTTGCCACTACCCCAGACTCGTTTATCACAAACATCAATGTGCTTTATGAAAACTTTGCCTCCTCTCTAAGCTACTGAAGCCGAAGTTGTTGTGAGTTGATTTCGCTTTCACTGCTACTTCCTCGCACATTCCCCTTTAATTGTAGTATGCGATAAAGAGAGCTTAAACCAGCCAGTACCTATTCTGCTGCACATACGAAGAAAGTTCTCTCTTGGAACGCTAGGTTTCGTGACAATTCTAATTACGTAATCGATGCATGCAGTACAGTGGATTCAGGCCAATTTCAATATGATGTCGGAGTGGATTTCTTTCTAAAGCGTTGAGAAATAATTATACTCAAAAATCTACTGCCTCTATAAAGATATTATGCCAAAGTTTCACAATTCACATATATGAGCGAAATCGATGGGAGATGCAACAGGAGTGATATCGGCGCATCAAAAACAATGTGCTGACTGTAGTAACGAGCATCAATGCACAATACACTAATAATCTGCTGAAAATTGTGTTTCTTTACTCTTTCAGTGAAGCCGTTTTAGACTAAAAAGTTTTCGATAGGAAACTAAAGATTCGAAAATTCTGCAGAGACCATCAAAAAGTTGCTTTATAACAGTCAATTTTTAGACTAGACATCCAAATTGGAATCAATTAATAGACCGTCCGCAATTACGGTTAAGACCTACGAAGATTTAAAGCAATAACTTCATGGGGAAGAGAGGGATGGAAATGTATTGCTGTATGTTTCATATTGTCATGTTTAAAAAGAAGCAACAGGTACCTCGTAGATCGCATTGCCAGGTGCCGTTTTGAACTTGATCTGATAATGCGCAAACGCCGCTTTTGTCGCACCTGCCAAGTCAGGCACGAAACCATCCACATCTTTGACATTTTTATACTTCAGCAAACTAGAGTGAGGCACCAGCCTTTGAGAACTTTCCACGCCCGCCTGAATCGAATATTCTCGCCACTTGCAAATCGATCGCAATTAAGTGCGCCATGAATATGCACACGGAAATGCAGACAGTGAAGTTGAAATTTTCCAATAACTACCAAAACATCGCATCAAGGCATATTTTAAAAAAGCGCACATATACAACAACAATAGAAAAAAAAAATAAAATAAGATTACAAGAACAAAACAAAATAGGATTATAATAAAACGTATTGCAGTGAATCAGAGGTCAATGACAGCAAATTGCTCTTCTTTTTTTTTTTCAGTGAGGCAGTACATTTCCACTGCAATTGCAATTTCTCATCGAATGAAAACTCGGGCGCCGCTATTTTGCTAGCGATCCCTTACTTTGTTCATGACATAAGACCACTTCTAGATAGTAGCAGTTGCGCCGAAGACAGAGACTTTCAGCCAAGAGAATTGAACTACGACGAGCTATTTATAAGTCTTTGATGAGAAACAGTTTGCAACAGAAATGAAACCAAACTAAAATTAGCAATAAGCGTCAGAAGAGAAAAAAAGGTTAAAAGCGTGAAGTAAAATCAAGAAATTACAAACCAATCTGAGACGAGCACATAACTTCCGCTCAGGCTTCGTGAATGAGTTCAGCGTTTGGACGATCGCCTTCGCGAGCATGTAGGTAACGTTTAGTTGCTCATCGCTTTCCATGGCAGACTCCCAATTTAGGCATGTACACCAATGTAGTTCAATACCCGCCTTCAAACACATAATTCATCACTCAATACTAACTCATCTTCCTCCAAGATGTATGACTTAACAATCCGTTAAACGTCAAGACTTCTTTAGTAGACAGTAATGCCTATAAGGAAACAACGAATAAGAACTTTCAAAAAAAAAATTGCTTCCATTGAAGACGGTGATTTATTTCTTTGAGCGCCCCTTCACTATGTCTCATGAGTCCTTTAATTGTGCACAGCTCATCAGAGAACAAACCTGCGCGCAAGTTCTGGAAAGTGGGATAGGCGCAAACAATGACAGTGATCTTCGCGATGTTTTGCCTGGAGTCTTGAGCTTATCCTCTGTCGGCCAATGCAGAACATCGAGTAGGGTGGCGTGAATATCGAACGGAGTGGTCAACCTGCAAACAGAAATAATCAAGCATCCATCTATCACAACTTCCTATAGCCAATGCTCCCAGTTTAAAGCTATCCCACCCGAGACATGCGCATGCTCAGTCCACAATCACAATTATTAGTCTCCAGGTATCAACTGCTGCGATGATCAGTTGTAGACAATGAACGAGAATATTAATACATACCTCCCCTTGTTTTCCTTTAAATTTTTCCATGCCACTTTGCCACGTTCGCTCTCTCTGAATCTCTTTGGAAGGGAGATCGCGAAGAACGGAAGACGCTCCTCCAATTGCCCTAAAAATGTAATCAACATTCAAGATTACATATCAACACCGGCATCCTTTCAAACTGAAAAGCGGTTTATCTCACCTGCCTCTGCATATTTTATCGCGTAGTAAACTTCGTGTTCTTGTAGTGCTTCAGATATCACATAAAATTTGCACTGACCTCATAGGTTTTTAATGTAGGTGCATCCGCAATGGCAATTTTAAAAGGTTTTATAAAAGAGAAGAACAAATGTACACACAAATTCTCGTTCTTAAAGCTTCTCTAATAGGAAAACAAATGAAGACGTACCTTGAGCTATTTGACTTATTTAAGGTTTTATAAAAAGAAAAATAAATATATATGCAGATCCTTTTTTTTAAAAGCTTCTCTAATTGGAAAACAAATGAAGATGTACACTAATAGACTTTATATAAAACTTTTTGAAACAGAACAGTAAATAAGCTAGCAGAGGCGTAGTTAGATAAATTATGCACAAATCGGTGAATGTAAACGCAGTAATGTAGAGTCCAATTTATACGTATCCTCAGTAAAGGCGAAGAGAGGAATGGTACTTTAGGAGAACAGAAATAAAAAAAGAATTTGAGGCAAAGGGAAGCCTAGTGTGAACATAGACGACTGTTAGGAGACTAGATGTTAAAAATGCAAAAAGTAGGATGCGAATGGATTACCTATAAGAAGAAAGGTGACCACGTTTCGGCTCTTATCCGTTAACGTGTGCACCTGAGTTATGCGCGGGCCATCGTCAGAACGATACGCATAACTCTGTTAGTATGAAAAGCTATAGAGACAACATAATTGCGAGTAGAGAGAGATGTAGAAAAGTAAAAAAAAAATGGAAAAATGGAAAAGTGTATATTAAGAATACCACAGGTAAAATGTATTTTAGGAAAAATGCACAGTAAATGCAAAAGTTGCATACAAAAGAGGTTAAAGATTTTGTATAACATACATGTGCTCGTGTAAATTCGTAGTAAATTGAAACACAAGAGGTCAAAGGGCTTTGAGGAAATATGTTAATGGAATTATGGAAAATCGTGTTGAAGGCTAAATTAAAATGAGTTGCATAAAAAGGAAGAGCAGGCAGTCATAACGGAAAATCAAAGCCTAAAAATAGTTTAATATTAAAAGCGTCTATGAGAACTAGGGTATGTTCAGGCTATAGTTAGAAAGCCAGATGTATACAAAATACTAAGTTAAAAGTTTGTATATTTTAAATTATATAACAAAAAGATGCGTCATCGACACCGTGGGTAACGATGATTGATGATAGATAATGTCCACAATACAAACCGGTTAGAGTAATATTTATGTGATCTATGTTTAATGTGAAACCTACCGAAAAAATGAACAACATTTGAGGTTACTAAAAGATTCTGACGAAGAAATACGAATGTAAAAATGCCAGAATAAATTGCTAAAACTAATCATATGACAATTTAAAGATGTAAAACTAAGAAAATAAATGCTAGTTCAAGAAGTTGTGTGTGTAGCGTATGTAAAAGGCAATGTTTCATCATTGCTAATGCAGTACTGGGAAGCGCTAATCAATAAGTGTTTGTATATATGATCAAATCGATCATACTATGAAGTAATAAGACCTATAAAAAAATCACTTATGCCTTCGTAGGTAATAAGCATAAGAAAGTAAAGACCATAAAAGATTTCGTAAACCAAACTTTGGTACTCTGTCTACTGGGTAAACGAAGTTATACATTAGTTCTAGTTTGCTGATTAATGCTTTATATAAATGTTTTTCCATTAGAGCAACACTAAGACCTTTGTCCTTAAAATTTAAGCAGTCCTTTACATTTAGTAATAAAACCTGCTTCAAATAAGCACAGTTTACCAAATCTATAAATTTGAGAGACTATACGGTTTTTGTGTATTAACAGTGTCTATTTGAGTTTACTCATTCACTGAAAAATTAAACTGATCCGTCTTGTTATAAACGCTTGAGATGACCACATTACAGGTAATCTATGTCTAAAAAGTTAGTTGTGCTACCTGTGTATGTAAATCCCCATAAATTAATTTAGCAATTACTCTGAAAATTGTCTGTATTGAATATCAGTAAATCGTCAACGTGTCTGCAACAAATAGCATTAAACGAGAAATCCTGGCATATTTATATTCCATAACAGACAAGGTAAGACCAGTTATATTAGGGCTGACATTATCTCCCAAGGGTACTCCTTTAGACTGCCTGAAAATGAAACCAGCAAAGGTAACATAGCTCTCATTGATAATAAATTTAATTATTTCCATGATTTGTGCCTTATTCAAGGCAAGAACTGCGCGTTGAACTCGTAATTGTCTGTGTAAAACAAAGTTTTATTACTACAAACTTTGAGGTAGGCCTTTTTGGAATTCTCAGAGCACACGTGTGTTAAAAATTCTATAGGTTTAAGGATGTCATGTGGTCGTGCCATGAAGAAACCCGCAGACAAAACCGTTTTAATATGCTTACTATATTTATTAATTGTATCCAGAACGTCATGAGAGTTCTTTACACTGTAGTAATAATTGATCCCGCATCTTTGTCCTGCTATATTGCAGTAATTATGCAGATGGTTCTTAAGAAATTGTAAAATCCCGTGTACCAAACAAATAAGGGTTTCAGGGAACTTTTTTCTCCCGCTATATACCTAAACTTGTAGGGATTTCTATTACTCTGGGGATGGCAAACAATTTAGGTAACATTGCGGTTTTCCTTTTTAACTTTAATCAAACACTTCTCGGAAAAACTATAGTGTTCGTTAATAATGTCCAGTGCGTTTTTGCAATCCACCTCAACGTCAAATGCACATTCTTAGGTAACAGGCAGAGGCAAAAATGGTGATCACTGGCAATCGGAAAGCGTCAATATCTAGAGTAGCGCGACAACTAGGCCGGTAGCAGCAGACGGGGAGTCCAATGATCGGGATCGTCGACCCCAGCGGTGATCGTGGTCGGATCGACACCAGTGGATAAAGAGACAGATCGAGGGCAGAACAGGAACACCACACGTCAACCTCAGAAATGACTAAGGCACACAGCGGAAAACGAGCGGCAGCTCAATCGACATTGAACAACAACATGGACGTTGGTCTAATTCTTAACAGTAATATTTTTCTCGTTTTTCTTCACTTCCAACGTTTTTCACGAACTTTTTCTTCATTTCTACTGTTTGTTCACGAAACTTTAGGGACAAGCTATTATACTATTCAAACTGTTGACCACCTTCACCTTCACTTAACATCTTCACACTAGACACACAAGTGGGGATTTGCAGATTGGTCAGTACAACACTAAAAAAACAGAACAACAGCACAGCGTTTCGATTCTTTGACGAGTAGTCTTATTGTCTGAATTTCGATGAAAACATAACTCCTATGAAGCTACGAGCATCCACCGATGCATCAGTTTTGAGCAGAAAGAACCACATATATATATATATATATATATATATATATATATATATATATATATATATATATATATATATAGAAGTACAGTTGAAAACCACCGTTTGAAAACCGTTTGGAGAAATTTAGCTAAATGCATGATATGACACAGTGTGACTGCCTCTGATGTAACTAGAGTGCAAACACATATATTACTACTATGAGCACCTTGGGAGCATATCAGTCGTCAAAAGGAAAAAAAGCAAAGTGAGGCACTTGAGGAACATCATTAAAATAACAAATTTCCCTGCCTGTCGCCCTAAGAAGATTGACTCTCGTTAGCGAAAGTGAACACATTAGAATGTTAGAATGTCAGCGAAGATCACTTTCAACAGCTCAAAAACTGCACTTAATCCGTACGCTCACAGATCTTTTGCTGAAGTGAAAGCACGTGAAACAAAGTATGCCCGACCTCTCAGTACATATACATCATTAGTAATGAATTCCAGAACAGGAAAACGAATACCAGTCAAAAAATTTATGAGCAGCTGGAGGGTTTCTTCAGAACGCATAAGGTTCAGAAGGACAAAAGTAAGCACAAACCTTGATGTGTTCCACGGAATTGTGCGAAACGATGCCCATGATCAGCCATAACAATCACAAGTGCATTGTCGAAAGCGCCCGACTTGTGCAATTTCCTTAGGTGTTCAGCGGTGTCGGCGTCCGCCACTTGCACCAAGTTAATATTGTCATGGCTGAGCAAACTGTGGAATGCCAAAAGGAACTTCGGTGTCGATTTGTTGTAACGAAGCATGAACTCGCCCATATAGCGGAACCATTCCTGAAAGCCGTGAACACAGAGTCAATAGTTCGGCAATATTGAACGCGATATGCTCGCATTGTTTTCAATGGATAATAGACGTCCACGGGAAGAAAAAATATTGATGCTTAAACAAATCAGCTGCATGCAATCAGCACTAATGAAACATATTTCAATAAGTTTTCTCATCGTAGTGTACACCTTTGAAACGCTTAGATGGTAATGCGATTTTAAAAACTTTTGGGCCTTTGAACTCATCCGCTGCAAAATACAACCTCAGATTGTTTCTTGTTAGAATCCGTTGCCCTGTTCTCACACAATCTTCAAATTACCGCAAAATCTCATAAATACGATGCTTTGCAGTATACACGTATTGAAGATGATCTCGTTTATGAAGTCGAAAATTTTGTCAGCTGCATTTATTTATTCTGCATTTATTTTCATTCATCTATTTTTATTCTTCAAATTATCACATACTTCGAGATGTTTCCTGAATGATGCCAACTAGTCAGCTAGAAACAAGCTTCCCGATTTGGTTTACCTAATCAAAAATAAAAAGAAGTCGAAGAGAAGCAACCTTGTGGAGAGGAATCGATCCAAGGCAATTCATCGACGTCAGCATACTCTCCGCTTTTTGAAAGAAAGTGCGCGTATAGTGATCGGTTGGTTGATTTTTGAATCCCTCAATTGATGAAAACCAATTGTCATCTTTGAGCCTTCTACGGCAATAAGTATAAACAAGCAAACAGCATGCATCTACACGCAGCCTCCCTCCATCTATGAAAATGCCTCTCATTCCCAAACATGTATTTAGAACCTCTAATACGTTATCAGTCAGAATGTGCAACACTCGATGTACCTGGTCGGTCAGAGATATTTGCGGACTATGAGAATGAAAGGAATTCAAAAAAGTTGCACTCTCGACAAAGAAACCTCTTCTCGTTTTGACCTCCTTGCCCTCATCATGCCGTCTTATGGTACCTTACTTCTTCAGATGAATTACTATCAAGTTTGGTAGTTCTTTTCCAACGCGAAAATATCAGAAAAGGAAATGCAGAAATATGTTTAGAGACGATGAAATAAACGAAAATATATCAACGAACATAAAAGTTAAGAGAAGTGCCGCCACGCGCCTTATACAGCAACGATGTCATTAGAGGCAGATGAACGAAAGAGAAATTGATTGCAACATGCACGAACTTCGAAAGAATGAAAATAAAAACTGAAACAGGTAACCAGGAACAACGTGATATACTCGCTTACCTTAAGTCGGTAAGTAAATGTGCCGACCGAAGCCGCATCCTCCGCATACAAAGTGACATAACCCGCATCCGAGAAGTTCCTCCAAACAAACGGATAGACCACATCGACGAAGTTGGCGTTGTTGAATCGCTTTCTAAAGAAACAATCAACACTGATGCAAACTATTTTGCCCAACCGAGCCGCAAAACGTGGCAGATCTGCATTCAGAATTATCCAACATGTCTGCATAGGAAGCAGTCACGCTAGAGAATCAAACAACGCCTACCACTGAGGTGTATAATCACAACGATATCCTCATCCTATCGACCAGGCATTCAAGAACTCCATATCTTTAGAACAACCCCCAACTGTTCGGTACCTTATGGATATGCTCTACCCTTGGAGACATTGATTCATCTTTACCCTAGGGGAATGGAGGGAGGCGGAGAGTGAGGGGAGATAGGCCGGAAAGCATTATCAATGGGTGATAGTGACACTTGCCCTCGACGCGCCAAAAACCTCTTTTTAGTTAGCCCCACCAAATAACTACTTTAAAGGCTGCCTGAAGGCACGCGCTGAGCGACTCACTCTTTTCCTCGCCTACAACTTCAGTGGACATGCAAATTTTTGCACTGACAGTACCGCCCATTGCAGACCCGCTTTTTGTAGCTGATATGTGTCTTTGGGTACTTCGTGATGAACGACAAAAGTGAATGATATGGACACTATGGAGAAAGTAACGGAAAAGTCCGAGAAATCTTTTCACGATCCTTCACACATATTTCATGCTTCTTTCCAGCAATTCAATCAATACTCTCATTGAGCGTTTCTAATTTTGCCTAATCCTTTCTCCATTACCTCCTAAATCCAGCAGATAGGCTCTATGTTATTCTGTGATCCAGCCGCTTTGGATTACATCGTGCCAAGCTGTTGCCATCCTTTCTTTTTCAAAAAAAAGGTCACCTGACTCAATCAGAGGCAACCCGAAATGACCGAGTCAAACAGTCCCTCCCCACGACCGCAACGGCAGCAATTATATGGGTGCGGTGACTATGGCATAAAACGAGCTAATGAAACCAGCATGCATCAATCATACCTTGAGGCATTATAAATCAACCACGACTATGTCGCTAAAAAAATCAGAAATTAAACAGCTACGGATTGTTATTACGGTGCAGAGGAAAGTACAAAAAGAAGTGCAACGATGTTTACTGTTCACAAATTTCCCCACCCACGCTGCATACTGCACAGCAGCTGTAAGGAAGAAAAATCTGGTGAACGTGGCAGCATCATAAGCGCAGTAAAAAACTCGACGATTCGAGAACGCTTTTCTTAACTGTTGCAAAATCACACCAACCATTCAGTTTTCAAGAAGCTAGCTGGGAAGTGACGAGTGCAGGACGGGTAGTGAGGGGAAGTGGTATACCCGAAAGTACCTGTTCAACGGTCAGTCCTACAACGTTTCATCCCCTGTAGATATAATCGTGAAATGCGACAAGATGCTTGCTAGTGATAATAGCTGTGAGCGTGAGAAACGCACTCAGCTAGACACCTCCAGTATCACCAGCAAAAGAGACCATTCGACAGCAAGACAACCGTCTTAAATTACAGCAGAACATAAGTACTTCCTTCCTATAAAAAATAAAAGCAAAAAGGTGCCAACCTCGTCAACGGCAGCTCCTCCTCCGTTTGGCCCGTAAGAATGGGAATGAATGCCTGCGGTGTGCCATCACCAACAATATTGTATCCTTAAAACATGCCTTCATAAATGTTATATCAGCTGAGCCCGATCATTGGTGGCCTTCTTATCTCCTTCGCTACTATTTCAATATTCCGCTTACGTTCAGAGTAGTTGGTTTACTCACAAAGTTCTGCCTGTCCTACTACTAACTGCAACACTCTCTTCGAATGAAAACTGCTCATGTTATAATCCATCATAGGTAAATATATGATGGAATGACTTACATGCGTACAAGGATCGAATGCTGGTCTATGCAAATGTGAGCAAAAACTCCAGGAATCAATTATTCAATTTCATCCGTTTCGTTCTTCAAGTTTGAAATTCAAGCTTCTATTCAGGAGCTTTCCTAAAACCAATATGGCCCAGAATTTTGCATTATCGAGTACCAAATGGACCATACATTTCGCGATATTTTCTTTTCAGTTTCAATCGTTTCGCACAAAAATTCTTCGGAATATTGTTAAAAAGGACGAGCAATTTGTCTTCACCCTCCCCCCCCCCCCCCCCCCCACATTTATTCAGATAGCTAAGCCAGATAGAGCGCCACTTTACCTCTCAGCGAATACAACAGCAATAAAAACGAAACTATAACGCAGAATGTGCAAACTGCAAACATTTTGGTATGACTCTTTCGCTCAGAATGCATTCACGCCAAAAAAGAAACCAGTTCACCATCCAGTACGACGGCTCCAAGCTCCTCCTCAACGAATTTCACTGTCAACGGGAGCTTCCTTCTGAAGGACATCTGCGAGAGCGAGTCGAAGCCTGAATTCCAGAGTGTACACGAACACAGCAGGATAGGCGCACAGATTCCCTTTCTGCCTCCCCCCCTCTTCGTCAGTTATCAGTAAACAGTTCTGGTGCCATATTTGGGTTTTTATTCGCCGGTGCCAATTCCAGCCCTTATATTGATGAATATGAGTGATAACAAAGTCATTTGTCCCGCTAGGTCTGATGAGAAGGGCAGCGCACAAGTGGAATATAACTGTTTCAACAATACCAACAATATTCTCACAAACTTCTTGCTAACTCAGAAGGAATGCAAATGCAGGACCGAGAAATTCCCATCACGCCAACCCACCCATATACACAGCCAAACATCCACCCAGCTCAGCTTCATCTAATACTGAACAATCGGTTGTGTACTGAAGGTGCTAAACTTCGTAACATCACGATCAAAAGTTGCAAAAAAAAAAAACGACAGCACATCTCTGGAACTTACATCCAACGAACGCAAGCTTATATCGGAAATATTGAAGAATTTTGGGACATTTCAGGAATTTGCACAAAGAGATCCGCAGTCCTTTCTCATGCTTCTCCACAATAAGCTGACGTAAACGGTTCAAAAGCATTTACGAATGCGTTGTGTACAGTTCCCGATGGGCTATGCCAGCCGAAAGTGTTCAAACGTAAGGCGGGCAATGGAAGTTGAGCATTTTGAAAGTAAACTGACAGAAGTAAACTTGAAGTTTCGATAGCAAATGCATAAGCCATGATTTCCCTGCCACCTTCACAGGATGCGATAATTTCACTGGAATTTCATCGGAATATTGCTGATATTGTTCAAAGTTCTGGCCAATTTGATCTATTCAGCCGATGTCACAAAAACGAGCAAGCGCAGCCTCTCAAGAACTTTTCTGAGATACGCGGACGCCTTTTAAAATTCTGGATGCTGCAGACTTATCAATAAAACATGATGAGCAACGCGCGCGAAAAATTTCTTGAAATACTAGGCATATTCTTCACAAACGTTTGAGGACTATTTGCAAAGGTTTGTAATATGTGGGAAAAAGAAACGAGTGCAAAACTCCCCTGATTCAGGGCAGCTAATCGGAGCTTCTCAGAGCAATCAGTTTTTCTTTCCTAAGAGCACTTCCTCGGAAATCATAACGAAGGTTCACAATAACCGACAGTATCAAACGAGGCGAATACAGATGAAGAGTGCAAAGTAACTCCTTTTGAATCCCATGGTTGCTAAATGGCTGCCGGTAGCCATTTCTGGCAGCAGAAGGGCAGCAATCTCGGCAAAAAGAAACGTGTAGAAATTTCCGGCCGCCAAAGTTTTAAGGATTTCACTGCAGCTGCTGCTTGGAAATGTTTTAGAAATTCTTCCTTCTTTTTCCCACGAACGCCCGTAATGCCCAGAAATGGGGTATCTGTGGTTGGCGTTATCCTCTCAACCGGGAGGATCAGACTGAAATGCTGCCTATGTACAGCTGTTAACGGATGCTTGACAGCGCAGTGCTACTGATTATTATAAAAACAGAAGAACTAGAAAGACCACTAGCAGAATGATGATGCCACATGTTCAGAATGAAGTGAAACAAGAAAGAGTTACACCTAGAGGAAATTAGATTGTGACTAGGAATTTACCGATGAAATAAACGTCGAGACCCGACCAATCAGTGGGACGTTTCACCTTCGCCAACTCCTCCACTCTCGCACTGTTCGGCACCAACGTCCACAGTAAATTCTTCCTGGAACGTGATGACGTGAAGTGGATGCGTGCGCAAGATGAAAATAACACAAAATACAAGCAGTGGACAATTTTAAAAGACGTTTTCAAATCACCTTTATACGAAAACAAAGACAGGTGAACGATATTGTAGTTAAAAATCTGCCGGACTGTAAAACGCAATAACTTTCGTAACTGCGACCACGTATCATAAATCAGCAAACTTTCATTTGTCGTAACGTATGCCACCCTTTGCTTTTTCCATTTGAGGTCTGAATTTAGAAGACGCCTCTTCGAAACTACAACATCACTCCGACTTCAACCCTCCTCCCCCGACTTCCCAAAAAACATATACACCTTTCCATATGACCCGTTGGCAAGATTGTGCTTGTGTGAGGTAAATGAAGAAAAACGCTGGACGGAAACAATCCTCACCAAACAGCACCATCTTTCGCAGAGCAAGAAACTTTCGCGTAATCACTCGCAGTTATCAAGTCACCGGGACGAATCGGCACTACCTTATCCACCTTCAAGTTGTTGTCATCCAGCCGATGCAAAAAAGACACCGCACATTCGATCTCTCCATGACGTCTGAAATATCACAACCTTAACAAACGCCTTGCAATTTCAACCTGAGCTCAGTACACTTTAAAGACGTGAAGAGGGCGAATAACGAAGCCTACCCAGGGAATTGGTTTCCTTCTGGCCTTTCAGAGGAACCTCTGCGCCACCTTCAACTGCAACTTTCTGCAAATTCCTTCACCTTTCCGCTTCCGAATCACGCAACAAGATGGCCCGGCTTCATTTGAGGTCGGTACACGATGCCAAAGATTCTTCTTTTAGGCGTTCGGGTACCTGCGTTGAAGATAGAATTTCAAATCGACATTGTGTATGTCGGTTATACAAAAGTCTTTGATGCGGTCTGCCACGAATAGCTACTCTTGAAACTGGAAAAGCATGGCTTCGGCTTTGCCACTGCACACCGATTTTCTGGAGGTACGCCACAAGGGTCCTGTTTTATCCTTCACTTTATTATAATGATATTTCTGACAACATCTTTGATTAATAGCAGTCTGCTTGTTGATAACCTCAGAAATTAACGTCCACCGTAGGATTCTGTCTAGACTTGCACACTGCAAAACAACCTTGATATATCGATCAACTAGTCGCAATTACAGCCCAATGCTTCCCATGAAAAATGCCATGTTGTTTATATCAGCTTCCGATATGAATGTTTTCTCAAACTAGGATGTGAGGTTCTTTCTATTGCAGATGGTGTTCGTGACCTTGGTGTTATAATCGACCTTGAACTGCACTGGAAGTTGCAGTGTTTCGCTGCTGCTCACAAATTGTCGAAAATTGCGAGGTGTATTTTCCCAGCTTTGCAGTATTGACATATTGGAGATTATCGAAATACTTTCAATACTTACTGCAGCTCTCCTTTGAAACATAGTCCCCCTGCATAATATTTCTATTTGCTTTGGATATCAGTTTAAAAATCTGCACGAATGTTTCGCCAGCAATTCCAGAACGTAATTATCCTCATCGTTCGAAGCAAAATTTGGTAGTTCTAAACATAGAGAATAAAATGTGAAACCCTCGCCGAAAAACTCGACGCTTTAAACGTAAGCTGCAAAAAACAAGAACATCATTTTTAATACGAAATGAAATAATTTTTCAACGAAATATATTGAAGAGATAAACTTTTCTTATCAGGTAGATAAAAAACTTTCAGACATATTGGGAACAAATCCGGGCTTATTTGACAAGGAACTACTCAAGCTGATAAATAAATTCTTTCACTTCATGCTTGAAATTTTTGCCAAGAAACCTATTTATGAACAAATCAGGAAAAAGTACAATCAAAGTACAGCGAATATAAATTTGCTCCAAAGCACATATACTTTATAAAGCACATATACTCTTGCCAATATCCAAGACCAACATCCTCTTCCTCACCCCCCCCCCCTCCTCTTCTTCCTTTACTCTTCAACTTTGTCATCACTACTGCTCATTCCATGCTATATAACCTAGCCACTCGAATATTATAATTCAATAGTGTAAGACCGACGCGAAATCGGCGCTGATTCGATGATTAAAGCAACAGCAAAAAACAAGCTGCATCACATGGATTTCGAGAATTTATATTGGTACAAAATTTTTTTCGAAGATTATGCAAACGTTTTTTATGTGGGAGCTTCGGACTGACTTCAAAGAGCAAAAAAGGACTCTAAGATAGGAAAGGCGCAACTTCGAAGGCTAAAGGCAGATTTCTGATGTGACGACGAAAACTCACTTAATTGCTTCTACTGAGATCTGAAAGCAACGATATTCGTCGACATATGCCCAGTTCTGCTCGTTCGTTTTATCGCAATCTAGCGGCTCCGGATCGAAGAAAAATTTCGCCACCTCACTGCCGTTTATCTCCAGTTTCGGTATGCGACACGCCTGAACAACAAACGATTATTTCTACATAGTACAAAAAAAGGGAAACGTTCCCAGGATTCATATAAAGTTGAAGACATCTTGGTTGCGATTCCTGCGTCTGCCGAAAAAAAAAAATTCGAATCCACGATCCATATAAAACAGACTTTGCAAGTCTCCCGAAAAGCTCTTATAAATTCGTATACGTGACGAACAATGCAATCTAAAAGAAGCATTCGGGAATGAGTGATGCACTTCATGCAATTTTTCCGGTTTATACGTGAACATCACATTTTCGCAACGTTGCATCATGAATCTGTAGTAGACATTTGACAGAAGCACAATATGAACGAACGTTTCATTAATAAACTGGAAGGTGCCTAAACACTTTTGTTTGAAACTGACGAGCTGGAAACATACGCACCGCTAATCTTTTATGCCCTCTTTGGGTTTATTTGGTGTTAAACAGTAGGCCATTTACGAAGACGAGGCACCTGTATTGCATTTTAGCGTGCCGAATGTCGTCGTCTAATAAAATCACGCCCCATCCCCTCCCCTCTTCTCTGAAAAAAAAACATTCTCTTGCAGTGTGGCAATCAACTCAGGAGGCAGGAAATTTGCTGCACTTCTGCTCAACAACCTGGACGGATGCTATTTGCTGAGTACGAAAATATCCACGGAAGTAATGCTTCGCTACAAAATGAGAAGCGATGAAGTTGTTCGAATTACCATCCATGCAGTTATGGTTTCATCTCTTCGAAGTTAAAAAATCTTCCCAATGAAAAAGCAGAGTGACGCTGATCTCTGCCTCAACCTCTAGGATACTGTACGGGAGACAAAAGATGCACAAGACATAAGCACAAGTTCTATAGCAATCATCCCTCTCAATGGCCACGCAAAAATTGACCAACCTGGACGCCCTCAGCAGCAGGTTGTATAAATTCGTCTGTATTCTGCTCACTGCGAGCCCCTTTGCTGCGTTCACCTGTATCACCATGCAGCATAACGATTCGCAGCAACTCTTCCTGGACCTAAAACACAATGACCCATAGTTCGCTGCAACACTCGCAACGACAAACCCTTCCGGTAATGTGAAATTTACGTTTTCGCCGATGACGGCATATAAAAAGAAATCTCTCAAAAGCAGTTCAGCACATATTGCGTGTTGCCATAGAACCTCTCGATGGGACCCTCGGAGGCTCCAGTCGATGCCAACGAGATACCAGCTTAAATTTCCCACGCAAACAATGCTTTTTTGAAGTCTTGTCTGATAGCAAAAACAACTTCCGCAAATTCCGGCGTTTTTACCTTCCCAGAAGAAAATTCGGTTGTTAACTCCCCCTCCTCCCCCTCTCCCACTTTCAGTTTGCTGAAAAAACCTTTAGCGCAATTTCGTCCAGAACACTTTCACGTCTGATTTTATCGCGAAATGCCTCAAACACTAAGGCATTCAGCTTTTGCAAATATCAGTGGAGAGTTGCAAATTTCATGCTTGGATGAATAGATTTTTGAGCCGGCTGAAATGCTGGGAGAAAACAGAGAAAAATTCGCAACCAAACACGCAGTTTTATTAGAACACGTAAGTTCCACAACCTCAAGGAAGCCTGAACTTTAGTCTGGTCCTTGAGGCAATGGAGTACTAACAGATCACTTATTTAATGCGCAGATCAAAGAAAACAGCACAGCTCTCAGAGTTCCCTATTTGTGTCCTCCAAATAATTCTTTCACAATTGCTATTTTTTCAATTTACACGTTTCACATTTGCTCAGCCGATACTGAATTTACACGATAGTAAATGAGCGCGACGACTAAGCAAGCAGAAATCAGTTCTTTATCGCTCAACATTTATAACTTTAGAGATAATATTTCTGTGGAATTAATATGCCTCAAGTTTGGGTTTATTCTTATTGCTGCATAATCCTTATCTGCGAAGTTATGCAGGAGAATTTTGACAGCATATAGGTTTCATTATGGACCACTTAATTCATCTCGAGTTTATCGTTGCATTTCAGACTTACAAATTTTCAACGGCTTTGTGTTTCGGGAATTTTTTTTGCAGTTTTTGGAACGATGAAATGAGGCTTTACTGCAAGGTAATTGTTTACTGACATTCACATCCTCCAATTGAAGACGCACAAATAAAAGGGGGGGGGGGAAGTCTTCAGAGTAGAATATGGATTATCCCTCTTTTAAGCCCGTTGAACACAACGTGTTGCTGCTATGCGACGCACGGATTCGCTAAGTGAACTCTCAAAGAGAAGAGGTCTTGCATGAAATGCATCGTTTCGATTTTTGTTTGCATCCTATACAATAACAGATGGATAAATTCACCTCTAGAAACGGAAATATGCATGCCTTGGGTCGGATTCAAACAGAGAGGGTGATGAGGGGACGAGGAAAGTTTCATCTTCGAAGAAAAAGTTTGACCTAAGCCTTAGTTTAACTATCGCATATGACTTTCACGCGAACGTTTAAACACTTGAAAGTTTTGTTAACTGCGTTTGGATCAAGAAGGCTAAAAAATGCACGCACTGCCTTCATACGAAGCTCTTTTCTTAAGACATCACCTTTTATACTGATCATTGCTGTTTCCACGGCTGTCAACATTTCTTGTCCTTCGTGAAACACGCATGTACCCTATACTATGCATTTTGAAAACATATCTTTCACATCGCTGGAATTTACTCTCCTCATAGATATGGTAAACATATCGATTTGATATGGATTCCCTCAAAGTCTCAAAACAGACTTCTTTCAAGAAAGGAATTTACAACATAAGTGAAGTATAAAGAGCGATTAGGTTTTTCCGCACAAGAGATGTAAGTAGGTCTCGCATCCATTTTATAAAATCCATAAAAGTTTTGTTCTTTTGATCCTAATGTACAGATGCCGCCGCTGTGAACTGCATTCGTGAACAAATTTAGGACTGACAATCAACTGTCATTTCCTCGTTTGAACCTTGAAAGCTGGACCAATGGTTACTTCTGCTGGGATTAATCCTGAGGTGGGCTACTCCTGTGCCCTTTCCGCGACACTGCTTCAGGATACAAGGACCAAGTAGTTCCACTTCATGCGCATTGTACAACAAACGTGCCAACTTTCTCGGTCAATCAACGACATAATCAACAAACGGTTTTTAGGGGCATTTGGAGTTTATGCAAAAATAGCAGTTGATGAAAACGCCTTCACCTTATTCTGACCAATAATACTCTAATCTGTGCACGGTATCACGTTTATGCTAACCGTTCGCCTTATTTCCTTCTCATAAAGGCTACACAGCGGACAGCAGTGTTCCCAAAACCGTGATATTTCTTTAAAGCAAGTCACCTATCTCTTACCCATTAAAACATTTTAACGAATTCACTACGGATATAAATTCGATTTCTAGATATAGAAGGCCTCCAAGGTAGCGACATATATTAATCACTATTATTATCAATCTATGAGTCGACTTGATGACACTTAAAACGAGTCCACACATATCAGGAAGATATAAAGTCGGACACCTAGGAGGTCTTTAGCAGTCGCAAAATGCATTCAAACGAGGAAAAAATGGCAAATACAAAAGCAAATGAGACATATTAAAAAAGGAACAGACCGAATAATCTTCGTCGACGAATTTTTTCAACAAGCTGGTTTGTGATTTCGATGGTCGCATGAGCAGAATGAATAATGCCAGCAAAGAAATGGCGCATATGACCACCAATAGTAGTAGCTGCCTTTTGTGTCTTGAAATTCGCCCACTAAGTCGCATGGTTGTCAGATCGAATCCGGCCAATCACCAAGTATGAAAGACGGAATTCTAAAAGCGTTTCGTTAAGTTATAGCAACGAATCGATTCATCAGATGTACACGAATTTCTGATAACAACAACAAAGCTAGAAAGCAAAGAAACGGGCAACAACAAGGCGCACAATGACAGCTATATGCATGTTCAACGGGACAAAAAAACATTTTAATGAAAGCATTTCCCATGCAGAATCATCAGAAGAGTGGCTAAGAATACAAGCAAAACAGCCTGTGAAAACGTCTAAATTCGTTTAAAAAGGAGCTTTCAACCGCATCACTTTTCCCGCTTCTAAATATCACATCCGCTATAAATTTCTACAGATGCAATAAACGCCTTAGTAAAGGACCGTCACATTGGTCAGGATTCCGCACATATGCAACGGACAGGCTTGGGACGAAGGATGCAAATTGGGAGATCTTCCTACTTGCACCACAGACATCCGACAGATATCTGCTCCTCAACAGTTTGGGCAAAGGATATGGCGTGGACTTTCACCTCGCCAAACAATCTAAAAGCCATTTAACCGCTTACGGTAGGAACAAGTAGAAAATCTTGCACAGTATCCAAACACGTCCCTGCATTCTACTGCGACCTCTTTTCCTCAACTACAGGGTCTCGTTCTGAAAAGCGGTGGTCTTCGTTTCGCTGAAAAAGCTTCCCCTCTATGAAAAAAAAACTTAAAAAGCTCCCCATAAATTGCACAATCTCTCCTTATTTTTGCTAGATTTTACAACTTTGTTTGGCACAGACACATTAAAACTTCTTTCAAAAAAACAAATTGTTTCTTTCACTACAAGCTGATTCGAAAAACAAAACCGAAAAGTACACCATAAGAGGTGACACAATAGCGTTTTGGCATTCCCATCTATCAAGAATTGTGTAGTTCGACCCTTATGAAATACATCCACATATGAAAATTTTTAAGCATTTGTAAATGCGTACATTTCCTCCCCTCCCTCCCACTGGAAAGCGATTATAAACAGCGGGTTCCATATTGCTGAATTCGGGTATATCCCATCTGAAATTAACACAGAAAAACGTAAATAACCAAACAAAAGCATAAATGCAGCGTCAGCAAAGTGCACTTTAAGAGGAAGGCTTTAAAAGCGTGCACCAAAAGTGTCACAAGCTGCAAACGACGTATAAAAACTCAAAAACCCGTTTATTTTCGAGGTCGATCAACTCGTTCCGTAAACGATCTATCGAAGTCTCATCTTTTTGCTTGTGTGTCTGCCGACTGCCTGCATAGTGCCTCTCTAATACGAGCAGTGGGCACATGAAGTCACGCGAACTTCCATCGACTTTGCTACTTCACCTACGCGACAAATCAGCGAATAAAATTTACCTTGCAACCTATAAAACAGAAAGTGCAAATCGCCTAAGCGCAAATGTCTAGACAATATGTGAACAGGGCGCAAATGTCACGTCGACATCGCCTAGGCTAGTGCTGTAAGTTTAAATTATTTGCGAATAAGAAGCAGTGAATATTCAAATTAAATACTAAATGAAACAGGAAATGATGCGGGCAGATTTTGGGTAGACATTACTAAAGATAGCGGGAGGATCGTATTACAGGTGTTACGTCGTATATGAGAATTAAAGTAAAGAATGAGCTTGGCCGTTTATCTGAATTCGACTATAATTAACCTCAAATTGCCCACACCACTTCCCATAGGAAACTTAAATCCCAATGATTAAAACAACCTAGATATTTTCTCTCTCATAAATTGCGACATTGCCAAGGCACCTTTAGCAACAATCTTTAACCCTTTTTATGATATGTTTCTACTCCAACGAATTTCTATAGCTCCACTTCACATGATCAACTTTCGTGAGTCCGACACCTACGCCACATGTAATGAAATATGCTCTGGAATAACCGAACACCTAGAATAATCGACTTTGGAGATCAGTCTCGTAATTGCCGATCACGTTTACCTTTGCGGCGAAAGCGGGAAGGAGTCGGGAAAACGTGGTCGCAATACATTCGCAGCTAGAGTGCAACGTTGCTTAACCATGAAAATGCAAAAAAAAAAAAAAAAAAAAAAATGAAACGAAACAAAACAAAAGAAAAATATTTTACTATAACATAAGGTTCAAAGTATTTCATAACCGAGTGAAGTGATTGCATTCATAAAATATTTCAGTAAAAAACAACATTACGAAATGTTGTGATCACCACAAAAATGTTTCTTTTATAATCAACCCTCTCCCTTCATTGCAAATTGTATTTTGCAACAGAATTCACTCTTTAGAAAGAAGTACCACTTTCTATGTGGGTTTCATACTTCCATCTGAAAATGGGATCTTCAATTTCTTGGGTGGCCACTTACCCGTGAACATCATCCACAAAACATTCCAAGAAAATCACATTCTCAAAATGGACGACAACTGCACCACAGCGCCTTTGAAGAGCAAATGGTGGGCATAGCTACAAGAATTCTAAGCTTGACTAGGACGCTGCACGGATCCTGGAGCACGCAGATATCGAAAAGCATTATTTTCCTCTCTTAGATTTGCGCTGAGTACTTGCTGCCGACCAAGTTGCTACGTTATGAATACGGTTATTTAATGGTCGAAACATTTAAGAGGGCTTGAGGGAAGGGCCTGATCACGATCGTTTCAGTTGTTATTCATGCAGGTGTAAGAGGTATTTCGCAATTGTATTTCTTCTGCACTCGCAGATTTTGCTCGGAAATTTACAAAGATATTGTTTGAGACTGAAATTTTTCCCTCCCTAGATCGTTTTTTTTTTCATGAACACCCGAAACAGCTTGGGACGACGTTCGCAACGTCGGTCATTCTAGCACCAGCTGGAATCCAAGCCACAAACAAATCCGTACGCAGCGATATGCACCCTAACCACTGTTTTTATCAACGACCATTATCAGCGTCTCCATCTCTGTGGTGCGAATGCTACCAGAAGCAAGTAGGAAGGAATCTGAACTGACGCTAAGCAACAGAGATATACAGCCTGCTAGAATCTTCATATCAATTTTTTCGTCATATATCGAACCGGAATGTGGGAAGCACATTAGAAACTCTAAACGATCGTCACGACGATGAATTCTCGAGATGTCCGTCTTTTTTTCTGCAACTCGATGCTGGATGGCCAAAGTATTTCTCTCAACACTCACGTCAACAAGCACCTCTTGGACTTAACATAACAAGTATTTAAAAAGTACAGGTACACCAACCTTTCCATGAATACCAGCAAACACCACCTGAGCAAGACGCTGCGTGATCTGGAATAAAAATCCGTAGTTGCGAGAGATTTGAACGACTGCAGTCAAGGTCATCTCAAATCGTTAAAGATGAGTTTTTGAAATTTCAAAATTCTGTCTAATGCAGCTCAATATTGGACAACGCTTGTGTGACGGACTGTTCTTTTCAATATGTAACGTTACATTTTCCTTTGCTTTTTCATTTTTGCTTTCTGTCTCTCGTTTCTTCTTTCTTCCTCGAACCGTTGTATGTGCTTCGATTTGCTGAGAAAATGCTTTAAAAAAACTAAGAAATGAACTTCCCACCTGTGACGTCAAGACAAAAGCGCCTTTAACGAATTCGCCCTTGTTTGCACCTCCGTACCGTTGTTAGTACATTTCGGTGCTGCTGTTTTTTTATGGGCATCCATGAACATATGCGTTTCGTTCCTTTTGCTCTTCTATCCTTCCAGTTTTACGAGGAACGTAGAGCATCAAATTTTGACCATTGAGAAGCTTAATGGCTGTACTTATAGGTGGGTACAGACCGGAAATGATAGCGGCAGGTTTTAATCCTTTTAGTTACGTTATAATTGATTTTAGGGTGGCAAACATGACTTCATCAGTTTAATTGCCTTCCACTGAATGACGGACGCTTTTTTCAATGGTTTATATTTGATGGCTGCGACGATATGCCATCGGCTGGCCGATAGAATAGACTAGCCTATTTTGCTCTATTTAATGGCGTTTACTAGCTGCGAGCATAATCTCGTGTTTATTAATTCTGACTTGTTTAGTTGCTTAATTTACTAGGGTCGTTGTTTTCATTCTGCTTTAAATTTCTGGTAAGTGATCTTATCTATAGAACTAAAGCGAATTACCTAATCGAAGAGTGAAGTGTAGATGCTTAGGAACAAAGGTCGAAGTGACGACGACGTGGCTGTCAATAAGTCACATTCACATGAACGCAGCCGCGACGAGATGAGCTCGAGTTTGGCATGTGCAGTCGAGAGTGATGATGCAGTCCATACTACTCCACCCACCACTTCATTCACTCCAGAAAGCTGTATTTCTTCTATTTATCCTGTTTGTTTTTTCACGCAGACCTTAACCTTCTTAATTCAGATGAGATTAATTCACAAGACACATAACATTCGTGAAGCTTTCACACTTTCACGTACTCTTTTCTCTCACTGAAACAAAAACATCCGCTTATCTAAATGTAATTTGCCAACGTTGTTGAAAGCGCATATGCGTGGATATGATCTCTTAGAAAAAGTATAAATATTCACCTTTCTGCCTTCTCCCTCGTTTTTCCTTTCTCAGTCTACTGTGTAGAAAAATACGCTAATGGACTTAGATATATAAAGGCAGCAATGAACAAAAAAGTCTCGGCCGATTTTTGCTATGAAGACTAAAGTGTAATGGGATGCACTTTATGGCGTTAAATGCAGAAATCATACGGGAACTTTTTCTTCTCGTCAATTTAAAAAAGAAAACTAACAAAAATCTTTGATATTCATAGATTTTCGCACAAGTGAATTTGGATGAAAATCGGCCTTAAGTTGTGAAATTCCCCTCTTCCTTTCCCCGCTCACTGATTGAATTTAGAATGTGAGATGAGAAATAGATCGAAAGTTATGGAAACGAACCTATGCTAGCGTAGCATCTTGCAGCCATTTGATTTAATTAGCGTTATTCTGCTCATTGCTTTGAAAGCAAAAAAATGACAGTAATACACAAAGCGAAGGCTTCTTTCTACTATGCAGGTAATATGACTTTGAAGGTATGTTGTTTGCAGCAAGTGCTGAGAAGGTTGAGCCACGCTTTATGGATATTCGAGTGAGCATTGAAAAGCTGGCGTCGAATGGCGCACCAACAATGTGCGAACATTGCACGCGTACATTCGACAACTTAAATGCACTTCGTATGCATCTTGTGAAGACACACAACCTCATGTACTCGGATGCTGATTGCAGACTATTTCATCGCACTCCCAATTCGCAACAAGGTATATTCATCGCTCATCGAATCGATCCAAGGGGAGGAGATTGGGGGGGGGGGGGTGGTGCTGGTGAACTCTGAACATCTGGTGCTCCTCCCTCCACATGTGTCTCAATTGCTACGATTTTTTTTTCGACAGCAAAGCACTTTAAGTTGTCTGAAGAACGAAAGTACAGGAGCTTGTGCATTTCTTTGAGCACTTCAGCCCCAACATTACCTAAGAACACAACTCAAATCCTTTAGCACATTTAACAGCAACGCTTTTTTTCTTCCATTTGCTCTCGCGGTGGGGAGCATTAAACGGATTCGATGAGCAGTGCGACGCTCCAACCAAAATATTTCGTGAGCCGATGTATTTTCAGTCTTTGGCCACCAAAATGAGAGCACTTTGGCTGTGGGCTTCGAATGGCTGATTTAACCAGTGAAAGATGTTTAACCAAAAACAGTGATCGTTGACTATGCAGATGTCTTCATTTCTGAGGCATTAAGAAATTAAATTTCATTTATAATACTTTAAACGTTGACAAGTTTTTACGATCATTTGTGTGGTGATATATTCAATTGTATTTTGTTGGTTTGCCGGTTTTATCGTTTGAATTTCCTTTAGTATTCTTTGCTGCGAATATTCAGACCATCTATACATCCATCACGGAGTATCTTGCAATTCTTGGTACACAGTAGTATATATATATATATATATATATATATATATATATATATATATATATATATATATATATATATATATATATATATATATATATATATATATATATATATATATGTTCTCATTGGCTAAGCGTATAGTTGAAGTATGAAGTTCAATGTTATATTTTTAGGTGTGAAGCATCGATATTACTGTCCGATAAAGCAATGCCGATACAACAATGGTGCACACTATTTTAGCGCCTATAAACTGCTTAGTCAACACTACAAGAAAGTGCACACAAAGAAATCACTGAGGTAATTCTCTCGATTGCTATCAGTTGTAACTGGTTGCTGCACAAACAGCTGTTTAACAGAACTGTATGAGATTTAGGCAAATATATGGCCGCAAAGAGTGAAATATATGTGTTACTTATTTTCTACCACTCGCATAAATTGTGCAGTAAAATACTGGCTGTATTATTGTTGGTGTCTGACATTTTTTTTTCCTTCAAAGTTGCGCTGCATTGAAACGTAATGATTTCATGCTTATACGATTCTTTATTTATTGCTGCAAAAATTTTATTCCCTTTGTGTCATGGATGAGCCTCGCCCTTTTGTTCATCAAGTCGCTGCCTCCTCTCCCATTTGTAAGACCTCAAAACCAGTTATTTCGATATTTTTGCAATCTCGTAGATATCTCATGTGTGCCCATTCAGTTCCATCTTCATTTTGCACGTATCTCCTTGTTTTTTCCTCATAGGTTTGATCGGTTAGATACTCTTGGCCATTCGTTCAGAAGCCTGACGGTTTTGTGATTGTTGAAATAGACAGGTGGGACAATATGTGAGAACTTCTTATTTATTGAATTCACCAAACTTCCGATTTTTCGGCCTCATATTTCCATTTTGAATTCAATTTTTTCCAGTTCACCCACATCTTGAATTATTTTTCGGCCTCCTTAACATTTGCTATTGTCAAGCATGGAATCTTTCTACTAGGTATAAAATCGTGTCAATCCTCTTTGTACATAATGGATGGCCGCGTGTTTGCAGAACCGATGTGTGAGCAGCTTCATCATATTCGGCCTTTCGTTTAACAGCTATGGGATGTTAAGGGGTTATCATTGTTGATTTTTATGTTATTCATATTGTGTTGTAACCTTTCAGGTGCTCTAGATGCAATATGGCGTTTAGTTTGCAGCGCGATCTAACATATCATGTGAGGCGAAGGTGCGCTTTAAGAGGTGAACTTCCTTCTCATTAAGTGTTTTGCAGTGATTTAATTTCCCTTTGTCGTTTTCAAAACAATGAAATTTTTGCGAGCAGTTTTTTTACTCTCAGTTCTCTATCAAAACAGTTTTCCAAAGTTTCAATGAGGCGTTGTTCCATCACCACCACGCTGTATGCATTGGAATCTTTCGTCATTAACCTACTTCTTCTTGCAGCCGTGATATTGACTGAACCATCTACCCTTGCCTGAACGGAATTTACGACCAGTTTGTGGATGAGCAAATAGTTGCAGTGATTTTTAGGATCAGTTATTGATGTCTACACAAAGACATATATTATACTTTGCTACCATTATAAGCGCTCGAAGCCTCTGCCTTATTGTTCTGTGGTGAGCGTTAGGGTCTTCTTGACAGATAGTCGACCGCAGTAGTTACGCTGATTATTTATCTCGATAAGCGTTGCACTTTACAATTGTTGGATAGTATATCGGATCCAATACGATGGGATTTATTGTGCGCCATGATCATTTTAATTGTGTGCATACGCGTTTACCTTTGTAGCTTGTGAATTCGTCAAGCACTACGGATTGAGTGCTTATCATTCTGCAGTTACTTTCGAGTGTTGTACAATTTGTTTATCTCATCATCTGATGTGAACACGATCAGCTGAAATTCCATGGGGGTAATTATCTCGAAGAGCATGTTTAGTCGCGATACGCAGGCGGTGACTTGCGGGGATGAAAGAAAGACAAGTCTCAGAATCCTCACGGGAGTGATGTTCTGTATTATGAGCAAAGGAGGCGGCAATTTTCCAAGCGTTGCAACAAAGGACGGGTGTGTGGAATAATTCCCACTTGTCGTATTGAAGATGTATAAAACATGGACGGTATAAATGAAAACAGCGCAGCGAACAATATTTGATGAAAAACAGCGTTTGAACTCGTATTGGGATTGGTGTGCATCTCACCACATACTATGCGGGTTATGTGAAACATTTACGCATGTTGGTGATAACCGAATTCGAGGGAAGCTATGCTTGTGGAAGTCAAAAATGCATTTTTAGATTAGCGATTTGTTCAGTGAGACAGTTTCATAGGAAAGTATATTATTGAATTTTTGCAACAGTTGTTGCGAACATTGTATAAGCAACCGGTTGACCAATGCGTATTGGTTTGTTGATTGAAAGCGAAATGAATTATTTCACTTCTTAAGAGCGATCATCTACGGAGAGTACTGTGGAGAATGGAAGGACGAAATATGCAATCGCATCGCAGAGTCGAGGTATCAATCGTGTGGATGAGTCTCATATCGTCGCACCAAAGTAGGTTTTTCTTCTCCCTCGTCTTTGTGCGTTTAAGGATAAACCGGTAACGTTCATTTGAGTTACCAATTAATAATTTAATATATTGGCATAATTTTTGCAGAATACGATGAACTTGGATCTTTGCCATTATGTCACTTTGTGGGATGAGGAGAGGGGAAATTTTCGACTGAATCATGCATCGAGGAGCAAAAGAGGCGTTCATGTTTTTTCACCAATGGAACCACTCTTTGTCTATTTTCTGAGCTGAAACACTCGCTTTTTTCTGTCCTCTGCCGCTGCTTTCTTTCTCTTTCCTTTAGCACCTCATCGTTTTCATTTCCGTTTTAAATGCTGTTTGAAAAAGCCTGATAAAACGTTAGATAAAATGCAACAACTCATCTTGACGAAAGTGGTTTATGTGTAATTTAGCGGTTATAAAGGTGTTATTTTATGCATTTTTGCATATGTCCATTCAGAAGGCTCCTTACTGCGATTTTTTTTTGATGTAGTTATGTGCTGCGCAACTACAACATTACTGGAAGTTAAGCGTATTTGTGCACGATGTGCATGCATGTATTTGTTCGGCACTTCTGTCCCTCAGTTATTGAAATGAAAGATACGAAATTTACCGCTAAATTAGCATCATACAGTACCTGTTGTCGAGATGAGTTTGGATGCATAGATGGATAGGGATGATGGGAGACGTGAATGACGCTAATGAAGATGTCTCTGCTGACATTTCAGTATATAGCAAAGTTATCATCCTTTTGATCGTCCGCGTCTTCGTAAGTGAAGGTCGAATCCATTAGCGTTTCGCTTTGACCTGAATAACTGTCGCCGCAATATCGCGCACGACGGTCTCTGAGAATGCATTCGAGTTCGATTCTCGATTTTTGAATAGGCAGCATGCGTCATCTTCTTTGTCGTTTTATCACTCGACTTGAAATGCACTCGTTGCATCAAGTGCAACACTTATACTAGCTTTGATTAACACCGGTATTGACTTTCAGCTAAAGTAATCGAATGCTAATACAATCGAACAATTTGGAAAAATGAATCATTTGCAAGAGGTCTCTACAAGGAATCAGTTTGCTTGAAATGAGAATACGTGATTGCGCATTGCTATGCATCTTTTGCAAATTTGACTTGCAAAGCGCATTGTAGCAACGTCTTGTCTATGCGTATATACGTGTTTGCCTGTTTGTCGGTCTTTCCTGTGATTTTGATTCATGAGCTATTGAAAAGAGAGTTACGAAATTAAGTGGTATAATGCGCAAAACAGAACGATTCCACTTTTCATTTTTCAAGGTGACCATTTGCAGATTTATGTGTGCGGTCGGATCACATGATTTGATTTCGTTGATAACGTAGAAAAGAGGATGAGACATTTGGAAGGGGTGTGAAAACGCACATTGTACTAGCTCATCTGATATTCGTTTCCACTTGTTTGGAGAGGAGGTGGGTAGAGGGAGGGGGAGAAGGGACCGAAGATTATTTTATGCTTAAGAAAGGCTCTCATTTCTCAGCCAGAATGGGTTCTCATATTACAAAATATGTAAAACTGTTGGCTTATCGGGTGATCAAACTAGAAGCATATCGTGGACGAACCTCTGCATATATCAAAGATTGGAAAAGAAGCAGAAATTTTAGTGCCAAAATTTCTCTCATAGAAATATTTTTGCAGTGCTGAATTGGATGTGGAAGTTCTAGATTTCACAGTAAATATCGCTGAGACATGCAATGTGTTAGCATTTATAGCTACTGAAACATAGTTCTGGAACGAGGAAACTTCATAACCAAGGCGAGCAGGGCGAACCAAAGAATTGTTTAGTTGAGTATTTAGTTGAACCAGAGTTGCTCTGAGGAAAGCAAAGCGAACCGCAAATGTTGGCACAGCCCGCACAGGTTTACTTACTAAAAGATTTCACATTCAAGGCTAGTGAACCTGGAATAGGTCATGCCATTGGAATTTAAGAGTCGCATGAACTTGTACGGGATATATGGAATACGAATACGCATGGAATAATCGGCACGGATCTCGTTTGTGGGAGCACTTCACAGCCAACATAACTTTTATGCAAAAGAATAGCAAGAATAGTGCAAATGCGGCTCAGGTTTTACCTAGACATAGGACTGGCACAGCCTATGAGCTGTTATTCTGCCCGTCTTTCTCGTTTTCGGCGATTTTTGGCGTAAGTTGTCACGTGGTACAATGCATCACTCTCGCGACCGCGCGCCACATTCTTTTTCCCCGCATTTTTCTTTATCCTCAATCTTTGCACAACCCCTTTTCCCCTCATTCGAGGGATTTGGGAACGTTATTGATTAATGTTTGAAGGGGTTCCCCATTTTCCTGCCCCAGAAGTGATGCTTCCCGGCGAGGGGTTTTTTAATGATATCTTCCTTTTCTTCCTTTCAAGGTGAGAAAAATCTTTGTCTCTCAAGGAGTGCATTTATGATATAAGGAGCATGTTAATAAGCTGGTTTTTGCTGAAATTAGTCAGAAAGTGGCGTCATGCATAAATTCAGTTCGTTTTTATTATGGACACATATGATTCCTCGAGGTCGTGATGTTATTGCATAAAAGAGATGTCGTTTTGCAGGGTTTCGACAACTGTATTTGTTAGTCCTTTTGTGGTTTTTAATATGATACATCGTGACGCTCTTCAGCAGAAAAGTTCATCGACCTCACGCATGTTCAATAAGTTTGTTTTTATTTTGTCACTAAACGATTCTAATATAGAGAATGAAATAATAGCGCAAAATGTGGAAGGCTATAACATCGTTTGGCATTTACAGTTTTGCAGAAGGTCATCTGTGTCCATGCACGTGTGTCCATCCGCCCAATATTTCAACACTGTGAATTAGACAAGTTTTTTTCAGTAATTTATGGCGGAATTTGGCTCTTGATAATCTACGCTCTAGGATTAGTCGTTAGTGGAAGTTCATTCACATGATATATAGCTTTTGCAGCCCCATCCAGTGCAGAATATCGACCACAGTAATATTCAGCAATGTTGACTTACGTTACTTCTTCCTGTGTGACCGACCGGTTATTCATTTTTCTAGACTAGAGGTTATTTTATGCCATGCCTACTACATGTAGAAGGGGATTTATTTGCTGATTGGCAGTTGTTGGTTTGCTGATTTGCTATCGATGGTTGGCAGTCATTGAGAGGTTGATCAGTCCTAACGAAATTGTCTATGATGCGCCAATTTTAGATGCAAATAACACCAACGAAATTTCGTGGAGCAATTTGCCTTTTTTGTAGTCATTCAGCAGGACTTTAATTTAAGTTTAGCGACGACAAAAAGACTTTGGAGAAAACGAGAATTGCAGAAAATCTTTCTGAGTGGGATTGCGGCGGATTTTCGGATCAGGGCATAGTTTATTTTCAGAGCTAGTCGCTGTTCGAAGCGAATTGCGAATTACCGTTGATTTCTTCGACGTTTCGAACATGGAAGGAGGTGCTGCATTGAGAAAAGGTTTATCCCTAAGCGAGACAATGGCCCCGTTAAGGAATTTGTTTTTCTTCGAGGTAATTGGTAATCAAACATCATACGATTTCGCTCATGAGCACGACCTAATAGATAATACACTGAGTATCGATTCTTCTAGCGTGGATGCGTGCACACAAACTGAAGGCATATGGGCGGATGTCGCATTGAATGGTTACGATTTGCGCTCAGTTGCGGCGAATGCTAACGAGAGCTGTGCACCAAGCTCGTGCCATGTTAGTGCGCAGACATCACTGCCTCCCATTGATTCTATCGCATTTCAGGTGAGCCAGTGGAGTATGCTGTTTGGTAAGTTTATTCACAAATTCTGGCTGCTTCTTGCTGGTGTTCGGTGCTGGAGGTCATAAAAAGCTCTTTTAAACAATTAGATCTGTTGGTTGTTAATTTTCTATATTTTTGTTCCATTTTTTGGGCTCTAATTTGCGTATTTATTTGTATGGATCCGCAACATGCAGGTTTGAATGTGCACATGTAACTCCTTTTAGATGTATGCGTGAATCTTGCCAATTATTTCTTTTATTGTGTGCAATTTTGCGAGCTGAATATTGTGGTGCTTCTAGATGTCGACCATTTCATACATTTGTCTTTGCGCAGTGGGCTGCATTTGGTTAGCTGAGATGGTGTTGTACGAGTGTTTGCCGGTCCGATAAAGCAAGCAATCGTTTGTGGCACATTGCCAGACATCGGGACCTGTTGGCCAGCTCCCACTCGCTTTTAATCCTGGCTCCATTGGTGACAGCTGATTTCCAAGATTTCCGATCGTCCACCAAGTATAATGAAGAGGAGAAAGTTCTTAAAAGGATGTTTGTGGTAGCTTTAGACTGTTAGATGTTACGGTTATAGAAGACCCATTCTCCAACCAGGAGGTAAACATCTTTTGAGCGAACCAGTTTTCCGTAAATTGCTGAATGCTTTAAACGAACGATTCGATTCCTTAGGAATACAATTTCATCTCTTGCCGTTAAAGTTTTTTTAACGTTCTAAACTGTTCTATTCCTTTAATTCTTCTCCAAGGAATCGTTAGAAGTTCGAACGAGCGGATTTAATTTTTCGCTGCGAATTCGTTCTCGATATCAGCAATTCGATTCATTTCTGAAGAATTGCAAACGTTTCAAGTGATTCAGTTTCTTTTAAGCAGTACAGAAATGGTTCGGATTATCGTCGCTAATGATTTGCGTCATTCACTCAAATTTAACGTATATAACGAGTGAGTTTCATTAGAGGAAAACAAAATCACAATGAGTACGGAGAGAAGTCTGAATAAAAATTCGTATTACTCTCCTAAGTTTTGGTTCAGATTCTCTTGTTAGCGGTTCTTTTTTTTTTCTCAAGTAACGGAAGGGTTTTATGGGGAAGTAAATAAAACAACGAATTTCAATTAGTAATAGAGAATAAACCCTTATCAGAAAAACAATGGTGACATATGCGCTGCAAGTGGAATACCACTGTCAGCTAAACCAGGGACGTGCAATTGAGGGTTCACATCGTGTTCTTAATCTGCAGTTTTTTTTGTATCAAAACTTGGTTCTGCCATATCAGCCAACAAAAAGAGACAGGGAAGCATGCGAAGAGAGCTGTCACATGATTGACCGAGATAGTTTTCTCTATAATGCAACCTACAGATCAACCAATTGCGTCGATATTCAAAAAGATCGCAAAACACCTTGAATGAATACCGTTTGATGGTGTGTTGGAGCAAATCTTCTGCATTATCAGTTAAAGTTGAGCCATTAATCAGGATCCAACCACTAAAGGTTGACGCGGTTTGCCATCCTTTACTCGGCAAACCCATTCTAATAATTGCATGGAACACATTTGTGAAAGGCAACCAATGAGCGGAAATGGGTAAATAGTTTTCCATATCTTTCCCCATGCAGTTTAAATGTCGATGACAATTATAGTCTTTTATGCTTGGTTGTTACACGAAATTGAGAGAGAATATTTTCACTCACTCGTCGACTCCCAATTTTCGCGTTATTTGCTGCCATGGTCGGTGCAAGTATGCAAACATACATTGGGCATATAATGACCATTATTGGTACGAATCCCTTTCGCGTCTAAACTTTTCCGATCAATGCACAGAGTGCGATGTTGTTGGACCTCCTATTTTGTTACTTAGGCAGGTGGACAATGTTCTTTCACTGCTGTCTGAGGTGGTCAGACGATGAGTTGGTCGGTTTAAATGTTCCTCTTCGGATACTTTTTCAGCCACCGACGTTTCCTGTTATTGCAGATTTATGAGCAGAACGATTTCCATTGCCAGACAAGTCCGCTGGGTGGCGTTGAGTTCGGCACTCAGATATACGCTGACGAAACATGCTACGGCGAGTTCGACAGGTTTGAGGATGTGCGTAGAGTGCATGACGTCCCGACATATATGCCATCCGGAACTAATTGTACGCTAAATTCGGACGCCAATGTTGCTATACAGTCGCCAGATTTGCATGCAGACGCATGCAGGGATATGCGCTCGTGCTCGGGCACGGTCGAGGAACGTCAGTTCAGACACGCCGAAACTCATGTCGATGAGCTCGATTTCGACGAATTTCTAAGACATATCGAAACACAAACGTGCGACCCGTTTGCCAGTGATGCACTTACACAGACGGCGAGCGATTTCATGGATAGTTCATGCATGACCGACTGGGATACCTTCTAGCCAGCAGTGTCTATCCCTCTTGCTTCATTTCTACTCTGATTATCTTTGAAAGTAACCCTTTATCCCGTTTGTATAATGTAATAATGCAGGCAATGCAAGCTGTAGTAAATGATGTTTTATTTAACCAAACGTATTGAATAAACTGCGCTTGCACCAGTCGTGTTGAAAGAGTACAAAGTAATTGATAAGATGAAGTAAGGTGGTAGAATCAGAGACCAACGAGGAAGGCGGGAAAAAAGGCAATAGGAGAAATAGGTGAAATCTATTAGCAATTTAAGTGTTACCATTAAAGAAACCTATAGGGTGTCATGAAAGGTGCATCCAGTGATGCGAACTGGAGGCAGTTATCTCACGACATATATGCCCTTCTTTTAGTGGAAAGAAGGAAACGTCTCTCCACTGATTTCATTCATTTCTTCTACTGCCTTTTTTTCTGTATTCTTTAACTTTATTATTCTTTGTCATTACGTTTATAACCGTCGCAGTTATTTTTCATCACATTCTCTTCCAAGTGCATTTTATTTAGTATATTTAATCACTATCACATCGGTAGCTTGATTTGTTTTTATCGTTCTATAGCACTCTGTTGGTTGTTTACATCATTTTACACTCGCTGTTCCATATGTGATCTCCCCTCCCACATATTAACCCAAGCCCGTTCTCCCTATGTTCATTACAGGCTTCTGTGACTTTGACATACTCTCCTTATATTTCCTGAGCATCTCGCTTCGCTTTATCAGTTCTTAGTCGGTCTGTGAATTTTTTTTCTTTGCATGCCGTCATTATGTTTTATCGTCTGAAGGTCACACAGTGGAAAAAAAAAAGCAAGAATGTTCAATTTTGTGTCGGTATCGATGTCGTCTTAAAAAAGAACAGCCTCAGGTACTATGGAACAACCCATCCAGTAATTGCCAATGTTTCTGCGTTCACATAGCAGGTCGGTCACGTTGTTTCATCCTTCTTTTTTTTTCTTTTTCGCTTACGCAGTTTAATCATATCCCGAATCTGTCTGCTTATACTCCTCTTGAACTTTTCACTTCTCATGATTTGGTTACTGTCACGTCAATAAGCGATGAAGACAAAACAAAATCCCAACGAGATGACAAGGGAGATTTTGTGGGAAACGAAATAAGGATCGCCACAGCGTTGTGAGAGCATTCTATGTCTCCTTCCATTGTTGGTACTTAAACGCTGAGAAGTGTGTCTGAGGCGATTTTCTAGTGTGATTATCGATTGCACCCTCTCCCCCTCCCCCCCCCCCCCCTCGTCCCTTCTCTACTGCGCTGACTGGTTGTAATTTCTGTGGTTGCCGATGTGCGGTTGCGTCCCATTTCTCTCTCCCGAACGCCATTCCTTTCCCCACTCAGCCGCCGAGCAAGGATGCCCGCTAGGCGAGGCGCCTCTTACTCCGCTCGGCACCGAAGTCGAAGTCGCCTATGTCTGCAATTTTATCAGAGGGTGCCCTGAAAACGGCTCTTATTCCTCTACTTCAAGATGCCGTCTCTGCTGTGCTGCCAGACATCGTAAGGGTCGTCACCACAACAGTTGAATCAGTGGTCGGTAAACTGCTTCGTAAAATCGGGCGACCACGCAAAAATGCAACTGCCGCGCAAATTTCACACGAGCAGCAGGAACCGTCGGAAAAAATGCAAACGCAGTATGGAATTCATCGGCATCCGTGAAGCTGCTGGAGTGGATGCGCAGGAGCGTGCAGGGGTCGATTTCAATATGGTCACGCAGATACTGAATTATTTAAACGTGGACGCCGTGCCAATGGAGATGTATCGGACAGAAGTTTCCAACCCGGAACGCCACCATCCTATAAAGGGTGTTTTCGGTAATGCTCATGCCATTGTACAAGTCTAGCGTGTTTGTCACTATCTGAAGCATTCCCCGGAACATAGTCATGTTTGTATAAGGAAGTCTTACCCGAGGGCCTCCGTGAGGGGCTTGCTCTAAAGAGAGCTGCTGAGTCTGATATTAGCCATGTAGTCTGTAATGATAAGTTTATTGCTCGCAGCGCACTTACGCCCAGGTGGCCACCGGAGACGGTCCCTAATGTGGCGGAAGGCGGTGACGTAGAAAAGATGTCAAAAAAGAGCATCCCCGACAAGTCGCTAAGGCGCTTCCGAAGTCACATGGGAACCGTCTATGCCCAAAGTAGGGAGGAATATATGCCTCAGCAATCCATCTTTTCTAAACTGCATACATTTCAGTGCTCTTGGTGCTGTGAATAAGCTACCACATTTAGAGGTACTGGCCAAAACTGTTGCGCCCGATATCATCGCGATTTCGGAAACGTGGCTTACGGGTAAATCCCACACTCACTGCTTTCGATAAATTCTTCCTTCAACGTTTTGCGATGCAACCGATGTTATGAAGTCAAAACCAAGGACGATGTGTCGCAATTCTCTTATGTAACTCTTTAAAAGTCATCTCATTTGAGGCTAAAACGGTATCCCTCGGTGGCGAGCTTATCTGTGCCGACTTATCTCTAGTTTGGACCTTCGTATTATTGTTACTTATCGCCCATCTGATTTGCGTTTGGCCGGAACTGTGCAGTACCTTGAGGCCATTGCAAACCTTCTTGCAGTGAATAAGCCCTCTGTCGTTATTGGTGATTTCAGTCTTCCCTATTTCAAATATAGTGGTGCGCCCCGCGCAGGAAACTTACTTGAGGGCTTTTTAAGTCAGCATAGTTTGGTTAATCTAACTACGATCCCACCAGTGGGGAAATCATGCTCGACCTTTTGCTTACCAATGACTCCACACTCGTGTCGAAGCGGAAAATAGCGATAATTTTTCGACAAGCGACCATGTCGGCTTTTTGTTTCATGTAAATGTTGAGTGCCAGAGTAGGATTTAGTCGAGTATCGAGATTTCCGCAAATGCGACTCTGATCGGGCTAACTACGTGATACCGATATTAGCGTGGAAGACATGGCTGTCCGACAATCTTGATATCGGCGAAAGTACTCACGATTCCTCACTTACATAGACTTTGTTAAAAGGTCCTGTGTCCCTTTGACAAAAGCACAAAAACTTGCGGATTGCAGTATCGCTAGTTATCTGCAGCGCCTTGCCGCTAAAAGTTTTTTATGGCGCAATAGGGATACTGACAAAGGCCAAGAGAGGTTTATAGAATACGCAAAAGATTATTACGAACAGTGCAAAAAGTTCACACTCAATCAGGAGGAAGGTATGTTATGCTCGGCTGATCATAAAGTGCTTTATAAATGCGTCAATAAAAAACTAAACGTGGCAAAATATCGGTGCCCTAAGAAGCGAACCTTTTCTTTATTGGACGCGCTACAGCATAAATGTATAGAGCATTACCGTAAAGCCTTTATTACCTATCGCCACCCCATACTCGAATATTGTTCCTAGGTCTGATCGTCTCATTTGCACAAACACATAGAACTAGTTGAAAAAGTTCAGAAATATTTCACTCGCATAGCTTTTTGCAAGATCCTTCCTGGGCCGTTTGACCCAGACTACACAACTCGCCTCAAAGAGTTCAATTTGCATTCTGTAGAATATCGAAGGGCTCAGTTTGATCTTGCCATCTGCTACGGCATCGTCAGAGTCTTTTCTGATGTTCCACTAGATAAATTCTTCGATCTAGCTGTTGCTGGAGAGCGCAGTGTCACGACTTTCAATTAGCTCGAAAAACTTGCACAGTTGATAGGGTCTTGAGTGGCTTTCGATTCAGAACTGTCCGATTCTGGAATCTGTTACCTCAAAGAATAGTCGATGCGCAAAATTTAACCGTATCCGTCAATCAGTTTGACTTCTTGGATCTTCACTCGTTTTGCACTTTGGTCTATTGAGGTTCTGAGCTTTGATCTCGCGTATTTATGTATCTTGTAAATGATCCTGTTTTTTTTTTGCTCGCATCGTTCCATGTGATGGCCTGTGCTGCTTAACTTTCCAGCAGGTCTGGTCGTTGTTTTCTTGTAAATATATACGTATAAATAATTGCATTGTATGTTTCTTATCATTTTATCCTCTTACTTTTCGAAGCCTTTCTTTATTCGTGCATAAATGAAGTGGATAAAGACATTATTACTATTGCCGCAAGCCATCGCGATAAAGTGGCGACCCTGGCAGGACTTGAATCTGCATCCTTCCCTTTAAGAGAGCGGTCTTTGTCGCGATTGCTCGCTATAATTAGGTAGAGCGGCAGAGAAGGGAGTTGTAGTCGATACTCACACTACAAAACCGCCTAAGACATGGCTGAAAGAGCTTAAGTAGTACGTTAGTAAGGAATCAGAACAACGAAAGAAGGCGTAGAATCCTCTCATAGCACTGTGGCGATTCTGTGTTATCTCTCCTAAAAAGTTTAGCGAAATCTCCCTTTTCATCTCGCTGGAATTTTGTTTTGTCTTTTTGCTTCTAAACTACCTCTATTTGTTGAAGAAACCGGTCAGCTGCTTTGATCTGCTGATTACTGCTATTTGCTGAAACAGTGATTGCACCACTTAGAAGAAGGGATCATAAACCACAAATCCCCTCCCATTTTCGTCAATCGTGCTTCAAAGCCATATCGGGGACTGCACTCATCACGGTGCTCGTCACTTCAGCAGTTATTGTATCAAGCAAAGGCGATTCGTTGGCGTACGCACAGCTTTACACTCAGATAAAAGGTAGCAGCAGTCACGTTGAACTCTGACAATATTTTCATTCTTAAACCAGAAGATATCCGCCAAGACGTGCGGCGACTCAGCAACTGAAACTTTGTAAAGATGGACGAAAGTCGGCCGGACGGGACGGGACGGGATGGTATTTAATCCGCTTCGGCATAATCGTGTAATCGTGACTTAAACTTGGTGCATATCGCGATCAGGTCTGGATTTAATCGGGTCCAGCGAATACCGGAAGTGGTGGTTGGTCACGCGCTTCTGTATCCCGACCATCTCTCAAAGCAGTTTAATCAACTACCAAGAGACAATAAAATATGCGTGGTCTCACCGTTTGTGCAAACCATTAATGAATAATCCCTGTTTTTTGATCCGATCGCTGTAGTGTTTTGGTATTTTTAAGGGCCAAAAACCGTTTTTTGAAATTGGTGGATAAGAGCAACAGACGCTGCGAGGAGAGTCAGTCGGTGGTGCAGATTGCGCCCACCAAGCTTAATAGCTCTAGGTTGAGTGGCCCCTAGTTGAAACTTCCGAGCAGGCTGACACCCGCGTGCGCATAGTACGACGTTGTCTTAGTGCATTCCGCACTTTTTAAAAATGATTGTGCTCTGATGACTTCTTCTGTGAGCTGCGGTTCTTACGGCAGCCAGGAGTCCTAGCTTATGCCTCAGATTACGGCACACTGGAGCGCTAAATGTAATTGACCACTTGTTTTTCGCACCTGTTCTCGACGTTCCGTTTGCGTAAGCGTTTCCTAAAGTTGCGCAAATGTTGCTTTTTTTTGCATACAGCTGACAGTACTGCATAATACTGCGTTGTACGATGCACTTTATTTCGCACTTTGAACGTCACACTCTTCTACTCGCAGTATGTCCTATTAATCGTTCCAGTGGAGCTTTGGATCATTCTAGGCAAGCAATTTCAAAATCCTGAGAAATGTTTGGAAAAACGCAAAAAATATCGTATCTTCAGTGGAGATTACCAGAGGACATCTGCGGGGGCGAAGTGACTTCGCCTTCTAGTCATTTGCGCCTCTGCGAGATGAATCGACTACTGCTCCTAACATGAAATCGAGCATTAGATCAGGCGGAGACATTCAATTCATATGCATCCTGCTGTCTCACTTTGCCAAATTTCGGCGGAATCCAGTTTTCGCAGCGCCTAACATGTGAAATAGCAGATAATGTCCTTTTTTCCGCATGTTTTTGTAGTTAAACACACTCCTACGGTATGTGAATCTCGAGATTCGAACTTAGTTTTGAAGGACCGGACCCTGGGTTCCGTTTCACTTGAAACTCGAAGAATTGACATTTTCAGAATGCTTAGAGTGCAATGACTGTTAGATCTGAAGACCCGGAATGTTAGACCCACGAGAACAAAAAGTACACGAAACTATAAAAAGCGAAATTCTAGAGCATCCTTAAACCTGTCTTTTTTTTTGCCGAATTTCGTTTCACTGATGATCGCCATTTTGTCTATTTTCTGCTTATTATGTTTCTCTTCGGAAATAATATATATGCAGTGCAGTCTATTGAATGGACTTTTAATACTATGCGGATTGTTGTTCTAAAATTGGAATTTTGTCATTCAAATTTCTATTTGTTTTAGGATGCGTTTCTATGAAAGTCCTTCAGATTAAATAGGCATAATTGCACAGATTAAAAAGCCGAACTCTCATAGTTTGACTATAGTCTGTGTCTAGTATCGTATATTTGCGAGAACTTAAAGCAGAGAGACTAATAAGTTAGACCCATCGTATGAAATCGAATTCTTCTCCTCTCTCACATAATTTGCTTCCTTTGCAAGCTTTTATTATATACAGAGAAATCTGAAACAGAAAGACCGTTCAATTCACCCTCCTCATCCCTCCATTCAATTAACGGTCCTCTCAGTAACCTTCTTTCGTCATAAAATACTAAAAAGAAAACAAAAAAATCTACGCACACCTCTGAAAATCTAAATATTGTTGACTTAGCTCTGCAGTCAAATGCCTCCCGTCTCTTTCCATCCCTCCCTGCCACCCCAACAGGGCCTTGTTGAAAAGCACGTGCCGTGAAATTTCCCGCTATCGAGTTTTATCTGAGCAGAATGATGTGTTGGCCCCAATGTTGCGTGCCTAGTAAGAGGTTTTATTTTTGGTCGTCTCATTGCCGCATTTATTATTGATAGGACAATCAAAGCAGATCCAACGGAAGTGCGATTCGTCGTTCTATTACGAGAATCATTCCAGAATTGTGTTCAGCAACGACGGCAAGATGAGGTATGGACGACCGAAGCTTTTCGGTTACGCATAGTGTCTCGACTTGTTTGTTGTTGTTCAATTGTTTCACTGCTACTCAACCAAATGAATATAAGTACGAAATGTTCAGTGAGGATGTTAGCGGCATTGATATAACGAAAATGTGGTCATTAGAAGATATGTTTGTCACGCACCGAAGACCTCACCTCTAAACGGTTTGAAGAGTACGAGTTTCTCTGTTAGGCTGACGGTACATTAGGCATAGGTGATAAGCGGTATCAGAAAAAGCCGGTTTTGGCTTGTATTCGCAACGTTGGGGACAACTTCCAGGAGTCGCTGCGAAATGGGTTTATCGTAACGGCATCCACGAACACCTAGCCAACATCGAGAGATTTAATGCTGGCTTCCTTAGAATTGCCTAACAACGAAGCAACGAAGCAAAATATGAACGTTTAGTAACGTTCACGAGAGCAGGAAACTGCAGAAGCGTTTTATTATAAGGCTGATATTATGAGGCATATGACGGGACCTTTCCATTTGCAAAGGAATAGCTTCCCTTATCGTTATTTGTGCAGCATCTGCCTTATAAGGCGCAAATAACATCATGAAACGTTGAATTTTTCAGCAACGAAGACCACTGAAGATTAGACAATCGCGAAACGATTTGAAATAAAGGAGACTTTGAAAGACGAAACTTTCGATTCTATAAGAACAATCCACAAAGCACCAAATGTCTATCTGATTGACTGCGAACACGTTGTTTTTGAAAATTAACGTGTCGTTGAAAAGGTCGACGAAGTTATAAGCAATTGGGCATTACGCTTGTCAAACGCTGTGCTGCCTCACCTCATCAAAGAGACAGCGGTTTCGATTTTGACAACGCCAATCATTTGTAAGGATCATAGGCAAGGGATATCCGGACTGTTTGGGAGAGGACATCGCAAACAGGAGAACCATAAAACAACCATCATGAATGTTGCATATGCGTATGTTGCATAAAACAATCAATGTTGCATATGTTGCATATGCGGTGATGATTTATCGTTTCACCACTCCTGTTACTGAAACCGTCCTTTTTGCTAGTTCGTCATCATTCGCCCACACTGCTAATAAAATTATCTTCTGTTCTCCTTTCGACTACACCATTTGAAGATCAAATATGTGATTGATATCCGTGATAAGAAACAGGTCATTTCGTTCACAACTTTACTGATGAAAAGGCTGCATTTCCCCCTCTCTCTCTCTCTTTATATATATATATATATATATATATATATATATATATATATATATATATATTATATATATATATATATATAATATATATATATATATATAATATATATATATATATATATATATATATATATATATATATATATATATAGCATCAATTCCAAAGAATCTGAGGGCGGGGGGAGAGGAGTGGTGTTGGTTTTATTCCTATTAAACTGTATTCGCATAAGAAATAAACCGCGATTTGGCAAAATTCTCATGACACAGCAGGTGAGAGAAGTCATCGTAAAATTACCTACTTACCCGGTTATTTGCATTGATTTGATATAAAAGCAAGTACCGACGGGGAGGGTAAATCGTTTTTAGGAATATTGTCGTCTTTAAAATTGACTGATCGGTGCAAAATGGTTTACCTTCTATCAATTGGTCAGTCATGCGTTAATATTGCATAGTACCGACAGAGTAGGATGGCCATTGTACGCATCGTTGATGTTAGTGAAGTTGTTCGTTTGTTCGGAAGTCGAGTGTGTAAGTATGTTGCAAACGAGAATTCGCATGACGCTCGTCAGTGATGCCGCGCAAAATATGCTCCACCTGAACCGGAAACAATCAACTGTACTGAAACGTGATAATGGATGGGAATTCTTGGTTAGGTTAAATGGAGACTGCAAGCTGAACAGAGCTTGGAAAAGTGAGTGAACCTAGAATCAAGCACTAAAAAGGTGGATATGCTTTTGCACTTGATAAAATTCTAGATGCATTGCAAGTGCTTACTGTCTGAATCCTTCCAGTGCCTTCGCACACATTTATTTCCAAAAAACTAAGTCTGTTGTTATTATTGGTTGTAACGGATTGAATGAAAGTGTTTTTTCAAAACTTCCATCTCTTTACCTTTGACCTTTGACCTCACTTTTGACGGTTCCGCTTCTATTTATTTTTTCCTGTTAATAGGCATCTCTCGGAAATAATTCTCGGGACAAGCTGAGTGTCACATTAATCGATCTCTGCTTCGATTTGAACTGAAGGCATTGAAATCAGCAGGATTTTGCAGTGAAAACAAAATAGCTCAAGCAAATCGAACAGATTAAATGCCGATCGAGTACGAAGTTTAGAACTCCCTTCAGGATCCACAACAAATGCTACCGACGGACTAATCCATCTCTGCACTCAGGCGATAGACACCACGAGAAAGTGAGCATAGATGCAGAACGGGTGAAAGTGTTGCCCGTACCACTTGCGTGCATCGAACGTTGCTGGTGCGGGTTGCGAAGGGAACGTGACGAGGCGGGAAGTGTTTTTTGGGAGGGTTGGTAGAAGGAGAAAAGGGGGGGGGGGATGGGGGAAGGCGATGTGCGCTGTGGTTTTGAGATTTGTAGTATTGCAGGGGGAAGAGGTCGAACGATAGGGGAATGAGATTTAAATCTTCCAAGCGCAAATAGTCTCAAAGAAGCCTTCGGTCATAGAATAGGATCTCGAAAAAGCGTTTCCCGCTCTCGTAATGTGCTGCAAATATACTGTGTTGTTGTCGAGTAATTTTGTGTAGGTTTAGTATCGTTGCAGAGAATGTCTTTTTTTGGAACTCGAGAGTATGGTTCTACCTTGAGGATGTTTCTTATAAAAGCTTTTTTGATTGTTGTACGATTTGTGTTTTTTTTTTGGTGTCTACAGTGGCACACTCTAGAGGGTATCGTACTTTCTTTCCATTCTCCATTCCTCCTTTCTCCCTACCGTCCCCCCTCCCCCCCCCCTTCTCCCTGCAGCTCAAAAAGATCCATTGTCTCTTGTCACCACCCTCCCAGCCACAAATCGATTTTTGAAGAGCTTAGCAAATTCTAGGTGAGTCAAGTTGATGCGTCTAAAAGAGTGAAATGTTTGCTATAAGTTGCGTCGATACTGCGGTTTAATGACAGAATGCATCCCAGATTAAATGATGAAGTAATGTGCTAGTGACTCGTCGCACATTGAAAGCAGATATGAGACCATTTCGTTGTAGAAAGGTATGTAGACGATGTGCGGCACCTTCGTGCCGGTCATTTGCGCCTCTACGTTTTAAGTGTTGAATTTTATCTGTAGCTGTAGAAATGGTGATAATGAGCCGTTTCAATGGTTCTTAGGCAGATATAATATAAAAACATATGATTGTTGATCATTGTCTTCCAAAAACAATTCGTTTTTCCAAGCCTATCAGTTATGAGATGCTAACTCCTTCTGTTGCATAATGTTTGTCTCATTTCTAGGGAGTGTTCACATAAACTGGAAAATGAATCGCCTCATAATATAAACCATTTAGTAAATACAACAAACATATGCACAGTGCCTATTCATCAGTGTGAATTTACATATGCTCATAAGGCTGTATTTTTGTTGAGCCTAGAGGCTAGGCTCGATTATTGCGTGCAAAAACGTGCAGCTAAACATCGTTTCATACTTCGTCGTATGCATAAGCAAAGATGGTTGGTCAACTGAGTTGGCTTCATATCTTATAACACTGTTATTCGTAATAAATGTGACGTAATTGAAGAAAGGAGGTAAGGATTCTCGACACTGCCACAGAGGCGGTGGATCGTGAGACGAGTGCGCTCGCGGTAGCTGAGCACAGGTGGGCGAAGCCCACCACGATGTGTACACGTGCAGACTGCGCAAATATATTATTGCACTGCAATGTTTCCAGCTAAGGTTGCCCGTCGGGCTTGATTTGGTGTCACGGGAAAATTAGATTCGAAGATGAATGTTAAAAATTTGTGGTCATGATTGAAGCACCGTTGTTGCATGCAAAGGAATTGAAAACGCCCGGAAACAGTTGCCTATAAAAGTCCGTTTCATAGAATCCAGTCCGCGCTTTTACCATCCAGTTTGCTACACACAGTTTCAGAAACAAAAAAAAAGCAAGAGGTAGCAGAGCTGCTGCTTTCTCCTATGTGCTGTTCAGCCAGCGGTTGAAGGCGAAGACGAGCAAGGAGTCTCCCGTGCTCGGATGGCTGGCGCTCGGACGCATTTCATTTCAGTTTTTCGCACAGTGATCCGCTGCATCGGTACGAATGCCCGATTCGCTAAACTAGCACTTCCCGTACTTCCTTTGATGGGATGGTCGCAGCGTGGTACAGCTAGGGCGCTCTTTGTTGACGTCATTGCGTGTTTTTTTGATGCGGAGGCAGCGAAGGGGAGGCACAAGTAACTTTTGAAGGTATGCGAGCGCATCTGGCAACGTTGCCTCATCTATATACTCATATAAGGTGCCTTTCTGCATTGTGACATCACTCCCTGTCCTCCAGCTGCCATCAGCTGCTACCCATTCTGGCCGGTGTTTCCTGCCAAATCCATACATACAGCGGACAGGAGTGCCAAAATTCCATCCCCTCCTTTACTGAAATTATAGGGGAAAGTGTGTGATGTGCGAAATGCGTGCTTGTGCGATGGTTTCGCATTTCGAGTAGAGAAGCGCCAAAGGGGCTTTAGTTGCGTGAGGTGAGGATGCGCATCTGTGCAGACTTGGAGGAAAGGGGCGTAAGAATCCGAACGCAGCCGCACCCTTGATGCTTAGGCGGACGCTTCATGAGAGCATCAGCTGTCCGCGCTGTATTAAGCATCACTAATACCGAACTTGGTATGATTTCATAACAATTTGCGTATTGTTAGCTCGGACAAATCCGCCGCGACTCCTAACCGAAAAGCCAAGCAAACTGGTTCAGCTTCACTTTCTCCATGCTTCACGCAGACTAGTCATCAAAATCAGTAGTAAATGATTGTAACTTCGCTTTTGCATTATGTATAGACAGCCGGATGTCATGATTCGTAGATATATGCAGGTGGCTCGCGGAGCATAGGCAGGGAACGGATTTCGATTAGGAGCTATCACTGAGGTGTTTGGGGGAGGATTATGCGCACGTCGCACTATTGTTTGACACCTCAGAATTCCGAATTGCCGAAGATGCTCCCCCGTCCCCACAGTTCTTTATGGGGAAGGACATGTCTAGAAAGTAAAACTATTTTACCTTTTCGTCATTTTAACTTCTCCGTTATCATCTCTGTCTTTGGAGCTCTTCTTTTAATTATTAATGAACAATAATTTGTTCCTCCTGACTCCAAAAGAAGGCATTTGGCAGAAACCAATTTTCGGCTGCAGTCGGAAAAGCCAAAAAGTCAAAACCCATTTCCAGCTGCCGGCCGAAATTCAATCCACTAATTGCCGGCAGAAATTCGTTCGACCACTTACCGTCCTTAGTCTTAACCAATCAGAAGTTGGCAAAGGCGGAGAAAACCAGATCATTCGGTAAAACAAAACCTCTCTTGTGCGAGCTTTAGCTTACAAAAAAGATAAGTCCGCCATAAGTTTTTCAAAGAGGCCGTCTGTTACAATCAAAAAAAGATGTGATGAGGATCATTTCGCATAAAATTTGCAATAATCTCGATCCCAAATTATTTCTAGGTTTCCTCATGTAGGCTTTCATAAAATAGCCAAAAAATAGCATTTTTGACAGCTGAACTTGACCAACAATTTTTTTTAATTTCACGTTTTACCAGATGTTGCTTCATACCTTTTTAAACTCACTATAATAGTAGAGTGGTACGTACCTAAGGCTGGATTATGTGAATTAGTGCAGACCTGATTTGAAGTAATGCTGTGCAGGGAACCTTGTATAGGGTCCGTTTATGTTGTCTTGCTCGAACTTTATTGTCGTTACGTGGTTTGTTTTTATCGGACAGGATTTAAGAGTTGAAGCTTTGAGGAGGATGACGGCGTCGACGACAGGAAGCGGTGCTTCAGGTGGTGATGCGATCGAGCGGCCAATGCTGAAGGAGATTGACCAGTGGATAGAACAACTCTACGAATGCAAGCAGCTCACCGAGAATCAAGTGCGGACTCTCTGCGATAAGGTATATAATGCTGTGGTTGTGCCGATACTGGGTTGTTAGTGAGCGAGTGTGTAGTTGTCATATCTATTGATGAAAGCTTATTTTTGTGTAAGAGAGGAGGAGAGTTGTTGTTCTGCTCAGTTAAGCCAGTGTGGTCCTCGCACCATCACACAAAGGTGTTTATGAAAACATGTAAAAAGGAGAAAGGTGAAATTCTTGGAAATAATTGTTGCTGAATTGTTGCAGATATTTGCCATGCAATCACCGAGAATTGACTTTATAGGAGTCAGGAACTTTTCGTTTAAGCAGTAGTTACCCTTGTTAAATAACTGGGGTACTATTTGATGGATCTCGAGAAAAGAATGCAACTGTCTTCAGCTTATTGCGTTCTTGCAACGATGCAGCAACAGCACCGGAAACATTAGAATCCACTATAATACACTGGAAACTCTTGCTCCAATTTTCCTCCCAAGTGACGTCATTGGCATTTGCATGTTTGTGCGCATTTGCAAATTTCCGTTTCCAAAGCACCTTGCTTACTCATGTACGCTCATCTACGTGTGCGTGCATGTTCACAGGTGGGGTAGTTTCAGTTTGGCAACTGCTGAAATCAAAGTTGCGAAGTTTGACTGTTACGAGTTCACCGTACAATATCCTACCGTGCCAGCTGTAACGCTTATTAGTCAGCTGCGAGAAAAAGTAACGACATTTAAAGTCTTCAAAAAATTGCATGCGTTTCATGACTATTGAATTTGAAAGGTCTCTGCATATCCTACAGCGAGTCTTTTTCACAAGATTTGCTTTTTCGTCGCTTGAAATATAAATGTTTTATTCCACGTATTCGATTATTTGTGGACGTGGTATGAAACTAGTGGTTCGGATGAGTAGGATGCAAAAGCGCGCATGCTGCTAGCCTAGCTGGCGCGTTTTTCTATTTGATTATTTTTTTCGCTGTTCTCCGTTTCGGAAGTTGATCAGTAAGAAAGCCGGAAACGATGCCAGAGTGGTGATAGCGGCGAAATGATTAATGAGCGGGTAGAAAACGAACAATATACCACCAACAGAGGCAAGTAATAGCTTTTGTGGGAAGATCTTTTAAGTAACAGCAGAAGGTGAAGTCAACTTATCTGGAAACGGCGCAGAAAATAAAAAAGGGAAAGTGCCTAGGCAAAAAAGTGAGTGTCGAGTGACAAATGAGTCTATAGACGAGAGTTGTTTTTGCGATGCAGCAATTGTTCGGTGGAAGTTATATTGCAAAGTCTACGGGAAAAGGGACATGGTTAAAATAACTACTAATTCTAAGGAAGTGGACGTGAACGTATGTACATCGGTGAAATGGGAATGTGTCAGTCCAAGTATTTCAGAGTCAACGATTCTGAATCTGTGTAATTTCAGGTTGCGATTTTTTCGATTGTATTCCTTGTTAAAAGATTTTGCTTAATGATTCAGTGATTACTTGCTTACTTTCAAAAAGCACTTTAATAACCTCTTTCGCCGAGGTGCGTCATGGAAAACTTCAATTGGCTTTCGTTTATTCCCATTATGGGAACGATTTAGGTGCCCTTTTTACAGAGTTTCCGTTTTGTTTATGTCGAGATATGATAGGGTGCCAACACCTGATGGTGATTTTAGGCAAAAGAAATTCTCCAAAAGGAGTCGAATGTGCAAGAGGTGAAATGCCCGGTGACGGTTTGCGGTGATGTGCACGGCCAATTTCATGACCTTATGGAACTATTCAAAATGGGCGGCAAATCTCCTGATACCAACTATCTGTTTATGGGCGATTACGTCGATAGAGGCTATTATTCAGTGGAGACTGTCTCGTTGCTAGTCTGCTTGAAGGTATCTTAGAGTTCGCACCGCATTTCCTTTGTTGTTTTGATGCTTTAATTGTTCTTTCATTGAAAATGACTAACAGTTCTTCTCCCAATGTACCCATCGGAAAGGTCGTCAGGCGCAATTTTCGAGTTCTTCAAAAACACAGAGGCAACCTCACCTACATCCATCCTTTCGGAAAAAGCTGAGGGGAATGAGAATCTGCGTGAAATCGCCAGAACACATAAATAAGAAAAAGAAGCTGAATAATGACATACGAAAAAAATATTACAGGTGAGGGCATCTCAAGGCTGTTCATGTCCTGCAGTCTCGTAACTACAGAAATCAAGTGACGAGAGACGAGGACGATGAAAACTTGAGCAAGAATATTTAAGAATGCTGTTTGGCACAGTTTTTGAAAAGACTTTTTTTAAGCTAATGGTCCGAAATTCTTTCTCTTCTATCACCCTCATCACCCGATTATCAGCATTTTAGATGTTTATGAATCGACCACCTTGCATAACATTTTACTTCCTGCGATTTTCCGCTTCTGTCTGCGAATATTTGCTTCGATGCAAAGTCTACGAGAATAAGAAATGGTAATGGGCAAAGAAAGTCGTGTTTTAAAAGTTGGCTCAGAATTTAAATCTCTTTATGTTGGAAATTCTGAGTGCTCGAGTTTCACTGCTACTTGCAGTGTGGTGCACTTCGCATTTAATTACATGTTCGTCGGAATCTCTGTGTACTTAGTGTACGGTTGTTGAAAGTGCTATGAGCGTTTCAGGTGAGATATAAGGAGCGCGTAACAATTCTGCGCGGCAATCACGAATCTCGACAAATAACGCAGGTTGGCCATTCGCTTGGTTAGAGCTCTTTCATATTAGCGCGCCGCTGGCCGTCAATAATTTTCCGTATAGCTTTGTTGCTGGAAACAAAATATATTTTTTTTGATGTGCGACGAAACCATACATTTATTTTATTAAGGTTGTTGTTCATAAAACCATGCTATATTATACTATGCTCGATTTCGACTGCACTAGAGTCATATGATACTATATTTTTGCCTTCTTGAGGTATATGCGCACTCTACAATGCTATAATTTAATTAACACTTGATTTTTCGAATTGCGAGAGTGGGTGTTTTGCCTCGGAATAATAATGCATTGATAGCTGAAGGCGAAATAAATAAAATAAGGTTCTTATTACGTATATTGTGGAACTTAACAACAAAATTGAATCAGGGAGGTTTAATAACCAAGAGGAAAGATGAAAAGCATAGCCCTTGTTGTTGCCTTGGTCGGAACCCAACCGTGTATGGGAAACCCGGCTGTAAGAGAGAGCATGAAACCTGGCCAAGAATTCCCCCCGGTGGAGTCACCGTCGGAATTACCGCTGATAACTCGTTGTAGCTGGAAGCTTTAGAACGTGATGAAATGTTCCAGGAGAATTCTGCTCGTATGGCTTTCCGTAGTTAATTAAAGAGGTGGTTTTAACGGAGCCCTGATGGATAAAATTTTTGAGTGTTAGCGGCAGTGTTGTGAAAAAATTTTGGCTTACTCAGCTGGACTTGCCCAACCGAAACAGCAATACTAACGATAACCTGATACTAGAATTTTTTTTGGTGCAATGGCAATGTTTAAAAAAAAAATTCGACTCGCCTCACTCATCTCAGCTTACCGAGCAGTTGCTGTCAAGTCTTTATGGCAGAAAATATTGTGTGTTATCTCACTTGTCAAGTGGAGAAGTATCATCTCGCACGCTGGCAAACTTATCCTTCTCCATTTGTACTAGTGAGTGACTTTCGCTTGGTGCTCTGCGTTTCGCGTTGTGCATAAATATAACGCACCTTCAGAGTGCTTTGAATACTTTCCTATTTTATGTGTGTATCTTTTTTTAAAATTTCTATCTCTTTATTGTCGGTTGGGCTTCTTCATCAAAAACGAAGTGACGGAAAACACAAAATAATTCGGAAAAACTGAGGACGCCTGTTGATGGCTCTGTGAGGTGAATGAAGCATAAGTAAGCAAGCTTCGATTATTCTCCAGTGTGTTTAAGTTGGTCCGATTCTGAGTTAAAACTTTACAAACTTTAAAATATTCTTGATCTTAGCTGCACCCTTATCTTCCATTTTAGAAAGTTTCTTTTTCGAAATCGACTATCTTACTCTCTTGGAGAGAAAGTCAAGCTTCGCGTATATGCGCTTGTATTCCTCTCTCCGGTCGTTGTAATGGACAGTTCTATTTCATAGTTGGAATTACATACTTATCTACACTATTGGCTTCAGATGCATTGCTACTGCACCGAGATGACGTGCTAGCAAGATTCCTTTTCCTTCTATATCTTTTGGCGCACTTTTTCTTAGCAAGTCGTGAAACATCTGCTCACATGAAGCATTCATTGGGATACTTGTCAGCGATCACAGGAAACGAATTTTGCAGTTATAACGTAGGGTCCAGTGATAAGATTGTTTTTTTTTGCCACTTTTGCAAGTCTCGCAAAAGTATCCACTTATCTAGTGACTTCAGTTCATGATCTCTTATAAGATAGATTGGACTAACCTGAAACTAGAAAAGGATAGATGGTTTCTTAATCTTCGTTGAACTTTTATCAAATTTTCCTCTAATTATGTCGCCTGTGTTGTGAAGATTGTAAGCATTAAATAGGCTCTTGATGGTAGGAGCTTTGCAGGTGTATGGATTCTATGACGAATGCTTGCGCAAATATGGTAACTCGAATGTGTGGAAGTACTTCACCGACTTGTTTGACTATTTTCCGCTAACGGCTTTAGTGGACGGGCAGATTTTCTGTCTACACGGAGGACTGTCGCCCTCGATCGATAGCTTGGACCACATTCGCGCTCTGGACAGACTTCAAGAAGTACCCCACGAAGGTACGTTGTGCTGTTGTGGTGTTTCACTCTTCACTTTGCATTCTTGCTACGCTTTTACTGGGCTTTGCTAGAATTGTATAGGAACCACAGAAGATGGAAATTGGGCTTTTTGGGCTTTGTACAGCTCAGATAGCACTAGCTGCAGGATCCGATTCTTCAATTGTCACTTGGTATCTATTGTGCTTCAGGACCTATGTGTGATTTGCTGTGGTCTGATCCGGACGATCGCGGCGGCTGGGGAATATCACCCCGAGGTGCGGGATACACCTTCGGGCAGGATATTTCGGAAACGTTCAATCATTCGAATGGATTGACGCTTATCTCTAGGGCCCATCAGCTCGTTATGGAGGTAGTTTTCTTTTACGCTAATTAGAGAAACGTTGTGAGCAGATTTTGCTGAGGGAAGAAAAGAGGAGGGGCTGAGGAGAGAGGAGGATAATCTGGGATTGCCCACTTTGTTACAATAGAACACGGTATAGCGAAAAGAGGAGAGGTTTTTTTTTGGTCATACTAGCTAATCGAACAAGTTTTATATGATGTTTGACGTTGTAAGTTTTCAAAGGTTGATTGTATCGAAACATTCAGCCGCCGTTTTTGAGCACGAATAGTGGTTCATTGGAGTTGGTTATAAATGTACTTTATGCAGCTGTCTAGAAGTGTGTTAATCTCAGATGTTTGCGCTTCATTTCTTAATTACGGCATTTATGCGGACACACTTCGGGAGAGCTATACGGGTTTGTCACGTCCAACTTAGTGGCCTTTCTTGTTCATTAAAACTTATTGGTTTCATATCGCCTCAGGCGAAAGCTGGGGTGACATAGAGAATTCACACTATGAATAAAATCATTTCGGAATGCGATTAACCGAAAAAGCTTTGACACTGAAATTAGGAAAGCTCAGTGCTTTATATGTGTAAGTCTTTACCGCGGTTTTTTTGTATAATGCGGTAGGTTGCTGCATTTGTTGTAACGGAATCTGATCTATCCTAGAATCAAAATGAGAGTTCCATAAATAGAGTCGTCATAGGGTGGTAAACTTGGTATTCGATTCTTGAATTCATCGACAACTGCTTGTTATTGTGGAAATTTGCGAAATGATGAGCTTCCTTTTCCCAAGTAGAATATTTTCATATATGGCCGTTTGTTGATAACTCTACTATTGAGCGCTTGAATATGGATTAAGTTTGATGTTGTCGCACTGATAACCCTGTCACAAAGCACTTCGAGTATAATCCTCATTCACATTCCTTTGTCTTTTTTTTCACAGTATGCTCGCACTGTCGTTATTGCGACGGATAGAACGCTTTTTTAGAGAACGGCGTTTAATTTCTACAACAACAAGCATGAAGAGGACCTTTGGGTTTCAAGATTTGTTATAGCGTTGCTTTCATAATTTTATATGGGGATGTGAACCTTTTGCAGGAACGGTTGATTTCATGGGTTTTCTAGTATCTCTGCCTTTTCGGGTTTCTGCTCCATTAGCACAAAGTAGGGTTTAAGGGAGCATTAGTGCGAGCGCTAGGGAGGATAGCGGCGAACCTTCCCGAAGCTATCCGTTTTCTTTTGGTTTCCTTGGTATACTCCACCTCCAGCTGTACACAAAGCGATGTGGATCTAGCGAATTCCGCCAGCATCGTTGCACACTCGTCTCTAGCGTTATGCGCCGCGTTTCTTTGTATGGTCTTATGCAATAAGTTTCGTTCGCTTGATGGTGCCTGATCGTTAGTGGGGCTGATGTCGGTGGACACCCCGAAATGTTTCACTGATTGGGAAAGGAAGCTAGCAGAAAGGCTAACCGAAATTGATGAAGTTGAGCCAGCAAAGTTATTTCAGGGCTACAACTGGTGCCACGATCGTAACGTAGTAACAGTATTCTCGGCGCCGAACTACTGTTATCGTTGTGGCAATCAAGCAGCAATGGTCGAATTAGACGATGAGCTCAAGTATTCGTTTCTGCAGTTCGATCCAGCACCACGTCGTGGAGAGCCTCATGTTACGCGCAGAACACCAGACTATTTCCTCTGAAGCTGTTCCATCGCTCATCACTTGTAATTACTTGCTGAGGTTTACTGGTTACTGGCCTGAGTGTTGCAAATTCAGAGCGACGCCTCTTACTCTACGTTTACTGATTACTTGCGATAAATTTTTATTCGTTTTTTGCAGAAGGAGGTGAAATAGTTAAAATGCCATTCACAAGTATGAGAAACAACACTTTTAACATGCAGGTGGAGCCAAATGGTAGCAGTGCTTTCATTTGTTTAATTCTAGGAAACTGTATTTAGAGCGGAAGCGAGTAATCAATCAATGAGCCCGAACGTTCTTAAGAACTCATCTGCTGCTGTGGATGGAATAAATCGTCACAAAAGCCGTTCACCAGCGTTATGGGTGGTCTCGAGCGTCGTAGACTAAGCTCCTTACAGGCCTCTAGAAATACTGATGTGATCTGATTAAATCGTCGTCTGTCGAGTAGTATAGTTCGTGTCAGTTCAAAAAGCCGAGCTTACAGTGCCCTCTTACCTTTCTTATAGAAATATTAGTGCTGTGCTTTGTTCAGTTTTTCCATGTTTTGACGATCCTATTCTCTATTGACTCCATACTGTTCCAGTTGTTTTACATTTTTCGAATTTCGCTTGCAATTCGAACACGTTGCTATTTCGGTTTGCTTTTCTACGTAGTTTATATTTTGTATGGAACATCGTGTAAGACATGTCCTCAGTTTTTTGTTGCTGTTTGTGACGGTGAAGAAGTAGTGATGGTTGATAAATAGCGGGAACCTGGAACTCCGATTGAGTTCAGTCATGTTGGTACCTGAGGGTAAGGTGATTTTCTAGAGTTTCAGCGGCATTTAGCAGTGAAATCTGTTTGATCGGTAGTGGTGTCTTTCGACTGAAACGACAGTTTCTCATAGCTGCAGAAGGCGCACCTTCATAATCCTCAAATTGTTGAGCGCACGTTTGCGCACTTATAGTCTCATCCTTGCATCCTTTACCTATTTTGGAATGCGCTGAGACTCTGTTATTCTCAAAGGTATGCATCGGTTTTATGTACGCAATGGTGTTTGTTTAGGGCGATGGGGTGTGGCGAATTTTTGGTCTCCTAAACCATATATTCTAAGCACGCAGCCGAGATAGGTTATAGCTTAAAAGAAACGTATTGGTGGATATATAGCTTGGCTTTTTAAGCCTGCACACTCTGCTCGCATATGTGGAACTGCTTGAAGTAGTGTTCTTGGGCGGTCGACGTTCAAGCATTTCGTGCGCAGCGGACGCTGGTGATATGTTTTTAGTGTTGCGCAGTAGCTTTATAAGCAACACTTTCATCTTCTTATTTACTTTGATTGTTTATCTTATTTCAGTCTGTACGATCGGAGTTTTTTTAGTCAGCCACGTTCATTGCATATGTGATCGTTGTGGTTTATTTAAGTCTCTATATGCATGTAAATGAAGTCGGTAGAAATGCGCACATCTGTGGCGCAGTTAAGTATTACTCTTTTTTCGAAATATCTTGCTGTTATCGTGTTTTCTGCAGTCACAAATATTCTCATTTTTCTTTCAATTTTTTTCCCGTTTATTGCGGACATGTGGAACGCTCTCAAGTTGAATAGGTGAGCAGAAGATCGTAACATGTTGGATGAGTAGTTGAAGAGCGACGTACACTTCGAAAACTACTCATTTCTGTGGGCCATTCAATGAACTGCTTTTAAATCATTGATAGCGGGTGGATGTGGAAGTCTTTTTGCTGTTGGCAAACATTGCGAGGCACTTAATCGGCTTTTGCGCTCGGCTGTCGCGTTGTTTTGTTCGATGGCACGTTATGCAATTTGACACGCCAATAAGAAGTTGCTTCGATGTGTTGTGCAAATGCGTTCGACTGTTCTGGTTGTTGACCGATATACTATATACTGAACCACTGGGTATCTATGCGTTGCAAATGAGTTGTTTTCGAGCTGGAGTTCACAGGACTTCCCACGAAGGCCGTGGAATCTCGCCAGTTGTATATCTCCTTCCAGGAAGGAATAAGGAGGAGAAACAGGAATGTCTGGATTATCTCCCAAGTGGGTCATGTTGATTTGCTTTTTTGAAACAGCTGCTGTTGATATGGCAGCCCTGTATGTCTTCACTGATGGAGAGCAGTATCAAACGGAAGAGACATCAATTGGGTCTGCGATAGTACTGGAGAGGTAGAGGGAGGGAGGGGGGAGGTGGTCGTATGATATGAGAAAACAGTTAGGTAGGATGAAACGGGTCAGAGTGTCTCGTTTTCGAATGAGGTATTGCTTTTTGGGTACGCGTAAGGTGAACTTGTCTTACTCAGTGGTCTTTTACGTTGGTGCCGTGTTAGTGGCGAGTCGGTTATGAAAGTGAGCGAGGTATTAACAGCTATCAGCGTCAAGGTATTTTGCAGTTCGCTATGGCGGCGATGCTGAACTTGATGTGAGTGGGTTTTTTGCAAGCATTCTGATGCAGTGTGCATAATTTGATTCTCCTGATAGGTTGTGTGCATTTTGCTTGTCGTTTTGTTTGTGTGAGGCATTCGCATGCTCAGAGTGCTGTGTCCCGCAATTTTCGTTTAGCACTTCTTTGTGTTTTAATGGAAACAACGTATTTTGAACAGCGGTGGGTCAATTTGGCATGAAATGTATTTCACTGATGGAGTAGATTACGATGAGCTTGAAGAGCAAGTTATGTATAGTTGCAAATGGAAAGTGCGCTAATATTCTAGGTAGGCTGCTGAAAAGTTGATATTTTGGGTTGAATTACAAAAACTAATTCATCAGTGGAGAGAAGTAACACAGCCATGAAGGAAACTCCACCGATGCTTATTGGATTTGACCTTTTATCTTTTCAGTCAAACCTGACTGGATACTTGGTGAGAGGGAGAGGGGTAATTTAACATATTTTGTTTTGTACAGGAGTACGTTCGCATACTATGAGAAATGTTGCAAAAGTGGCATCGGCCCAAGTCAGTCGAATATTCGATTGAATCATTGTGTTGTTGAGAGTTGGGACTTTCAAGACTTCTGTCCTTATTTTTTGAGGTCAGGTGCTACTACGAATTGCGTTTCTGTCCACCAAATTAGTTAGTTTGTCATCATGCTGTTTCCAGACTTCTGGAGCTTTAAAATGCTGTTTTCGGAATTGCGGACGCTTTGGTGCTTTATTGACTTCTTGTGTTTCCGCATACCACTGGTAACTAGTAGTATGTCTGAAGCGGCCTTTGGAGTTAGTTTGCTGCGAAGCATCTCGGAGGCGTTGCTGAAATGCCCTTGAGCCCTTGAAGTTTAACGAATTGTCCGTATATGTAGTGGAGGGGCTTGTTGAGTTAGAGTCGAATGCTGTGTTACCTTGAAGGGTTCGTTTCAGTTTTGATTAAGTACCTTGCATTTCTTCGAACATCACTATCTCTGGTCGGTGTTGGCCCACACGTTCTTCGACCGCCGTCCTTTACGTTTTGAATGTTTCTCAGTATCGACCAGGAGATTTCCATTAGCCGATCTCTATCCACGAAATGAGACCTTCGTTGGCTAGATTATTTTGATGCAGCAGTACTCCAAGTTGAAGTGCACCTAGGCGCGGAATTGTACTTCACTCGTTCATCTTTTGCTTGCAAGCAGCACAACAAGTTTGCATGCGAACTTCGCTTGGCACTTGTCTGTTGTGTTTGAATTAGTAGTGCTCGGCTTATATTAGCCTGCAAACAACACAAGGGGTATGAAACAACATATATGTTCCTGGCAGCAAAACGAGTGGAACTGATGATAGCAGAGGTCCAAAACCGTTCTGGTGATTCCTACGGGTAATCATTTGCTCAGAAACGTTTCACTTTGAGTTGTTGAGGATACCGCTTCGTGATATCTCAGCGAAGAGGGGCTTTATCTAGGCAGGAAATATCTTACCCCGGTAGAAACAAATAGTCGTATGCTGACATCTTTCTTCATCGCCTAATTAAGGCGCAGTTAGCTAAAACAAGATAAGAACTAGTTTTACGTAGGGCTGGATTTCTTCGTTATCGCACTTCTGATGAGAGGAGGGAACCAGTAATAGTCACAAAATCACGCAAAAGAGTGTTGAAGTCGGGCAGAGATCTGATTTGGTCTTGGATCATGCGCCCCAACCAACCCGTAGTCTGTTGTTCCACAGCCTCTCGGTTGCGATGCTCGTAACGTTTCACTTTTGTGTTGTCTCGTTTCGGTACATCTCCCTTCGCGTTCCGTCACTATCTGTTCGTTGATTATTTATTCCAGCGACAGTTGAGGTGCTTGGTGAGAATATCCTGTTATTGTGTATTGTGTTGCGGTTTTGTGTTGCATCCATCTGAGGATGCCATTCCTTTTATAACATCTTTTGAAAAGGTTATAACCAGCTTGTTTTGTTGCACCTTTTATAAATTATATAGATCTGCTTTGCTTTCACTTGCTCATTGTATAGGCACCCATGGAACGAAGGTTTTTCAAAGGAATTTTTCGTGTTGTGAATTTTACGAAATATATTCTTCGAGACAGCAATTGAGGTCTAGGTCTTCGGGAAGTGTGAGGATGGTAAAATGGGTACAAGCATTTTCAACGTTTTATGATGGCGAACGATACACATGAAGTGGGACAGAATTTCTTCAACACTAATGAAAGTCATGTGTAATGGCACACGAACACACTAGTGTTTGAAGTGGGATAATTATGAAGTTTTCAATGAAGTGAAGGATAAGCTGAAGTGTTGAGGTTATCACTTTTGAAATTTGCTCACGTTCTCCAATTTTTAAAATGTTCACATCTTCAAATTTCGGTCTGCCCTCAAATTTCGAGTTCCTCTGAAGCGCTGAAAAATTGCCTCACCGTTATGATACATTGCTTCCGTCTAAGGAAAGCAACTGAAAATCTTTCTTTACTTTTCTTCAGGGATGTTTCTAGAAGAGAGCTTTATTTTTTATGGGATCTCGAGAGGTGGCTTTTGCTCACTGGTTCCCTGGTAGTCTTAAACATAGGTTTCTTTATCCAGCATGCCTTTTGCGGAAGGCAGTTAGTTCATCGCATTCCTGAAGTTGTAAACGAGCGAGATAGAAACATCTGAAGCCTATTCATTCTGCCTTTGCAAGGCGTACCAAACCCGTTGCCAAGAAGTAGAGGAACACTCCACCTCTTCACCAACTATGTATGTGAATTCCTCGCTTTAACGCCACAAAAAATAGAAGAACTGCAGTTGCAGGTTTATCCTTTTGAGCAAAACTCGTTCTCGAAATGGCATATTTCCACAAATCTGTCCAAATTCCGACAGAAATATCAAACTTTCTCACAGCGCGCTTTTTTTCTGATACTGTCAGAAACAGCGGGATAGGAAAACCGTAGACACGAAAGGCACGGACCACCCTTTGAGAGAACTCATCTCTGGAATATAAGCCTACCTGGAGACCTGTCCAAGCTGATATAGCAGGTACACTGTCATGGCGAAGGGATTTTGAGGATTAAGGTTTATTTGGGATCTGAATATGAAGAAAAAGTTCTTAAGGTTGTGTTAACCTGTCAAGAAACTTGATTGTCTTTTTTCAGTGAGGAAGTGTCAGTCTTTTACAGAATTCTGCAACCACTGAGTTGACACCAAAAGTTTTATGCGCAAGCGACCACTCTGTTTCACACTGATTTGCTTAGCGAAGAGTTTAGTGGTGCGTTATGTGATTGGTGTCGTCCTGAAACATATTTTGCGACGCGTAGTATCTGCAGCAATTTTTTTTCTCTGTTTAATCGATGTGAGGATTATCGTTCAATCGAAATCGATGAGCGAAGTTTTTGTCAGCAGGCATTTGCGTCAGCATTGAAAAAAAGTTCTCTAAAGCCAAAAAGCGGCCTAAGAAATTTCTGCAATTCAAGGCGAAAGTGTTACCCACAGAAACGCAGCAGCGATTTGCTTCAAACGTTCTCCTAAAGGAGGCTCCGATCTCAGAGCAAGCTCTTGTGAAGTATCGACTGCTCTTGGCCCCTCCAAAATTGTTCCTGTCCTCATTTCCAGTGGATGTATTTTGTAGACAACTGGCCTCGGAGTGGATCCACGCAATTTAATAGAATCAGTTCTCAGAAGAGAGTCGATATGTGAAGACGGCAGCTCGAAAGTTTATTAGATCAGCGACTTTGGAAACAATTCATTGCTTGTGGTAAACAGTGGACTCTTTCCATCGCGTTGGATCGTGAAAAGCAGTGTCCCGCTGCTTCCTGTTGTGAGGACGCTCAGCCCGTGCTTTGACGAGATAGCTTCGCCCATAAAATGATGCTGCTTATTTGGTGGAATTACGAGGACGCTGTTCGTTTCGAGCTTGTACTTGACGGATGTGCTATAAACGCCAAGCTCTACTGCGAACAACTGAACCATCAAGGCATGACCCAAAGTGCGTTCTATTTCAAGAGGACAATGCTGCAGTCTACCGGACGAGGCTGAGCCACACACAAATCCATGAGATCAAAGGGCTAGCTATGTCACATCCAGTTCACAGCCGAGGTGTTGCACCATCGAGCGTTGGTTTAACCACTTCTATGGCAACATTCTTGCGCGGGCGACAGTTGCAGATAATGGTCGAAGCTGAAAATATATGTGATGGATTTTTCATTTCGAAACTTGCAGAACGGTATCGGCGGTAGACAGCTGTATTACAGAAAAACGGGTGATGGTTACCGGAGACGACGGCCTCTCTTTCGCTGAATAACCTTTTCTTGTTGTTTTTTGTGCGTTTTAAAGCGAATTCTATGCATGTACAAGAACTTCGTGTCAGCCTTATATTAGTTAAAGTAGTGGTTGCGGTCAAAAAGGATGGGTGGATCGCTGGACGGCTGTGCAGCTGCCATCTTACTGAGTGTTCAAAATTTTCTACTTTTATCGAGCTATCAAACCAGTGATCGCTCGGTGAAGTCTTACTAAACATGCGGATTCGGGCTGTTGTTTTAGATAAGAATAAGTCGAGCGGTTGGATTCAGCATGCAACTAAATGGGTAACGGGCACAAGAAGCAGACACAGCTTTGTTATTATGTAGTAGGTTTTGCATTTCTACCATTTTTTTTTCTCAAAAATTGCGAAGCTCTCACATGTATCGTTGGACGACGGCAGTCAGTAATCCACTCCCATTGAGAAGTATAAGCTAAGGTGTAAATCTGCACGATGTACATGCATGTGTAGGTATTCTCAGTAAATGACAGAAAGGTTCATTGAGAACATGAGATGATGGGCGGATTGGCTTAGGTGTGTGTCGATGAGCGAGCATGCACAGTCGCTTATTGTGAATCAGAAAGCAGTGGCTGTGTGGCTGTGTTGTTGGGTGAGAACAGCATCGGCTTTTGGTTGCGTCGCGGCGATTTCATCTGCAAATGGGTCTTTGTTGCAGACCGCAGATGAACAGCAATTCGACATTCAAACAGCGTCGCAAAATGCTCGATACGAAGCAGAGTGAGCTGATGCGATATGCATCTGCAACGTTGGGCAGCAGCAATTTGCGCGAGGCTGTCAAATTGCCCCATGGTGAAGATCCGAACGAGTGGATCGCCGTCAATAGTACGTTGCTTTATCTGCCAATAAGCTGTATGTTTTTTCATCGCCCAGTCTGTGTCGTCGACGTTGGGGCTCTCCGAACCAGTTTTGACATTTCTATAACTGTCACAGCGCTTTCCAGACAGCGCAACTTGAGTGGTTCGGAAAGTTTTTAATTCTTACTCGAGCCACTTGTACGGTAGTTGATGCTTGAATAGGAATTTTTCGTTTAACATTGACGCAAATAGTACAGCCGACTCTATTCTTTTGTATACCTGACCCTTTGGCTATGACTACTTATTTAAAGGTTTTTGTTCTGTCGCGTTGTGCGTTTTCATATGTCACCGATTCCCACGATTTCCTTTGGAAAGGATGAAAACTGCGAAAGAAATTCTAATAAGGGCGCAGTGACCGAGTGCTGAACGTGGCTTGCATCGACCTATTAAAATAAAATCCCATATTTCATTTTTCTGGCATTGTGAAATGTATGCCTGCCTTCCGATGAATTCCATTGAGAAGAAGAGGACAACTATCATCTCGCGGACAACGAAGGGGACAACTGTCATCTCGCGGACAACGAAGAGGACAACTATCATTTTGTTTTGGCCAACATTCGGCAGAAAAAGTGGAGCTTTAGCGTTGTGAAGCTGTACCACGAGTACGAAAGTTCTGTGCTAACTGGGCACATGCTGTGGGCTTTCTTTGAGGCTTCTATGAAGCGAATCTCTGAGGACGGTAGCAGCAACTTAGCAAACTAGAAAGCACATCATCGTGACAGAAGAGTTCTGTATGTCTGTGTTTGTCCACAATCTATCAAACGTAAGTAAATCTGGGGCGATGGTGTTTGGGGTCGTTCTCTGATTGGAGTGGACGAGGGTCAGATTCAGCCATATACAAACATAGTACATGTGTATGGCCGGCCAGTCTTTCAAGCTACCCACAGTGCGTCCCCCGTGCACTCTTTTCTTTACTCGAAGCGCTGCCAGCTGGCATCTGCCTCCGACTCGTTGCTAGTCAGACGTAATTTCCCATTCTGCGTACTTGATGAAACAAGGTTGTGGTCACTTCCGCTTTCACCGTCTTCTCGATGCATCTATATTCCCATCCATTGCATAGAATTGCCTGCAGCAGTAGGATGAAGTCAGTCGATTTCGCTTTCATTGCATGTCGGTGTGAAATTTATTTCCAGTGGAAGTTGTGGTGGAGACTGCTTCGGCTGGTGGTGTTGGTAATGAAACGAACCCTCATCGGGATTGGTTTCGCAGCGCTGTTTAGTGCGGGTGGTGGGCATCACTATGCGACTATGCCACAGTTTGGAGGTTTCGCCTAGCAGCGGACACTTTAGCCACACATCGACAGAGGCAACAACTACTACGTAATCCTGCATTTGTAGACAGGCCATTAGCGTTTTGAAGTATCTGTGTATGGAACAACTGGTTGCGGCATGGATGTACGGTTTAATTGGTGGTATGGAGATTTGCGCTAAATTTTGGAAGGTTTAGCCACTCTGAATGACTTCTATACGGTTAGTTACGTCATGGGGAATCTATGCGCAAAACCACGTTACTGGAATACGAGCGCATGTAGATTTTACCTTGATGTGTAAGTAGATAATCCGTAATACAAGTGGCCATGTTGAATGCTCACATTTCCGTGATTTGCGCATGCCACTGAGCTATACGTCACTCGAAACTGGGTGGTGCCAATCAGCAGCTGAGCCATGACCACCACCTCACAGTCTGCAGGAGTGACTAGATTTGATAAGTGTAATCTAAAGCTGTTGCGTACAAAAAGGAGAGACAAAGGTCTAGAGCAGCAATGTGGTACGATTTCCTAACAGGAACTACGATTGCATATTTTGTAATTTTAAGGTGCAGGGACATCGAATTATGTCCGTATCGAATTCTCTCATATACACCAGCAACCAGGATTGGGTATTAAAGGGAAACTGTGATACAGTTCTTCAGCTTATCGCTGAGCTTTGGATCCCTTGAAGTTTTGAAACTCTCCATATGAGCAGCGTTGAAGCTTGCATTCAAGCCAAGTATCGATCGGTTTATCACGAGGTGAAAGAATTTGGTTTTATTGCGCGAGGAATCTAAGTCGAACTTCCGATGGATATTTCAAAAGGCCGTTGGGATGGTAAAATGACTGCATCAATTAAATCGACGGATAGCTTCAAATCGTGAAGAATAACAAGCATTGACGGACTGTTGTCGTGAGTTGACACTACCGTCCATGGTCTGTATACCTCACATATGCTGTGGGTTTTATTAAAGGGTGCTTATTTGCAGTAGTGGACTTCTTCAACCAAATCAGCATGTTGTATGGTACAATCAGCGAGCACTGTACACCCGAATCGTGCCCCAAAATGTCGGCAGGACCGAAGTATGAGTACCTTTGGTCGGACGGGAAGAAAACGATCGCATGTCCGGCGCCTGTTTATGTGGACTACTTAATGACATGGGTGCATGATCAGCTCGACGATGAACTTATCTTCCCTTCGCATATTGGTTTGCAGTTTTTTTTTGGCGCTGGTACTTGAAATGAATTGAACGGCTGTGTTTTGAACTCAAAAAACCCACCCATTGAGGTTGCAGAAGTGAATTCCCTAGGAAGAGCGTTATGGGCTGTCAAAAATCAAGGGACTTTCTCACGAAAAGCGTTAAAAATCCCGAAAATTGAGGGGATTTCGCACGGAAGGGGTAGAAGACCCTCAAAATAAAGAACCTATTTGCGAAAAGTGAGAAAAAGCATGCAGTTTACTATGGCTGCTCGTTTTCCCTCTCTTTTCTCTCTCTTCCTTCACTTCCGCCCTCTCTTCCTGTTTGATATCTTTCGTGGATAAGTCCCTTATTCTTAGCTGCCGTTGTTTTATCATTTTCAACGCGCGGCTATAACATTCGCATCATAGTCGTGTGTTTTGAGCATTGGATGACCAATCCGACAAGATTCCTTAACAAAGTTTCTTTGTTTTACAACGGAAGCAGTCATACTATGGGACCTTTTCTTTGTTTTTGCAATGTGGTGGAGTGAGCAGATTGCTAACACAACCGTCATCACTTTGATTCCTCGAAGGGTGTTGCAGGAAAACCGTTCCCCTCTAATTTCATACTTATTGCCCAGTCAATAATGAAACGACTTTTCCGAGTATATGCACATATTTATCATCAACATGTCGATTTAATTGGTAAGCTTTGTTTGCTTTTTGTTCCGTCTAGATTAAATGGTTATTGCGTTGTTTATATTAACGACTATTGGTTGCTAATGAAGTGAGCCATCTGAGCGCTGCGCTGTTGTCTTTTTTCCTAGAGATATGATGGCCGCACATGGATTCCAAAAATTTTATGCATTTCCTGCGATTGACGGTAATGATTTGTTTATTACTGATGCGATGTACGCATGGAGCGTCCTCAGAACGACACTACGATTCGATTAAAAAGACCACATGCTTGGGTGTGCTCTAGCAACTCTCGTTTTGAAAGTGGATATCCGTGCGGAGTTCCGGGAAAAAAAAAGTGAGGGAAGTGAGAAGTGAAAGAATGTTGGCGACGCCAAACGCCAAAAATTTGCATCGGATTTGTCTAGGTGACGCACAGGAACGTGCCCAGCTACCGAAGGTGAGACGTAAGGGTTCACTGATCTCATTAGAATAGCAGGCTACTTTTATAGCAGACTAATTGACCATTTTAAGTGAACTTTTATCGAATAATATCACAAATTCAGCGGAAAATGCCCCTTTAATGTGTATATGCAAATATTTCAGAGCAGTTGAAGGCAATAGAGCATCTGAATACCAGCTTCAAACATTTCATGCTATTCGTGCACGAGTTTAACTTGATAGATCCGAAGCAGCTTGCACCCCTCAGTGACTTCATTGAGCGTCTCGCGCCCGCTCGCCAGCCCAATTCTGCATACTGATACAGGTATAATTTTAAATTTGTAGTTCAGGTGCTTGCTTATGTCATGCAAACGACGGTCAGGATTGACATGATGTCAAGGTTATTTTAACATAGTTGGGTGGCCCAATCATCCTTCGTGGGAAGCAGAGCACTTCGGTCCGTCGTATTCTGTCGATTCTTACGAGAATTTTTTTCCGCAACAGTGTTCAGTTGCCTTAACTAAGATTTTGTTCGCTATCTGGTACATTTTTCTTGTTTCCAGGGTTGCGCTCTCTGTGAAGATGGACGGTCGCCGACGTGATGTACACCATGATTGCATTGTTTTTTTTTTCGCCGGTCAAGTGTTTCCAATAAAAACTGAAAAATATTTACAGTTGCGTTATCGCCTTCTTTAAAAAGTTTTCATTCCTTCCGGTGACAAACGTGTGTTTTTCTCGTGAAGGTCGCAACGACTCAGTCACTTACCTGTTGCAAAAGTGGCCAAAATGCTGTTATTGCTTTTAGAAGTAGAAGTGAGTGGGATCTTAGCAGCGTTGTTCTGCGATATGTTCATAGTTTCACTTCCTGTTATCGCCTTCATGCTTCTTCCCTTCATTTCCGGGTGCTGTGCATTCTTAAGCCAAAGGACCTTTTGCATTTCACTCGTCTCTGCAGGTACTGATGTGCAGAAACGTGGAAGCTTCCCTGCCATCTTCTGTGGCGAACAACACAAGCATCGGAATGAAACCAAAACAGCCCTCAAGTGCCGTTTTTTTCAGTTTTGCTTTCTTTCCCTTAACTAGAAAATATTTTCGGTTTCCTTTTTTTGCCCTAAGTTTTCCGTCGACCACCATTTGCATCCGCTAAGGAATTTTTAACTTGCCTCGCTCGCCTTGGTTGGGAAAAATCTCTTTGCCTGACATATTAAAAAGGCAACTTAAATTCCAGTTGGAGGTCCTAATCTTTCCCGATATTCTCCCAGCGCTTTAGTGATCGCTTGTAATTTTTTTAGTTGGACGGGAAATATTCTTTGGTAGCTCGTACATGACTGAAAGCAAAAGTCGCTTATTTCAATAGGTTTAATTTTTTGCTTCCAAAAATAAGCGCTACAACAATTGATTGACAATTTTGAACGAACTTTTAGGTTTTCTACATGGTTTCTTGTTATCTGAAAAAAATGTGAAGTCAGCTGGCAACTTTATGGGTGGTCACGCACGAGCCTAATACGTCAGAAACAGCCAGAAAAGCAGGCTTGATGAGATGAGCTCTTTTGTTGGAGGGAGGGTACATGAGGGAACACTTTGTCAGTGGCTGTTGCTGAGGTAGCAGTTGCCTTGCACAGTTCAGTTGTCACACGGATATCCTTCTCCGCTATTGTGTCCTCCGCAGGTTCTTCAGGCGCTTAGACTATAACAAAGATCAGCCGTTCCTTTTTCTTGAGCTCGACTTGTTCAAGCCCATGCATCACTTTTTCCTTGGGAGACTGTTCGTCTGCTTGTCTTGCCATTAAGTTGATTAGCTTGTTTTCTTAGGTGAATGCCAAACTGGGGTTTCAACAGACATTGAGAGAGAGCGGATGAGTTTTTGAGAGCAAGAGCTTCTTTCCACAGAGCAACCTTGAAACGAAGCTGTGCAATTTTGCATTGCTCCAATCTTCGCTCCATTCTTCTGAAGTTTCTTCGCAACTTCCGCATTTGTAAATTGAAGACAACTCCTTTATTAATCAACCGATCATTGGTGGCAGAACGGAAAGCAACCACAAGATATGCCGCGGACTATAGAATTTTCGAGATAAATGTGGTTTTGCGGCGAGAGGTATTCCTAAAACAACCAGTTGTGAAATGTTTTGTGTGAACGGCGCCCGGCAAAATGCGGCGTTCTAGCCGGAACCAACAATGCAAACAAAAGGAAACAAATTGAAAGCTTAGTATGCCCAGCTGTAGGAGAACTGCAAAACACAAAATTTCACAATAAATGTGATAAGAAAAAATGATCAACTCTATAAAAATGAAAACGTTACACGTATCGCACGAAGTGAGGGAAATGAATAACCAAAAGAAATGTGGAGAATATTTTCTGTATTGTGACGCTGAGTTGATACTCTTATTTAGTTAGAGTGAGAACATTTTTCAGTGTTGAAAAAGAGGCGAAATACTGAAATTGGTCAAAGAAGCGTGCAATGATTGATTTTTGGTGCCAACAATTTGAAAGTGGTCATAACGATGTAGAAGTAAATGTTGTAGGCATACTTCCCATGCATTGTTCCTCTCTACCTGATACCCAGCAGCTCCTCTCAGTCTTCCTTATAACAACATTCTTCTGCGCTTCAGTAAATTACATCAATTTTTACCTGCTCAACAAACATTTCCACGTGACGTTTTCACGTTTCAGATAATGCAGCGTAGGGGGTTTTGCGTCGGCCGTAAAGCTGCGAGGAAAAACGTTTGCCACATACACATTTTAGATTTCCCACATCCTCATTCCGATCCAAATTGTAACTGACGTTGACCGTTAACTCTGTTTGATGACGTTTTTGGCAGCCACACATATCGTGTCATTCTGATGGTTGTGTCTTGACGCAGTTGTCAACAGCTTCTCCCCAGAAGGGATGACCCCGCTGCTAACTCTTTCCTGCCCATTTACTTGCATCCTGTAGTTTCATAGTGTCAGTCAAGATATGGCCTTCAAAACCTACGCGGATTCCTCGCGAGGTCGTTTTTCAAAAGGTGATGAACCGATTCAGAAGTAATGCTGACCAGTTTTCTGGCACACCAACAATGATTTTTCGAATTTGATTTTTCTTATCAGTGACAATTTTTGCGGTCCACGGATATCTACTCCGATGACAGTCTTCTTTGTTTCTCACTTTAAACTCAAGTCTCACCCTAACACTTAAGTTGCTCACCTCCGGAGCTCGCGTCTATGATGAAACATCGAAATGACCGCTCCCTAATTTGACAACTCCTTCTTTAGATGAAGATTCGCCGAAAAATGTTTTACTAGCCAAGTCTGTTTCAACATTTTACACGCTCTAGTATAATGTCTAATTGAAAGTTATGCGGTGAAAGATTATGCGCTTCGAAGTTACAGCGGAAAAAATTGAAGTTTGTGCATCAACTTTAGCAAATGGAAATTCTCGTCTATAGGCCTTACTTGTGAGGCGGCTGTTATTAAAATTATGTTAGAAGAATTTTCATGGCGCAACAGCAGCACTTCAGTTTTTTTGGTGCATCACGCTTGTGTCAACATATCAGACGGATGCTTTTAAGCAGTTTTTATGGCGAAGAGTTTGGGATGTATTGTGGATTCTGTTCTGACACCCTCGGCGGGAATGGGGGCAGGGACAGAGCGCTATCCAACGTTGCATATGCTCCTTGACTGAAATATTAAAGAAGAACGACTACGTGATGAAACCATACTTTCATGCACATATTGCTGTGCATGTTAATAGGAAATTATTTTTGCCTCTGTTCTCAGCTAGAGCTTATCTCAAAATCGTGCATTATGTCATTTTCTTATTGCTGCAAAGTGAATAGTTGTTCATTTTTTGCTGGGAATTCGTTCCATTATAGTGGGAATTACGTTCTCATAGTGCAGTAGAAATTGGTAAGTTTTTCTGGCACCTTAACGAGGAGTCAAACTCTGTTGGTGACTATAGTATAGCATCACCAATATTAGCTGTATATAATTACGATTGCTAAGTCAACACATATTGCGTCTGACCATTTCTCCAAGCGCGTGTATTAAGTAAGTATAATGCGAGAGATTACTGTAGGGTGTTAGCATTTTTGCATTACCACTGTTATGCGCTAGTTGTTTTGGTAATTGGTTTCGATTTCTTCGAAACGCATATATAGCCGCATAATATGCAAATTAAGTGAAGGCACACGGAACTGCGGGAGATCGTTGATTCGGCGGTGAGACGCTTGTCGATTGGGTGCTAATTTTTTTGCGTCGCACGTCAGTACCCGTTGATGGGTTTTGTTTGCGCACTGGGCGGTGCGCTTGCACACTTTTTCTAGTGGATCGTTAGCATAATTTGGACAAGCTTTCGATTGGCTGTAATCCACACGGCAAACACCGCTATGCTCTTCGCCTCAATGAGCACCGATGCCGCCTTCAATACACATTAACCTTCAATGAGGAACCGTATAATTGACGTTAAACCAATCAACTATCACTCAAAACACTTGGTAACTTTCATCTCTAATCCTCATACATTTTCACATTAGTTAAATTCCTCTAGCAGCAGGCACAATGAAATAATGGAAGATATCTTATGCTACTTTTTATTACTGCTTATCTTCTCTTAGATGCATGCAGTAGTGTTCGACTGGTCCAATGGCTTTGGCGGCTACATCTTTCATCGTCAGCCTTTGCTTAGACTTACCCCTGGTACATTTCACTGGTGTGATTTTTGATCGTCCAACATCAGCCACCCGGACTGAAAATTGCGGCAGCCGAGCTAGTTCGATTATTTGGATTTTAGAGGACACATTCTTGAAATCGCGAATTGCATATGTGAGGGAAGTTATTACCCTCGGTTATAAATGTTGCACAGAAATGTTCAGCATTAAATGCGCTTGCGATTACAGACGATTATAAGTGGGCTCGCATTAGTGTTGCCATTTCCTCAAACAGGAATCGGCCAAGTTTTTAACATTTCGTGATAAGAGTGCCCTATGCTTACTTTGTATGGCGCACAGTTACAGCCACTTGGTGTCTATTCTATCTCTCTTTTCACTGTTACTAATCGCACTCACCCTAACAATTATTAGGTTCTGAAAACGCCATCGAAAGCTTGATGAATGAATAGTGAAAATGAACTAGAAATGGGTTACGTCAGCAAAATTTTCGAAAATATCGGTCGTTTCTCCAGGTGACGTTGCGGATGCCGATTTGGTTCCGCAGAATCAGAGTTTGGATTCTGCGTTTTAACAGTGAGAGAAAGTAAGCGCGTCGGAGGTGCCTGATAATTTTTTAAGGTAATTAAAGGAATCGTTCATGTTCTCTATCATTCATTGCGTATTTATAGGCGTAGGTAGATATAAATAAAATGAAATTATAAACAAATTACCAAAAATTTTCAGCGGTGGTGATGTCTTTTGCAGAACTGAGAATTTATCGGGCGAAAAAATTCGAATTCTTTTGAATTTTCAAACAAAGAGCTTCGAAAATTGTGTAAATTCTTCCTTGGAATTTGAGTGGAAATTTTTCATGAAATTGAGAAAATATACATTTGCTCTTATGTGTACAGTGACTTCTTTGCGGATAAGTTTTGCAATCAACAACTAGTGACGCGATCAAAGGTGAATTTATATGTTTTGCAAATTGAAGAGATAAACCTTAAAATGAATGAAATATCACAACATAATCGATTTATCATCAATCAACGATTGCCACTTCTCCTATTAGTACACGACTTGGTTGTTGACAAATTCACAAAAACGAGATGGCTCTTTGGATGTGCTTCAACGAGCCGTTTCGCATTGCTCTTAATTTCCTGAGTCGCCGACAGAAGGAAATAGTCTCATTTGTTGATCTTATTAGTATGGCGTATGAAGCAAGAGCGTCTATATGTAATGCGTACGGCATACGAAGGTCGCACTTCATATCATCAATAACTCTCCAGATGAATGCTTCACTTCCGTCACTCATAATTTTTCGACTGAAGTATCTACTACATTCGATTAACGTTGACGGTGTTTGCCTCATCTCTTTCATTGGTAAAAAAGCAATTTTCGCTAAGAGGCTAACATTTATCTGCTAGACTGCGGAGAATTATTCACAATTAGTCATCATAACTTTTAGCAGAACTTGTTATGCAGACAGCTAGAAGCACTATAAGAATAACGACATTTTTAGACAATTTATGAATACGGCGGTGGCTACAGTCGGTAACAGAATAGCATTTAAAATGTTACAGTTTTGCACAGTTCGCCTCTCTGATAATGAATGGGCGAGATGCCAATCAAGACGTACACCCTATTTCATGCCAGAACACCTTTATTGCTTGATGATGCAGTTTGAATTAATCGAATTTAACGCGTCTGGAAGAGATTTTAGTAGCAATACTAATAATAATCATTACTTCATTTATATCTCGGTAGTGGGGGCATGAATGTCTTTATTTGGCCGTCTATACAGAAACATTTCATTTTTTGGCTATGCTTCATTGCGAGGGCAACGTTGGTACCATCTAGGACGCAAACTTTATTCTTAAGCATTAGCCGCAACTGCTTCCATTATCATCATTAACCCTTCAGGCGACTCTCCATTGCACTATCGATGTAATAATTCTTTGGCCTTCTTACAATTATATTTGCTTGCAAGTTTGATAGGGGGCTGTATTTTCGTTAGCTTGAAACGACTTCGCACACTGTTATAACAGTTGTTGAGCTTGTTTCATGTGTGATTCTGTAAAGGTACAAATAAGCAAAGGTTTACTGCTAATATTTCAGCTTATCAATCTATTTCAGAGATAACAGCACAAAAAAGCAACGATAAATAACTCAAGTTCAAGGGATCGAATCTCGAACAGACCACATAGCCACATCCAGAACATACTTGCGCGAACTTTCATTAAGCATCTTTATAATGTAGTGGCATTAATATAAATGAAACGTTTTTGCAGGCTAGCCAGCTTGCAAACTCTTTTGCGAAAGAGAATCTCAATGTCGGAGGAGTTTTTTAAAAAGTATGTTCACATCTTTGTCTTCTAAAGAATTTATCTGCAACGTTTTTAATAGATTTGCGATAGGCCAAACGAATGTGGCGAGTAATCGTAATATCTGGTACGAAAGAACGACACCCTTCTTGATTTTTTTTCCTAAACCCCACCGGTTATCCGAACAAAATCAAATCCGTCCAGTAAAATTGAATGAGATTTTTGGAAGACATCCAAATATACATAACCTACGAGGTTGCACGCATGTACTTCAGATTTTTTTTTTTGGGGGGGGGGGGACGGGAGGGAAAGTCTAAGAAATAAAGAAATAAGAATGAATGGATTTTGCGAATATACTCAACTGGTTGAATGTGCTTAAATTATATTTCTAAATTAGCTGGTCTGTCATATTAGAAAATTTCTTATTGCATGAAAAAATGTAGAAAGTTGCGTATGAAAGCAAATGTCAGAAATTGTTGTAAAAATTTTCTCTATGGACACGATGCCATCTGCATCTTGCTGATGTTAGCGGCTTATTTCCGGTCTTAGCAGGCAATTACTTCGGGAAATTCACCTCACCAAACATTAATCGTTGAGTTTGCGATGGAACGAAAAGACGACGACAAGAATTTTTGTAAAGAGCTGGTCGCTATTTGTGGCAGAATATTTCATTAAAAAATGTCTGCAAGAAAGCAACCACCATCGTCAAAACAACATCGTACTGATTCAGACTTTCTAATAAGTGGACAGCTCGTCGAGAAGTTTTTAAGTAAATGGGAGTGCCAGAAGCGGACCAATCGCACACGGCGTTTCGTTAAGCTCGTTCCAATGAAGCGCAGTGGGCGGTGCGCAAATCCTATGGTAGGAGATGAGCGGCGAGTGCTGCCCGTGTTTGATGGCTCATGAGGTGTGTGGCGTACATTTCCATCAACAACGACAAATGTTCTTCACGTTAAGAGGCTATGCAAGCTCAATGAGAAGCAATCAAGGTGGGTCATCGCATCTTTATTGAGTCATATTTTATCGAGGAGAACACATTTGAATTCATTTTTTATTTTTCAACTGTTTCAGTGAGCATAGGATCATTACAGTGTCCACGTTTTCTACCAACTAAGGTTTTTCTAGTACTCAGCTGATAAACGTTAGACACCATAATTCAGGTCAGACATTAATGAGCAACTTTTAGTTTAAATCTGCTCATCTTATCATCTGTTTATTTGCTATGACTGCAAACAATAATATGAACTAAAGCTTTTAATAAAACAGTCGTGAAAGAAAAAGCTTTTAGGTGAATATGAAGATCTAACTTGGATAAATGATGCGAAAATTATTTCGAATCACAAAAGAAATTTCAACTATGGAAGTGATTAATCGATGAAAATGAAATAAACGTTTTGAGACGTTTGAATGTTGGACTTCTTGCATTGTTATCATGACTGCAAACGCATTAACTTCTCTGTAACTTTTAGAATTTTTAATTTTTGCACTCTGTATGAAATTTAGTTCTACAGCAGCAATAAATTTTCGAATAAATAAAGTTCAGCAATATACAGCTGAAGTTTTGACTAATTGGCTTCTAGATATACTTGAATTATCAATTGACGGTACTTTTATCTCTGATAATGACACAAATTTCTAAAGCAAATTGAGCTGTATTGCTAAGCGTCTGCAGAGTTCTCTCTACTACCATTGTGTTCAGCTATCATGTGTTATGCGTGAGAAATGGTGCTTCCGGAAATCTCATACTGAAAGAAAGTTTCACTTAATATGATTTGTCTACACTTTTGAAGTGACTCTGGCAGAAATGGCAAGGAAATAGTGAGTGCACTCATTTCATTAAGCCGGATGCACCTTAATGAGATGCACAACGCAACAATAGTTCGATGAGGAAGAGCTTCATTATGAAGAAAGTGTAGCAAGTTTTAGTGCAGCGAATTTACGGATAATTTGACCATTGGTAATTTGCAGAAAATTGTTTTGTTTGGTCTCCGTTAATGTCGCGCTTTTGAAAAGATTTTGCTTGGCGCTTGAAAAATCTCGAAGAGAGAAATTCCGATTGGGTTTATTTTCTGGAGTAGAACACAATTTGACGATAATTTCCACTTACTTCTATAAAAAAGTCTAAATTATTACGCCGTGATTGTGAAACTATACATGCGTAGTGCAATATTTGTGCATAGCCAAAGGTCGTTAATCTGCAGTCAATGGAACTACGAATTCTTTAATCACCGAATGTGAAATTTCATCAAAATGGGGAAGCAAATCCAAATGAGTGGAAATGGGGAGAAAGCACGTGTCAATAGAAAGAAAACGCGAAGCTGAGAATTTTCGGCAAAAGACCGTGCGAATGACCTTTTGGCCTCCCATGATAATTCTAGGCTCTGATCATCATTGATGAAATGCAGTTGCTGACAAGCAATAACACAACAAGTATACTCACTTTTTGTAGTCATTAATTCTGAAGAAGCCATCGGGAGAATAAAAGATAACTGAGGGTGCTATAAGAGCAAAAAGAATCTCTCTTGTTGCCTGCGGGTTTTTTCTCGAATAAAAGATATCTTCTGAATAGACAACTCGAGATACATCTTCTTGAATAAAATGCCTCCTCCGGGACGTGGGAAAAAGTGAAATCCCGGCAATTTGCTAAAGGAAATACAATAAATCGGAGACGCCGTTATGAAGAAATTAAGCATTGTTCGATATGAGCTTTTTGATTCAATCTGCCACGTTCTTTATGTTTTCATCTGTTCCTTTTGTGTCGTTATAGTGGTCAGTTCGAAAAAAAGATTCAGTTGGGATTTAGGCGAGGGAGAAAAAGCAATATTACCATACCTCGACGATACATTATTGCACATGCGGTTTCAGGTCCATCTACGGACAACGAAGAAAAGAAACTTCGGCGAAACCGGACTGCGTTCACTGAAAACCAGCTTGAAGAGCTTGAGAAATGCTTTCAAAATTGCCAGTATCCCGATGTGAATGTTCGAGAAAAGCTAGCCAAAGAGACTCAGCTGCCCGAATCTCGAATCCAGGTTTTCGCTTGTTTGTATTGTTGAAGTAACCTCGAGATAAATCACCAACTTCAACGTTTCGCTCAATTCATATGAAATTGCCTTTCGCTTTTTCATCAGATTGGCTTATTGTGAGGTGTGTTTCTTTTTTTCAGTAGCAGGAAAAGCTCGCGTTTTTGTTATCCTAACCTTTTTTCAAGCGTATTAAAGGCAGCTGAGAAATGAGTTTAAAATTTGTACTACATAAGCTCAATGAGTCTTAATTCATTCATTTCTTTTTCAATCTCCGAAGACTCAGAAATTCCATAGAATTAAAAGAATCGAAAAGTTCTCATTAATTTTCGTCTGGAAAGGTAAAGAGAGAAAAAGAGAGAAAGAGGAAATAAAGCAACAGTTAGCAAACGGGCATTCCGGCTAATGCAGAAAAGTTTCCAGACCTTTCCAGTGGGTTCTTGGCTATAGATTAGCAAAAGAATTAGTGCACCAAATGATGTGCTTATAGGCGAACGAGCACCAATAGTTATAAATATTTATTGCTAAGAACTGTTAGAATTTAAGAGTAGGAACCCACAGCTCGTTCGTTGCAAAGAAGGCAGATTCGCCCCACTTTGGCATGTCATGCTTTAGAATTGCAAACGGGAATTTGCACTAAGCGGCTTATTGCTGCAGTGAAGGGCTCGTTTAACGCTTTATTCTATTTACACAAGTGCTGCGACAAGACCGCTCTCCATGCTGTTTGAACGTGGACAGGTGTCTACAACGTGCTCGTTCACAATCCGTCGAAGGGTGTGCCACCTATTAACACGCTTCTTCACCACTGAACATCACTCCTACAAGGGGGTGCAGATTGTGTGTCACTCTTTGATAAACAAACGCTCAGAACCTCGTAACGTTTAATGTCGAAGCTAATGCGAATGAACCTCCAAAGTGCTGGTCTTAAAGCGTAATCAAAAAGGTTATATGTAATCTGTCGATCCACTCAAGGAGTGCAGAACAACTCTTCAGCAATTACGCACTTTGAGAAATGATTATATGCTTCTACTGTGCGGTCGAAATAGTCCTCCTAGACGAACGAAACAGCCCACCGTTTAGTGGATTGTATCTGTTTGTCGCATCAGCGCACGAAGAACTTAACATTACAGTGTGGTGCTTCGTTGTTTTTAAACTTGCTTTGAAAGAGAAATCATCTGGTCTGACGTGACTCGAAATTTTGCCCAAATAGTCTGCCTTGATCCTGCAGGCGCTACTTGAATAGAATATAAAAATATAAGACCTCAGCAGAAGACTTAGCTGTAGCTAAGTAATTTGCTACTGATCGCGATCTGCCACACCATTTACGATCCTCGTAGCAAATAACAAAAAATGTCTAACAGTAGTGCATTTCTTTGCTAGGTTTGCACTTGTTAGGTACTCTGGCTAGAGGTCGTGACCCGAATTGGTTCGAGAAAGGAAGGTTATTGCCTTTTTGGCAGCAGCGAGCATCGGATCGGGTAACGACTTGCTTAACAGAAAGACTCGTAAGAGCGTGAAAGCGCTTCGTGTTGTCACAGTTACTGATTGGATGCGAGCGTTCAGGGGCGGTTAGGAAGCTAGCATAGTGGACGCGCAGATTTGCCTGAACACCACCGCTGAGCACCCTAAATGAGCGGATATTCGGTAAACCGATATGCAAACAAACACTCCCGCGTCACCATCTTGTCGGTCTACTAAACGGTCACCTGCTAGCTCCCATATGAACTGTTCTCTTCTAAATGATGCAAGCGGTACTCAGAATAACAACTACTGATGTAAACGCAGTTGGCAGGCGATTGAATTAGGTACAGCGTTGCAATTCTGCTTTGTTGATGGTATATTCCGATGCGCTTTCTAGTTTATCCAGCCTTCATCGACCGGACAAGCTTTAATGGTCATCAAAAGTGACGGTATTATGCGATTTTCGCTTCTCTGCTTCTACCAAAAAGTGCATCGTGAGTGTTCCCGTGTTGCGCGAGGAGAAGAGTGATTTCAAAGGTTGGGAATGAAGGTCCCCATCATGTCTCCACAGTTCTGTGCAAATTTAAAGTTATCGAAGAGGTTTCCTTTTTTCTTTTGCCCCTACAAAACGTATACTTCCGGCTCCTCTGAAAGATGTACACAGATTTCAATAAAATTTTCGGATCTCCACTTGAAAGTCTTATCGTTGCTCCTAATTAACCCTTTATAATTCGATCCTCATTCATTCTTTCTCGGAGTGAAGCTACCGTAACTCTGGAGAGCACACAGCAACAGAAGAGAACAACTTCATAGTGCCTAGGAACGATTTGTATGTATTCTTTGAACACTGCTAGATGAAGGAAACCACTCACGGCGAGCAGCAAGCACATAATAATTCTAACAGTGCGGAATATTAATTTTTTGGGACTCTGAGAGCTTCAGGTTGTGCTGTCCTGAAAATCGTCTAGATGTCGGTCGCACTACCGTCATTTCATATTGTCGACTAAGCGACGCAGTGCCAAGGGCATAAATACTCTTCTTATTTAAGCAATATTCAGAAGCCGTCAAGTTTTTTGTCTGAATATAGATCGCAACATATCCGATACATCCACGATTAGTAAGTGTGCTATATCCACTGATGATTTAAGGATCTAAAATACATATTGCTCGTTAAAATGATTTTTTCTCTCATTCAGCGTTGAGTTGTGTGAAATATACACTCTGTTCACAAATCACTACTCGTCGAGAAATCAGTCGCATCGAAATATATCAAAAATTGAAAAATATTTCGTGGTGACGTGCGGAGTTCAGTTAAATTTCATCTTTCATCCCGAGCTGATGGACCTTCCAGGCAGTGAGAATGAATGTTTTTAAAAGTATTTTGAGATGTGAACTTTTATTTTATTATCATTCGCCTTGATGCTTCAAACATTTATTTATTCAACATCATTTTGCATAGCACATCGGTTTTTACGATGGCCTAGAATTGATGTTCATCTTTTTCAATTGGCGATACAAGGACAAGCATACGTCGCGTAACGCATCTAATTATCGTTACGATAGGAATGAAATGTTGAATAGGATTGCACCGAACCATACTTGACTAGCTTCAAGTCCTCCAGAAGAAAATATAACCTTTGCGCGAACATTAGATTCTATAAGCTTATTCGTCTAGCTCTGATCAGCTGGATTCATGTCCCATTAGCGTGCATGCGAGTATCGTATCGCGAAACGCTCACCGCTGTCATCATCACCAGCGACCAGAGTGGAGTGCTCCATTGCCACTCACACAGAAGCGAGACAGGAATCCTGCCACCTCCACTAGCCTAGATCGAAGATGGCAGATATGTAGTGCCATGTGTGGAAGCTGCAGGAAATCCTATGGGAAATATCTCGTCCAGAACAAAACCCCATCGTACCACCCCCCGTGATAAAACACCTCTTCTGTGATTTCATCACAGAGGAGTTTCAAAAGGGCTGAGTTCAGTATACACCTTGATAGACCGTTAGGTCGATATTACAGGTAACCATTTTCTCCATTTCCATTCTTATCCTTTTCTATGCATGCGTGACAATGTATCCGTTGCGAAAGTCATGCGCATTTGCGCCAGCGTCGCTTATTTTGCTTATAGCTTAGTTGACATCAGAGAAATTTATTGAATTCGGTCGATCATTTGATTCATTTCCGGCCCATTTCATAAATCTGTGTTTCTACATCATTTATTGTGTTTCCGTTGTGGCAGGTGTGGTTCAAAAATCGCCGTGCGAAACATCGCAAGAGATTACGCAACGTGCCATCTTCAGAACCTGCTCCTCTCTCTTCAACGGTTCCGGTGACCACCACCGTGATCAGTAAGTTTACGATTTTTTTCGCTTCAACTCTCCATAAGCATCTACCACAGACTCCATTCTCTTGATCAAGGAGTGGTTGGATGTATTCGACTAGCCTCGAAATCAGCGCTTAAGAGTTTTTTGGAATCTGCGGTTTCGTGCTATCGTTCATGCTTCCTTCTTAAGACTTGCAAAGTTATGCTCGTCCATCGTTGGGCCAGCCTAGTGAGCAATCTATACAGGTTGTGCAGGAGCGAAAATCACGGAGAGGGTGACCACTGGAAATGCCCGAAATTGTGCATCTTTCTCTCCACCTTGATAAATTCCAAGTTTAACTAACCCACTACTAGATCGGAATGAGAAGGAATCCCTTCTCCACGTTTTACTGCATTCCGCAGGAGTTCTACAGGGGTGTTACTGTTCATCATTTTGTGGGTACGTCGAAACAAACCCTCTCCAGCAAAAGTACTATTATTTGAGTTTTTGGAATCAATCAATTTTGAATACCAGAAGGCAAACCTCAGCTGTATGAGGTGCTATAGCTCTTCATACAAAGCAGGTGCTTTTATCCGTTGTGCTGAAAAGAGATCAAAGAACACAACGAGATTGTGAATGATTGTGGCAAACTAACCACTAAAAAATGGAGCTGAAAATCTACGAACATCAGTTCTCTTGGATCGGAGGAAATTTCTTGTGGCTGTTTGATTTATCGGTCGTTCAAGTTATACGCAACTTGAGATTATGTCCAGCCGTGATAGGAATGAATTTTTCAATTAATTTGTTTTTTTTAATGAATTTTTGGGCAGGAATGGTTTTGCTTGATCGGGTTTGCTGTTTTGCTTTGAAACAGATGCACTTCCGGATCCCAAATAAGAACAGCCGTGTTCTCTTTCCAGTGTTTTCTTCACTCCGGAAACCGAAGAAGCGTCATGAGAAAATTTGTGACGCTATTGGCTTCCGAGCGGCTTCGAAGTTGTGTAGCTAAGAAAGCGGTTTTGCAAATCATTTTCTGTCCGGAAAGCATATGCTCCTTCACCTAAACATATGATATACTTAATAATTGTCACCAGGCATAGGCGCATTCGTGCATCCACTGGTCAGTTGTTTGTGCATTTAAGCAGCAGTCACATGACCGATCGTTTATTTTACTGTCACCTCAACGAAATTTCCATATTTAGTAAGACTTCATTTAATGATCGCTAGATTGGCTATCCTGCTAACAGAGTGTAATAATTGTGTTGTATCTCTTGAGGCCAACCAATGGGGATAAAATTTATGCAATTCATAGGCGAATTCACCAAGAGATTGGTTGCTGCACCTCTCATCCACTAAGGTTAATAGATCAGTTCACCTTTACCTTGAACGTTTATTGCGCCTGTGATCCCTGATCGTCTTCTTAAATATTAGCACATCCAAAACAATGAAATGATCGAAGCAATAAGATAATACCTATTAATGTATTCGCTTGCATATGTGCTTAACTTACGTCCTTTGAAAACGCGTTTTTTTTTTCGAATTTTTACGACATCCACAAGCGCCATAATTCATTCCGACATTGATCTCTCGCGACAATATTTTAAGGGGATCCTCTTATAACGGGTGTTGCAAGTAGTTTCAGCATCATTCTTCTGCTCCACGGATTTAAGGCTGCAGATAAATATCAGCAAATATGCGAGTTCATAGAGATGTATGGGCAAGATGTTCACATGATACACTTCTGCAAAAGCTCGGTAAACGGCTGTTGCGACAGGTGCCACAAAAGCGGAATGAGGTAAGCGCGGAAATTAGGAAGCGCGGCTGTAGTAGCGTGCCGAAGTAGCTTCAGTTTGAATATTGGTGGTGCTTTGGGTTTTACGCCTTTGCAAACGGCCAAGACTGCTGTCATGCTGCTCGCTACAGTCAACCATCCTGCACGATTACGAACGGCTACGGATCTCGTTGTTACACATTCTGAATGGGGTTTTAAGGAGGGGAGCAGGAGCAGAAACAGCCGAACTCACAAAAGAGGAGTGCTTTTTGATTAAAAAGCAGCCGAAACAGGTCATTCCCCGTCATGGGATGGTCGGAAATAAGAGGCTGTATCTCTCGGTGTTTATCGTTTTTTAGCTTATCTACGCAATTGTCATCCACGATTGCGTGACTTGCATTTATTGGGACATAGCCATAGAGTAGACACCCGTAGTTGCTAGAGCAGTGTCCAACAGGCGTTCTAATAGGAGATGCATGTTTTAATTGAAGCCCTTTGTATTACGTTTTAAGCATGGAATCCGAGTCGGACATTTGCGAGCTTCGTGCCATTTCATCACATCCTGACACCCTTCGCACAACAAGTTCCACTGCTCCAAAAGGTGAAAGTGTTGAAATTGTTAAATGATATCAGTACTGTTAGTAGTAAATTAGAAACCGAACGTTTTTTGGGAGATCCATTGCGTCTCACGAAATTTTCTGATGTGAAAAAACGCATAGTATTTTTCGGAATTAACGGTGAAGAGGGTTTCACGAAAATTCCTGTATGTCTTGCATGATGATGCATACGTATTGCGCACGCTACAGCTCCGATGCATGTACAGGTGCACGGCTGACACATCAAATATTAAAACGCTGAAGGTGGTCATGGAAGTTCCGTTATAATATCATTACCCGCGTAATCAAGCAGAGGAGCCCGGTAGGGTGGTTGCTAAATATGAGCTTCTACCTATCATGTTCCATCGACATACGTGTAAAATCAATCGGAAAGTGAGTCAGCAACTATATATTTTTCTCGCACTTCCAGTAAAGGTACATTCCTCAAGATATGCAAGTATATATGATTCACAGTCTCGGCCATACCACTAAAAAATTTTTGAAAATTTGAAGTCTGCAAAAAATATTCATATTTCAAAGCGTGAAATAAATTGCGATAATTCTAGTTCGTAGAAAGTTAGGTGAAATTCAGCGATACTCCATAGATGTGAATGCCGATGCCCAGATCAGTGGATGAAGTTCGGCGACCACTGGTTTTTGTCTATGAATTGATTTTTTAAAGTGTCGATGACTGTGGAATGAATCCCTTCGCATGGAATTTAGCCATTCTCATATTGAATCATTTCAACGTCGTCCCCAGAGAGGAGGCTGGTTGGGATATTTTTCCTGTGAAGAGTAGAAATTTTAGATAATAATTCACATAAACAATTAAATAAAGTAATAGTTTAATTAAATCATTAAAATAATAGCTTATAAGCCGTGTATAAATAATAGTTTATGTTTCAGCCTATGAGAGATGACGTTGGCACGACTCAGTTGACGTTTCTACCAGCCGTTAACGATGATGTATAGATTTTGTTGTGAATATTTGAGACGAATGAAACTCACTGGCAACAGATCAGATGTCTCTCAACAAGAGCAATGTCACCTAAAATAATCAAAGTGGACGATCAGATTTAGTTGATTATTTGCGAGCACTTAATTGTTCTTGTGTCACTCTTTCGTGCACAGTTCATTCTTTCAAAATGTATTTAATCGTCTCATGATCAGTTTGGAGTGCTTCTATTCAATCGTTGCACATTAGTAATGAATCGCTCAAATGAAGCATTCTCTGCTTTTTATGCGATCTCTTCATTTTGATAGTAAACTCATAAAAAAACCTTGTATCTTGTGGAAGTAAGTGCTACTTCAGTGATGTATCGTTCGGCGATCCCAGTCGAGTCTTGTATTGAGAGCGAAAAGAGCCCCTTACTGAGTGGTAGATTTGCTACTTCCGCACTTGCGATAGCAAATATAGCTAAGAATATGGAAAGTTGTACATGCGCTCATCGGAAAAGGAAAGGGGCGGACAAGAAATAAATTTTGAAATTCGCTGTGGGCATATATGGTTGTTGTCGTTGTTATTTGTGCTGATAATAACAAACATATAGGTTGAGTCCAAAATTACTGGAATGCGATATCCGTTTTAAATTATGAAAAATAAACGTAACGGGATTTTCAAGAAGTTATCGTTGCTACTTTCTTAGATTGCAGTGCAGCAACTACACAAGTTATTCACGTCAGTTCCAGTTACTTGTGATGTTATTCAATAACGGGAGAGTTGCGAGACTGTTGCTGTTGCAGAACTTAGCAAGCTACTCGAAGCCTTGAACATCTCGTTCTGCAAAGAAACCTATAAATTCTTGAAGCTTTTCAACTAATCCGTCGAGCCGTTTCATTTGATATTACGATTGAAACAGTGAGAGATTTTCATTCCTTTCACAGTTGCCCATCATGCAACTTTCTCGCCACGGGGACATGGAAGGAGGAGGGAGGGAGGGGAGGGGAGGTTGGCAGCAAAGTATCACTGGGTGTGGTTGGATGGATCGTTCATTCAATGCATACATTTAACTTTACTCTGCGAGCTTTGAATACTTTGTTGGGATAAATTTCCATTAGCCTCCGAACAGAGCTTGTGTGATGAGATCTACTCTTTGAAAGAAGTTGATATAAAGATCCTCCGGATCTTTCTATTCTGAGTAGCAACATATGAGGATTGCACATCATCCGACCTCCTTTTCATCGCTTTTTCAGGGAACACAGCCTCAATTTGCAAGATTAGCCACCTAACTTTCAAGCAGTATTCGTTCGGGATAAAATAGTGCTTTTGAACGAAAGTTATCTTAAAGCAGTAGACCAGTCTGTGGGTCTCTACACCAGGGTTGATCTCGCAGCACAAGGACCGCTCGCTATACACCAGTTGCCTTTCCACAGACGAAAATTAACAAGAAAAACCAGTGATCTTTGAATATTTGTCCAAAATGGGGAAATACAAGGTATTTTGAAAGTTGAGAAAGGGGTCGCATGCAGATGGGTTGAGGTGTGAGGTGTGTGAGTTGACGTGTATACATAAACGCGTAAATTTGAAGTAGACTTTCGCAAGCATACGTTCTTACGAAGCTGTGCAAATGTCGTTCACCGATATTGTAAAGTAAGGCATGGTAAATTCAATGATTTCGCGAGCACTGAAATAGGCGTAATATGAAATCGTTGAGCTTCAGCCTTCAGCGAAATCTCGGTCGCTAGCGAACTTTAGAAAGATACATCACACAAACTTGAAGGCCTCCATTTGCATAAAAATATTTCCAACGTCCTAATTTATTGTTGAAGAGCCTAATGAGTCGAATCATCGCTTCTTTCTTCCTCGCTCTCACCATTTGCATAAAAAATAATTCCAATGTCCCAAAATTTTTCTCTCTCACATGAAAGGGTGATGCTGAAAGACGCTGAAAGTTTCTCTTCGCATATCCTGTTGCCACATGAATACCCTTCAGCCTTTTGGAGAATAAAAACGTCCTTTTAAAGTGCTTTTCCGAAACGTCCTAAGAAGTGACAACAAACCCACTCTGAATACGTTTGCACAAGAACAAAAGTTCAGACTCAATTGAGTGAAATCAGAGGCGAAACAAATGAAGTATGCAAAATGAGAGTACAATCTTCAGGCAGTGCAGTGTAAACAGTGTAATGTCGTTTCCTAACGTTTCCGGCAATTTGGATACCATCATGCTCAAGTTTTTGCCTTTCGTTTATATACTCATACAGGCAAAATGAACGTCGTCTTCAAATTCCCCCGCCGCGCGCATCCTGCTGAAGCGATGACATATTCTTCTGAAGCCGTTCCAGATAAGCAAGTTCATTTGGTGTTTACCCTTCTCATGCTATTCGCTTCCTTGCGTGGAGGTGATATCGCATCAGTTGTGCTCATGTGAGATGCCACTTTCCATGTTATGCTCCCCCCTACGTGAAAAAGACGCCCATTCCGACAACTTCTCGCACTGATGTGTAGCCGGCATTTCAATCAACGTTCTTGTTGAGTTGACGTTTCAGGAATTGGTGTTCTAATTCGTGCTTCTCGTCACTACCGTTCTGTTTCATCTAGCATCACTGTTGTGCTTTAAGCAGCACTATCAACACGCTTCTCTAACGCTTCGGTAGATGCAGATGACCAAAATTTTTTTCTTTTGCTTTCTTTCCCTTAAAATCGCTGCAACATTATAGTCAAACTTTATATTAAAATTTTATAGCTGCTCATCTAACGTTTACACTTTTATCCATTTTAATTTTATGCATGGGATACGTATTACTCATCAGATAGTTATCGATAACCGGTAGGAAAATCACCTATATCGATTACTAAGCGATATTTAGTGCGGATTAAGCTTAGAATTTTCCGGAATGATATAGCTGATGATCTCAAAATTCATAGCATATTATGTTGATGTATCCGTTACGCATGAAAAGATCTCATTTTTGTTTCATTGAAACATAACAAATATGATGAAGAAAATCGCTGCAATCAAAAATTTTTTGAGTTGATTGTTGGCAACTTTACAACTGCAGGAATAAAATTTTATTTTCCAACTGCTATAAATAACCCTCAGCAAAAATCGAAACGAATATGAAAAGACGTTAAATAGTAAATTGTTAGCCAACATTCGCCTTAATTTCGTTGTTTTTGTCTTCGTTTTGTTGTAATTAAAAATTTAACGAAAAGAGAGGATTTCTATATGAATTTCGATAAATATCAATTTTGAATATCGACGAAAAGTGACGAATTTCCTCATTTCTCTTTTTTTGGTGGAATTTTTTAAATCGGAATTTCGGTAAAATTAGTAATGAAGAAAGTACCGATAAATAGTTACCCTACCTAAAGCGATTATTTGCTCGCACACGTGTTCCTATTTCTTTCGAACGACGAATTCACTCTGTTTTAGGGTGCCAAAATTCAGCTTCACCTAGCATCTCTACATGTGCCATCTCTTTTTGCATGCATATCGAGATATGTTGTGCACCTATTTAGTTATTTTCCTTAGAGCGCGCATTTCACCAAAAGAACAAATGAAATGTCGGCAAAACAAATGAAGATTTTCCAAAAAAAAAGACGAAGAGATCGTACTGAAAAAAGAATAGTATATTCACAAAGAAGTAGTCAGGAGATTATTTATGCTCATATATGTCTTTTTTCATTTAAGCGTAATACTCTAAAAGAGTAACGCAGGATTCAGCAGCTTTCATGGTTGGTTAGTTGTTCGTTATTGATATTCATGAATGGAAAATTTTTGTGATGCATTCTTCTGCCGAATAGAAATTTTGAATTTCGAAAGCTGTTTTATGCTCCTAATAGCTGTTTGGCAAATTTTAAGGAGAAAGCTTCTCAACGGAGAAATTTTGAAAGCTGGAAAGCCAATTTCTGGTTTCGCGCCATGCCAGATTTTTTCCACAAGAGTTCTTTGAAACATACAGGAGAAAATGTACATGGCCCCTAAATTGTTTTATTAACTAGCAAATGAGCAAATTTCTCGTTTTCGCACATCTCTTAAGGACGCTGAGAAAAAATAGCCCACAAATTTTATGGCGCAGAGAATGTGTTTTGTCTCTGCTCTGCTAAACTAAGTCTCAATAATGTTGTGCACAACCTTGCGGATTATTTTTGCGCCTTTAAGAAATAATAACAGGACTATGATGCATTGAGGTTTGTAAGAGTTTCGTCTGATTTTTCTGCTAAGATCGAGGAACTTTATGACAGCGTTTCATCAACACTGCCGAAGATAAGTGACGATAAATTAGGACAAAAAGAGGCGAGGAAAAGGTGAGAAAAAAAAGAAAAAATTGCAGAAATAGAACGGCGATGGAGGTTGATCTACGGCACAGGTGAGGCATCAAAGAAAACATAAAACCAGTTGAGATGGTTGTGCATGCGCAAACGCGAAAGGCATCGCACGCCTCAGTCTTGATAACGAGTACGCCCCCACCCATAGTGGCCGCTCATCTGCGTGCAGCTTACTAGCCTTCCGCTTGCATTCCGCATCCATATTAGTAGTTGATGATTCACCTTGCCACATATCATACACGGAGGCATTGTGGTGCACGTCTTCTAACGCTCTGCTTAGTTCAACGAAGCGATATCTATGTTAAGCACGAAATTTATATGGCTGACAGTTATATGCATTGCTCCAAGGATACTCTCACAGCAACAGCAGCAATACGAATACGGCTATTATTTTGGTGGGATTAGCTTCACGTGTATTCCAGGTTGGTGCCACAGATATATCACTTAAAGATGTTTTTTTTTGTACATTTGTCATAACGATAAACGTTTGCATGTGAGTCTAAACTGTATGTTTTTAAAGCTCGCTTGAGCTTGAATTAACACGAAATTTCGCTGCAATCGAGAGCGAAGCTGTCAGCTGTTGATGCGGCGCTATATTTTTTCAAAATTCAATTCTCACCTTCCGATTAAATGCGTTTTTCAACGCGTCGGCTTCGGTGAAAATTTTCGCATTGCTTAAAACATTGACAGCTTTCGATGAGAACTCGTGGTGTTATTCAAACTGTATGAGAAAAGCGTTCGATCAGTGTTTTTATATATATATATATATATATATATATATATATATATATATATATATATATATATATATATATATATATATATATATATATATATATATATATATATATATATATATATATATATATATATATATATATATATATATATATATATATATATATATATATATATATATATATCAGTTTTTGTATATGGAAGCGTTTTGAAATATCTTTGAAAATAAAGAGAGTGCAGTTTTTTTTTTGCGTTGTGATTCATTCGCATTGACGAGGTGCGTTCGGCGAAAAAGGAAAAACATTCAGTCACAGTAATCAAGAAAATTTCATTGTGCAATGAAGATGTTAACGTAGACGTGAACGAGAAATGTATGTACATAAAGCACCTATTTGTTTACGTTTATGTTCCAATCGAAAAGTGGGAAGGTAAGCGCACTTACTGGAAGATGAGAGCGCAGAACTTTAGACAGGATACGTATAAAACGCTTCACAAGTACTCGAGTATGAGGGAACTTTCATGAGTATGCGATGAGAAAGGTAGGTACGATATCCATATACATCTGGGAGTTATGAGAAGGGCGCATGCACCTGTATAAACCTAAGTGTTCCACAAGCTATCATAAAATCTACTTAACTTTATTTTGTAGCAATTTCAGCTTTGTTTGGGCCATTAGTTCAAAGTGACTAGCTTGTAAAAGAAAAGTTTACATCGTGGTTATTTTCAGTACGGAAAGCCTGGTTACTCAACGGCAATTTTATCATAAATCTAATCCGTTTAGTATGATAAACCAAAATTGATCATTACTATACTGATATTTTATCAATTTGCGATTATTTGCAGGCTGGACGCAATTGGGTAATTCGTGCTATATGGTTACAAGCGAGTGGCTTTCATGGAATAAGTCCAACATCTTATGCTCATCGGCAGGGTGCGTTCATACAAATTTGATTTGCGTTTAATGGAACAGTAACTGGTATGATTTGTCCTCCTTTGTTTAGCTTGCATTTCACGTCAGCGATTAGGGAAACTACGAAAAAGTGAAAAGAACACCGAGTTTTGATACAAGTCGTTCTTCTCCTGAGTGCAATTGATACGAAATATTGACGCTAAATTATGCTGAGCGGAATGCTGATAAAAGGCAATTCTCGTTTAACATACAGCAAAACAGGATGAGATTTCTTTTCCTCATATTTTTGTTCAGATTTCTTTCTTTATACTATCTAGTAATATCTAAACGTCTGTTTTATTGTATACTTTGATTGAACAGTCGACTGGCATCTAGCAATGTCGTGTGGGATTGTTGAATGCACCATTAGGGTTTTTTTGCACTAAAAATTTTTGCAGAATGTGGCTTAACACATGGGACCAACCTTCATTGATGTCATTTTGCTGTCGTGTAATTGATTTGTTATATACTCGAAATTGGCTAACAGGATGATTTCATCGCAGTGAGCACCCTTTAAAAGAGAGAGAGCATTTAGAGAACCGAGTGATATCAAAAAGCCCTATAGAAGTCGTTGGTCACTTAAAAATTTTTCAACGGTGGGTGGAAGGACTGTTTGAAGAGGGAGAGCGTTGAGCATGGCGAGCAGCGCTATAAAAACTTAAGTTCTGATGTAATAGCGTAACAGAATGGTAATGTAGTAATTAATAAATGTGCTAGTTTTCTATCACAGTTTTACATATGGCACATCACATATTCTCTTGTATCGTCTACGTTTTCTGTGAAGAGAGTCTGTTAAAAGGGACTTTATTCGTTCAGCCAAGATTTTCCGGTGGCAGAAAAAGTTTAGTTCCTGACGAGGGCCATAGATTCGGCGAACGAAATCTACGACGCTTTTTTTTTTTTTGAGTTACTGGGGAAATGTGACTATTGGCTCTGTGTGTATCACCAACGATCTGCCGAATCTGTGCATGATTTGTTTGGCAACATTGCACACTTGCAACTGCTAGCAGAATTTTGTCGATTCTACCTAAATCTTTCGTTTGTTGAAATGGTGCTGAATCTGATACGATGGATCTAAGCATGCGTTTACTTCGATTTGATTGCTACGATTCCGTCAGCAAGATCAGAATTTTCGTAAAAATTTCTGGCATTTCTATGCCCAAAGCCTTCGCTGGTGTTGATTGCATCGTGAATGATTTTGCTTGTTTCCATGCGCTGCAAATGTTCGATTTCTCACCCAGAAATCAAAGTGGCGAGTAGTTTCATATTCTTTTCACCCCGACTCGGTGGACAGGGCTTACTTGACCTTTTCCTTTATGTTTTCCGATAGAAAGCACCAAATTCCTCGACATTGGGAGCACGTTTGATCAAGCTGTTGCTTGAATTTTTCGCCACGTTTCCTTGGCAGAATCACTTTGCTGTATGTCCTCAGCTGGATCACTCGATGACATCGCTTGTCCTCTCATTTTCGAACATCGCCACAATCAATTTCACATCATACGCGCACCATTGTATGCGCGATCGCAGATCTCTTCGGCGGGCCCCGAAATATTTCACTGCTCTAAAATACCCGTTTCGCTATCTCAGTACTCAAAAACTGCTGCAGTAGACGATCTCTGAGCTGTTAAGACTAATGGATGTCCGTTTTAATGTCTTCTTAATGTTGCAGTTACAATAACAGTTATGGAATTACGACACACAATTGGTTTCTCGCAAGGGAGCTGAGTAAGACGATGCTTCACAGCGAGGGCTCCTACTGGACAGGTCTCTACTATGAGCCAGGAATGGGTGGCACTTCTAGCAACGCGTTCTTAAACTTGACCAGCTCATTTGCGTCGATCTCTATGTACAACCCTTTATGGGCTAAGAATGAGGTTAGTTTGCAAAAATCACAACTTAATTTTGTGTATTTTCTCCGGAGCTATTTTTGTTATGAATGATATGAGGCGGTAGTGATATGTACATTATTGTTAGCTTCGAAGTGGCAGAAACTACTCAATCTTCTGCTATCTTGAATGCTTTGTTTCATTGATATGTGGTATTTCTATATGTAAATGTAAAATCTTTATTTAATAACGGTGAAGAGGCAGATATTCTACATATAAACCTATGCTAGGAATACTCTTGTTGGTTACTAAATACTGCTGGTCTTAATATATAATATTTACCTACATGTAACAAATATGATAGTATATGCGTGTTATATAGAATCCTTATGTGTGTGGAAAGTAGTTAGCGCAAACGCGAAAAGAATGAGACTGAAAAGTGCACAAAGATCGGAAAAATTAGGCTGTAAACACGAGCCTTTCCCTATTAGTTTTTCTCTTGATAAATGAACGCTTTTGAGTGGTTGATTCTTGGATTGTGCAGTTTTTCACTTTTGCATGCAAATTTTTCAGTTTAGTATTTTTGTGTTCGCTTTTTGAATCATCAAAAAATGTCTTATTTCGGGTAATCACCTGGATTTCATGTTGTCCACCTAGATTTATCTTCTCTTTTCTTAAGGAAATTAGATCTCGAAAGCAGTAAGGTCTGTGCCCTTCGTAGCTTCCCAAATCAGCTCATATTCCAACCGAAGCTTATGGCTTTCGCGAATTTCGGATTGTGGCTATATTCAAGAGGAAATGAGAAGGGGCATAAGTGCATATTCGAGGAGATTCACTCTGAGGACGTGTACGCAATAAAACCTTTTTTCTCCACATGTGGCGTTTTCTTCCATCTCCAAATTTTTGGCAGCCTTGCGAACTCGGTGTTCCAGTACTTCGATAACTAACTCCACATGAGCCAGTTCAAGCTGGAGGTTCATGCTTGAGGCTGGATCTTTTCTGGAAAGAAGGGATTATAGTATTCGCAGGTTTCCAAAAGTGACGCATAGTCGAGGCGGTTGTGGAGCTCATGAGCTTATAAATGGGGACCTCTTTGCCCTAGCGCACTCTAAAGAATGCATATTATGAAGAAAGCGTATTATAGCACTCCATATATCACCGGTAACAGAGTACGACAATCTAGTTTTCCAACCGTATTTTGCTTTACAATTAACCATTGCGCAGGCACGTTTATTTATTCGCATATTTTAAACTCGTGATTCATTTTAACCGTTCAAACATAGTCTGCAGGCTTAGTGCCTATGCCCATTTCGAGCCTTATTTCGAAAAACCAGACTTATGCTCCGTTGTTTTTTTAGTACGTGATGGTGAATTGATGAATCCTCAATACCAGAAAGCTACCGCTTTTCATTAGCGGAGAACAACTAGGTGCAGAATGATGTAAACCTCTCTTGTGCCTCGAGAGTGTGAGCTTGCAACAGTCGGCACGTTATTGTGGAGCCAAAAAGTATTGCCATTCAGGTCAACAGAAAGGGTGAGCCTAGGAAAAATTCAGAAGGCTCGGATTTTTGGTTGTCGCTGATGGCATTCTATGAACGACAAAAACCGGAAAAGTCCACGTTCTATATCTAAAGCGGTACGGAGGATTAAATTTGCCAAGTAACTGGAAATTACGAATCATTGCCACTATATGATGGTAGAGTTCGGCACCTGCCGAATGTAGGTTCGGCGACTTTTCAGAGAATGCAAATTGTGCTCCATGTTTTGGAGCACTTCGAATTGCTTTATTTTCAAAAAAAAAAAACTGAAACAGGCGCTCGGGCATATCTGATTTTTCATAGTCGAAATGTTTTGCAGTACGAATGTCTTGTTGCTGTCACTCCTGCAATGCAACCACTAATGCTTGAAGAGATGTGCTCGCTGGTAGATGACGATCGCGACGTGGATGTGATTCCAAATCCATTTTAAATTTCGGCACTCTAAGCTGTTTTATCGTAGTTCATTTAAAGGATAATTTTCTTCCAAAAATTTGGTAATACTGTTATGTAGATGGTAATTCTGAGCGGCAGTTCTGACTGTTGGTGGTATGCGTTTGCTTATTACGACACAAATTACAGCCGCATATTCGATATAACGAGTCGTTGTATTGCTTATCATTTAACGCAGCTTATCCCAACGATCTCACATATGGCTGGCATTTAACGAATTGCTCACAACGACTTCCAGCTATATGCCAGACGTTCGCTTGTATCGAAGGTTAGCAGTTTGCACTATCTGAATTCACCACTGAGACAACACAATGGAAATAATTAAAAACGGAACGAATGCCATCTAATCTCATATAAACGCCCCCTCCAATTCTCCCTCCTCTGAATTTGTGGAAGGATAGAGTGACCCTCTAAGCTCAACAGAGCTTCCCCTCCCATCGAAATAAATGTTGCTTATATAGATACACTACTGAGTATGAACTATAGGATATATAGCACATTTGAATTATTGCGCATTTCAATACCATTGTTTTTTTCCACCAGGTGCACGCATTTGTGATTATTACAACCGCATAATTAAGAGGGAGGTAGATGAAACGTGATGGCCAGGAGAGAATGATTGCAGTAAACTAACTGTTCTTCTCTGAAAGATATCATATCATTAAGAAGCGTTCCCACTCACACAAAATGTGAGACGAAGGGTTTAGTTTTTTGCATACCTCTTTAGTGCAAATACATTTGAAAAGGTTGCAAATTATGGCTCTCCTCCCCCCCCCCCCCCCCCCTCCCCGCGAATTGATTACGATTCTTTCCCATCGTTTTCAATTTCAGTCTGTTGAAAACTTTGGAGGAAAAAGGCAAATATGAACTACTCTCGTTACTTCTTCTTTAATAAGTTACCATGAATCATGTGCGTGTTTGTGAAAGCCATTAATTATACAACACTTCTCAATAAAAGTCACTTCGAACGGTACCGACGGAAATTTGTAAACACTGCGGTTTTTTTTTTTTCAGGAAATGTGATGAATGTCGCTCCTTCTCATTTATTAGGGAATTTTTTTAGGAGAAAATGGTTACTTCCCTTCCAGACGCTGAAAGAAGGGAATGGTGAAGTTTATGAATTGTTAGTTCGAAAGTAAGTGTTAATGAGCTGATCCACTCCATTGAGCAAGAGGGATTTAGTTAAGATATGAATTCATGCGACAGATGAACTTTACGACAAGTACCAAGAAGGACGTTTCATATTCGGCGACATCAGTATGCTACGGCGGCTATTTTGTTTTTTGAGCTGTTTATTGCACAGAAACACAGTCGTCTCACATTGGAACGTTCAAAACGAATGGCTATCCATAGCACGTTATGCTAACAAATTGCAATAGGTGCAGTCTTACAGGAAAAGAATATCGCTGCAACGACAATAGCCGCTGTTATCCGGTACAAGGTCGTTGTGATGGAATACAGGATTGCGCCGACAATTCAGACGAAGATCCTAATACTGTGTGCAAAAATCATGCTGCTTGTAAAAGCATAATAATGGAGCAACCAAGTGGCGAAATTTTTTTACCTGACGATTATAAGCTTGGAAGTGATTGTCGATGGACAATACGACAAAGAGAAGGTGCTCGCATCAAACTTACTGTAAGTTCTACTTAATCTCATTTATATTGTGTCAACTTTTCTCGAAAATGGGGAATTTTGGCCTCGGCCACAGTTTAAGCTCTCATATATGCTGGTACTTCAGTTTTAAAAAATGCTCTTTCAGTATATCTTAGATTAAATCAATTTTCTATTTCTCAGCATCTTTCTAGCAAAAATAGATCCATGCCAAGCCCTTTTCAGTTATTCTAATATGATCTGTGATTCAATCAGTGGTAGCGTAAGATTAATGCTGCGCAGCTTTTAGTGCCACTGATGTATTGACATAACGGGTGATCAAATTTTAGTACATAAAAGCACGTTGTGAGGGATTAAATTTGGTACTTCACCAATAACTTCACCAGTATGAGTGCTGAGGATGAGGTGGAAATAAGAGGAAGAAGGAATATGCATTTGTTGAGATGCTCGCATTGGATATAAACGAACACGATGTGCTCACAATTGGAGGAGTATCGAATAACACAGAGCCAGGATGGGATCGCCTTTTGCCTTCGCGAGTGAGTGATTCTCGGCAGTGGCTATCGGTAAATAACACCGTCGTTGTGACGTTCAAAAGTGCCTCAAAAAGTATCCTCAATTCTCCAAGAGCATTTCACTTCCGCTACTCTATTCAAGGTTATCCTTCACTTAATCAGTATAATTTTCATAGATCTTGATGGCAGATCTCAATGTGAATAAGTGCCGAATTTCACACAATTCGTGAAATGTTTAGCCAAAAGGAGCGGATTTCTGCTCAAAGCGCGCATCTGTTTAGATAAGAGGCAATACCTTAGAAACATATTTTGATAGTAGTCTTCGATATACATGAGCAACATGTAATATCTCTCTTTCTCTCTCTCTCTCTCTCTCTCTCAAAAAAAAAACACCTTTGATCTGAATTGCGAGACGATGGCAATCCCAACAAGTGCTCATCTGTTTAAGCTGAATTCCATTTGATTGTTTTTATTTGTTTTTCTTCGCTTATTATAGTCCACTTCACAATTACTTTCATGGTGTGAATTAATCATAGCACTACGTGCAATAATTTACTGAGATCTACTTATTGTTCGGCGCGCAAGTTCTTGTGAATTTATTCTAGCTGCGACTTCTTGAATGTCTTAATAGCGTTCTCAATCTTAATGAATGTGTTGTGGTTGTAGAAAAGCCGAATTGCGTGGAGACACTCAAAAATTGGAACGGTACGCTCGTTATTCCGAAGGCGGATTCTGGAGACGCATTTTACGCGTCTAATCTGAATTGCCATTGGACACTAGTCAGTGAGCACGATAACTTGATATCCGTTCAAGTACGACTTTTTGAAAATCACTCTTTAAAATATTCAACAAAGTAAAGTAAAGAAGTGTTTGAAGTAATTCGTAATGCCCATTTCGCTTTAACCCCCGCGGCGCATATTATGATAATGAGGTGCTCGTTAGCGATCTTTAAAACTCGCTGTTTTAAATAATCTCCTTTTATCACTTCATCACTCGTAAATAATCCTTTTATCACTAAAGCGAACTACGGTGTTAGCACAATGACCAATGATATCTAATTGCAGTGTATAAAAATTCCATATGGAATGCTGAGCGAAACTATCAGAAGACCTGAAGTTTTGTTTATAGTCATCGTAGAATATGCGAGGTAGTATGTAGACGTTAAGTCCCATTGGCCGGTCTAGTTGCAAGTCTCCGTGAGGATATGCAACTCCGGTCCAGACACGATCGGATAGACAGCTAGCCGATACAGGTGTCACAGCAATAATTTATCACAGTTGTACAATACAGTATTGGAAAACAGTGCAATTAACACTCTTCGGTACGCTCACGAGATAGTTACGATCGTTTCGGCTAGGCTGATTCCACTATTTACCTAAAAGAAGATGCATTATAAAATGATTAAAACTCTTCTTTGAGATCGCTTTTGTCTGCAGATTCCTTCCTTCTCGATAGCAAGTGGTGACCGATTCACTATCTACGATGGAATTGTTAATGAAGAAAACCTAATGGGTGTTTTCACAGATACTGATCCTCCGCCCACATCATTCGTCTCGAGTTCATCGCAGTTGAATTTCTTCTTCAATTCGTTGCCAAACAGTAGTGGCGGAAAGAGCTTCGAAATCCGTTTTAGACAAGGTACTAATCTTAGTTTTGCATTGCTTCGTCGTTCACCATTTTCTTACACCATAGCCTGTATTTTTTTGGGATATGATCACTGCTGATTTACCTTTTTACCATTGTCTATTTCTTACCGAACGCTGACGGGTTGTATCTCATTCGTTTCTTGTAAAAACTATACTCTTTGCCATCATTCATTGCACATTGTGTGAAATTCGATAAGTCTTACTTCCCGATTGGGTGGCATAATAACGGTCCTTCCATGCTTCTAAATTCTACTCGTCGACGTTCTCATGTTAACGACTTTCAGAGTGTCAAGTGAAGCTTGTAGAATACTCACATTATGTCACCATGATGGATTATTTTCTTCCTCCCAAAGTTTTGTTTTCGTGGCGTCTATATAAATCCTTGCACTTTCTGGCAATTTTTAGCGTGCCTCAGCTGCACCTTTATCAGATCTTGAGTAAACGTACAGTTACGTTATTGAGAAAGTGAGTATTTGAAAAGTTCAGATTTGACGATATCCCTTAACCGAAGCGCAATTCCATCAACCATTTTGGTCGTCAACTGTTTTCCAACAAAGAGTGATATTAAGTAAAATTCAGTTCAGTCTATTGCTCGCATTTCTGGCTTAGCGCAGGACCGCATGGGGATATTTACTTTTTGCGCCCGAGTTTCTCCTCCTCCTATCTCCTCTTTTTGTTCCATGGAAATGGCTTTAGAAAGAAAAGGTGGGCTCCTATTAGCTAACTCGAAGAAAACACAATTGAATAGGATTAGTAGTGCGGTTTTATCGAAAAATTAAACGCTTCAATACATGTAATGTTCAGGTTGCACAAATGAAAAGGTGACAAGTGTGAGCGGACATCTGGAAACATCAGGTGCCAGAGTTGCCAGGAATCGACGTCCGTTTCGGTGCTCCTGGATCATACAGGTAGCATATCCTCTTCTCTCTCATTCGCACAGCCGGAATGCAATGGTTGTCATTGATGCATAAACGTTTCATTTCGGCTTTTCCAGATTTTGATTTCCAAATATATCTGTCGCACAGTTGGAACTTGAATAGAACTGACGCTAGAGCTATGAAATTTGATGGCTATTTATGCATCATAAACTGCTCTTCGCCATCATCCTTTTTTATTTATCCCATCAATTTCCGAAAGAATTATAGACGTATAAGAGTCGCTAAAATTTTGCCTACATTTTACTCCAGCCAGATTTTTATGTTACGCAGAGGGTTGCAAAAAATGAGTAATTTTTAGGAGTTTTGTGCAAATAGCCGAATCAGCTAAAATATAGATCCTTATTGTGCACATTTTATTATTTGCTGGGAATTTACACAAGGGGTTGGTCAGCAGAACAAGAGCGCATACGTCGCAGTTTCAACAGCGCCATTCTTCGCTTGTTTCGGTCAGAGTAGAGGGCTCGAGCAAACTGCTGTTAGTTCCGACTGCTTTGTTTCTTTTTCGTGCACACCTTATCCTATTACCTCAGGAGGAGCAGTGAACGACTCCAGGAGGTGGCTCCTCGACCTAGAAGGATCGCCGCCAACAAGTTGATTCGTGTTATTTTTCTGAAGTAGGAGCCATAAGAGTCGACCTTATTTCCGATACTTTTTGAAGCATCAGACGAAGGCTTTCTTTGCACTGAACCAATCCTGTTTTTGCAGATACCATGCACAGGAGAAGAGGACTGCCCGTTTTCAATGTATTTCCACACTTTGAAAATGAGAGACAGCGATGTAGTTTCGGTATATTTTTGCGCATCTCGTTTCTCTCTTTATCGCTTTTTGCTTCCAAAACGTTGACCGCCAAACAGGTTCTTCAGAATTCCACCAGCAGAGACTTCACTTATCGTAGAGTCGAAATTGTGCATATTTGTCTGCCCGTTATCACAGTCAAGACTTTTCTTTTTTTCATATTAAAAGAAAGTATGTGCTTCGATTAATCCGCAAAAATATTTTGAGGAGTTATGGTGATAACGGTCTAAATTGTCCATTTATCTGCGTAACTTTTACCTGGTGGTAATTACATCCAAGAAAATATTTTCTAGAGATGTTTTTCCTTCGGCCTCGTCGAAGGCAACTGATTGGGTTCCTTGCCGTTAGAATGCTATGTGATCCAGCCCCTCACTCCCCTCCCCTTCACCTTTGGCAAATAATATCTGCTTAGATCAGATAAAGTTGCTCGGCTCATGTTGTTTAGCGACTTGAGAGCTTTTGGAGGCGTTTAAAAAATTTTGACATCCTTTTTAGAACACTAATAACACGAATTGTTAGCTAGTGACATGCCGCATTTGCCTCCACCTAATGTAGTTTTGAGTAATGAATGACGTGAAGCGTTTTGCGACATCATGACTTGCTTTCAGCTAGAATCCGGCTCGAAGTTGATAACAATTTCATCAAATAATCCGCCTACGACGAGATTCCGCTCACTTTCTTCGAGAGTTCTTCTCGATGTTCAATCCAATTCTGCCAGTCTCGTGCTTGTGGCGAGCTTCTCCAAAGGTAGGATTGAAGTCCTTTAAAAAATGCACCACTTTCTGGCAGAAGTGAAGCTGAGGTGCGGGAGGCTGTGCTTTGCGATGTTCCCAATCATTACACTCGGATTAAGCACGCTGAAAAAGCGTCTAGAATCTTTCATTCTGCTGTTTAACTTTTTATTTTTTATTTTTTGAACTAAATTGAGTCGAATGGCCCTCATTCATATGAATAAGGGAAATCGCATAAGTTAGAAGATATACATCAACAAACACCGGCATAAATGCGTATGTGTAGACATATGTGTATGTGAATTAGGCATATTCACGTTAAAAAAAGCCAAAAGGAGTAAATAAGTTTGTGGTAATCAAAGCAATGAAAAAATATGTATATGAAGCGTAAAATAGGAGAAAAATGCATATGGTGTTCAGTAGGCAATATTAGGAAGAGCTTGCAAGTCAAATGAATTAAGGCGACTTTCCAATATTGAAATGTTTCCAGGCTAAACTAAATACTACCTTTTACTGTTTACTATTTTTATGTTCAAGATTTGTTGATAAAATCAACAAATTTATAAAATTTTCTCCATCATTTCCGTATTCAAGAGGAATGAATAATTAAAATTTTATGCCGATCGTTTAGTCGGCTCGTTTTGAAAAATGGATATCGAGCTAGTCAACGAGTTTCTTTGTTGAAATGGATTGATTCTTTAGCGTGTTTGCTCCTCTTTGTGTCAATTTATTTAATCGCTCTTTTGAAATGAGTATAGTGAATGTGTAATTCCTCTGCATTCTGTTTAGCTTTTATCGAGTATGCGTGTTTGTGTGTTTATTTGCTTTTGGGTACATCAACTCAGCGGTGTATTTGCTTCTAGATAAGATTTGCGTACGATAAGCCTATGTCCGTCCCACCAACGTATAGTATTTCCCCATATACTGGTGTCCTTTACGTTAATCTTTTTCCACAACTAGTAGAAATGTTTGGCTCGGAAGCGAAATAGTGTACAAGTGTGAACGTCTATAACTGGCAATTTTAATGCGAACACAGCAAGAAGCGTTTCAGTGTTCAACAAGTATTCCAAACAGTTTCTATTTAGGGCATAAGATAGCGAGAACCACATTGGTGAAATAGTGAGACGTAGATTGAAGAAGTACACAATTTCTGGAGCTTTAGCAAAGCCGTCAGCTCTCCGGAATGCTTTCTCTACAAAAGGCAGTTGCTTATGACCACTTATAGTGATGTGGACAACTTCCTGAACAACGTTGTGGCATTTCTGCGAGAATTCAACGTTTTCAATCGGCACACCGAGTATACCGAATAACAATTCTTTTTATACAAAGTTGATACGCCTGTGATCGCGAGCAGTGAGCAAGTAAGGGTACTTTCAGACTGCCCACCTTTGCAAGTGAATAGCAGTTTGCTTGCAATGTTTTCGCATGCCAGCGAGTACAATTCGTTGGCACAACTGTCCTGTAGGACTGGCTTCACTCTGCTCGGTAATGAGACGCTTCAATGCCATAAGGGTGGTGTGTGGTCGGCAGAAACTCCAACTTGTCGAGGTTTGCCCTTTTGTTCTTTCCTCTTTTTTTTTTTTTCACTGAGGAGATGTGGGACAGAAAACTTTATCTTGTTTGTTTGTGTATGTTTGTTGGATGAAGTTTTTGGTCTCAAAATTATACCAAGTTTTCCCGAAGTTTAGACCCTCTAGTTGCACATAGCTATCCACCTCGCTGACCTCGCTGATTTCCTCAACGCCGCGAATTCATTTGTAGGCGTATGCTGCCATAGGCGCACAGCAGTTACTTATTATTATTATATGTGTTCTTATGTTTGCGTGTGTGCGCGCGCGCATATATCCGTGCGTTGGTATATTTATGTGCCCACAACTCGACAGTACACATCTCGAATTAGCATTGCAGTATTTGATGCTCACTCACAACTTCCATTAACACATTCAACTCAGGTCGACCATCAATTTATTGCTTCGTGAGGATCCTGTACGACTTTAGTTTACCTTTTCTTACTCACTGATTATAAATTGAGTGATTAATTTAAATCATTGTTAGTGTTTGTAATTCCTTTCCATCAGTTTTGCGGAACAAATGAGCAAGAGTGCTGCAGACGTTGGCAAGAAAAATTTCGCACGTTATACCGACCAGTTTCATAGTTTGTCAGCAAATAATAAAACATACGCATTATTGCATTCATATTTTTAACTGAACTGATCGTTCCTTCGCATCTCCTGCATAAGATTCATTTCTCAAGACATTGTTGATAAGGCCGGTATAGAATTTGACACGATGGAAGTTAAGTGTTTGCAGAATTCAGGTTATAATGTTAGTAACTCATCCGGATGTTGGCGGATCACCTTATAGGTTGTTTTTTGGTGTAAGACATCCACTAGATTTCGCGAGTCCAGCTCTAGCGCTTTTCAAGTTTAATCAGTCGGATAGACATGGAGACACACCTGTGCACGATGACATGACGATATGTAATGAATGTTGAAAGTGCAAATTCGCAAGAGCACATTAAATAGCCGTTTCTAGTCCTCAAGTGGTCTCGTTTTTGCACTTGCACGAATTCGCCTAAAACTGCCCAACTGTATATGCAGCCTGAGTGGTTACGCTTATTATGCATCTGTTATGGGTATTATTTCATTTCGCTGTTCGCAGAATCATGAAAAGATTATTGCAGCCACATTTTGTCCGATGCCGTTCATCAAGAACGGTTATTTGCTCAATGTTTCTGGATTCGAAGTGAATAGTTGGCTGTCGTTTGGTTGCCAACTCGGTTACAATGACACTTCAAAAGGGATGTCAGTGTGTCAATCGAATGCGACTTGGATTCCGATACCAACATGCGAACGTGAGTTTGGAAACATCAGCCATTCTTACGGAAATCACCTCCTCAGCAAAGATGTTCATTAGACTTTACAATGTCTTCCCTTCAGTAAATTTTCTCTCTTGAATGAAATAAGGTACTGCTATCTTGCTGAAAAATCTTGACGTGTTTGTAGAGCTTTTGCGTTTACTTTTGCTCATCGTACGAGCTTGATTCGCTTCCGACAAACATATCCATGTAAATACGGTACCGTTAGCATCATCGAAAAGAACTAAGTAGTTCCATGCATGTAGCGGACTTCTTGTTTGAATCTGTCGACTTTCAGCTATTAACTGTGGTAGTCCTGAGTCTTCCTATAATAGCGCCACTTTGGTGGGCCTTACGAGAGGAACCTCGCTATACAGCCGAGCGACCTATTCCTGTACTGAAGGAATGCACCTAGTCGGAACGAACGCTCCGTACAGAATTTGTGAAACCTCTGGTCATTGGAGTACGCCTGCTTTTAGATGCGAAGGTATCATCTTTTATTTTCTCTTCATATCCTTTTTTTTCAAAATAGTGGACTCCTCTTACTACAGTTCTCACTGAAACATTGGTCAGGCATATGTAACGAAACCGATGAAGCACTTCAACGGATTTTTAATCGATAAGTTCACCTCGGTAAGGCCTATGTGAGATGTTTCAGACCGCTGCATCCGCATGCATTAAACATGAGGCTCTGTTAATAGACTCCTTTCCTACCTTCAATAATCATCGGTGATGATTTCCAGGGTTGCTTTTGTTTTTAACGGAGATGTATTTCGGACACCTTCCCAAAATGGCAACATGGTGTTAGCGCATCGTGGACGAAAGTATGCGTACCTTTGCTAGGAACGAAACTTTTTCGAACTGCATATCGTGATTGCATTTGCGCACTTTTCGGGTGCAACAGGAAGTGCTATGCAATCTTCAACGAGCAAATAATTGACCGTATGAAGAAAGCAAGTTGTGCAACGCATCTCCATTCACGGGCAAAGTTTATGTCCTTAAAGAAATGTGGAATTTAATATGATCGAGCATTGTTAAATTTTGATTGTTGGTATGTTTAATTCAAAAATAAATTTGCAGCTCCGATATGCTATGCAACGTCGATAGCGTTTGGTCAGTTCACACAGACGCTCTTCACTAATGGTTCTTATGGTAATTATACTTGCCGAAAAGGTTTCGTTGCGGATGCAGCTGCACCATTATGCGTCAACGGTACATGGAATACGATTCCAGTCTGCAAAAGTTCGTTTTAGGCAACTTCATCAAATGTTTAGGTGCAAATGCCATAGAGTAACGGATTGACTCCAGCTGCTTGTTGAATAGTTTGGATCGTGTCAGTAACGAAACAGTCAGAAAGTCGATTAGTAAATATCGTTGACACTAGTCACTAGCGAGACATGACAGTTTCTTTCTTGGATGTATCATCTGTCCTGCAGTAATGAACCGTCAGCGTTGGGTTTCCATTGGCCTTTGGATGGTTCGATGAAGAAGAGGCGTTTATTTAGGAGTCCACATATTCCGAGCAACAACAGCTGAGTGCCACAGCCTTATATTGGAGTTTTGGTGCATACAGTTAGGCATTCTGAAGTGTTTTTCACTGATTCGTTGTGCTGAGAGGTGTTTATAAGTAGTACTGTCAGTGCTTGTCGTGGAGGCATGCAAGATCGAAAGGTCGGTTGATTTGAGGGTTCTGAGGGAGAGGGTCTTGGGATGTACTAAAAGTTTCAGAGAGCCTCAACTCAGAAAGCACACAATTTGCGGGCCACTCCAGCGTGATGCAGGTAGACTACAGAGCAAATAATTATATGAAATATTAAAATGATTTCGAATTCTAGTGGTTCTACACTTACGAATATGCCTTTCTGTGGGTCCCAAAAACCCCAGTCCGTCACTTCAGAATGAAGAAGTTGGCGTTATCCCTTCGGCCTTCGCGGTTTTGACACCTCCGCTAATCAGCCACTAATGCACTAATTGCTATCACCGCTGGCACTTCTGATTTGCTGCTTCTATATTAGACAGTATGCAAACTATTGGTCATTCAATTAACAAAATCAAGTGCCAGTGGTAAAAGCAAGAGTAAATAAACCAAAAAGTAATAGAGAGCTATGAAGTGGAAAGTGAAAGTGAGCCAGCGAAAATAGAAATTACTGAACAAAATAAGTAAGTAAATGGAAGTAAGTGACTACTAGTAAATAAGACGTCGTAAATGAAAAAGAAAGGTTCGGAAACCACATTATTCTGCTTGATCAAAAGATTGCTGCCTTGCATTGTGTATATGAATACTTGGATAACGATTCAGCCACTCAGCTATCGAACTTTGCGAGTGGACGACTGACAAATTGCTCTGTAAAAATCCATGCCGGCGAAGGAATTGTAAATTGCTGTTATTCTTACCAAAAAAACGTCGCCACATACAGTGAACGTATATATCCGGTGTCTGTGAGCAGAAGACTCGTGACAAGATAGCTCGAATGAACATGGGCAAGCCCCCTCCCTTTCTTTCCCTCTTCCCAGTCGCCCAACAGTCTCTCCCACTCATAAGCTTGGCCGTAAACGTCAAGGTTTTCCGAAATTGACTTGCGATCAAACTGCAAGTAGCACAGAATAAGATTGCGAATTTTGTGGACAGGTTTGGGGATTTCGACAAATTCGAAAATTTTCGAGAGAAATCTTTCAAAAATTATAAATTCATTTCGCCTTTGCCAGTGAAACAGTGGTTGTCATTTGTGGGTTAATGCAATAGGACAGCTTCCGGGAATTTCGTTGCTAGGATCTTCATTCGAGTTGCAGAAAGTGTCATTTGACAGCCTGGCAATCAGCGAGATGATGCTGTAATGTTACATAATGCATGTCTATTTGCAAAACGTTCTATAAGTTAAAATTTCATATGGAAGTTGAAATGCTCTTTGAGGTGATCATTCGTGTCTAACAAACCCGTGTGGCCATGGAACGTGCGTACAGCTAAACGGTGGCTATACTTGCGACTGTCCAAAAGGATATCGCATTACGTCTTTCAATGGAAACACCACTTGCGAAGGTTGGCATCTCTGGCAGCTATCTGTTAATAGTTACTCCTAAGTAATGCTGTTTTGTGCTCATCACAGTTTTCTGATTGCTTACGTAAAATCCTTTTAGATATCGACGAATGCCGCACTCCTGGCTATTCTCTATGCGATCAGTACTGCACAAACACTGACGGGTCCTATTACTGCACATGCGCCGACGACTATTGGCTTTATGGACGGGATGCGGTCAACCTCACTGTACTAACAGTTAACACGACGTTCTTAGTCGCAAATCATTCGTGCATTAGTGAGTATTCGACTCTTTACCAGATATAACTATATGACGATGGAAGGAGTTCATTAATGACATATCATCTTCCGCTCATTGCCGTTCCTTTAATGAACTCCAAAAGAGCGATAAACTGTGGTAGAGGAGCCAACATACCGGTTATAAACTTGTGAATTAGGCGATAAGCGTTCTTCATACATGGTAGAAAACCAAAACAAACTGGAAAGTACTCCACGGAGCAAGTTAAAGCATGTTCTTTGGTACATCGATTGGTTGTAAGGCTGAATCATAAAAATGAATAAGGAAGGATTATGTCGAGGAGATGACTTGTGAAGAGAGCGGTATAAGCCCCCCCCCCCTCTCACCCCCACCTTATTTTTGTATCTTCGGAAATGCAGTGAGCTTTCTATTTCACTTTTTCCATTTGAAGAGAAAGCGCGAAATCTGAGACTAGAATGTAGATGGCACAGAAAACAACTTCTTGCAAAAGATGCTTTTATTAAAATACTGTTTTCTGGCGGAATGATATCCCCTTCAAAGTAAAGCACGTTGCTTAATTTAAAAAATTAAGGGAATTGCATGTCTTAATCAAAATCTGTTGTCTGGCAACAGAATTCTGAGAAGACAATCCTGCAGTTTTCTATGCTCATTACATCAATTTTTTGATGATTAACATGTTATAGCGGTAGTTGTGAAGTTTTGAATTTAATGGGAATATTCCAGAAATAAGCGTGCCGTTTGATCTGATAAAACACTTGCGAATATTGCCTATGTAGGTAACTGCGAGGATGAGACCTAAGGGAAAGGCGTGTACCGAGCTCACAAATTTTGTTTGATTTGATAGAGTGGGTAGAGTGAAAATCATTGGAGAAAAGTTAGGTTTCTGTTGAAGTTGGAATTGGGAAGCCCCAATCACGGCGACTCTTTCGACCGTTCATGAAAGGGTGAAATCAAAGGTTACACTGATGATGGGGTATCAGAATGGACCTGGTACAATTCCGAATTGAAAAAGGGGCAAATCGAGAGGTAAGACCTTCGCAGTGTGTGCTCATCCATGAACCAGAAAACAAAAACTAATTCCTGGTAGAAGCAATATCTGATGTTTTTAAGTACATCTTGCAGAGACTGTGGTGGATAATTGTCATTTTAAGGAAAGAGGTGTCCGACTCCACCTGTTCCACAACTTGCCTATGAATATCCCTATCTATCGCAGACGGTGCACCTCGAAAATGGGCTCTATCACACTGGTTGTACGCTCACATTTCAGTGCATGTTTTTTGGATATAATATTATACTCACGAATTTGACTTGTTTGTCTAACGGCACATGGCAGCAGAGTTCCCCTTGCCCTGGTTGGTTCCGTTGAAATTTTTGTTTGCTGCTTTAATTTTCCTCATATAATAACAGCACTGACAGGTTGCAAAATTTGCCGTTAGACAGTGCAGACGTAGGCGGAAAAATACTTGTTGGTCTAGCCGAGAAAATGAGTTGCACCGATGCATTTTGTGAGTGCCGACCCGAGGGAGGGAACAGACTGAGCGATTAATCGGCCTATTGTTCGGACAACGAGCTCAGTTTCCCGTCGAGGTGATAAAAAGCGAAAGGAGAGGTGAACATGCGTGGACAGCAACATGAGGAAACAGGAGGAGAGCAGTGGAGAAAAAAGAAAGAGAAAGGTGATCGAATAAAGAAAATGATGGTAAACGGGATCGAAACGCGTCGAAGAAAATCACAAACGATCCTTGCTGAAAAGTTTTTGGCTTTTTCTTAAAAGGGAATTATTGTAAGAAATAAGGTAACAAAATAAGGAATCACCATCAGCGACCAACAAAATACGATAGTGGTCATGAGAATTAAACCAGTTGCAAAAAATTGATAGCGACAATAGATTTTTGCAAACACAAGATCTCTCTTATTATATTTATAGTATGCGAATAATCATTATATTTTCCTCCAACATGCATACCTTTCGTGGGTTAAGGCAGTCGTCATGGCCACAGCTTATAGTGCCGTCAGTTGTGGTCATCCATCACTGCAAATGACCGTTTCGTCGTACCTGAGTTGCACGAACTAAGTTGCCGTTTACAGATTAAACGCATAACTGTTATTCAAATCTGCATAACGAAATTTGAAACTCAACCCTGACAATGAAAATTCTTCAATTTTTATTGGTTTTCCGGAAATTCATCTCTGATTAAGTTAGCTGAGGAATTTCCGAAAATAAACGAAATAATAAAAGGAAAATGAGCATGAGATAGTGCCAAAAAGGGACCATGCCATGGAATTTGAGAGAAATAATAGAAAGAAGAGAGAGAAGAGCAGTTGGGGGATCTTTGCTGTTTCTTAATCCGCTTAACAATGGTACAGTTAAAATAGCTTCTCATCATTGAACTGAGGCATAAACCAAGAAATTGCAGAAAATATAGCTTTACGTAGACTCATCTGAAAGGTTCGTTGACCAACTTCATAATACTTCCTTCTTACTCGACGATAGTGGCTTCGAGTTTGCGCGTAGAAGAAAATAGTTTCCTGCAGCAATCACGTGCTTGCGGCCATCCACGACGCAACGCGAGCTGCGCATTGAGCCCTATCAAGAAATATACACTCATGGTGATGTCATACACTTCTCGTGCTCAGAACCGTTCCAATTGGTCGGTCCCACTCAATCAATCTGCCAGGATAACAATTTGTGGTCGGTTAAGAAGCCGCCTGTATGTTCCGGTAACTTTAGTTCTTTTTCTAGAATGATACTCATCATCGAAGATCCACTAGAGAACACATGATTGGAATTGCAATCACTTGTGATTTAAAAAAAGGGAGGGAGTGTTTAAAATAGTGGGGATGATATGTACCTCTGTCGCTTATCAGATTCTCTTTTCTGGATGCCGAAATTTGCTTCTCATTTAAGAAGCTATGAAATAACAAGTGATTGGCTGCGGAAAATGATACATTGTAGAGAATGAATTTTTGAGGCAAAAGTCTCCATTACATAAGTTTGTTTCATGGTCGTTTTTTTTTCTTTTTGTTTTTGAAACGCTGATATTATTTTCGAATATTATCACAGCTGCATCTAGTTTTCCTCTGATATTTGAGTCGGAAAATGTTTTTCTGATATTTTTTTTCACCGTATTTGTCCGTAGGCTGCAATAACTATTGTTTATGAGTTAGACTCGGAAGTATGTTTCACTTTGCATTTTTTTAGGTAATATTGGAATTATTTTCCTATTAATCGCTAGCATTTCACATATTTTTCCTAACTTCTCCAAAAACTTGGTTGACCACAGTTTTTGACCGGAACTTGTAGCTCTGTTGTTTTGAATTTATAACTGTCACAGTCCTAGCAAATATTTGCGACTCAGTAACTGGGCAGCTGCAAAATTTCATTCATTCGAAAGCGAAATTGAAACTGGAACGGTAAAATTGCTGCAGAAGGTTCCATTTGAGTGGTCTGCAAATATCGAGCTCAAACCCGACTGGAAAACACACAAATGTTTTATATTTTCCGACAACTTTTCTTCTAAATTTCTGGAACGTTCGTTCCCTGCAAAACATCGGTTTTTTTTTGCTTGTTTGCGTCCGACATCGGCTCTTTTCTTGAAAATCTCGGAATCCTCGGCCGTTCTTCCCTTTCAATTAGGTAGAATATGAGGAAGTTCTGTGTGCAGTTGGCATAAGCAATCGAAATTTGTGACTCCAAATTCATGCATCAACCATCGAATGTTTATTTCTGTCTTTGTCTTTGCACCTTCGTCTCTATTAGTTCTGTTCAAGAGCGCTCAGTATACGACGCTATGCAAACTTCTTGTTTACCTCTCATAAGAGAGGTGCAAAAACGGCCATTCGGTCGGTTGCAATGCAGAATTTTCAGTGCAACGCTGTCCTGACGTTAATTTCAACGGTGCAATATTCGTCCAGGAGCATAACAGCGATTTACCCGATAACGTTCCAGGTTACAAGTAGGTGCCATTGGAAGTTTCTCTCTCGTTAGATATGCCACAGAAGCCTTTTCCAAGCGATGAGAAATTATATGCAGGAAAGTACAATGAAAATTTTTAAGAAGTGTGAGATGCATGAGAATGAACTGAATTCAGATTTTTCGATGTGTGCGCGACCTTTGTACTCAAATAAATTTGAGAAATTCTGATTTTATAATTTAATTCCACTGGCTGTTGCATATCTGTTGCACTCTGCAGTTCTCTTATTACGATCACGTTTCCGAGGGAGCTGCCCTAGCAGTACAAAGCAGTTTCCTGGAAGCTGCTACTTTCACTTTGTTTTCTAGACTAGGTGTTGAGTCAGAAAGGCGATCGTAGTAGTTTCAACAACTGAATGAGTTTATATCGAATGTTTGAGCGAAATAGAGTGGTATAATAGGTGATATTAGTGGCGAGAAAAGAGAAGATTCCGAGGGTTCTGCGGGGAATTATACGATTATCTTTCGCAGTGTGTCGGTTGATATGAGGTCGTGCCAACATTGCCCAGATCGCTGATTTTCATATTTCTTTAAACAAAGGTTTTCATCGTTTGAGTCATTCATACCCTCCGTACTTTCACTGAATTGTTAAAAGTTCAATTTTATAGGTATATTTTGGTATGCAATAACGGCTACGAATTCGAAGATGGCAGTGGAAGCGTCGCGATCGAATGCGTTGCAAATTACACCTGGAGCAGAAAGAGCATTCCGCTTTGCATCCGTAAAAACATTGTGACTTTTACAGCTGGAAGGGATAGTAATAATGTTGCATTTTATATTGCATCTATTCTAACTTGAACAATTTAAGAATTGAATAAAAGATGATGGGAGGTAGAGGAGAAGGGCTGTCCCCATGAGTTAATATAGCAATGAGATAGCATTATCTATTATGCAAACGGCAAAAACCGTACACTCAGTACTCTCTTTAACGTGCATAGCTATAAACATTTATACACATATGCCTGTGTTCAAAAACCGCCTTGAACTTACACCAACTTAGAGAACTTCTGAAATTGTAAATCCATTAGCTTTAGAAAAGTGAGGCACAATATATCCAGCTCATTTTCAGGCAACTGAGAAATTCCCTTATATGGTTAGTGATATATATGCAAGTGTTAGCGAGAGAATTTATGAAGTTTTGCAATATCACTTCTCACTGTGTGATCAAAATGTTCACTGCTATGATCAAAGTATTTACTGTTTATAGCAAAAAGATGTTCGGTTGAGCAAAGCGAGGAACTCGTTCCACTTAAAAAGAGTCTTATTAGTGGCGAATCGACTTCCTTCCATTGCCAACAAAATGATTATTTTCTATCTGGTAAGCGCATTCCAATAAATCACAATTGTTCTCATTTTCGTCTAGCTCATTAGAAAGACGAATTTTCTTTTTCGTCAATGTGGAGGTTAATATTATGGGCGTTACGCAAATCAAAATTTATCTACAGGTAGTTTGCACGAGTAAGGTATGTATACCTGCCTGCTGGAATGCCGCTGGGTGATGACAGGTGTATCGTCATTACAAACAGGTATTATAGGTATAGAGCACTTTCGTTTGCCTTTCCAAAATATTTTTAAATAATAGATGCATTTGTATTTGCCAGATATTACTAGTAGTATTGGTACAGTCGGAAAGAAAATGTTGCATAAGGTGGTTATACACTGATATGTTACTTTATAAACCTTCCGTGCTTCCATTAAAACGAGTGGTACTAATTATCCCAAGAAACTGAAATTGAATTCACCCGAAGGTTTTCCTGAGTAACATTACTCACTGTAATCTCGCATAAAATACAAGTATGACGACTGGTGTCCTGCAAACGTTTCAGAAGAGATACACAGGCGAGTGGGCAAATGGAGGGGATGGTAATAATTCGGGCGAAGTCGTCGTATGTGTTGTACATAAATAGCGTCCTTAGCTAATCACTTTACGAAATTCTTACTTTACAACAACTTATAGGTTCATCATCGACAACTTGTGTTGCTCGTAGTTCATCATACACCTCGGACGTTATTGAGACTTATGATGATTGTATTAGTCATATCAGTCCTGAGACATACGCATCGCTCGGCTCATCTGCCGTTCTTTGGTGTATCGTCAACGAAAGATGCGCCAATTTCACGGTCATTTTCAGATCTTATTTCACAGAAAATCATTCTTTGAAATAATGAAAGCAAACTTCATCTGAAGACCAAGTAAAGTTTGATAAGCGTGGAATGAAAAATTTTCGCAATTGTTCTGCGAGCGTTCACTCAAAGAACATTGATATATCACTAAAAAAGAAACAGTTTGATTTCATTTGTTTTGATAAGAATTCAGTTTTGAAAAACAACAGGTACAGTCAATGCTGAGCAGTCGTACCCTCTTCTTCCTGTATATTAAATATACTTTGCACCATCCTCCTTCCTCATTTGTTTTCTTCCTTGTTTGTGCTTACCCATGCAAAAGAAATTTAATTAGAGAGAGAGCTGTTTAAAGTTCTGTTTGCTTTCTATGAGTCATTTGACTATGAAATTGATCTTCGAAAAATTGCAGGTTTCCTGGCGACGAAGTAGGCCCACAGAAGAGGATTTAGTAACGATAAAGAGAGGGTTATTCAAATATGCAGTTTTCTTCGAAAGGGCACAGGTTACTGAATAACTCATTGTTTACGTAACAAGCGCATCTTAATATCGTGCGACACAGTTCGATAATGCAGTCCTTACCTTGTCAGATGAAGAGAGTTTGTAAGAACGCTATCTGTGTTGTGGTCTACTCACCACGTGATATTCACCGTGCGATTTGAAGTTATTATGGGAAAGAGGGAAAAACTTATCGTTAACAAGGAAGTGCGTCAAGAGATCAGTTCACCCTAGCATGTACATACAACACGAGAATGAAGAGCGGTGAGAAGAGAAATACAATAAATTTCCGGTGAAAAACAGGGACGGTGATGTTGCTTCAATCTTGTCATCATTTCTCATCAAATTTCATCTGAGTTTTATTTTTTTTCTCTAGTTGTATCTTTCTAATTGATCAATTTCCGCATTAATTGAGGAAGTCGTCAAGATTTTCAACCAGAAAATGCTGCAGCATTCGATCTAGTCGCTTTTTAAGACCGATTTTAACGTGAACCGACTCACAATGAAAACTGCCAAATAAAGCTTTGATATGATACCCACTGTCATTGGCCTGTAGCACACTCAATATTAATATTTCGAGCCATTTGCAACTTTGCTTCGTCCACATCACCATATTACTTCCACATTTCGGCTCTAGACATTCCGCGGATCTCGTTGAGAAATATTTTTCTTGATTTCTTATCAATCCGCAACTGTGAACTCTGAAAGATGTCATGATGCCAGTTCCATTCGATTGCACATGCGCTTTGAAGCGTCGTTCACGAAACTGGTGAGCAAGGTATGTGCATACTGCAAGGTGTTATGAACTACTTCGCTTGTTGCAGCTTTCTGATCAAGACTCTTACCAGTGTGTCGTTTCTTCGAATGGCAGAATTATCGACCAGAAGTTCGCCGACTTCTTCGTTCATTATCTCAGTGAGGAAGCCGACAGCTGGACCAACGTAATGGCTGTTGCGCAGCCTATTAAAGGTGCCTAGTTTGTCAGCGATTGTGGTTGTTAACGTTTAGTGGTCATCAATTAGAATCACGATTTTTACTCAGGGGATCGAAACACATCCATGTTCCAGTGTAGTTCCAAATGGAGAATTCTGGGTCATGCTAGTTTGCCCATGGGAAGCACACATGACATGAAATTTGGTTGACTTGCCCATTGGATTGAGCAGGCTAAGAGGGTGTGTGTTTTGTCTAAATGTTGTTGTTTTTTGCTTAGGGTACGATGCGGATGTTTTCTATGTTTTCATTCAATTGTTTCAAGCACAAATGGATGGCTTCTTCTGATTTCTGGTCAGAATTTAAGCTTATTTTTAGCCTTGTGGTAACACGACAATTCGCCGTGAATCGAAAGTTGTGAACTACTCTGCTGTCACGATTTGCTTAAATTCACTTTCGTTTCAGAGGTTTTGCTCGACAGTCGGATAAATCAGGCGAACTGGGTTTCATCTAAGGATGTAAGAGATTCTTAAATAGATTCCCTTTTCAGTTTTTCACTTCATTATCGCTTAATTTTTTTCAAAGGTTTTTTATTCGCAGTTAGTGTGATGGAGAAAAATCCAAGAAGTTTTAACCGATGCGGCTGTGGGGTGAGAGGACAACGTCGAAACCGAAATCTTCTCAGGAAAATAAAGTAGATTTCATTATTTGTAGACACTATAAACATTATTGGTCATGGTCAAGATAGTGAAGACGTCATTGTTTCAGTGGGAGCAAACTTCAGAAGGAACGTGGGTATACCGCTACAGAGATGGACGGAAGTAAGTTCAGATTATTTCATTTTCGAGAATTACGACGCTTCACGACAATTAGTGTCCGATTTTTTGAGGTGGAAAAATCTTTTTCCTTTTTTAAATTATTTCTCGTCATCTGGAGAAGAGTGCGGTGATGAGAAGAATGGGAGGAGAGGGGGAGGGGTAAGGAAAGATGGGTATTGGGTGTGGCATCAGTTTTTGCTTTCATAACTACGATATCTTCCAGTTGCTTTGCTTGATATTTTCTAAAAGTCACACATATGAAACGTTCCGTTTTTTTGATATTTTGATTTTTTTTTGGCTCACTTCAAAAGTTTCATTGGTATGAGCGACAAATCGATCACAGCAGCATGCATCCAACGAGCGCAGATCGAGAAGAAAGTGTTATCGAAGCACTGACTCATAGGCAGTACTTTTCCATTGTTAGGCAATTGATTTTCAGTTTCATTATGAACTCACTGCTCGAAGTGGCTCCTGAGTGGGCGACGATTTCGGTTAGTTACAAGATCGATAAATGCGCTAGTTGCACCTTACATCTGAAGCTTCTTCGCCCGGATGCAACAGAAGCCGTTCATATGGACATTGCGAAGTTCATCACCGTTGCCGAGCTATTCGCCAATGAAAGCTATTTCCGCTTGCAACCACGTACGATGGCATTCGTTGCAGTCGCTATCGAGAGCAATTCGCCCAGCGCATATGTCTACTCGTTGGATGTTCTCGTAACAAAATGTCCACCGGTGAGCTCAATTTAGAAGCATTCCAAAAGGGAGGCCATAGATGTTGTTGTTCTGTAAGAGACTGAACGCTGAGTGAATCCTTGTGATGGTGTAGTTAATTTACTTCAAAACACTGCCGAATTACCTGGAGGTGTTTTAGGATGCAGTAGAAGAATGTTTCGGGTATTATAGACTCTCGCATTGATTGTCAGTAGATGAGCCTTTTCACGAGAGCTTCTGCGATTTTCGTGTGAAATTGAAACCTCCCGAAAATTATTCCGGTTTCAGCGTGGACCTCATGTGCAGTATTTAAAGAACATAGACATATCGTAAAAATCAGAAATCTTCTAAAGAGGCATCTTCGAGGGTCTATCGAAAGTAGAAAGAGAACGCAACGAAATTTGCAAACAGTATCATAAACCATGGATTCCTCAGAAATCTCGGGAAGTCCAATGTTGAAACGTTGAAAATCGCCGGATTCTCGGGGATGAGAAGCCAGCATTGACAGCACAGAAAAAAGTAAGAAATGTGAAATGCAAAGGGAATTTAATAAAACTGCACAGAATGCAACTTCATTACCGTGCTCTAGCAAATATTTTGGACGCGCTTAAAGAGCAATTAAGCCAATTTGCAAGCCTGCAACATGCAAAAACGGGACCTTCGGAGGAATCAAAAACGGAGGTTTGTAACATGCCCATGCAGATATCAGAAAAGCGACCGCGGGAGTCTGTAGTCACTGAAAAAAAAGCCGCACAGGTCATGGCGATACGAATTTTGCATGTACACCCTGTTTTATTGACCGTTCGTCTTCTGTAAGGTTGCAAGAAGTTGCCGTAAAATTCAGGATATTTCAACGCAACCACTTGTAAAGAATGACATTTCTCGAGACCTCCAGAGTTTATAGCAAACGGAGGAGTTTGTTTTCACAATATCCGCACGACCTTTAAATTTGAAATTAATTAAGTAGTGTCTACTCTATCTGTTATTCGCCATATGGAATGAAAACAGTGCAGTAATTATTTCGCCTCTTTTAACAAGTTTCGCCGTAAGCAATTCCTAACTGCATCCTGGAAGCGCCACAAGTTGCTGAAGTTTTGCGGACGGCATCGGGTCGAGCGCATATTTCAGATCAAAATTGGACTTGTGGAGTTCCCCGAAACGATAACTCAGCAGAATATGGTCGAGGTTGCAGGCGAATGTGTAGCTGGAGCGTCAACCTACGACGGTTCTCAGCCCACACTATCATGTTCCTCCCAGGGCAGATGGTTCTCCTCGCAGCAGCTTATCTCTACGTGTGTCTGTAAGAAATCGCATTCAACCTATCACGGCAAATGTGTTCTTCAAGGTAACTTCTCTCCATTATGCATCTTGTCCGTTGCATTCTTTGTTCTCGCATTTATTTGTCTGCTTTTCTAAGACGTTGCAGATGGGAAGTCCTCGAATCGTTTCCTGTCAAATGGTATGCAAGGCTCGGATTTTTCGGATTGCATTGTCCTTTGAAAATTCTCAATCGGTAATTTGGTGCGAACCTTCTCGAAGCATTTGCTAAGTTTCAGATCGCTCCGTCTTTTTGGCTCGCTTTCGCAATGATTCTTGCTATATGCATAAAATCAAACCACTTTTTGGTGACTCATTCTCGACATTTTCACTTAGGCCATATTTTTAATATTATTTAGGCTTGGTGCGAAATCATCGTTGACTGCCATGAAGCTCAGCTATAACGGCGAGAAGCGCACCTTTTTGTTCCCTTTTACACCTCTCTTTCTGCATTTAAATCCAAAAGATTTTAATGCGGAAAATGCCCAGAAGCGTTGACCACTGTTTGGCATTTTCTTTAGATATGAGAGTATAATGAATCAGTTAAACCATAAGATGTTTTAACAGGGCCAATTTGCTACGAGTGTTCGAACGGTACAAGGTGTGACGCCACTTCCGCGACACACTGCGAACCTGGTGACAGCTGTTTTACGAGTACTCAAATTGGGGCAAGTAAGGCGCTTGCAGTCAATAAAGGCTGTACTAAGCACTGCCGTAGTACGTTCACGAACTTCGAGAGGTGTCTTCGTGGGGAAGAGTCATGTCAGTTATGTTGCGTATCCGATTATTGCAATTGGGCGCCAAGCGATGCTCTCACTCTACAGCTCAGAGGTGATGTGCCGATCTGCATCGATGCCCGACCAATAAGCATCGAATGCGTTCGACAAATCAATGTTCTTAAGTAAGTGTTTCGGTTCACATGTCCTGCATTGCCTCTGTTCAGCTTATCATCAAATATCTCATCTTTCTGCAACCTTGTTGGATTCGCTCATGGTGCTCAAATGGCTGATTTGTTAAACATTTCAGATGCCCTCTCAAAATGCACTAACTCTCTCAATCAGAGCATAATAGGGAGAGTGGGAGCGCATTGTTGCAAATACAGTTGTCAATAGTTTAATTATACGGGATTGGAAACGCCCACAGAGCGAAGGCAGTCCTCAGTTTCAACCTAGTAAGCTCGAAAATGCGTAAACAAACTGTCATTTAGAGCGTATGAAGAAATTCTTGGAGCAGTTGTTTTCTTCACGCACGATCTCACGGCTAAACGCACCATCGATTCGGTCACATTTGAAAGGTCGTCCACGGTCTTGCTTGCTAGAGCCATCTTCGACCAGATTTGAATAATTAAAACCTACATGCGTCACCAATACACCATCAGCGTATCATCATGCCCTCAGTTGTTGTGCTTGCTTGAGTGATCGTTAAGTGCCGTATTTAGCAAGAGTGGGGAGCCATTCGACAGTTTGTTATTGATTAGTGGAAGGGAGAAAGTGGAGACATGTGACGGGAAATCACCGTTGCGTTTAGCGCGTTATGTGATATCAGGAGGCATACCAAATATGTATCGATCCAACATAGGTACTTCCTCATCATGCGATGACGACCGCATATTTCCAGTGCGAATTCAGGCAGAGTTCGGAATAAAATCTGCATTTTAAACCACCGTTACAGATGCATACATAACCACTCTTTAACTAACCATTTGCTATTATATCTCTGCTGCGGTTTTTGCAGCTTGCGCATTTCACCACGGTAATTCTGAAAATTGACCATGTACTGAAAAAAAACCTCAAATCTTCCCCAATCAGTGCAAAAGTTTACTCACCAACTGAAAGACGTTATCAGCTAGGCATAAAGCCGTTACTAAATTCCTATGTGACAGCTTATTCCAGGCATAGCCGTTCTTTTGTTTCGCCAGTTTCGGTGCCGTTTCCCACCGTCCGTGATAATGATCCATACTACACATTGACGAGTAGCATCGCCTCGATCGATTCAGCGCCATATGCGTTCGACGGAACTGTTGAGCGAGTTGTATGGAATGTAACCGACCGTCATGGCAAATCGGAAACGTGCGTCACTCGTATTGTTTATGAAGGCATGTTTTTGCTTTGTTCATTGAGAATCTGGCTGTAGTGTTTGTCACCGATAGTAGTCAGCCGACTCGAAGTGGATGCAGTGACGAGAATTGATGACCATTGAATGTGAAACGTCATCACCAAGTCCGGAACAAACGAGATTGAGAGGAAGAAGCAGGCGATTAACGCCATAGTGGCATGCTAGACGATAGTGAAGTCCGGTACATGCACCATGAAATAGTTCCAAGAGGTTTTGAACCGTAATAAAAATATTGATGTTAAGAAACTGAAAAACCTGCGAACCTAACAACGGCGTGCAAAGAAGTTGAAATAAAAATGTTGCTAATAACGGCGATTTTTTATCTATTTCGTTGAACAGTGCCGTGTCAGGCGAATGTAACGAGCGCTTATGCAGCTGCTAGCAAAATTTTTCCGTTTTCTAGTGAGGTCGAAGCGTCACTTGCAAAAGTTTTTCGCGAAATTCCCTCGAGAGTACTGTGACGGTAATGATGTTGTGATTAACCGCGGTCTTTCATTAATCGCGAGCAATTTTTAGATCGTTGGCCGCCAGTTCTAAAATGCCCCGAAATCTACTTCGATTATGTGCCGAATACCACATCGTCGGTGATAGCAGCTCGATTGCCCGTTGTTGCTTGGACCGATGCATCAGATGTGCAACTCATGTATGAGCCTCTAAACGGGACCAGAGTCGAAATAAACGAGCCACTGCGAGTCATCGTAACAGCAGTTGATGAGCATGGCAATCTCGCAAAGTGTAGCTTCTGGTACATCGCCAAAGGTTAAACATCCAGTCATTCATTTCTCATTCCACTTATGGCTACATTCTAGTAGCAACAAACCCTTTATTTTGTAAACGTTATAGTGCTCAATAGGTTCGCGAACGGTTGAATTTCATATGGCAGCCAAATTTATATCGACCATTTTTGTTTTTCAAAAATTTTCATCAACAGATATGATGAGCTGAAGCAGACACCATGGCTGACAATGAGATCGTCTCGAGCGAACTAGAAAGTAAAAGAACGTTTACTTTCCTTGGGCAACGCTACTCTTCAAAGTCTGTGTTATGTTTCTTAACGCTGTGCCCAATTACTATGCCTTTTTATCACTGGCCGACTTCGGGTATAGAACGAAGTTGAGAATACAGTTGTCATCGCGATCGCAGAATGAGTTCACGTGTGCAGCGCACTGTTGTGAAGAGATGAGGTTGAGGTGCTGGCTGTTCCTTGCAAGAAGGTCATATAGTTGGGCAATAATGTGATTAAATAAGCTGCAGCATTGCTGAATTGTGCACGAGTTGTTGAGGCTAAAATGAGATGTTGATTCTCATCTGCGAGCCTATGGAGCGCGGTAACCGCGCGACAGCGACCAGTATATAGCGATGTGTTTACGTAACTGAGCCACTAAGCAGTGTCGGTCGAATTTTCGAACAATACGCGCTTGAGCAACGCATTATCAATTCCCAGAACAGTGAAGACCTTGATAACTGAGTGTTTTTTGTGTCGTGCTCCTCGTGGCCCCCGAGCCATTACTTGTTGTATGTTTGTTTGCAAGTGCGGAAAGCAATCGTGGCATTGCGTATACAGTGGTCGTCCCATGCGGCAAATGGCATATCGCCGATGGCGCAATGCATGCGTCCATGTTAGCGTGAGTAATAATGAAATCATCTGACGTTTTACAACTGATTCCGCTATACGTTTGTTTGCGTTGCTTCTTTTATATTTTATTTAAATAGATAATAAACCTTCCTTGATGGCTGGTGTTTCAGTAAGCGACTGCCCACTGTGGCAGATAAACCAAACGGAGTACAATTGCATTGGATCGCTCACACAGCGTTTATGCACACGAAAGAGTCCTTGCCAAAGGCAGTACCCATCGAATGTGCAGGCTATATCTTGCACAGCAGGAAGTGGATGGAGATACATTGTGACGGGCTCAGAGGCGGATGAGTCACTCGAAAGACCAGAAATGAGTCGTCCGCCCGTTTGCATCCGTAAGCCAGCTCATTTGCATATTACCTAATGTTTTGTTCAGAAATACGAGGATGCTTCGTCCATCAGTAAAAAGTCATGTGTCGCTTATTTGCTGGATGAGTAGGCTATACATTTAGGTTATGAAGGTTAACGTCGGAAGGTGAGGAAGGGATATTTGCTTGTGCAATGTAGTAGAATTACTTGGATTATGTGAAAACTAGCTTAACGTTACACGTTTCTATTTAAATAATTGTCTGCTTTGAATAGTATAGGCACTAAATATCGTATAGATAGCGAGCTTCCTAGGAGAACGTTTTTCAGCCGGAGGGACGCAAAATTTTTTTGCATCCCATCGAAAGAAGTATAAGTCAAAAATGTAAAAAACTTTGACATAAGCGCTCTTCGTAATTGATACCATTCATAAACAATCGTGCAAATTCTGCGGCCATTCAAGAATACTAATGCAGTATTTGTATGCTTGCAGATATCTGTTTATCGACTCCTCGGGTTCTTACAAGAAACTAGAACTGAGGGTACTTAATTAATCATTGATAAAAAATACTTGAACACTTAGCTTTGAATAACTAACACTCTGACAGCATTGCAAAACTTTATGCATTTCATTAGAGGAACAAATTTTGTGCTATCAACGTGAGGGTAACTCGATGGGTTTTTTTTTCAGTTGTATATGGATGATGAATTTTGGTAATCCCATTTTTTGCCCATGCAGTCTTATCTTTAGTCGAATATTACAGTTTCCTTTCGAATTGGCTATAAAACATTTGCTAGGAAACGCTCCTAAGTGCTATTGCTCGTTGAATTTGCAGCAGAAAGGACATCAAGCGTTCAAATAAGCGTCACTATGGAGCTGATGTTCAATAGGAGTATTTGCGTATCACCAGTCGCAGATCAGGTTCTCCATTTTTCTTGTGTAACTTTTGCGTGACATCGCTTCAAAATGTCAGATTTCAGATAAGTGCACTTATTCACCATTTCCTGCAGCGTTCTCTTGCCATTAGGTTGCTGCAAATAACTGTGTAAACTGTGCTGCAACAATTTAATTATCGATTTGTACTTTAATCATTCGTTTTATAGATCTATGAAAAACTTGCGGCCATCACAGGTGAGAATTGTGTGGGCACCAAATGGCAACACAACGAGTACCTTACGAATGGATCTCGTCTTACGATTCTCCTCATTACTCGTGAGGCAAACCTCTCGACAGTCACGCAGTGTGCAGACCATTTCGTAACAGGCATTAACGTCGGTTCCATTGTTGTCAAGGTTCGTCAGTGAATATGTGTTGAATTTTTGTTCGTGAATTCAATATCGATATCAGCCATACCCTGCTTAATCCACCAGGTCATGATCATTGCTGTCTTTGGAGAACTTTCCATTAGGCAGAAACGGCGATACTGCTCAAACGGCGATACTCGGTTTTTATGGTTCAATTTACCGAGCCATTTTCATATGGCAATATGAAGCCGATTCCATCATGGGGAATAGCCGCTGGAGTTCGAAAAAATGCCAACTCCTAAACTATTCAAAGAAGCACCAGTTTTTTACGAAATGATTGGAGCTGTGGTTTTCAGACTTCAGTGGCTGCTCCTCCTGACGGTTCTCGAGCTATACTTCAGCACAGCAACGGCCAAGTGAATCGTGCTTATCGAACGGGGTTGGCCTACGCATTGATCCTGCCTTATGGAAATCTAAGTCAGAATGTTTTTGTGGGTACGATTATAGGGTTAGTTAGTAATCACCTGCGCTGAAAGTGTATCATTAGGCGACATTCACACCGTTGAATTTGCTTTGCATGCGATGACGACACTAAACAGTCGTTGATCTAAAACTACGATTCGGCAAATTGAGGTATGTGTCAAGCTCGGTGTAGTTTCTGCTATACAAAAAAGAGCAACAATTGATTGTAAACATTGCGTTATTTCTCGTTCACTTAGAAAACTAATATTTTTTCATCGAGGATGCACTTAGAGTAAATATGTGAGTTTTTGAATTGGAACAGTGATGTAACACATGCATAAGGGGCCCACTGAAATGGCATGAAATAAAATTGGAAGCAGAGAGAAAAAACATAGACATTAAACGAATATTTGAGAGAGCATGAGATAAAACAATTCTTTTATCATTCCGCTTTTGATTTGAATCTGTCGGAAGGTTTCTTTCCGGGGTTTTATTGTAGCTGAAGCGTTTTCTTTAGATCTGAAAAAAGTTGTCTTAAATTATTCTATTAGAAAGCGCGCTATGTTAAATAAAAATTTCTTAGCAAAAGAATGAGTTTGAAGCATACTAATCTTGGAGCATATTAATCTACGAAAGAATTGCTTTATTTCACGCTTATCATATGAAAATAAGCATTTCTTTGGCGGGCCAATATGCTGATGATTTGGATGTGGTGCATTTGCACAAAATGCGCTCTATGACGCAGTACGTCACGCGTGCGCGTGTTTGCGCATCGTGACATAGCAAGGAGGTCTATCCTACTGTGGGTTTTTGCTCTTGTTGCTCATATTTCCCCCGGATCCTGTGATTTTTCTTTCCTCGCATGTTGTTAAAATATTATGTCTCTATGTAACAAACAAATTTACAGAACGCTTGTGATGGATTTCAAGTGCGCTCACAAACGGCGAACTATTCGATACATTGTGATGGAGGTATGAATGTTCTGCAAGGGCAGCTTTGCTTCGAATTTTTTGATCCATTTGCTCATAAGCTGAAAGACACAGTGATGTATGGATGGTGCCATATGAATGGGTGTGCTCAGCACCCTCAGAAGTTTAGCGAGTTTAATTTCTTAAATGGAAAACGTTCCAACTAAACGACAGGACGGAGCAGCCGTGCTCAAATATGGATTCCTAGGGAGAGTGAGCTTACGCTCATTTGCTTGCAGGGATTTTGCGACATGGACGCATTCGTCTCGAAGATCAAAAAATTGAATTGCAAATGCGATGCGTTTTGCCAAAACGCATGAACATCACATGGCATCATCATTAAATATCAGCACTTCCATATATAGAAATTTTGAGGTGATTTGGGGTGGCTGAGTTCAATTCGCGTGTGGAACTTTTGCAATCGCCGAATTAATAGAGGAGTAGCACCGCCTACGTTGCTTGGTAAAAAAAACAGGAACCTTCTGGCTCATTTTCGGCCTCAGCATCTGTTCATTCAAGCAAGCGCTTTTCTTTTGGATTCCGTTTCTCGCAGCGGACAATAGGCTATTCGATAAGGTCGATGAATGGCAAACCTGAAATCTCTTGAAAAAAGTTAAGAAAGTTTCGTTCGTTGTAGAATTATGTTTCCTGGTTACAGTTAGGTGGTAATTCTGAAGGCACAATTTAACTCCATTTGTAGCGTTAAACCGCTGCTGAATTCCTGTCAACTTTCCCTTATTTTGAAATATTTCACTACAAAGAAAGAAGTGTTTCGAAAATTCATGTTGCATTAGGTATCGTTTGCCGCCCGACTTGTTCAGAAGCCGTTCCATAGCCGATTTCTGATATGGGATGTTTCACCGTTTTTCCTCTTCACTGAATATTCACCTCATTTACTGACAATCGTCCATTCGCCAAGGGTCGGCACTGGTCTCCGCGTTTCATTCACTCCTCTTGTGCGCCTTCTGCTTCCAGCGTTGAGCATGGAGACGTACTAGTGGTGCATCTCAGCTTGTTTGCGGCTTTCCGCTCGTCCGCTTTCGATCGCGTGGTATCCAGTTTGCTAGACACGGGTCCAGCGGTTGTCTGATTTCCGTGCAGCACTGGGTGCCCACCTCCTTTTTTGGTGCATAAATTTTGAATACCAGCTGCTTTACTTCAGTTCTATGTCTCACTTCTTCTTTGCTTGACCGATCTCTCCTGGTGACGCCATACATCCTTCTTTACATGGCTTTATTTGCCACGGCGAATTTATCTCCACCACGCTTCGTTGTGGACCATGTTTCGTAAGCATTGCTGGATGCACAGTCCTGAAAATATTAGCTCTGACATTGGTCGGCAACCTTTGATCTACTAGCAGAAGGCGATTGTTGTTGAAAGCGGTCCAGCCTCGCTCTTTGTCTTATGAACTCACCATTCAGGATATTATTCGTATTTAGTTGACGTCCGAGAGAGATGTAATTTATAACTTCGTCTACTTCGGCCTCAACCACGCAACTAATATATTGACCATTATTTGCCTGATAAGGCGAAAAGCCCATCAAAAACGCGTTTTAATTATTGTTTTTCGACTCTGTGCCTTCAAAGAAAAGTTTCAGTCAGGATGATTTTGCGATCTTCGATTCTTTTGAACGAATGACCGAGGTTTTAAGTCATTGCAGAAAATTGCCCTTCTGGTTTTTACGTAAGCCAAATTGGTTGTCAGTTGTGTCCAGTTGGCACTTACTCGGACCGGCGTGGATCGAAGAATTGCAAGCAATGTCCGTATGGCTTGAGCACAGTACACTTGGGCTCGTTCTCAGTGAAGCAATGTTACGGTGAGTTCACCAATTTGCGCAAATCAAATTATCATTTCTTATTCGCCACATTTTTTGCAAAAACATTTTTCTGCTAATATTCTTTTATTTTGATCTAACAAAATGCATCATTTAGGAAACTTGTTAATGAGGGTCCACAGTGATGAAAGGTTCAGGTTATGTAGACCTTAGATGCCGTTTTAAGTGCACTGATGCCGAGCAACGAAATTATCTTTCTAGTTTATTTCTTCTTGTTGTATATGTTTTGAATTTTAACATTTCTATCCAGTCAAAACGGCAACTGTTCATTCATTCGAGACCATCGGAAAAGCGCAGTCTTTAAGAGCATTGCCCACCTGGATACTTCTCTGCAAGTGGATTGGCACCTTGTCGCGCTTGCGCAGTTGGATTCTACCAGCCTGCAAATGCATCAAAAGATTGCATTGAATGTGGGCAAGGAACTACAACTGCATCACCTGGAGCGACGTCTGAAAGCAACTGCACCGGTAAGTTGAGAACCTTTTTAAATTTATTTTCGAGCTTTTCGTCTCTGTGCTTCGTAGCACTTACCACCCTGTTTCTAGATGTGTGATTGTGAAACACAGCTGCATAATATAACAAATTCGCGATAACTTCATGGCTTTATTCATCTTACGTAGTTTCGTCACGCGATTATTCCGTCGTTCAACTGATCCATCGACATGACGCATTCCTTTCAGAAAGATGTATGCCGGGATGGTTCAGTCGAAATGGGCTACAGCCGTGTATTGCTTGTCCGTTTGGCTTCTATCAGCCAAATGCAGGACAGTCGAAGTGCTTACGATGTCCAGAAGGCTCTGTCACCCTTCAGCCTAGCGCGACTACATTGCTGCAATGCACAAGTAATCAAACGCACATTTTTTTTCTCTGCAAATTTCCAGGTTTACGCGTATTTTTTCCGTTTCTCACAGGGGACTGTGTATCTCTCTCCGTACGTTTGTGTCGAAATCAGCTGATCAATTGATGACTTTTGATAACCTGGGGGGTGAAATCTTTGATACAGTGCTCCAGTTCTACTCACTTATCAGCGTGGGCCAGCCGAAGTCATGGACAGTTGATCGCCGGCCGAAATCATCCGGCTGTGGCTGAAATTCGGTTGCATCTGACCAAATTCCGGAAATTTCGGTCAGCAGCTTGTATCGGTTCGTCACCATGACTGTTTTGAACAGTGCAATAGAACGACCATGGGGACTTCAGATAGCCGGCTTATTCGCCTGAACTATTATAAGTGATTACTGATACATGCTTCAGTGTGTTTCCACGATCGCGAAGCGTGGTCTTAGCTGATTGCATCCGCTGTTGTAAGCCCGTTAAGGCTTTTCGTAGGTACGTCATGGTAATATTATTAGGTGACTTTGAAAGGCACAAGTAAATCAAAATGCTCCAGGTAAATTTCCAACTTGCCTTGCTCACCGAATCGCAATGAGTAGACCTTTTAAGCTTCGAATAAAAAATTGGAGGGCATCCATAGAGTCCTAGAAATACTTTCAGCTATCTTCGCCCATCATGTCTTCGAAATTTTCAGCCTATATTTCTGTTCTCTTTGCCTGCGTTTCCTTCATTTCTTCTCAAGAGTTTCGAACAGTGTGTGCGGGAGCTGCAGTTGTCGTCATCCTACTTTTTTTGAGCTTTTAGCGTAAATTTCCTCGCCTTAGAAATTCTATTCGGAGCGTTCAAGAAACTCTCCCCGAAGGAAAGGAGACTTTCAGGTGTTTTTCAGGTGGAAATACGAAATAGCTGAAAAAGTATTTTTTCCAGTTTACGCTGCAAGGATGGCATTGTTGTATGCGACCTGCAGTGGAAAGCTCAAATGTGTCTTATCTTTTTCCGCGACCGAATAACGTTTGGAACTATTTCATGAATTTTGGCACCTCGTTTTTTTTTTGATATTTACCTTTCAAAATGCAAAATTAAATGCGGCAGAAACAGCTGACTAAAGGGGAAGATTGGGGAGGGGGAAAGGAGGTTGAGGGCTTATCGAGGTTATATTTCTGATTAAATGCAGGTCTGATTCATGTTCGGCTGATTCTCGTACCAATGATTTATGTAACTTTGAGGGCTCACCTGCGCCGACAATATGTGTCAGAACGGAGCGAAGTGTGTGGATAAGAAATGCGAATGTGGCAGTGGATACGCGGGCCGGAACTGTGGCGTTGCAATGAATCTTTGTCAAGCAGAGTACTGTCTGAACGATGCACAATGCTTCTTCGATGGCAATTCCACGCATTGCCAGTGCCCCAATGGTGATTTTATTCACTGTTATGTTAGAAATTATTACAAGTACACTGTGCCTGTTTATTTCGTCTGAAGGCATTCATTCAGGAATTTATTATAAACTTTCGACAGCTGTGCTCATGTAAGCTGTCCTTACAGCTCAGTCGATGCTCTATGACAAGAATTTCTTCAGTCATGATTACTTTCATTTCTGCTTTTCCGAGTCTTGCGGATTTCATAAGGAGGGAGTTGGCTTCACTGAATAAATATTACGCTTGTTTCCTCCCAGTTATGATGTTCCTTAAGTTTTTGTTAGTCTCGCAAAGTATCAAGAATGACTCACTATTTTTTAAAGACACATTAGCTACCTCTTAACAGGTACTTGAATCATGCGGTCATCTAAGCGTTAAAATACCGCCATTTGAGGCATTTTCGTCGGTGCATTTTCCTTCCTTGCAATCGATTTCTTGTGCAGAGACATTTTTGATGAGACCGGTGCGCTTAATTCATAATTCGTAGCCTCCTATGTGTAGGAGGATAAGTAGATATTTTAAGAAAAAACCACATGCCTTTTTTGTGTAGAAAGAAGGGGCAGGTGACTTCGACGTTCGAGATCAAAGACTACAAAAATCAGTAGTGGCGAATTGCGCAAGAAAAGATATTCATAGCATATTCAATTGCTGTTGTTCTAAGACATTTTTATTTTGTTGTTCTGTTGCCCTGATCATTAATATTCGATTCGTGACTGCCAGTTTTCAATTATTTTTCCATCTAGTTTGATTTTTAATTCACGCATTCTGTGGTTCTTAGTATTTATAACCTCTTAATTTATAATGTTGTGCAATGCAGTCTTGCCAATTACCAACTTCACTTATGAAAATTACAGCAAAATTTACTTTTTGTTCGTCTCTTAAGTGTTTTAAAACACTAAAACTAATCTGTGCTAATATGAATATGCTGTTATGTAGTGTCATGAATTGACTAAGGTACCTATTCTCTAATTTACAAGACCACGAGATCGCTCTTTTTCACTAAATATCTTATTACGAACAAATGCACTATTTGTTAGCCGACGAAATCATCGTCGGTGAATCGGTACGCTGTCATATAATGATACGAATGTGGCGAAGCATATTTATTCATGATGCAGATTACAGTTGAGTGGGGCGTGATTAAGCGACCGAGAAAGGCAAAACAGCGAACGCTACACACCTTCGACGTCCTCCATCCTCTGTTTCATCACCACCTCCCCCCCCCCCCCCCCCCCAATAAATGTATATTTTCTACCGCAGCCATTCGCTGTCGATTTTTCGTAACCGCGCATATAAGAACTTCAAGTTTGTCGACATTTTTTCTCTCGCTTCGAATGATGTTGTGCTAAAGATAGCAATCTTATGTGTATTTGAGGATCTCGGGAGAAATCACAGTCTGCACTTTGCAGTATCCATTTATCGTTACGAAAAATGTTTTGCAAGTATGACGGAAGCAAACCATAAACCGACTCACTCGCTGCACTTCCCGTTGATTGGGCATTAACTGCAGGTTTCGCCGGACTAAGGTGCGAACAGCATGTGACGGTCTCCGAAACGCCACCTCCACCTCCTTCGCCGTGCACTGATATAAGTTTGTGCCCTAACGGTATGTCACTGTCATTTATATATGCTACCAGCAATTTCTCATAAATAGCCAATAAATGACGTGAAAAACACCGGAAGGTTCCTCCTGTTTCTAATGGCATATTATTTTCGCCAGAGGCCTTCTTCGCATTTCACGTTGGCCTCTCTTTGCGAATAGTTTCGGCAAGCGATTCGCACGGATTTGCGCAAAGCCTCTCCGTCGAGGAGGTCCTAACCAATGATCTTGGGAATTCTGGTTATATTTCGCGTCGCCTGGTTATGTTTCGGGAACAGTTGTGTTTCGCGTGATCTTGGTTATCTTAGGAATTATGTCGCTCATTGCAGGATGCTAACAAGCCTACCGAGGGATATTAGCTGGCATGAATTTGCTGAAATTGTTAATAGAACTCGGTTTCAGATAATTCTATCACACGCTTGTAAGTTCGAGAGCAAATACGTTTTTAGAAGCTTGGACAAGCAGAACGGGCAGGCTGTAGACCCTAGAAGGACGTTAATTCCACGTCGACTCATCATTGCCTTTCTCAGCCGCTTGTACGCTAGTGCGGATGTGACGTTGTCTTAAGTTATACAAATAGATGCACCTGAATGTGCGTGAGCAAGCGAAGCAAAAAAGCTTTTCTTTTTTCATTCAATACACCGCAAGGATTCGCCTGTCTGTAATCTTTACATCCGATATGTTAACACAGAGGAAGATCATCTTAATTTGGTTTTGCGATCGCTTTTGAGTAAGAGTGATTCAAATGATTTGCAGGTGCATGTATTAGCACTGGCAATTCGTATATTTGTGAGTGCCACGATGGCTATAAAAACGCGCAACACTCAAGACAGCTTTGTGTGCCAATGGACGCATGTGATTTTCATCCTTGCGGCAGTGGCGAATGTCTTCACTCGACGATGAACACGTTTCAATGTTTCCGCAATCCCGGTACAGCTCGAAATTGTTTCGGTCAAACCGGATGCTTCTATTAGAGCTGTTGGATGGTACTGATAAGAAAATTGCCTTGAAAATTTCGACACCTGGCGGTTAATATTTAGCGTATAAGTGAACTCTGCCAACAGAAGAGCATCTAACATGCGTGCTGCTTTCTAATCATTTACGTAAGGATAAGCGATAGGTGTTTTATTGTTTGCAAGCACTTGTTGAGCACATGCTCCATAGACTCGTCTTTTTGTTCTTGTTTATTTGTTGAAACGTACCTTAAACTTTATTAGACAAATCTCAGAGCTCATCTCGCGTTGATTGCAGCCAAAACGATGAGAGTATCCACATGTGCTCACAATGGCATAGCTACTTTCCAAGGAAATTGCCTGTGTCCGCCACCATTCTATGGCCCTGTTTGTGCAGACCAAAATGATGTCTGCTCTCTTGTGAACCAGCAGAACGCTTGTGGTACAGGAGGATGCATTCAGGATAAGAATCAGTTCAATGCCTACTATTTCTGTAAATGCGAGGATGGTTAGAATTTTCAGTTCTTGATTAAGAACAACTAAAATTTCTCTTTACCACATGACTGAAGCAATCAGCACATCGCATTCAAACTTGTCATTATCTTATGTTTGTCGGCTTTCCAAAACTGCAACAGTAGCACATGGTTAAAAGTTGTCCTGTTGGTCGCCGGTCGCTCGATCGAAATAATCCGCTCTTGATACATGACTACTTTAGTATGCTCACATGTTTCTGTAACAGCATGTCCTAAATAGCCTCTCGTCATTTATGCAGCTTACGAAAAGAAAATTGACATGGTAACTGGCATAAACAACACTCTGCTGCAAATGACACCGGAAACAGCCGGAAGTTGTTCTGTCAAGTCCAGTTCGTCAATAAAGAATGACTCCAGTGGCGCGTGACTCAAACAAGCGCTTCACGGATGTCTTCATAGACACCATGACTCAAACAGACTTACACCTGCATGTCTTTTTTTTGCGCTACCTTTTTTCGCATACAGTGGACATTTTTGAAATTCTGGCCACTTGCGATTCGCTCCTGAATGTTATTCAAATATCGTTTACATTGGCGTGACTGAATGATATTGCAGGAACTTTCGGTGAAGCTTGTAGCAAGTCGGCGCCGTGCAGTGACCTTCTGCCGACAACTCCGAGATGCGATTACGGTGTGTGTACAGCATCCGGAATGAATTCTTCATGTGTGTGCATCGAGGGATTTCAAGGAGCAAATTGCTCGCTTGAAATTGATATGTGCACTCGCAGCCCGTGTCGCGCTGGCAGTTGTTTAAAGGGCTTCAACTCATTCTCGTGTGTTTGTCCTGAAGACTACGATGGTGATTTCTGTGAGGTAAATTACTATCCGTCAGTTCATCTAAGATAGAGAAAGCTATGGAAGGTACATGAACAGAGTAGGTAGAAGAAAAATGCTTGTTTTAGTTGAGAGGAAGATGCAGGGAAAAAATTGAAAACTGAGAAGCTGGAAAGTTTTCGCTTAGTTGCAAGCCAACTGAGAGGACATGAAGGTTGAGAAGGCAAGGGAGGGGAGAGGGCGCACTAGGTCATAATCCCATCATTCACTTCCTTTTGTAAATCAGAATATGGAATACCCAAGCCCATCAAACTTCAAATATTTCTTTGTTTTGAAGTCTCGCACATATGAGCGTTGTTTGAAAAAAAGCAGGGTCAACATCTTTGATTTTTTGCATTTTAGGTCAAAATTCCCATCGTATTGTTAATATGGAGAGAGCCAGAATTTGCGTTCACATTTTTATCGTTATCGAGCGGTTTTCACTCCAGTATATTATAGGGAGTATCTTTGACCTGGATCGCTGAGTTTATAAAATTCCTGTGGTGAACTGTTTGTTTCCGTTAGCATTTCCTGTGACATAATACATGTTTGTGAAAAGAATGCCTTCAAAACGAGAAAACATCATCGATTTGTTTCTGAGGGCGAGAAAACACCATTGTTTCCTTCCTGGATGCTTTTTTGTTGAAGCGTTTCCTCCCAATAAGCATTACTGTGAAATTGGAAGCACGAAAGATCGCCTTAGCTGGGATTTTCGACAACCGACAGAAGATGGCGAGTCGAACCGACTGAGTCGTCGATGGTCATGATCACATTTGGCAGGCATTGTCGGAATTTTGGGAACTGGTGTATGTCCTGTGCCGAATTGTGGGCATGGAATGAACATTTCAAGCTCTGTGAGGCTCATTTGCTGAGTGACCTGAAGGGATTTGTTAGAATTACTGGATAGAAGACAGAGCGGCGACGTTTCCTTTCTGAGCCTCAGAAAACCTTGTCTACGACGAATCATTGTTCGTGACTGATGAGAATGACAGCCGCTATAGCAGTCGCGTTTGAGTTAAGGGCGAATTGTCGGAGAAATCAGGGCCGAGGTCAATAGCAGTTTGGATGGGAATTACAAACGACCTCGAAGAAATTTCTCTCACCAAACAAAAAACATTTTTATGAGCATCGATGTATAACTGAGAAGTACTTCACTCCTTCGCATGCTCCAGGACCATACAAGACTAGACTAGAGTTGATTTAGCAAAATTTGTCTAGTTTCAGGATTGAACAGTATACTCGATTAGATTTCCTTGTGAAATGTTTGTTGATCTTTTAAGCTGTTGGAGGCTGTTCTATGCTTGATACTTCTTGAAACGATTCTTGAAGAAAGCGCGGAATGTTTTGTTTTGAAGGGCTAGAAAATGTAGTTAAGAGTTGCTTCGATCGATTGCGGTCAGCGTTAAGGTGATTGAAGGACAGAGGAGTGTAAGTGAAGTGAGTGCTGTCCTGCAAAGTAAGAACTATTTAGACCAAGCCCGAAGTTTGTTTTTCTTTCTCTTTTCTTTTTTCACAGAAAGAAGTCGTTATCAAATCTCTTGTCTGATCATATTGAAGTATCGTAAAAATAAAACCGTTGCTAGTTTTGACTCAATGGATTCGCTTATTTATCATTCATATGTTTTGTTCTATCCATTGGAAGATCAGATTATCATTAAGGAAATGTTCGGTTTGAGCTGTACTGATGTGTGAAGTTGTGAATTTATTTTTATCAGATGCAAGATATGAGAATCTACGATTCAGATAAGGAAATTTGCATATGAATTCATAGTGTTCCGGAGCACCTCAACGTCAGGCAACATCAGTATGACATTGTTGAGTCGAATTTAATTAGATACTCATCAGTGATGCGTTTTTCAATTGTACGCTGTGCTTTCAGAAAATAATCAGTCCCTGCACAAGCGATGCATGCGCCGAAGGAGGTCGCTGCTCAAACTTTTCAATGGGACACGATGGGAAGTACAATTGTACCTGCCCACGTGGCTGGCAAGGTATTCATGTGATTCTCTTGTTTGTTTAACACCGTTTATCGCTTTGATGTAACATTTTGTTGTGCCTGATGCACCTTTCGAATCTGATCAGCGTTTGAAATAACTTCGTACTCATATTTTATGGTAGCAGCGAGCTCATTTCCTTCTGAAATAAGAACCTGAAACTTAATGATCAAGGCAGTGGGTATGATGGTATGATGTGGAAAATTATGAGATGAAAATTTTTGAAAGCTAAGGTCATGAAATTGCAGAAGGCAAGTTTTCCTTTAATTTTTAGAGGACTTAGGTAAAGGCGAGCGCAACCTCTGCTTTTAGTAATTGTGATTTTCGTTTCGAGCAAAATGCAGTTAAGGGCGTAATTTTGGCATCTAGGACACATAAAAATGGAGGATGCGATGTGCGCAATGAGTGCTAAAAATGAGGAGCACCTTGAAGGCGTTGCTAATTTCTAAACTAGATTCTTAATAGCTGATCGGCGCGAGGTATAATTTTCACTATTTGAGGTGTACGTTGCACTGAAGATGTGGATTTTTGTCACAGTTCATTATGCGCACAACAATCCACATGTGTCGATCTGTTGGCCGATTCGTACGAATGTTTCTGTCCACCAGACCGTAGAGGGCGCTATTGCGATGTACCCGTGGACTTCTGTTCGATACGCAATCCTTGTTTCAATGGCGCACAATGCATAGGCATACCTTGGGGATACAGATGCTCTTGTTCTCCAGGTAAACTCGGGTTCATCAACTTTGCTCATTTCCAAAACTAAAATGACTGTACAACAGCCACTAAAAACCTGCACAGCAGTTACTTAAGACATTTCTTTTGATGGCCAATCTTTAAAAATATTCAGCGTAGTCACGGCTGTGATTACGCTGAATATTTCTAGATATATGGCTAATATGAAAAGAGATTGAAGCAGTCGGTGAGTTTTCATTTGTGGAGAATTGCCCTCAATTTTGAGTCATTCGTAGAAAATGTTGCACGAATATTTGGAAACTCTGAAATAGGTCTCCAATCGAATCGTACTTTTGTCACATCATTACAATAGTACAGTTCGGCTGAAAGTAGTATTTTGTGGAAAGAGTAACGATCATTTGCAATTTCCAGTTCCGAGATTATTGAAATGTTGTACGCGAGAAAATTTGACAGTGTGTCGCTTATTTGAAAAACGCTTCACTAAGCCGCAACGTTGTATTTTTTTTTTTTTTTTTTGGCAAAAGCAATATTGTTTTGGTAACCTGTAGGCAACATTCAGATAATCGCAAGGTAACGGCAACTGGAAGAAATCCTTATAGGCGAGCTTTAAATTACAGCTGCGGTGATGTTCCTAACCAATAAAAACAAATGCAAAAAGTGATAACAGCAACGCTACGAAATATGGCAACACTGCGGGAACATATCGATCGCTTTAGTAGTTCGAATGTTAATATTTTTAACGCTGAAGTAAGCGACACTAAGCAACCTGTTGTGCATGAAGCAGGCAGTCCCCATCGTTGCAGTTTCGAAGCGAATGTGATACATCATTTACCTGGCAATGCTCGCTTTATACGTGTATCTCTACAGTTAGATGAACGCAAAAGGTCCGATTCTACTATTGCTCGAACGTTACATGTCTCATAAAAAGAATATTTCTTTCTAATCGTAGAATCGTGAACACCGAGGACAAAAGATGCGTCGGAACTTACGCGTGGCATTCCATAAAACGGTCACGAATAGGGCACGTATAGCTTATGAGTTACCCAGCACTTCCAGACTCCATAAAACGGAATTATTTTTTGAATAATCAAATAGGCGAACGAGGCACTTTCATTTTTTGTTCCTTCAGGATATACAGGTGCAAACTGTGAGGACATAATTGATCACTGCCAGCCGAATCCGTGTCAGAACGACGCTATGTGTAGCAGCAACCTATTTGGATATCACTGCGAATGCACTCCTGAGTATATCGGCATGAACTGCTCGGAACATATCGTATGATTTATTCATGCATAACACTTATGCAGCACAACCTGTTCAAATTAAGAAGCTTTTTATATAGGTGCAAGCGAGCGCAGAGGTCGAACTTGAGAGGGATTCTTAAGGGCCTTGTTAGCGATGCACTAAGTGCTGTGAGTCTTTGTTGTGAATGAAATTATTGGAGATAACATTCTGAAAGTCAAAAACAACTTCAAGTCATTTCTGCGTTGATGTTTAATTTTTCCAGTGTTTAATTTTCCAATCAAACTTTATTGCAGTCAGTTTGTTGCTAAACCGTCAATTTAAGGTTGCGTTGGCATCACTGCGTTTGTTTTCTATCTTCTGAGTAATACCCCCAAAAAGCTAAGGCGTCATTAAGAGATTGCGTGTGAAATTTGTTATGGAAATGTTCAGAGGTGCATAGCCCGTCAAATATTTAGCCGGTACTCCTTCTATACACCATTTCGTCTATGAGAAAGAGGATATGGGCAGGAGGAAGTAGACGGAGTTCATCAGTTGGATGCTTTCGGTTAGCTTAAATTAAATTGCACAACTCTCTAGCTTCACGTACACTGATCGCTGTGATTCACTCTCCTTTCTTCTTATTGTATATCGCGGCCACTTAGTAGCGTTATGAATTCATTCATGTTTGCAGTGTTGAGTCATTCATTAAACTGTTTAAGAATCCGTGCAAGGTGAATGGCACTGTGAATTATTGTATGAACGAGGCAGCATGCTACGTGGAAGGGGTCGTCGCCCGGTGTCAATGCAGTTATCAGTTCACTGGCGACAGATGCGAAACAAGTGAGCGTCCTTTAATCTGCATTCTTTCCGGAAATGGCTTATATCACCTCCTCTTAGAAACGATTTTCATACCGGAAATCTAACACTCGGTAGGCAAAAATCGAAAACTTGTTTCATCGTTACCAAGCATCTGTTCCGCTGTTTCACGGGGTAATTTTATGAAGCCGTCAGACCTGGCCAGACCATTGAGCACTTTGACATTGACGAGATGCGCACCTCGTCAAGGCTTGGCGAAACAGTATATCTGCTAACATTGCCCATTTGTACACACTGCGGTAATCTCACATTAATAAGGTGTATGACGGCGGAATCAAGCCTACAAGTGTGCATGCGATTATGTCTGTCTGTCCGGCAGTATTAGCTCAGGGAGAACTGAGGGTAAAGTTGTGAAATTTGATAGATTCAAATTTGATAGATGCCTCCTACCACCGTTCGAGTTAATGCATTCTTTTTTTGAGGGAGTTACGGGCGCTTAAATTTGTCGAAAAATTTGGATACACTTTCCATCTAGTCGGGTCTGGAAAATGCGGCCCAGGTGGTCAAAAATACATCCAAATTCCTGTCGAAAGCAGTTTATCGGATGCGGAAACAACTGTTGAAAGTCGTCGGAAAGGGGACGGTCGGAAATTTTTCGAATTAAACCGGAAATTTATGATCAAGTCGTAGTTTGTAATCGGCAAAATTCTTCCGGTAGAATGATTCGTCAGGTGGGATGCATTATTGGTGCAATGTCAGGAAAACGGGGAAGTCGGAAGTTATTCCGGTACGCTTTATTATTTATTGGCAGTTTGTGCAAATGGTTGAGTTGATAGGCGGAAGTGAAAGGGAGCATATCATATCAGCACATGTGGCACACTTTTTCACTTGTGATGCATGCATGTGGTTGTTGTGGAATGATCATATTTGCCATAAATATGCAAAAAACGTGAAATGTGCTTCGCAGATCCGTCATATAGGAGGGAGGGGGGAACAGAGCTTTTGGTTAGATAGAAGCGACGGTTTTGAGCAAAGAAATCCCTATCGCTTGACGACGTTATTACTCACCCATCAGTCGCGTAATCTCAACTCAAATCTGCATGTTTTTTTTGCAGGCCCAAAACAGTGCTAGAGTTCTTACTAGAGCGTGTCGCAGGTTGAAAATTGTTTTCAGAGAAAACACAAAGCTATAACCTTTACTTTACGGGACGGGCATCTTCGCAGGAAATAGTTTCGATATCGGTCAATGGAAGTTTGCTAGACAAGTTCTCATTGTGTGGTTGGGTGAAGCCGGGCCCACAAGACGCGCTTCAAGGGTCGTCAGAAGCGACCACGCCGTTCGTGGTGTTGGTAGCCTCGGGCACAAAATCGTGAGTTCCATACTTTCCACTTGAGGCCAGATTTTTGCATGTTGTCATTTGAGGTCCAACTGATGCATATTTAAATCACGGTGATAATAATTCTCTGCACTAATAGGCTTTCTAAATATTCTTGCCGCCTGTGGTAGCTGCAGGCGGTTCTATCGACAGCTGACATCTCAAGTTTTGCAGTTTGCATAGAATTACTGCAACACACAGTCTATGCTCCAAAATATTTTGCAACAGTAAAAGTCTACGGATTTGATCACTTATTTATTCAGTCGTCGCTGTGCAAATGTCTCATAGTCAAAATTTCTGTTAAAAGGAAATAGTTATGGTTTGACCGTCGCAGCGCGTTGCTTCAACTTAAATTCTTTCATATTCCATTTAATTCCGCTTGCTAAAATCGCTGCTTGAGTGAAACGAATTTAAACTTTTGCAATGCTTTACAGCACTCACGTTATCGTCAATCATTCCTACTACACATTTCTAACATAAAGTGCATTTAAAACGCTTTTGGCAGAATTCTTTCCTGAACACCATTTATATGCAGCCGTTTAAGAGATCTACGGGTCCTCCCTAAAAAAGTGCAGCTGGAAATGTAGTCGCAGGAGTGCAGATGAAGATTTCATCGAAACATCTCCAAACAAATTTATTGGCATATAAGTAGTATGAGGGTTAACAGATCGACGAGCATAGTACCCTCGCGACAGAGGAGGAAAGCCAAGACGATCTGGGTTGAGGTTGGCAGATAATTTAAAGAAAAGAGGTAGTTTTTGGCATCGAGAAGCAAAAGACAGGGAACTCTGAAGCAGTGAACCACATTTTCCTTTCAAATCGCTGGTCAGCTGTAATCTAAGTACCAAACTACTGCCGTAAAGTAGCCCAAGAATTTTATTTCTTCATTTTTACGTTAGAAACTCTCTTGTACAGATTAAGAAACAAGACCACAAAAGAGGATGTAAAAGTTTTTGAAACTGCACACTGCAAATTTCTCATTGTTTCCGAGCAAAGGAGACATGCATGAGCATCTAAGAAATTCCGGTATTTTGGCAGAAGAATTGCGATAAAACTTCGAGCACGACGGCAGCGCATACGCGCTCATATTTTTGCATCTTTTCAGTGTTGAGTTATTCAAGGTTTGCATCGTTTTTCTAGATGTTTTCATCATACCAGAATGTTTGCATTGTACCTTTTCAAAAAGCCATATCCACCGAGCTTTGCCCGCCGGCGTGATCGCTTGAATTAGGCAAACAAAGCCTGCGGCAACCCTGCAACCGAAAAGCCCGCATTCGGCGTTGCGTACTTGGCGTCGAATCATTATTTACGATGAAATACTAAAAATTGCAATATTATTTGCGCTCTTTGACGCTTCCTCCTTATATTATTAAAGCTCTGGAAGCAGAGTTCCGCTTTAGAGGAAACTTTGGGTGTGGCCCAATTGTCTGATTATCATGTGCAGTTGCAGTGCAGTACAGCGAAACGTTTCAGGCCTGATGAAGAATTGCTCTCAATCAGTTGTGCTGGCGTGAAGATTGAAAACACCTTTGTGGCACAATACACCTTAAAGGTGCGCATATGGCACCATGTAAGTATTCTTGTCAGTGCACCTTGCATTTATATATTTTTTCCTGCGTAATGAAAGCAGCTGACTATTTTTGAAAACGTGTGTTCGGCACATGCAATCTTATGACTGAAATATAATCTGATTAATAAATCTAAGCTAACAGTAAGGGAAAAGTCTACAGAGGTCAGCTTCTGCATTGTCGAATGAGCCTATTATGATGCCTTCAGCTATAAAAAAAACTTTGTCCTTCTAACTTATCTTCGAGGTCTGCTGTATTAATGCGATCTTTGCATCTCTCTAACCGTGACTTGTAGCCGTTAACCGTTAGTGAATGTCATTGATCCAGTGCTGGCCTATTACCTGTTTTGCTGTATTATATCAAAATTTATGGATTTATCACCCAAACCACACTTGGCCTTTGTACTGCAAATTCCCTTGGAAAGTTGGATCAACTGTTTTATGGCTCATCGGTGTTTGCGACTAATTAAAGTTATCTCATTCAGCTGCTGCTAGCGGTGGTTTTTTTGGACCCCATATCCCCCAAACTGAGCAGAATGGAGCTTTTAGGATACGCAGCAAGGCGCCATATGGCTCTTCGTTTTCAGAAACCAGCACCACAACCGCCGAAGGTTCAAAAAAGTGTTCATTATGTCCTGTTCTATTGCAAGTTTCTCACTTCGAAGAGATCAGGCTCCTGTTATTATAGAAATTAAATAAATCATTGCAACGGTGGAAGCTTGATACTTTGAGAGAAGTGCTTTTCAGAAACATTTCAAGCAGGGATGTGTTTTTGCCGTATTCTCGAATATGGGTCGAAGGAAAGAGTCGAACGTGTTTTTGTTTTTTGTAAGAGTACCGAATCAGATAAAAAGTTTGAGGTCTCGCGGAGGATTTTGTTTGATGGAAGAGTTCCCACAAAACATATGGGTTCTCTCGACAGTTCGCTGTACGTAACATTTGAGAATATATTGAAATACTAAATTATATTCTAAGATAAAATTGAAGCAAGATCAAACACTAAGTGGTTGCTGCGTTGAAATATAGGTAAACGCTGCACTAGTATGGTGCGCAGAAATGACAGTAAGTGATCGGTAATGCGCATAGAAGTAATGATGCATTTTGTTTGTGCAGATCTGTATTCGCTATTTTGGTGATGGCGTGATGAGTGTGTTGCTAAACGCTCAAGGGGTTGCCGTCTCTGATAAGCGCCTTCGGCAAGTACGTTCACAAGTTCATCTTTTATTGGGTCAATCAACCAACGATGAGGATCGATTTGTCGGCGAGATTAGCCTTGTGCAGGTGTGCGTTAATACTTTCGAATACTTTGAAGGCAGTTGTAGGGTGAGTACTTAACTTAGATTTTGTGGACGCTTATGCGCACCGATTAAAATCGGTAATGAGTGAGCGTCTTGCTGCATATGTCCATTGTGTCATTTCCATAATTATGGTTGTAAGCAAATGAAGAATTGAAATATTTTAGCGGTAACACCATATGTGAGTTTAATTCAAGCGTTGATGATTTGAGTTACTAAGAAAATGATTTGAGTAAATGCGGGAAAAATGTCTGAAGGATACGAGTGGCTAGTGCATCACTCAAGCATATTTCGTTTCCTCATCTTTGACAGTTTGAAACTTCTTCTCTCTTAAGCGGAAATAAGGGAACTTACCTGATTCTACTGCTAGTGTTAAAAGTGGCGCAATGTTGTACTCGGAAGAAGGCTCGAAACAACCTATTCCATCAATTTATTACTATGCACGACGTGTACACATCTATCACCTGTTTACCTTTTCAGCTATACAACAGAGTCTTGAGCGACGCCGAGGTGCTCAACATGACCTACGATTGCCAGCGTTGGCTGAAGTCTCAGTCGGCATCACAAGAAGCAAGCGTGCTTGTGAAGTGGAACCAGTTCTCGACAGTCAGCATTCAAAATCCGTCTATATATGCGCTTTACCCAGGAATCTGCGTTTCATCAGGATGTCTGCCAGGCCACTCACAGTCGTCTTCAGACGTTTATGGTGAGCACCTTTCTTCTTGCTCAGTATTTTTCTAAATGTCCCATTTAAAACTGGTTAAGAAGTTCAGATAAATTTTGGTAGAGACTAGTCTCGGAATACTGTTGGTTTTTTGGGGAATGATGAATCGCGCTAATTGGCTCCGTAAAGGAAATTCTCTGAACCATAAATCGAAGGGTTTTTTCCTATCCGGGCATACCTGAGATACGAATCTGACAACATGCACATTGCGGCTGTCATTTTACAAAAATCTCACCAAACAATAACATTATTACAAACTCATTATCATCCTCATTTCGCCTTTACCGTGAGAGTGTTAGCCGGTTCCGATAGCACTTCGTTTTCATGCAGTAGGAGTTAGCTTCTTAAGCAGATTTATTATACTTCAGATAAAATACCTCCAATGGTGGTCAGCTGTCCCACGGATCAGTATGTAGTATCAGAGAAGCGGCTCACACGTGTGTCCTGGCAGCCGTCCGTACCTGGAGATATTTTCTTCGACAACGTAATTCTTAGCGATGTCTTTTCCAACTATAGAAGCGGCGACATCTTCTCCTGGTAAATAACTTCAGAGCATCAGTAGTTGCTTTCTTTCTCGTTCTTCGCTCACTTCCATTACAGTCTTCATTATATTTTTATCAAGCCAGAGACTTACTCGAAGTTTTCTTTCGGTTTCTTGCTTTTCAAAAATGTCTGGAATCTTGGAGAAGGATAACATGCTAAATGGAAGGAGGCGTAGACACTAAAACCGATGACGAACTACAAAAGTTCCGGAAGCTTTGCTTCATGCTGTAATGAAATCGCTTCGTTGGAAGTTCAGCGCATCTGCAAGGTTTTTTACTTGCTGTATTTTCTACAGTACATCACGGAACACCCTATCGGTGATGTTGAAAACTGTTAGTCTAATATTGAAGCGTAGTAGAAAATTTTTATGAGAACTTTGCTTTTATCCATCTGCATACTGCGTAAAGTTTGGAGGAAAACTTGAATGAACATGTGCAACGGTAACAATTCTAACGTTTGGTTCTGTATACGGTGACATGGCTAACATAATTGTGTGGCACAGATGAGGAGCCCCGAAGAAGACAAGAAGTTCCATCCCCTTTGGCGCCTTTCCCGCTCAAATTAGGCTCATCATTTGACGATGACTCAAGTGGAATCATTTGTGGCAATTTCGTCACCAAGTTTTTACTCCCCGTTCATCAGAAGTGATCCGTGTTGTCTAATGGGCTTGAAAACTTTGACCAAAATAATGAGCCGCAAAATGAAAACTGGTATTGGCAAATTTTAATGGAAAGCAGTCGAAATATGTCAAGGATTGTGGAGAAGAGGGGAGGAAAGGGAAGGAGGAGAAATTTACTGCTATATTTTGGTTGCGAGACTGACGAGACTGTTTAAGGGGTGAATATCATGTGATGTACATAGCGCGCGATGAGGCGGGTAATATCGGCACTTGCGAGTTCGACGTAATCGTTTCGCCGAGGAATTGCACCGATCCACCGAATCCTCGCAATGGTAGTGCAAATATTGTGAAGTTAGATAACAGTGATGCACGTAGAGTGGCGTTCCTCCATTGTAACGTCGGCTATTTATTCGCCGATGAGATGCCAGATTTCTTCACATGTGATCTCATGGTTGGTTGTTTTTTGACATTCGATTGAATCGATGTTGTAGGATCTGGTATTGCATGCACTCATATTCTTCAATATCTGGCTTCATCTCGCTCTATATTATCGATTAGCTCATTGCTAAGATGAGCGTTAATTAGTTAGTCCATTGCTGTCGTTTTTCTGGTATTATGCAAGTTCATCTAAGCGTCACTTTTCCACACATTTTTTATAATACTTGATGATTTATTTACTACTGGCTAACGAATTTCATGAGTTCTTTTCGCATTCTCTGCACTTTTGAACAGTTTAAAGTCCTTCCTAGCTGATCGGACTTATAAACACTTGATATGCTTTAATGTGCTTTCATATGGTGATTCGAGAAAAAACATCTGTCGATGTCACTGAATAGAGGATGTTGCATTTTAGGGTCAGTGGTCACGTTTTCATAATCCACTACACTATCGCTTCCCGGCATGCTCCGCCTACATACCGCCTGAGCAACGTCTGAATGGTCAGCTTGGACAAATTTTCGTACTGAAGACATCCATTAGAAGGTTGTCTGAAATGGGCGATTTTTCCACATTAACGGATTACCCCTATTTCTTGCACAAGTTCCTTGAAATAAAGCAATGAAACAATGCCTTATATGATAGAATAAGAGCAAGTATTAAAGAAACCATTCCGTTCCGTCGATTTTTCCATCTCAATAGATAAATTCCTTTCAAAGTGAACCTGGCTGTTTCCTCTCTGGTCTGCATATTCTGTGCCGGGGTTTGTAATTCATTCAGATTCACCTCTTCAAAATTCCTATGCATAGTTCTTAAAAAGTTTTTCAAGGGAGATAATTAAGGCTACTGCGTATTATGATACCCACTCATTAGAACTGTTAGGTCGTTGCGAAACTTTGGATGAATGTAGTCTGAGATTTGTTGCCCCAAAAGACTATTTTCAAGGATCGGAAATACCTTTTCTTGGAGTCATCAAGCCTCAAAAAACACAAAAGCACATGTGACACTTTTGAACGGTAAGCACCTTAGTAAGCAGAAACGCATTTGTTTTATACCCTTTGGATGGCCCTTTATGAGGCAATAAAGAGTTTATCGTAACCATAACTGGTCTTAAAAGTTTTTGTGGTAATTGGGTTAACATTAGTGGTCAGTTGGTGAGGTAGGGGGAGAAGGACGAGGGAAAAGGGAAGAAGTTGCATCATATCTTTATCATGTGCTGATCAATGCAACTATATTCAAGGTACGGTGTCAGTGGACGGTGACTGTTCGAATATCGCAAGCATCGAGCAGACTATAATGGAACGCGTAGCGGTGGGCGCATTTCCGGTGTTTTCCTGATCGTATTGTAGTGCTGTTTGAGAGAAAAATATCATGAGTTTTCTAACAATACGTAGTCGCTAACGTTTACATGAACTGCTACAGTATTGAGACCGTCGAATAAGGTGCGATCATGAAAAATTTTATTGGCAGCGCTCTGCTGCTTATCGCAATTTTTACTTATTGCAACGTTGATTTGTTTATTTTGCAGTCCGCTTATTATTTTCGCTTATTTGCAAATATGAGATGATGTTTATTTTCATATGCGGTAATAAGTGTACGTTGTTAACCGTAGCGACTGAAAATCTCCTAAGACGTGGGCCGACAAGAAAACAGATGGACAGTATTACTTCTAAAGCTGGCAATTTGCTTTGATGAGACCGCAGTTGCACTTTTTATGCGTTCATTTAGCAATAGACTTCGCAGCGGTTTGCGCAACTCTTGACGATGCTGATTCTGGCGCCTTTCTTCAGTGCTATCGAGCTTAAAAGTCCATTACTTTTTAGCAAATAGCTAGGTAACATTATGTTAATGCTTTTTTGCATTTCAGCTTGCAAATGAAAACTTCGGTGGTACTGGTTTCTGTATAACGCCAAATTGTACCGGTGAGCTTCAGCTGTTTTCGAGCTGTGATACGAGAACGAAACGAAGCCCAGCCCCACAACCAATAGATGTAACTTACGTGCTCTCAGTGAAGTCAGTTTAATTCTCTATAAATTTACCATCATTGGAGCTCGAGAGTATTTTCAACTTGCACAAGCAAAATCGAGCTGAGCGATGTAATCGTTTCGCTCACAAAAGTGCCTTCTAGAACTCAAGCTCGGAAAACTTCGATTACTTTCTGAAAACTATAATTTTATGAAATTAGCACACTACACTATCACTAATCAGCACTAATTTGTACACTCATTAAGAGCTTCATTAGATTAAGCACTATGCACTAATTTTTTTTTTCTGCAGAACATCAGAAAAGCGAAAATACATTCAAATGATCCCAAATGCGCATATTTGTGCCGTTGGCTGCCATTATTGCGCAATATCGGCGTTACACATGTAGAACGTTTTCTTCGCTTTTTCTTATCAGAGCTTGCTTTTCATTTTACTCAAATTTTCCGATGCGTTGAACGTCGTTGTATCCGTTTGAGCTAGTCTCGTGTTCAGCGATAGAAGATTTTATCGCAGAAATCGTTTAAACTTTCTCCTTAACTGTGATAAAATGCCATTCGTCCAATCAGTGACGCCTTAATGAAGTGCGTTCTAGTTAACTGCACAAACGGTAATGTCTTCATAAAAAATAAGAATGATAATATTTGAAGTTTTGAAATGATAAGCGGAAATATTTTCAGTACTACCCGTTCGCCAATTTCTTCATTTGTTAATTCGAGTATATACGAGCAATACGGAGAGAACTCGCGTCCGCCGACAACTGAGTGGTTATGCAACGATCCTGAGTACAAAATGCTGCTTTTTGGAGAACTCAATTCCTGCGGTACTTTTTAAATGAACATCACTTCAGGGGTATCCTGCAAGGCAATGGAAGGTTCAGCTAACGTCCGCAAGTACGGACCGATAAATAATTGAAGCATGGATATCATATTTCTCCATTTGTGGAAGCCATTCTATCCTTTCCTGCTGCGGCATCAGACTGCTCCTCCATTCTTGTCATAATCATCCCATTGTCAATCATCCCATTATCGCTTTCCTCTTTTAGGGCCCAGTACACAGATGAAAATTACCAAACACTCTGAACCCTTTTAATGAGCTCCCATGTAGCCCTATTCCGTCCACGCGCAGTAATATATGCAACAGCATGTGGGACTGAAAGTGTGCCTCCTGTTCAGGAAAATTATCAGGACAAAGGATGATTAACACAAGTTTAGAGAGGGGTGCGTGCGGAGGATGGCTGTCATATTACCTCTGTTTTTATACAACTCCACCTTTTCATGAATCCAGCAAAACTATCGATTAGAAACGCCATTAGATGGAAATGGGGCATGGGAGAGGTGTTTATGTTCAACATTGCTTTTTGCATCCCGACTCTTGCCTGAGCGTAAAACAGCTGCATATTGTATTGATGTTCAAATTTTCGTCGTATTGCAGTCAGATGTACGGTTGGTTACTACCTGAACAATTCGGTGTGTACGCCTTGTCCAGAAAATACGTATAAAGATACGGAAGGGAACGGACCGTGTAAGAAATGTGAAGACGGAAAGGTTACTGGCACTATCGGCGCTGTCTTGCCTTCTGACTGCTACAGTAAGCCTTCCTGTCATCAGGTCGTCCTCGTTGCATCCGAACTTGCTTTTCTTATACTTTATTTATACTTTTGGAAACTTACCTTATACAGTAAGCCACTTTCAAACAAAATTAGTCTAGTAACATGATATATATATATATATATATATATATATATATATATATATATATATATATATATATATATATATATATATATATATATATATATATATATATATATATATATGCGCTTGTATTTGCACAGGATGTTTAAGGCACAGTTCTGATCACATAAAATTATGATTTTGTTCTTATGTGTAATTACTGTTCACTCAGATAACTGCACACCTGGCAGCTATTATTATCCCCCGACGGCAAACTGTAAGCAGTGCGAACGTGGAACTTTCCAGCCTGGTTATGGAGCGATCCAGTGTTTTCCGTGCGATCCGGGGTCTTCCACGCCAACGATTGTAAGTGTTTGTTTTGAGATCCTTTACCAGTATATCATAGCCACTGTAAATCAGTGCTTTTCCACTTACAGGGTGCAAGCAGTGAGGCGGAGTGCAATATTACTTGTGGAGCGGGCTTTTATATGGGCGTGAATGAAGCGTGTGTCGGCTGTCCGCAAGGCTCGTATAGGCCAGACGACCGTAAGATTGTTCAGTGCATATCGTGTAATATTGGCTTTACAACTCCACATCTAAACAGTACATCAGCAAGCGACTGCTCGGTAATGAACTGCCCTCCAGGCACATTTACCAATGCTAATGTGACAGGCCCGCTAAATCAAGAGATCAACCATCTATCGCAGATCTGCCTACAATGCCCAATTGGCTACTACCAGGTATGTACATCACCGCAATGAGACATTAGACCCTATGTGCAGCCATTGCACACTTCACAGCTGTGTTAGAGGTTTAGAACATATTCTGGCCATCAGTATGTCTAGAAATTATGAGTGACCATGAAGTTGCAAAACTTGCTGATGAAATTTCGGTGGAGGAAAAGTGACCAATATCTCATGTGTGCTTTTAGGCGATTTCTTGAAGCTGGAAATTGTTTTCTCAATTTAAAGTGCTTAATTTTCAAGACGCATAACACCGCATCTCATTATGAGAAAAACCTTTGGAAACCTTAACTAAGAGTATGAATAGTGCAATTTTGGATGACTACATTATTTTTAATCGTCCTACTTGGAATGTTGATCGCTGGGAATTTTATTCACCAGTGGATTCTCCCACTAAAAGCTGCCAAAAATTTATGGCTGGATTCGTACAGAAGTAAGGAAGTGAGAAGCATATTGTTCTTCTGCGAACGATTACTTCAAGGGCCCCCTCCAAAACTGCCCACAAATCACTGAAACATATAACAGGAAGTTGTGGTTGGATCGATTTCTGTTTTAATTTTTTTTATAGGATCAATGGAATGAGTCTGCGTGTGTACCGTGCGGGACTGGCTTCACAACTTCCAACACTGTGAGAGTTGTCTTTTCATCCTTCGTTGGTAAAGTTCGCTTTACAGAGGGCACTGACGCTATTCTACTTCCTAGAAGAAGTCATTGAAACAAAGCTCATAATGCATTCCACTTATCACTCTTAACTGTTGTACCTACTGCAACCAGCGAAAACATCTCAGCGCAGGCCGATATCCAAAGGGGCGTGCTGCGATGGTTTCGTTCTCTATCTTCACGTCTTTTATTTTATGTAGAAACATTCTCATTATATTCTCTAATTTTTCCACCTCTGTTGAACATTAAGCCTTACAAATGTAATTTTATAACTACTGGCTATGCATAATATACGTAGGTACGATAAAATGACTTCAGAATGTTCGAGATGATCTCCAACAACGATTTTTGTCCGAATCTTTCTTTTTTTCATTTTTACGTTAATATTCAATATTTTCGGATATAATTTTCCTCTTCTATCTCATAACATTCAACATTCGATAGTCAATTTTCGTAATTTTCAGCGACTCTTTCCTCTTTAATTTTTACGTTCAGTTTTTATCACTTATCATTTAACATATATGGTCATTTTTCACCTTTATTTTTTCATCTGTCTGCAATTATAACATTCATTGTTGCGCTTTACTTCTACTTCTATGGCACCTTATCTATGCATATTGTTCTGACTATGACCAACGCAGAACTCAATTGCTCACATGTCCTCACCTCTATTGATGGAGACCAAAACATAACCACTTTTAATAAAAGTATGTTTGTTTTGTAACATCTTATTTAATAATCTCTTATTTAATAATCTTTGCATTGTTCACTTTTCAAACCTCTGTTTTAAGTTTTCGTCAATTTCCTCCACTCTTAGTCTCTTTATTTTAATCTCTGTTCTTCACTAGCCTTTCTTTATTGTTCGCGACTCATTTAATATTTATTCTAATCCTTTAATATTATTTAATATTGTTTAATTACTTAGTTATTTATGATTTTATTAATTCTATGATATAAAATATCTACTATCCAATATATTCCAATCCTCAGCTTAATGCAGCTTTTATAATTTATATTGTTCCTTATTATTAATATCACCTCTACTGGCATTATCACCTTTACTGTATTCTGCTGTCACTAATCTCTGCTTTGATTTATTAGTCATTTTTTTAAATCATCACTACTAATTTTAGTTATTAATTTCTATTATTAGTTTCGCAAAAATGTTTTATATTAGCATTGGTGTGTCGGGGGGCCCTTCCCCGTAATGCCGATCCTTACATCAAGAGGAAGTGTTTCACATCTCAGAGGTCGTGTACTTAACTAGTAGCGTGATGTGGTTCAAAATTTAGGGCACATTAATATCAATATCAAACACACACGAACTGAATTCTTCGTTGCGTTAGAAGTGGACAAAAGATGAAATGCTAGTCTGAAGGTGAGCCACGTGTTAAAGAGAACGTATGCAAAGTAGATAAGCGATTAAGGCAATCGAAACGAAAACTTCACACCGAGCAGCTGCGTATATCTATGCACCTTTCGACAATATAAAGAGTCTTCGTAGTCTCTTCCCCGTCCTATCATTAGTGATGGTAGATTTACTTCTCAGAAAGTAGTTGGTATCATCCCAGATCGATGAGATCTTTGTTGCAATTTATGACTGTAACTTTACCAACGGTCTAGGAGCCAAACACTTTCTCGGGCTTTTTATGAGAGGCAGTACACTTGTAAAGACTCCAGTAAATGAATGCAAGTACTTTTGAAGGGCGCTTCCAGTGTTCGTTACTGTCTGCTGTCGCCAGCTACTGTTCTTCCAAGCACTGCAATTGCACCACAAGAGAAGGCAGATTCGCCACCATGGATAACTTGGCTGATCGTTGCAATCGCCGGTGGAATTGCTGCACTGATTTTCAGCTCCGTTCTGGTGATCTACAGAAAAAGGTCTCTTTCTGGTAGCCTTTTGAACGTTTCTAAAAACCATTTTTTGCTTTCAGGCGGGGAAGCACCATATCTGAGTTTTTTTTTGCGTCAAACACTTTTCATACTTATTTACAACTTTTTGCAAATGGCGCATATCGACTGCTTGTCGACGCATCTGCATCTCTGTGTCTGTCTGCACGTCCGCCACTTTCTAACCAGAGCAATAGCGATCGAATTCAATCGCTATATTGATTGCTTGAATTATGACCAATTTAAAATGCCACAAAATCTGCTTGTGCATTTTGTCTTTCGATCGAGTACAGGCCGAAAGCAATAGTTTTTACTAGCAAAGTTGTACTTTTGATCGAGAATGTAAGAAGCTCTATAGTAGGCTTCGCATTATTTTATTTTTCGTTTTTAGAATATTTGAGCGAGACTTTGATGTGATGAGCTGAAATGCAGAAAATACGCATTGCACCAGAAAGGGTGGTGGGCCCGATACTGCTGAATGATGATAGTTTAAATTTACATCGGAGTGATTGTACCAAGCGTGCTCATTTGCAGACTGGTTAGTTGACAATGAAGAAGAGATTACAACTTCAATGCTTCATTCAAAAGCTCGACCAGCTGGTTTTGTTGATTGCGTTCAAGACTGGAATCTGCTCCCAGCTGCAAAGTAAAGTGAGGCACAGTGGTAAATTAGCCGATACAGTGAAATGCTGTGTACTATGAAGGGCTTTTACGGTCAAGCCATTTGACTATACTGATATTAAACACTATCTTACCCGCGGTAGCACACATCCAATCATGGGTGATGGATAAGAGCTTCATCAACCGTAGTGGTGACACTTCCTTGTATTAGCTATCTTCTCAACCGTGCTCGTCCAAACATTTCTGTACTGACCACTTCCAGGCTACGAAATCTACTACACTGTTGCAAGAATCCTGACATCAAAACAATGGCGACAACAGATTATTATCGTGACACCACGTACACCTATCCAATCGTCACCTCGTTATCGCCGACCACAAACGTCCCTCAGGTTGGCAGTATGCCAATCAACATCGCATCTGGGGCGAATTTGATTCTGCCTATTTTCTATCTCATTGAAAAAGCTTTCAAGGTCAGAGCTACGCTAAACGGGTCGCGGATGCGACGTTTGTTGATGGGAGTTTTAAACATTTGGAGTTGATTTCTTAGCGTCATCCTGCAAGGTTCGCCGTCACTATTGAGGTTTATACAAGAACATTTTCTCTCTACTGAAAATAAACTGACATCAAATGGCCGGAAGTTCTATTACTAAATTAGGGCCACTAAAGCTCCATCAAGCAGGCACTTTTTCAATCACTCCATCATCGAGCCTATGAGTTGCTGTAGGAGGATCGCTGACAAGTTAATTGCAGTTTTGTGAAATTCTTATATAAAGAAAGAGCTACATGTGTTCAGATCCAGAGAAACTGTCACTGATATGCAGATGATCGAGATTTACAACGAGATATTCACGGGACTGCAAAAAATGGCGGATGGCTCGGAGGACAGTCGTGCTCGAGACTTCGAAGATGTTGAAGCTGCGCCACCCAGCTCTCTAACTGTCGATACATCGCTGCGCGCGATTGAGAACTTTGGACCAAAAGCGATTGGAATGGATTCATCCGGCTTTCCGATCGATTCAGCTGATTACGAACGATTCGGATATGGAAAGCAGAGCGCCGATTACAGCAGCACATTCGAGTCGCTGATCAGAGGCAAGGAATCAGCATGGGATGAACAGAGGTCTGATCCCCTTGGTGTGCAGTCATTTCATTAGGAGGGGACGGACCGTTCCTCTGCGTAGTAGAGCTCAGTCCCAGCTAATGGCTAGTTATTATTTTAATGCCAGAAAAGTAGTTGTCCTGATTTTTTTATAAATGTGCATTAGTGCGCTTCTGCGGTCCCGAAAGTGCTTTTCTCATTTAGCGAGCACTTCCTCAGCTTTTCTTCTGATTAAGCAAGTGGACTGATTTAATTCTTTTTCCGCAAGGTGCACTTACTCCTTTCATACGACACTCGGTTTGGTTCCTGTCATAATCTGGGTGACACTAGCGGGTCAACGGTCGAGTATACCTTCAAAAGCACAAATAAGGTTAGCCTGCGCAGATATTTACTACAGCACGTCAGCCTTATGAAGTTCTCCACCTCAATTTCAAGAGGTTTTTGAACGCTTGGTTGCAGTTCCATGATCAGCTTCTCCTGTACACGTTACTACAAGAGGCCGTTTCTTGCGCTAGTGAACATCTGACGGCTCTAACTAGGCATGATATTTGAATCACATAGTGACCTTGAGAAATTTTGCGCGTTGTAATTCTTGGCCAAGACTGCGCCATTAATTTTTCTATTCATACGTTTTTGAATGACCTTCACGATTTCTGAGAATGTTTTTTCATATGCGTTTTTATAGGATTCATGTTCCTTCATGTGCATGTCCCATTGTCTGATTGGGCTTCACTCTCGAATCTCCAAAAATTGCGACTTTTCCTCCTCACTCATTCAAAGGACATAGTTCGTGTGTGATTCACATTTCACTGAAATCCATTGAAAACGGCGCTTGAGTAATAGCATGTGCTTAAAGGTTTCTGATGACAGTTTTGCAGTGCGCTGAGACGTCGCTTTGAGGCAATTTCGGAACCGTTTTATAACGAAGCAGCTGCTAATGAATGGCGTCGTCGGATTTCATATGGCGGGTATGGGCATGGGGCTAACTTCGGTACGGTGCATGATTATGAAAACAGTACCAACTACGCAGTTCACGAACATGCCGACGACGATGACGATGAGGTGAGTTGTGCAGATCTCAAGAGAACAAGCAGTGTTTTGTATATGGCTTGCTTATGCGTTGCTTTAAAGGTAACTAAGCCTCAGGGCCCCACCCTCGAACCGGAGGTATCCTGACCGTCAAAATTCTCGACATGAGATAACGATGCTTACGCGCTGAGGAGCCTCCCGCGTAAGCGACAAAAAGTCCCCACTGGAGCACTCCCGAGCCTAAGTTCCCCTTAAATGATTGTAAGTTCCATCAATAAAACATTGTGCATAACTAAAAAACGTGTAGCGACAAAATGACACGGATGATCCTACAGGCCTCATATACCCCGCTATTAGTAGGATTATCTTAATGGTATGTAGTGAAAGCATTCAGCGGGCGTTTTTATCGACCGATAAGTGATGCCAGCGTCCTTAATATAACGATCAGAGAGTCTTGCTGGATTATGTATCAACTCTTTTCAGGACTACTTTGGATAATGTGACCAGTGTTCCGTCGTTGGCGAATTCGATGATTTTGCCAGTCCTTGTGATGAGAAACGGGTTGTTTGGCTCACTTTTGATCTATGTACAAATAATGTTGCCTTGAAAAACTCACTTGCACAACAAATGTGCCTCCATTTGTGTTGCCTAATGCTACTGTCTTGCCAGAACCTTTGACTTCAAAAAGGAACTTGAGATTATTTGTATAATTACTGTTTAAGGTTAAGTTTCGGCAGGTTGCTGATAGTAAAAACTGGGTGTTAAAGTGACTGACTGCGTAACACAAGAGTTCACATAAGTGACTCAGCAGAAGGGAAGCGTTTTATTCGACATTAACAAGTTGCTCGTTGCGTGAGTGAGAAATTTTTTGGCACCCACGGTCAACGAACAATCCAGCGAAAAAGACTGGAATTTCAAAAACTTTCATCGTGAGACAAACTGTAATACTATGCAGAAATAGGGCCAGCAGGATGCACAAGACCCTCGTGACCCGACAGATGACCTGCTATATTCATAGTGGAAGCCCTCCGCCTTCGAGATTACAAAAAAATGCGCAATATCATAGTTTACGATAAGCGGCTAACCGCTGGTTGAAGCATCGATGGAATCCCACCCAGAACCAACGTAATGGAATGGACAGTGCGTGGCTAGAATGTGGATACTGGATATTGAAGAAATGAAGGCGGCCTTCCTGATTGCCGAAGCATAAACGAAGTAATGTTGAGTTACTCTATCGTTTACGTGACCATGCATGATGCTTATTTCAGACCTCCTGTGAGTTTTGAATACCGCTAATAATATTCCTACATGGGAACGTACTGCAGTGAACTTTTTTTCACGTTGATCGACACTGTGTTGTCACATTATCACTTTCAATTTATCACGCTTTTTCACTCATGGTGCAAACCAAGGTGAACAGCTATACAGGAGAATGCATCTTTGTTTACATTTAAAATACGACAGGCAATCGGAGGAAGACAGTGTGAACGAGCACATTTACTACATACAATGGAAGAAACCCTATAGGCTCTCCTCAGTGGGTTTTTTTATTCTTCTTATCGCACACTTTGGTGTGGAGGTGAAATAAGTGAAAGATGGACCCAAGCAGGGTTTTGCTATTATACACAAAGAAACACAAAAAAAAATCTTGCAGTGTACTTGCACATAAGTAAATATGCGAAAGTCACCTCTGAATAAACTTGCGATAAAAATTGCGATAAAAGTGAAACTGAAAAAAACATGTAACTGTCGACGAAGTAGAAGGTCGGGATTAAACCTCGCGCTGATCATGACCATGAACAAGTTTTCATGGTGTCGATTGGATTACAGCTGATCGCCAAATCAAAAACAGGTTTAACCCAGACCCCAACAGAAGCCGCCACACTGCACTGAGCGAAATGAACTGAAAATTAGTGCGTTTTGTGCTAATTGCCATGCCCTTGCCTATGTAGATCATCTCCTGCCATGACGAAGAAAACTTTAGACTGAAGTGGGAAAAAGGCAATGGAATCAAAAATTACCTGGAAGGAAAAACTGCTGACAATGTTTCGCACTTTACGGATATATCTTCAGAAGAGAGGGTACTCGTTGGCAGCAAGAGAAGGAAATAAAATTGAATTGCCTGAGGAATGCGAACAAGACATACACATTTTGGGATGAATGAATTTTAGAGACGAGGACTAGAGATTCGTCTTCTCTTTGAGGACAGCATTGGCTGCTAGATCGAGCACGGCCATCCATCGGATCTGCGTCTGCTCATCGCCGACGGTGACCGTATACTGGCGTTGCGCATGCCTGATCGTGAACGTTAACCTCTCGCCACTCATCTTCACCTCACAGCCGGCAAAGGCAGCATTGCCAGCGCACACTCGTCCTAGAATGCAACTGTCTCATATAGGTTTTAGTGGTTATGGGTGAAAATATTGTGCGGCATCGTATTGGGCGCCAAAAAGTACGACAGAATCGAGTGACACCCTACTTGATCCTCACTATTCAGAGCCTCGCTGGCGCGTAACTACTGGTAAACCTTGGGACAACAAAGACAGCGCTATATAGCACAGCGAGTATTTCAAATTGAAAGGAGTAGTAAGAGGATTTGGGGAGTTTATTTACAGCAAAGCATAAAGGACATCTAAGAATAGATGTCATAAATAAACAAAAGCGGAAAAGGTCAAGTCTGAGTGCGCAAAAATACTTACATCTTCGTTCTGATAAGAGTAGAGGCAGAAGTCTTTGCGCACCACGAAATACCTCGTTAACGACTTGTTCATTGAACCCTTGAATGTAACAACGCTGGCATGCAACACTTCACCACTTTTCGCTGCGATCGCAAGCGGATTAACTCGAGTTCGTGCCTGCTTGTCACCGTTTACTTTCACCGTCTCCTTAAAAAGTTTGCTGTTTCTTTTGGCCGTAAATTTGCTCATTCAACAGCCATAAGAAAACAACGGTTTATTCTTAGCGTTTCAGTTGTCTCAAATGTTACCGAATAGCAAAAAATATGGAACTGAGCCGTGGGTGATAACAGAAGAGTATGTCCGTAATAACATTACGCTCCTGAATTTCATGATTTCTTCCTTCTTGAAACCAAACGTTATACTGCAATCTGCAGCTGCACTGCAGGCATTTATCCGACTGCTAATGTTTGCGTTACTTTCTTCATAATCATGGTGTGTTAGTGTATACGCGTTGGAAATTATGTCCCATTTCTACACATCTTACGGATCATCAGCAGGACGTTTTCGTCGTCTATTAACATGGCATGTTGCCGAGCATCACGATGAAACAACGCGTGAAATTTGCGAAAGTCAGGAAATTCGACATCCTCGCCCATACCTCTTAAAAATTTGTGCGCGCGTGTGAAGGCTAAAAATTTTGCACACCGTTGCGCAAATTCCTCGTCATTTTGTGTCACCTTCATTTTCCAATCCTTCGCACATCATGTTCCCAAATTTCTGCCCGACCACTTAACACCCTGCGCGTACTCTACGACGTTACTTCTGGGAAGGAGTGGGGGAGAGAAGTTCGGAACCCATTTCGTTTGAAATGGCTGCCACAAACTGGGTCGCAAGGAAATCAACAAGCAGTAAGACTCACATGTTGCCGTGAGCACGATTCACAAACACGACGATTTTTCTCTTCAGCACGCAACCTTCCGAAGCACTTCTTGCAGAATCGTTGCCCACAACGTGCACAAGTGATGCCTCTCCAGATGAACGAGAACTCGGCGTCGCATTTCGCGCAGCAACGATTTTCAGAACGTGGCGAAGTCACGTTCTGCATCTAAAAATGACTGCCTCATGAAGTGAACGAAATAAATGTCTTTCGTATCCTCACAGGAGGTAATCGAAGTTTCAGAGTGGCGAACGCGCTTATATTCTTGCCATTTTAGAGTGTGTTTTCACCTAACGCCTTCAAGCCAATGGACTTTTGAAAGTTTCGGTACCCATCCGCCAAATACGTGGTCTTCAGTTGATGCAATGGGACGAGATGTAGCTATATCTGCGAAGCCCATTGGCATGCTCAAGATCACATTGTCTGACGTGAATAATCACGGTGCAGTTGCACAGGGGCATCTCAGAGAACGATAACGGCTCCACATCGAACCGATATGTTGGCTCATCGTACAAATGATAAAGGTCGTTTATTTATGCGTCAAGTCAGCAACAATAAATCAACAACAAAAAATGCCTTTTTCTTTCTCAAAGTTTTCAGAGGTCTTTCTGTGGCTAGCCTTGCTTTATTCATGTCGATTAACTGCTGTGTTCTTCTGCTTTTTTTTTTTAAATTTTAGATTCATTTGGCACACTTCCTAGCTAATGTATTGCTGCACGCACACTGATTCAGCATTTTTTCTCGCCCGTCCACATTTCGCAGGATGTCTGCCATAAACAAGCTTGATTTATTGTTGAGGTATTTAATTGATCCAATTTGGAGTACCAAGCTTGTTTGGGAAATATCCCCATTCAAGTTTATACACTCGTCAAGCAGTAACTACCCTTAAAGTAACACATCTATTGTTTTCATAGGGAAGTTTTACGGATAACTGTTAACGTTTGTTAATCACCATGGGATTTCAAGATGCCTTTCAATCATAGTGGTTCACATGCTGAGTGGAACAATGCGCATAATTTAACATGAAATAGCAATACGTCGATCACTGATAGCATTTTTGAGACAAACAATTGCGACGAAAGTGGCAATCGTATTTCACACTTGAAAATGACTAAAAGCCTTTTAAAGCTCAACATTATCAAAAAGACATAGCGCAGCATAAACAACTCGTTGATGAATATAAATAAACCTTAAACATATGTGCATGACCATAACGCCACCGCATCTCACTTCCTGTAGTTTTTAAATGCTATCAATGTTTTTTCTTTACTGTTGCTCTTGTAAATGTGCTTTTTCTAATTCAAAAGCTCTCAATAGCTATGGGAAATGATCAACTGTTACCTGTGATGTTAGTACCAAATTTAATTTCGTTTCTTCTTAATCTACCCCATCGGTATATTTGCTGAACGATACAATCGCGTTCTCGCTTTATGCCATGTGTGTTACACGCAGGTCAATGAACCACTTCCAATATACTACCTCACTATTGTGTCATTCAAATATAATAAACAAACGTCCCTTTTTGAGGTGTTCACTGTTCACAAAATTTGCTAGCAAATTTTCACAGCAGTGAGAAAGTGTATCGGATCACTTGAACTACTCATATACAGTGACAACTGGAAATCTGTGCGGTTATTCACAAAGCGTCTGGCTTAGTTAGTGCATCTGTATATGCACCGCGAGAAAAAGATTACAAGGGCTAAAGTGAGATGTGTACTTTGCTTTGCATACTTTTCCGATGGAGAGAGTTTTATAGATCACCCAAATGGAATGCTGAAAAGGGACAACCAAAATAAATAATGCAATAGTTGCACTAATAATTATTATCAAGGCAACGTTAGCTCTTCCTATTGCCTTTAAAAGTTGCCCTCACCCCACACGATGCGTAAACTGGGGAATATATTCATGTCGTATACTCACATTGTTTTTCTCTTCTGCTCATGAATTACTAGGCGCTTATTAGTTAATGTAAACGATTAATAAAGTGTCGCTTCAAATCAACACTTTGCTGTAGGCGATTTAATAGTCAATGTGCGAGAAACTTACCGAAACTGATGGTGTGAATGAATGCTTGCGTGAGATACTTTCACTGATAACTGCCCAAATGGCGTCAATCCACTCGCTCTTCTCCTTCTGATTGAAAGCTATCAGCTCGAGACATCTATAAGAGGCAAACGACCGTATTTAGGCATTTCCAATGGCGACATTTCCAGTATATTTGCAATATGAAACATCGAGCATTTCGGTATCATGTGCGATCAAGCGAAAACTTCCCAGATGTTTGATAATTTCCACATGATCAAATGACTGATGTGTGCGGTTTCCGGATATGACGGTGTGGAATATGTTTCTCTAGAAATCAAAAACAGAGAAAGCTATTATGATTTTGTTAGGGGATCTAGTTTAGAAGTCGACATATCGTCATTGAAACTTCACAAATAAAGTAAGAAATGCCTAATATGATGCCATGGTGCATGAATTATTTACAATATGACTTTCACTATAGCATGCCTGCAGGCTTCAGTTCAGTTTCTCACCTATTCATGTTTAGAAATATTTCGTAAATACTGATGTTCACTTAATTCACCCTCAGTATGAATGCTGCTAATGTTTTCTTAACCCCAGAGATGAAGCGTTTTTTTTTGTAGTATGAGGAAAATGGTAGATGATATGGAAGACAACGGTTAAATGCAGCCAAATTCACTACTTGTAGGCCCTGTCTTGTGACAACGCGATTTGGATGTTTTCTCTTTAGGCGTCAAGAAAGATGGAGGAGTAGAGATAGGCACGTTAAAAAATCTCATTTGGTTTCCCATCAGAATTTCCGACAGCTGATACTCCAAAACTTTTCGCCGTCAGAGTACTGAGCACTTCTAAGCCAAATTATGCGGTGGGTTCCAAAATCAATCCATCACGATCTTTCAACGAAGGCATCGCCTTCGGTATCCACATCTCCGAATACTCCCCTCCCCCCTCCCTCGTGTGAAGTTTGGTCGCCATTCGAACACCTCTGAGTGTCTATCCCTCTTGTTTCGCAGTAAATAAAGATCATGGACAAAAGAGCAAACAGTTCAGAACGTGACTTTGAACTTTTTCTGTATTTCTGTAAGGGCATGATCACCGCATAAGTTACCGTTTTATTACGATAGATCAACCAAAACATTCAAATCATACCTCGAAGGGCCTGCCGGAGAATCAGCGCCGCGTATGTAGAAAGAATTTTCCCTCTCGAGGTTATCTCCTTCGCAGATCTAAAAATATGCCCATATCATAATGAACGATCACTTTTAAAATACGCTACCTCTCGATGCGATATAACAAATGCCAAAAAAAAAATTCACCTGTGTCCCAAATGCAACTGCTCCCTGACCTCTGATTTATGGAACGGTTTCCCTCCAGATGGCCGTTTATGATCGATTTGGGATTTACCTGACAGACAGGAGCGTTACAGCTGCGTTTTTATCTGCAGAGCTGACACAGTAAATGCCCTCATATTCCGAATCAAACCAATTTCATATATAAAGGTACCCATGTGCGAATACTTCCAGCGGTATACGAACGAATGAATACAACAACACACGACGTGATCTGCGAAAAACTAATCTACATGAGCCCAACATTACATGATATCCCGGTTGTCTCAATCGAGATATCCTGTAATGTGGTTAAGAATTTAGATGGCGAACAATCAAGGTTACCTGAGTTAAAATGGAATCAAATATTGCTCGGACTTTGTACTTGCCAAATGCCGGCAATGTGCGTTCGGAGGCGAGCAAAAGAAGATCGTTGAAAAGGAAGAGAAGACGATCTTCTGTTTTGTCTGATGAAGATGATATCTGTAACGAGCTCTCTTGAAAAATCGTCGAGACGAGGTATAACTGTTTCAGGTTGATACGAAATATTTTTTTTGTACAATGAAATAAGCAAAGTAAGGGCAAGATATATATATATATATATATATATATATATATATATATATATATATATATATATATATATATATATATATATATATATATATATATATATATATATATATATATATGATCAGACAAAAACAGCAAAAGGAGAGAAAAATTGCAAATCATTCTCAGACTAGAATTTCTGCCCGCATTTTGTCGCCGAAGAGCTGAAAAAGCATTCTCAATTTCAGCCAAAGAGAAGCGGTCACTCTCGCCTCCCCTTCTCATCTCCCATCCCCTTCCTAAAGCGAAGGAGCCCCAAAAGGTTTAACCGGTTACGCATTTCGTTATGAAAGAGCTTCTTAATCAAAGCGTACCTAAAGCAAATAATATCTTTCTTAAAAGTTGTTCCTCTTCTATCTAAATTTTATCAGAAGCCAACTGCTAAGCCAAACCGAATGTGCATGTGCAGCGTTTAAGAAACAGACTCTAAAAGGTATAACTTATAAAGGAACCATTCGGATATGAGTAGAACGATGCACTGCACACAGATATGTAGATGGTGTTGCTAAACAGCAAGCAATCTCTATGCACTTGTTCATTACGACTATGCGACAAAACATTGACAGTTCTTTGTGCTCAGAAAGCACCTGTTTATGTCTTAGTTGTCTTGAATGTTAACCTGCGAAAGTACTTCAATTACTCGAGATATGTCTTATACTTCCTCTTTTGCGTCCATAGTTTTCTCTTCTCACTTTTAGGAACACTCCCGCTTTTCACGAATCCTTTCATCTTCTCTATTTTACATAATACCTGCGTCATCTCATACCAACTAGAAATCAAAAATCGATTACTATGAATCATTAGAAAAGTGCATTCCTTGTCAGCAATGTGTGTAGATGCAATCCTGATAACGATGAAACGCCGGGTAAATTGCTACCGTTGTTAAAACACAAGCTTTAGTAGCAGTGATGACTGTTTATTTGTATTGTGGATAAACTACTATACCTCAAATAAAGTAGAGAACGCACTCTTACACCTGTCAGTACCCTTATGGCTGAACACATATTTTGCTCGTTTAATCGACATTCACACATAGGAGCGAAATATGCATGCAACGTTGGCGATGTCATACTCCAAGTGATTTCCTCTATGATGTTAACTGTGAAATGTTACCTTTGCAAGTTTTCCTTTTTTGATAAGCTCACGGCTGGGTGAAACTAGAGATATTGTGTTGCCAAGCTGTTCTTGCACCTCCAGGACATTTCTGTATCGATCCTGCAACAAATGGTCGGCGAATATAGCGAATTGCTATTGTGTCGAATTAAGAACAACAATAACATTGAGGAAATGTTGCGCGAACGAACTGGATAACGAGAACATGCATCGAAAAGCCTTACCATTCAAACTTATCATTAAAACCCCCTCCAGGATCTTGAGTTAAGCAATTATGGTAAACGAAGCACACGTTAAAAAACATCGAAATGTTTGCACTGCTGATGACTCAGCGACGATTTTAAGTGCTTACACTTTCCATTGTGCCTTCATCCATGCTGATCTTTGGTCTATGAGAACTTTTTCAACATGCCATTAACTAAAAACTGAAAAGCAGCTTTTAATGATCTTCCATCATAATTCAACAGCACTCAATAAGTGCCTTCAATCGCTTCAAAAAGAGACCAAATAAGAAAATAGTGACCGCTTTATTTCTAATGCAAAGAAAAAAATTCAAACAGTATACCAAATATGTTAGATGGCTAAACAACTTCAAACATTCATTTGAGTAAGCTTCCATTGTGTTATATAAGGCATGAATACAGCACTCGTTTTACCCAATGTAACAACTTATTACTGCACTACTTCATCAGAAAAGTGAAGGGAAATCAAAGTTTCGGAAGGAAGATCCAGCAAATGACATGTGCAACTCACATTCTGCAAGAAAAAACAACCAAAAAATATTTGAAACTACGGACAGATCACATGAGGCTAGAAAGGTCGAGAGATATCACTCACCTACGCGATATAAAAGGAAATGAAAAATTGATGAAATGAACTTCAACTCATGAATACACTTAAAATAGTGGTTTCAGTCGTTCCCAATTGCAGATAGTACGTGATGAGTGAAAAATTGGAATTCAAATGTGTACCTCTACTTAAGTCATATTAAACTCAGCATGTTCTTTAGTACTAAGTATATTAAAAGGAGCTGCATAGATTCCACACTACAAAGGTACGGAGAATGAAACACTGCGATGTTCCAGAAACATATATATATATATATATATATATATATATATATATATATATATATATAATATATATATATATATATATATATATATATATATATATAGGCACAACATATTTAGCAGAGAATTTTTTAAGAAAAGCTGAGGTAATTTTAGAAGAGAACTATTCGAGGAGATTAAAAATTAGTAAATTCGCAAGATTCGAGGGCATCAGAACTTTGAAAATTATAAAGAAACGATGGAGACGCTATGCCCAGAGAAATACTTTCTTCTTATTGCTTCACTTACCAATTTGCGCATCATTTCGTTCGCATGGCTAGCTGCATCCAGAACAAGGGCAAGTGCCGCCTCGGTGTCTTCATAGTCGGGATCTGATTTATCCAGGTGCTTCTTATACTCCTTGAAATACACTCCATTAACGACTAACGCCTATTGCGAAGTTCCATATCAGTGCCCTCACAAATAATAAAACGGTACATATAGGCGTCTATACGCGTGTCATCAAGCGAATGTGACGGTCGCAGGGAGCAAGCCGATTTTGGACTAACAGCGTAACGGTCCCGAAAAAAATTGCTAAACAGCAAGAGAAAGAAGAGAAAAATTTTGTAAACCATACGGTTTTAAACTGATTACCAGTTGAAATGAGAGTTCAATTTTGAAAAATTCATACCCCCTCGATCGAGCCTGAATGGAAGGCTCTACGAACATGTTTGATGACTATATGACAATCCCATAAAGGATCTAGGCCCGACTGTCCAGGGGAACCCTCCTTCGCTTGTCAGATGAGCAGGGAATGAAGTCAAGGTGGCGGAAAAAGTCCTCCCTCACTTCTACTACGAGAAGAACCTATTGCATTTCTCAAACCAATTAGCTACAAATGTTGCATTTCGTGGTTACTGCCTCAGATTGTAAAATCGCTGCCAGAATGAAAGCAAGTAACTGCAAGAGGGAGTAACCCATCGAAATCGCATATGGATAATGGTAAAGCTGTAATTTATATTGCTCAATCAGGAAATAAGCAAATGATGCAACGCATTCGATCCATTCATTCAAAACAGTAATAGCAGCAGCACAAACAACACCTAAAAGTGAGCCAGTGGCAATTTTTTTTTCACTTAGTTTACAGCTGTCAGGTTAACTGCTATGACATGCAGTCTGACAGCATTTTGTGTGCGGATCGCTGTACTCACCACAGGTGGCAATGATAAACCCTTATGCGTCACTATTGTAAATCACATAATCGGCTATCTTCGTTTTATACAATAGACTTTTGTCCTCTGCACAATAATTTTTTAAAATTACCGTCAACGGCTTTTCTAATCGACGTCAAGATTCGCCGGGACCATCTTTCACGACAAATGACTTTTCTTTTAAAATCGATCCCATGAAATATGGAGAAAGCCCCTCATCTGGACTTAAGAGAGATTGTTTGACTGTATCAACTAAGTAAGCTCCTTAGACAAGAACAAAGTAAGGGACCGTGTGGGCGATGAAATAACACAACACCTGAAGCAGTAGCTGATAGCGCATCACTCGCTGTACTGGGCAAATCAGGTGCGACACCAGAGGGAGATTTTCGCATTCTGGCGATTGCTGAAAATATTGCCTTATGAAAGCGAGCTCATAAGCGACTCTGTCCAGCTTTTCGACTTATGTTAACTCCATTCTGCCCGCAAAAAACAAAATTATCATAATCGAAGTGCTAACGAAACTGACCTCTTCTTTATTTTTCGCTCTTCACATCTTGAAATATGAACTCTGCAGTACACATAATTACCGTCAACTATCTATACCGTTTGCAACATCGCTTTGACATTTTGCATCATCTTTTTGCATAAGCTAATCCATGTTATCAATCTAATCCAGAATATCAATTCAATTCACATTATCCGATAAAAAGTTTTGATATGCTTTTTCCTTATAATAAACTTGGTAGGACCAGCCCACTCGCAATGTTACTGACAGGCGAGCGACATTCGAAGTAAAACGAGACAATCAAATTGCGCTGTTACAATTGCATTCGATTAGTTCAAAACAGTGTTGTTTTCTCAGGAAAATGACAATATAAGGCGAGAGATGAAAGCAATATAAAAGCTGAAAGCTTCCATTTAGATTCCTCATTCGTGACAGCCGCAATCGCCGTACCGTTAATGCACCCAAGCTGTCAAGAAAATACTACGAGCCAGCGTGAACGTTGAACCTACCTCAATTTCTTGTACGACCTGGGCGAAGCGGCGTTTCTTTTTGTAACATTCGTCGAACATCTTGGTCGCTCTCTTATAGTTGTTCGTATACTCCGAATACATCTTAAGGAACGGCGCACGTTTTCGCAATACGCCACTGATTCTAAACAGGATTTGGTGAACGCTGGGAGTATGATGTAGTCGGCTGGAAATCCTTTAAACCAGCGATGTTTACACACATCTCTCCTCGTTTCCATCATAGTGTTCAGTGAAATGACTTTCTGAGTCACCACTCACAGAATAGCCGGTAATTTTTGAGTATATTCAATCAAAGTGAACTACAAATGTCCAGTGTAGCATGCAGTGAGAAGTGGCATTGGAAATCAAAAATAAGAGCTAAAAAACGATTAGCTCGCACCTGTGCGTTGTGTGCCATTCTCTGCAACTTTCCATCAATGCTGGCAGAAGATGAGTGTTGTGGAATTGGTGTAGACTTGATATGTTGGCAAATATCTGGCTTAGCTTATCTTTCTCAAGAATCTTCTCGTCCACGACGCGTTTTCGGAACATCTGAAACTTGTCACTTGCAGCAAAACGCCAAACTGCCAGCTGGCACTTACTTTATCAAGAAATAAGTGAAACGATTGCAAAAGAAATGCATGTAACCGACTATCCGCCAACTATGCATCATGTACTCAATGCCTATGATATCAATGCATGAGAATTTAAAGGATTCTCGACTTACCAAAAAAAGACACCAAAGAATTCCTGAGAGATTTCCCCGTGCCTTTCTTTGAAGTTCATTGTGTGCCATTTCGAAAGTAACTGAAGGTTACGATATTCGCAGATAAAACTAGATCCACGGGTAAGAAGAAACTTAAAGTTTTTGCCACGATCATCATTAGCAACGATAGTACTTTATGGTTACCTGAAGAGGCTTCCTCTGAGAAGCTTTCATGGCTGGATTCGAAAGAGTAATTCGAAACAAGGTGTCTAATGACATAGAATACGATACAGCAGATCAAAGCACCGAGTCAGTGCTTTATTTTAACTGCTTCTAATCCCTTTAAAAATGCATGACTGACTGTTCATTCATTCGCAAGTTGGCTTTTTTAATGATGTGGCCGAATGCAACAAAATAAACCTCATCAAGAAGGCGCAACTTGTCGACATATCGCTGTTCAGAATCAACAAGTTCTTTAGCAGCATGCCAAGCCTTCTCGAGACGCTTCTTAACTTTATCCTTCATGGCAGGCACTCGGCCAATAGTGCCAACTGAGATCACAGCGGATTGGTTTTCGGGAATTTCGGAGAATTGAGATCGCGTATCCTCATTCTGCTCACTAGCATCGTCCGCTTCTTCCTCGGACAAGTCTCCTTCTGGATTGTCCGTAAGCTTCACCTTGAAGCCACCTTCTGGCCCTAGAATTTACATGTACTCTTAGAACAGATCTGCCTTGGTGTGAAACACAGCCGTTTAACTATTCGGCTAATATGGCCTTGAGCTGATTCACAGCAAAAGCTGCAGCAAGTTTTCTCACTATCATAAAATATGAAGAAGCAATCTTAAGCAGAGCGTTCAAGCAGTTGCACCCTTCATGGATCGTTGAGTAGTGAGCAAATTGATTTCCGGTGCTCTCCCAAACTAGACCACAGGGCCCAACATTTCTCTTATCGACATAAGGCCATCCAACTCGATTGAAATTAACGCTCACTTGCTAAATACGAAAAAAGACTGCTCATAGCAGGATATGTTTAGCATACTGTGCTCTCAAAATGCGGACAACATGCTAGAAGTGGACCTCTTTGCTTTGACAATGTTAACTGCGGCAACGGTTTAGGAAAAAATTCAACAGCGATCAACCTGCATCAACTGCAATATCAGTTCATCGATCTACAATGTTTTCCCATTAGTTATCAAGACATCACAGCAATGAGCAAGCAAATTTGTGTCCCCCTGCCCCTTTTCACAGCGAGGAATGTTTATCAGCATAAACACGAGAGCGAGCAAGCTAAAGATGCGCCTCAATGAAGCTAACCTTTGTATTCCATGAACGCTCTGAACTTGCTTTTCGACTCCTGCTTCACACCGTTTATGTACATCTCTTGTTTAGAGAAGTGCGAACTGAAATGCGACGCAAACGATGAGCGGAACGCGTATTTGCATATTAACATCGCTTGATCGCTATACAGCGCACAATATCACACCATTTCGCCTCACACTATGCTCACTATTTCACCGCAAAATCTTTTTCTTTCACTTATAACTTTTACTGACTTACTTATATAAAGATGTAACGAACAACAGAGGAAATTTTTTCCTTTTCTACGCGAACTACTTTAAGCTGGACGGATATTTAAGTTTACATTGACGAACACTAATAAAACCTCTAAATTTTAACACTTTTTCCGTTCAATCGACTGTCAAAACATAACTGGTTCATCCGATGCATTGATGTCACTGTATAAGCAAGTTGTTGCAGCTATTACGAAAAATCCATTTCGTTTTAGAGATCATATAACTATTTCACGAACTGTTTTTCTTTTAAGGGATAAAATCAGAAGCGCTCTTGGTATGGACTTAGGACTTTTTGGTGAATGCGTTTTATGTCGACAATGAACATGCCCAAAAACACAACTGATCGTTCCCAATTTCCACCTTCTCTTGCAGATCGCTCACGTCCAACTGCGCAATCACGTTAAATGACCACAGAAGAGGAATACGAAAGGCAAGGGAAAGAAAGGAAAGGAGCAGATGGAGAAGGAATCTGATGAACGCATTTCATGCTGCACATTTAGTGGACTTTATGTGTCGTAAACGATTTTTAATCATAAAACTTAACTTCTAAACGCTATTTTTTAATGACTGTGTCTTCTAGTGGCATCACTCAGAGGACAGAAAAAGGTCGACTGTTAAGAAAACAACTTTTTAATCCGGACCTTTGTGAGTAAATGGAAACCCAACACTCAAATATTCTTCTATACAAAGCTGGTGAACTGCATGGTTCCTTGAAAAAGGCTGTGGCAGCGGTCACGAGTTTCCTCTCTCCTTTCGCTCCACTTCTTCAACCGGCAAAGATGTTCCATGTTATCCCAGGAAATTCTTTTAATGAAAACCCCATCTGATCCTACAATCATCCAGTGGAGCCTCATTTGCTAGAGATGCTAGTGAAGGGAGGAATGGATGTGCTCCCCAAATAAAAGCGAAATGTGCCCATATAAGACTACCTGTAAGCTCTTGAAGAACGCATGCGTGTCGTTGTGCTGCCATCTGGGTTGACGATCGTTTCAACCTCCGTGGTTGGTGCAGCGATCAACGAAGACTGAGTCCTCATCTCAGAGAACAGTTCAGGAAACATGCTCACGAGCTGGTTTTTCTGATCATTGAGCATAGCCACGAACTTCTCCTGTGTCTTCTGCAGAACTGCCCCAATCGCAACGTCCTAAACCTCGAAGAACATTGCCTTGAAATCTTCAACATGCATTGGCAACAATACCAATCGAAGAAAATCGACTCTTCATTTCGTTGCTATTTCCTAGACAAGGATATTGAGCAACGACACTTTCGAAATGCAATCCCAACTAAACTTTGGTTGAGACTTCATTTCATGCATAAAATTTGAACGAGGCACATTGATTCTATGAGCTGAATGCACCCTCCCACTTAGAGTTGCGGTTGACGATACCATCCGTTCAGCAAGAAGAGATATAAGGTGAATGCTTGATTAGGAGGCCAACCTGGGGGTTCGATGAATCCAGAGAAAGGTTAGTTGAGTTGTCCATTATAATAGGTGCTCGGAATCCGTCAAGATCGCCAAGAAGGCGTTCAGTTTTTTCCTCGACACGAGCCTCACGACCTGAAAATATCAAAAATTCTTTTTTGAGTTCCATCCACCATTGACTAAATAGCAGTTAACCCATATGTTGAAAATGTCATTCCCCGAGATTCAACAGGTAGAAATTAGTTGTTTGTTGACCACGCACGTGGCACTACCCTTTCCTTACTTCTTCGAACATTTTCCAGATCACTATTTTAAAAGGAAATAACCACTTCGGAATATAACTGTTGCATTCAAAATCTATAACGTGAATTCTGATTCTTTAATAACTGGCAGATCGCCAATACCCTACGCAACAAAAGTTTAACGCTTTTCCTTTTCCTTTCCCAATTTCGTGGGCAATTTTCAAAAACTGTTTTTCAGTAATGATAAACTGTAGCTTCTAGTCGTCCCGCAATTCGGTTTTGATAAACTAGGAATTGTAAGTTCACTAGCAAATGGCGATATTTACATATTTTAGTGGCCTACAAATATTGATTTTGGTGGGTCAGAGTTCTAAGTTTTTTTACCCTTGTTGATTTGCAAACTTCGACTCTCCTCCAAATATTTACATGTGAGGAAGGTGAGAAAGCCTACGTTCATAAAGGATGGAGCATAACTTTCCAAAATCTCGCATTAAATCAAAGCTGGGAAACCGCGTGGCTGCAGCACTGTAGCCGAAAATAAGGGACTTTTCCACTCATCAACTGTGATTTGTTTCCTCCCCACCTGACTGGTGGGTCACTACCGAAACTGGCCGACATTTACGAAATTCCTGCTAGCCCATCGATGGGCATTATTTGGCATAAATTTTTGATGTCTGCGCTCTTTCAAACTTTCTATCCAGGCTATGATCTAATGTTTGTTTCTTCAATACTTCTGTGCAATGCATACTCAACTAGGTCGATTGCACAATTTCCCTTGCCTGAGGGCTTGTTTTCATGAAGGTGGGGTGCGGAGCACCCGGGCTTGTTTTCAAGGAGCAATTGGGGGTCTCACGGCCTCTTTTCATGGAGTAAGGGGTAGGGGTGGGGAGCGGAAGGAAATATACAACTGCATCTTATGAACAAATCTCACGGAAGCTGGTGCTGCCTTTGCAATTCATAAGACCGCATGAATGGCTGATGTTTTTTGTCACCGAATCTTTCCGAGCTGGACAAAGGTTCAATATTTCTGGCTGCACACTTGAAAAAGGAAAGTTTTTAGGAGAAGAGAAGCAAGAGCTACAAAGCAGGCAACCAACATAAAAGTGCCGCAGTGGACGGCAAAACTAGCAACAGCTACGTACGTAAGCAACTGTGCGTTATTTCGCTCGTGCGTTAGTGTCCCAAGGATCCGCTCGAGGCGTTATCGCGGTCAGCAGGTTTTATTACTTTTTTATGTGTTTACTTCAACTCCGTCTGTGTTCCAAGGTGGAAAACAAGAAAGGGGATGTTGATGTGAATCGAAAGAACCAGTACAACACGTAGCGGAACGCAAAAACAAAGAGGAAAAAGCACAACTTCCACAAGGAGGCAATCCACGTATTCACCTAGATTGTCGCTTTGTGGACGCTATTCTTTCTGTGGAAAATCGACACTTCAAGACTAAGAATTTAAGATTATGAAGATCAAGTGACTCATCGCAGTCTAAAAAATAAAAAGGCGGGCGCGATTTCAGTTTCGTGCAAAACTGTTTTTGGCGCGGCACTTCTTAGCAAGCTGAAACTTAATCCCACATCGACTACATGAAGAAGCAAACTGGAACATTTCTTACGACGTAATATCTGGCAGCAAGATGTCGGAAAAACTGCATATAACTTTGTAACGAAAAATAAAATGAAACCTCAGCCTGAGACATTCCAATAATTCCATATTAAAGACTGTGAATTTGGTAGTGTAATTTGGCTAGTACCCGCCACGAAAACTACGAAAGCAATAGAGTGAAGTGTTTCTGAACATCTTCCAACAATCCAATATCAGAAACCAAATAAAGAGCACAGCATTGCGAAACAGGTCAGCAATGAGTAATGAAGGATCTCCGAAAACGTTCAGTACATCTGTGCTGCAGAGTGGAGAATATAGTCTGCACCTTTATATGACTTTTCAACAATAGTGGAACACTCAAGCCTCCAATGAAGATCAGGAGTGACTACAGCACAAAAGTAATAGGTTCGTACAAAAAGCGAGGAAAGGTGGGGGGGGGGGGGGGGGGGAGGTAGAGAGGAGAGCATTGAGTACTGCGGGCTCATTCAGCTAGCTCCAGCTCACTGGATTTCTGTACTATTAGCGAACCCGCGAGAATAATAAGCAGCCCCTTATTCACTTTCTCCTTATGGCCTCCACTACGCAACTTCCCTCACCTAATTTCACTGTATCCAAAGTGGTACAGGATGCCGACGACTCCCGGCAGCCTTGGTCGACGAAAACAAATGACAGCACCTGTTGTGTCATTTTTCGCCTTGCGCCATCAACGAAAACTGATTTTATGGCATGATACGGTTTACGTTCGTTTTGCTATGAGCAAAATCCCAGTAGTGTTGACGCTAACACTAGTGGGATTTTGCTCATTGGCACAAACTGCATAAGAAACATCCTCATCCGTGGCAATTGTTGAAGATGCTCTGTTCTTTCATTTATCCTTTCGGCGAACTTACGTTTTTTACAGCAGCAATACTTGGAGACGGAAGCGATTAAATATTGATTACTGTAAAATATTGCTTTGGATCCTGAATTTTCGAAATGAAATAGCGCTTCATGAAATGTTTTATTTTTAATTCAAAAATTAATTGCTTTTGACACAAAAATTGCTCCCTATGTTCATGTGAAAATTGTTCAAATGATGACCAACTAAAACAAAACTTGGTCAAGGATTCATCCTAGAATCCTCTTGAGTGCGTTACCGGACGAATGGACACACACATACATACCCACGTATATGAGATCTTTGCGATTCACCATTGCAGTTAAAGTTACAGGTAGGCGATAAAACTGCAGGTATTGGAATGGTTTCGTTAAATATGCCGAGAGAGATACAGTACAATGAAAAAAAATATAAGCATCTGAACGAATTGAAAAAAAGCCGCACATGGAAATTATCACAAGCAAGAGACGACGCATCTACAGGATGCTTGTGAATTTGTCCGTCATTTAAAGCAAGCAAATTCTTATGATGCTGCTCACTTTACCTCATCAAGTCTGCTTCTTTGTCGAGTGAAAGCAAATGCTTACTCCTACCTACTCCTTCTCCCTCTCCCTCGTTCCTCCTCTTTTGCTTCTGCTCACTTGTTCGATTATATTCAATCTGAGAATATTATCATCAACCGCAATAGACTATGTCTGCCGTTTTGAATAAACTGATAAGAATCCCAATGTGAAATGTGCAAAGCAATGATCTCAGCTCCATAGTCGCACCCAGACCTTCATTGATGTGCCTCTCACCTCTTACCGATAATGAAACGCGTATATTTCTTGCAGACAACCCACAAGGTTCTAACCGTTTGTAATTTCGGTCCTCCTCGAGCTTTGATTGCATTCTATTTTCAATTTCCTTCGACATATTTTCGTCAGCTCCTCGCGGCCGTCCGCCGACAGTATATGGTATTCGCATACTTGGACCTTGCATCCGTCCGACTCATCTATCTCGTCGTACTGCAAAGGCAAACACTAGCACGATTCAATAATCCACTCGCTCTTTAATATGGATGTAACTTTTTGCCATATGGCTGTTTAGATGGAACTGTCTTAGCTAGCACAACTGCTGCCTCCCTTCCAAAGGAAACAAATATCACAGCAATGATATAAGCTCGAATTAACTTTTGGAGTCTACAACTACTGAAAAAAAAAAACTCTTTGCATCCCCTCAATTGTAATGGTTAATAATTTTTTGCAATTTCTGTTGCAATAGCAATTGCACATTTCTTTTTTTTTCTTTTTTACACTTGCAATAATGATATAATTTCTAAAATGTCAGCAAATTCCAATAGTACAGTTTGCTGTTTTTTACACTATAAATACCGTCCACTAGCATGAAAATTTCTCACGCATGGAGTATAACACAAATTGCTAGGTGATTTGAATAGATGTAATGGGTGAAAATAATTGGATTCGCGTAAACAATTTCAAGTGCACTCGTTGATCGGCGGAACGAGGCAATCAAAGTTGGTCGCTTTCCTCTGATATCTTTAAATCGGTGCACAATACTCTGACAGTCAACGTGACGCTTTCATCAGGTGGCATTTTACTTTCATTCATCAACGCAATAAACACTCTGTTTAAATAATATCACTTATATAGAGAGCTAAAAACGCCACTGCTTAAACACGTACCAAGCATCAGTGTACACTTCATTTTCCACTAGTATGAAACCTGTTCGGGCGGACACGAAACATCAACAATACAGTATGCACAAGCAGCACTCAGGAATCATTACTGTGACGCACTCTACGCATAGACGTATCAGCGTGCATTCGAAAACGCTCAATAATCAGTATTTCTTGATTTTCCTCATGACGGAAGTGCTCATAATATGGAAGAGACGATAAGAATGAACGAATTTTTACTAATAACTCACTGATCCGTTTCGTTGAGGTGTGTGTGCAACCTCCGTGAGAAACACATAGGTTGGCAGACAGCACTCCAACAACTCAATTATTGTTAGCAAATAGCACTCCAACAAATTAATAAGTAGTGGAAGACAAGAACGTGAGAGAACGCCTAGGGCACAAATAATTTGGAAGCCGATGGCACACACATCAAATACGTTGAGGAAACATCGGGCGAGAGCTAGTGCAAAGGCAGACAGTGTGCACAATGCTCACTGCTTTTGCTCGATTGATTCGAATACGATGCTGCGCACTGTCACAAGACACTGAACATATCGTTGTACTTTCGACAGGCAACTGCCCTTCCACTCGCAATTTACCTATTCGCACTTAACGCTGAGCAAAAACTTCCCCATACGGAATAACTTTCACTACGTATTGCATTCAACGCTTCATCATATGTTGCATACAACAATTACTGTATATCGTCGAATGAAACCTCCGCAGGTTATGGATTTTCCTCTTTTACAGAGGCGCAGTCATTTTTTCTCATTCCCGGGATATTGATTGCACCCGATAAAAAATATGCGAACTGTCACTGCCCGAAAAGATCGTTTCAAAATGTTCTACCGTGGCCATTCTGAGCAAATCACAGAGTATGATGTCAATGCCACGAACTCTCTGTCTCTCTGTCTCCGTCTCTCTCTCACACGGATTGAAAGATGCTTATTCTGCATTCTTCTACTGTCTGAGGCCAGTGTTCAGCTGAGGGAAGGATTCACGTTTTACAATAAATCGGGAAGGATGATAAAACAATTGACGGTAACTGTGATGCAGATGCGACAAAACGACCACAGCAGGTGCTTAACGAAGGACAGAAAAAGAAAGAAAGACCGGCTGAGAAAGAAGAGGAGAGAGACAGATTACTTTGCATACACGTTTACTCTCGAGCCAAAACGCTTGTTTTTACAAGATATTTATGACCTGCGAGTTCATGTCGTTATAACTAGTTTTATGGGGAACTTATACATACCGTCGCGGAAACGTCGAACTTAGCCACCTTCTGGGTTATAAGGACTGAACACAGTTTGATGATGGTAGTTTTCTATGAGCTTCTTGGAAAAAAACTGACTAGGGGACATTCGGAATGAATTACTGCTGGCATGACCCAAATACCGAGATCGAGACGCCCCAAGGTTTTCAGGAAGCCAAGAGGACGCATGAAAATTTCTGAAGCTCGGAGCCACCGAGAATGTTCAGAAAGGACCTGTGGCCCAGTATATTTTTGGCCCCGAAGCCCCCCCCCCCACCTCCATAAAAAAAACGCTGGGTTCGGAACCTAAGCTGAAGAGTTCATGTGCAAAGTATTCTACGTCTTGTCTGTAAAAGATCAGGCTCCTTTCTTGTTTTTATTGGTTATTAATGGCACTCATTACCGACCAATCGAAACGACATTCGCAGCTAAATTAAAGTGAACGAACTGTCTTTGTTGCACAAAGAGTATTGCAATAATTCAGTACCGATTTCGTTAGCTGCCCTCTCAACCGCAACCGCTTGTTTGAAATGTGTTTGAAATATTGAACGCTTGTCTACCAACATAGCCGTGACTGACTGCTGGTTTTGAACTACAAAAAAGAACTCAGAATCGCTGCGAAATATCGCAACTGGATGCTTGATTATGTACTTGATTAATCGTTCACAATTTGAGGTGTTTCAAGCTTCCTTTTTTAACCATTTGAGATAGTTAGGTATTAGAAGTTCGGTGTTTATTGTGCCAGTAATGCAGTGGTTCCATCACTGCTTCCGTTTTCCTGTACTGCAGTTGCGCACCGCTTTCCCGTCACTCCTTCGGCAGCGATCTGATGCTTCATTTTGGTTTAGACACAGGAGGCAACGAAAACGCTAAATGGGTTTCCAGAAGAGGTGGTTCGGACGCCTAAGAATTCCACAGAAACCCTGAAAAGCGGGGCGCGCGAAACTCTGATGTCCGGAAGGTTTTGGAGGGGTGAAAAGGCCTCTAGAACGGAGACCCATAACAATTTTTTGGAACTAGTGGACGGTAATATGTTGCCCTGCCCGATCCCAGCGTATGTATGACCTATCAACTGCACCTCCATCAACAAGTTACCACTGGTGAACGTTACCGCTGAACTAATCTTCTGCACTGCCAAAAATTTGTGAGGGAAGTCGAATGTGATGGTAAACGTTTCTTTTTTTTTTTTTAAATCATGGAATAGCAGAAAACACTAATGAACTGGCATGGCAAGTATATATTAGTATAGTAGAAAGCATGAATCGAGAATTGAGTACAAGTATTCTATGACTTGGAATTTTTCTATTCATTTCTTTGCTGGGCAATCATGTTGCAGCAAGTATGCATCGTAGTTTAAAGTGCGAAAGGTTTGAACCTTTGGTTTAAAGCCGTTTTGCTTCGCTAGGAGTATAATGGAGAAGCGCGATGAAACGTTAGCGTCGATGGAAAATTTAGGTTGTTATGTGGTTTTTCAACTTGCCAATTATGGTTTATTCTAGTAAGTTTTTTTTTCTTTTTTTTGCGTGAGCTGACTGTTTGCTATCGTAGTGCTCACTTGCACCGAAAACCACTTTAGTCTACAAAGTTCGCGTTTTCTCACTACCGACTCCTAAACAATTCTAAACATGTGCTCGATCCGAGTTTTTTCTCCGACTGCCGACCTTTAAGTGGACAATATGGTACCGCACGTTTTACTTTACAGCTTGATTTGCAAGCTTTGTTTCCGCCTGCAGCCGTCAAATACTTCCCGACTAATAGTTGACCGATGGAAGTAAAGTTACCACATAAAGACATGTATGACCACCACAAAACTTTAACGCTACTCCTTATAGATGTTTCGCTGTTTACATGGCACCATTAGTTGTAATGAGTTATGTGCTATAAACGACGAAAAAAAAAACAGTAGCCAACTAATCATGCATCGTTGAAGAACGAACTGGAAAACGAAATGATATTAATGGCGAGAATACTCAAAAAGGTGAACAAAGAAAAAGGTGAGAGAGGAAAACAAATTGACTATGAATATTAATGCGCGCAACTCATTTTATAAATATTACTCTATTTATGCAACTCTTCCATTGGAAATTCCAATAGAGTAGACTGATGTTCGACATCTTTTCTTTACTTATATCGGTTGAATTTATCGCCGCGCAAAAAAGGAACCATTTGAAAGTTTCTCTATAAACTTTTGAGCGTTTCGTTAACTTGTGCACAATGCTATCATATATACATTTGCATTTAAGCCGAAGAAATGAACATTGCACGGTCAATTTTTAATCTTAAATTCTGTTAAGTTCATTGCTGTTTCTAAAAAAAAACTACTTCATACTTGAGCTTAGCTGATGAGATACGGAAACGCAAGAATAGAGGGAAAAAGCAAGACGGTTACTGGACACGGTGACCGAGGCGACTAAGCAACTATAAACCTTGAGATATAAGCTAATTTTCAGTAAATTAGGTAATGGAATACGACAGGATAGTAAAAATTATCGCGTGGAAGTATCATTGAAGATGCAGTATAGTTTACGATTAAAACATAAACAATAGAAAGGAATAATCTAGCTAAAGCGACGACACATTAAAAGTAGATTGTATATAATAGTCTAGGACATGGCATCAAAAAATATAGAAGAAAAATTGCACAGTTGAATGAAATTCTATGAAGAAGCCTTCGAAAGTGTCATCTACAAAATGAAATCATTCAACAGAGAGTAGGCAGAATATCGAAGGACTTAAGAACTGCTTGAGTCCTGGAAAGAACTAAAAAATAGAAGACAACTTTAAATCGCAACATGGTTATTTGAGAATTCAAAATAAAAACGCAGAAATTGGCACTGACGTTGAAAACTTTGTACAGAAAACAAATCAGATAATGAAAGGGGACACACTTTGACGAATGAGACCAACTGAACAAGTTGAAAGGGTGGCAAAAAAAAACAGCATTAACGTTGGCTTTACATGAGGAGAGCGACTTCAAAACAAGCGAAAAAACGACAACTTCTCTGCAATCATTCATCCTACCAATTTCTACGAACATTAACAGCAGGAACATCTAAAGCGATCGAGTATTAAGAGGCGAGCCGACGTGTGGATCAAGAGAAATGCGGAAGAAATTGGTGATTTGTAGCGCCGTAATACGTCCGAAAAAGCATTTGAGAGCCCTTCTTAAGAAAGTAGTGAGATCAACGATGGCACGAGCAGACTTCTGGGCAAACTTCCAGTACTTACGCTCATGATTTATCGTCTTTTTTGCTGGACCGAGCACATTAAAAAGTGCTGCTTAGATCCTTGACCGATAATAAACGTTAACGAAACGAATCGCTTGTTTATTGATCACTTCTCTACAGGATTATTACACGTACACCTAGGGCACCTTACACAACAAACAACAAACGGTAGGTGCTCAGGAAGTCGTCTCACTCGGCTCATAGTAGTTTATCGCTCTTCTTCCGAGTGAAACTTCCTTTTTAAGCATTGAAAAGCATGAAAACATACGTGGATAAATACCGTTGTGCATAAGTCGTCGGTACATCATGTAAGTGATAATGCAATTGACAACTAATTATAAGGATTCCGGATGGACCTCGTTCCTGATCTCTCATCCTCAGTAATTAACCGTAAAATACGAGTCACTGCTCAGAGAAGCAACTGGTATTAGCGTCCAGTAACGAAACAACTCCAGGTCAGTTGATGAACGGGGATTTTATAAAGTCGTAACGATCAATTGAATAAGAAAAGTATGACGGCAACGTGGAACCCCGTTTTATTACAACCTCTTTATAGGAAAACAATTTCTAATAAACATAATTGTTGTTGTTACAAATCCCTTCTAACTAATTTCGTACAGCCAATTAAACACTTCTGCTTACTAAGCGATCCGATGCGAAAGAAATCAACTGCCGTTTCTTGCGTGCGGATTATATTGCAGATTAGCTCCAAACTGGTCATTTGAGTTGTGTCGAATATGCAAATTAGTTTCGTTTCATCGCAGAAACCTCATTACGTTGAAGTGCAAAAAATGAGTCCTCCTAAAACAGCGTCCGCGTGTGATCGTTCGTGCATCCTAGCCTTACTTCTGAGGTAAGTTTTTTTTTGTTGTTCTCAGAATGTATTCCCTCTTTTTAATCATTTTCTGTAAAATCTGAGAAGCGGATGAAGGTGTCTTGATGACATGCTTCAAAAGCATGAGTGAATAATCGATTGCCTTTCGCATAATGCATCAACTATTAAGGTCGTTGGGGTTATATTAAGGTTGTAGAGATTTAAAAATGAGATTTTGTGTATGCATAAAGAGGCCAGCATTTCACGATTGTAGTAGGCATTTTTATGATATGGCGTCTAAAAGCAACAATCGAATACTATACAAACATCTTCATTTAGTAGCCAATCGGGGATGTGGAAAATATTTAAATGCTTAAATAAAGGAGCGAGTAAGTAATCGGGGAAAATTTTTTTGTTCTCTTAACGAAAACAAAAAAAGAAATACGAAATATATTGACGAGCGTTGAGTGAATGGCATAGATGCCACCGTAAACAATCTGTAAACAATTCGTCAAAAGGATTTCCAAAAAGAAAATTTTTTTCCATACGAAAGAAAAATTCCACTTTGAAGAAATAGCGAATCGGCGATACAGATGCAAAAAGTGATTGGCAAAGCAAAGTTCCCGCATGCGACAAGTTCCCGCACACTAGCACAAAACGATCGCGCGAGTGATGCTAACTCTCAATAAGACAACTCATGTAAATGATTCTCTATTACTCAAAAGTTTGTCAATGTAAATTGAGAAATGTTTCATGGCCACTCGTGACAACCTAATCCAATCTCGTTTTTTCGCTCATCTATCCCTCTCTTCTTGCCAACAAAGAGGCAAATGAACAAGTTCCCGATCAAGTGACTGCTAGTTGACCCAGTTTAACTTCACCGTTAAGAAAGCTATTGATAAATATTACTGTAATTAGAAACAACCACTCCTGAACATGACTCCATTCATGCGTCCTACATCACAGATTAAAGAAAAAACTATAGCCCATTAGACAGAAGAAATACTGCTGGAATAGCCGCAGCTTTTATTAAAAAGAACTTGATAAGAGGCAAAAACTACCCTAACACTCATTTTTGACATGACCCGGTTTTTGAACAACCATTAATTTTGAAGAAAAGAATCAGAAGAATACAGTCATCATCATACAGAATCTTCCAGCCACACAGATACTGTGCTTAAAAATACGTTTTATCTCCTCTCTAACGTATATTCTCAAGTTTTTTATGAGAGCTCTCTTGGCTTGTCTTCATACGTCGGCCTCCTATCTGGTAAGAGATCATTTCGCAATCTACGTCGGACAATCCCGAATGTGCGAAGAAATTGCTACCATAATTTACTCACAGTGCAGCTTGAACATCACGCCAAAACAACGTTTGAGCAGTATTCTATCGCATTGAAGAGTGGCAACCGCTACCATCTGCCAACCCCGTCACCATTAGGGAGAGGATTTGGCCTCAAATTTTCTAATTTCAGTGACATTAGCCGCAAACGTTTGATGAACAAAAATGATGCAAGGTCGGAAATTTCAAGAATTAAAGAAAATCAATCTAAAATCGAAAGTTCCCGCACCTCCTAAATTCTTTCTGATCAAATCACTCAAATCTGAAAGCGATTTTACTGTGCAAATTTCAGTACAATCATGTAAAAGTCACCTTCGGCAGGTTGCCACTTAGTGTTTAGGAAATCCTGGCCGAAAATAGTTGGACGTGAAATTTTCCGAGAATTAAAGTCATAGATACAACTACTCGCATCGTCATGAAAATTTTGCAGAGTAAGGGTGCCTAGTTATAACTTTTATTGAATTCAACCTTAAAGCAAACGGAAGCAATAGGCACTCAGTTAGATGGCAATTCGTTCGCCCTATTTAATTCACATCATAATTCAGTGTCGAAAAAAGGAAACCAAGAGGCATTAGGCGACAAATTTAATGCATCAAAAAACGTTCAAAATGTTTTGAAATAAACGGAAACGAGATTTTTAAAAAAAAATGTAAAATCTGTTAGCTAATGAAAAACTTTCAATTAGTGTAGCGCTCATCTGCGTGCACAATGAATAATTTCCTTTTGTTGATGAAGCTTTTGCTTTCCTATGAAATGTTCAACAAAAGACATACTACTTTTCGAGCCTTTTATTTTGTTCGAGTGCACTCTCAATGGCTTTAACCTCTCAAATTTTAACCCTTCTTGTCTTTCCATGCTTTCAAGGATAAAAGTGGGAAGAGAGAACCATGAATATCAGAACTGCTAAAAAGACTCTCCCTCTCTTCCCTACTCTTCCCCCTCGTCGAAATTCACCAATGAGGTTTTCGAGTATCAACGTGGCAAACATGATGGACTTAAAATTTTCGGAATTTACAATTATGTCGGCATTAAATAAGGGCTACAGATGGAAAACTATTTTTGATATCTCGATAATCGAAGACCTCTAGAAGTGAACTATTGCAGTCAACTGTGCACTTCTGAAATTCTTCCAATAAACCAACTGTTCCTTTCGAAGGGAAAATATTCTGGCAGCCCTCCCGAAATAATTTCAGTGCACCTCCCGAAAATAAACCCTCCCGAAAAAAGTCCAGGAATTTCAATGCACAACCATCTTCAAGTTGAAATTTGAGGAGGATAAGTTTCATTTTGCAATTCAACAGCAAACAACCTATTGAAAAAATATACAAATGTGGCAAAGCAAAGTATGAGTGGAGCCGTTGTTCACCTAAAATCTCCGAATGAAACGGTAATTTCATAGCCGGAAATAACAGTCATAGTCAAGTGGCAGCTTTCATTTCAGAGAAGTGATTTTGAGTTGAAACAGTGGATTTTCCAATCGACCGTATAATAAAATAGTTTTGCAAAACCCCAATGAATTTCAGAGGAAATGCTAAAAGAATTCTTTTCCCTATTACAGAGCAGAAGACAGACTAGCTCTTCCGAGTGCAATCCTTCAGCACACCCAATAGAAGAGTGCACTGCTGAATGATGCTTATGAAACAATGCAAGTGAAAAAATTTCGAACAGAGGCAACTGCATAGCAGCGCTGTAACCATGCGCTTTGATTAATGAAGCCGGCATAACAATGACCAAAACTTCAAGCAAAAATTCAGCACCATAACGAATGGGTTTATAACATATTCTTGAAAACTAAAACTGCACAAACCTGTTTAACATCAAGCAGAGTGCCTCCCTGTAGGTCGATCGGAGGTGCGGCAGCGAACCTGTCGATAAGATTTTGTGTAGAGATGGCGGCCATCGGGAAGTCGCCAGCCGCCAGCCGCGACACTTGCGTCTGCCACGAGCACACTGAACGACGATTGCTTACTACTGCAAAAAGCAATGCTAAATTCTTTTCTTTTTCTCACACATACGTACACAGATAAAATTGAAAACCTTCTAAAATGTTCATAAAAACGTTAGCCGAAACAAAACGCACAATAAAAGAAAATCACAGAGCGCAAAATCATAAGTTTGAGGAATCTGGATTTAATATCAAATTTGCACTACAGCCCTTCAACTCACACCATATCTCTGATCTGATGGTCATGTGCACATGAACTCGACCGCAAGTGATAAAGAATGAAAATGAACCGCATGCGATAGTGCACATCAGCGTCAGCTCAAAAAGCGATCTGTCAAGAGCCTCACGCTAGTCTCAGGCAATGCAACAAAGCGCAGCAACGCGACGTCATCACCGAGAAGAGTGCATCAACGCAGAACGCAACACTTGAGAGAAAAGAATTGCACTGTCAGAAGAAAAAAGAAAAAACAAACTTCATCGCACATGCAAAATAATAGGGGAATTGACTTTGTGTGATACTTTGCTACTTCATATCGGCTGAAATATTTCAAAAAATTCGCTCAATGCATCACAAAAATTTGGCAGTTAAGTAGCCAGTTAGGTGAAAATCACGCAATTGGTTGCTTGCTCGAGGCAGCATACCTGAGAGTTGAAACTTCAAACAAAATGGATAAAAAAGTGAATGCGAGAAAAGTGAACGAAGACGCTTTTTTGTCTTAAGCAAACTGATTCGTTACTATACTAATATAAAGTATCGACTTCAACTCGAAAGAATGTGTGGTCTGATTCTGCGGGCAGTTTGCCTTAAAAAACGAACCCCTTGAAGAAAAACAATATTAGTAAAGGTAAGACGTACCTCCATTATATTTTCAAATGGAAGAAGGAAGATTTTTGAAAAGAAAACAACTAGTAAAACTTGAAAGCCGAAAGTGAATCCATAATGATGCAGAGAGTGGAGGGGGGGGGACGGGAAAATGGGACATGAGGTCCAGATATATGTAACTCCCACCTTCGTACATAAGCGGTGCAAATTATTTTCACTTTGCGGCATTTTTCTCTAACCAGTGCTTAAGTGCTTTGTGCAAAAAATTGATGCAAACAATTTTCTATAGAGAAACTGTAAACATTTCAAGACAATTGCATGGGCCTCGTCGCCGTTTTACGTTTCCACAAAAAAAAACTCACTCCTCTTATTTGACTGTAAATTTCCAGGTGACAACAGTTTTATCGACGAGGCGACATGCTATAGCACAGCTTGATACTTTAGCAGATAGCATGTGACAAAACTTGGAGACTCCGAACTGGCTATCAAAACTTCTACATTTTATTGATACCGAACAACATTCTATTGATACAGAATCCTATATATATGGAATTTTTTTCCACGGGAGGAAGGATCAGTTCTTAAAGCAGTCATAGGTTGAGAATGAAATGTGGTTCACAATAAATGGTAGATTTGAGTATTCAATGTGCACTCGATCGAAAAATTCAAATCACGTTCGAAAACGCAAGGCAAACGAATTGTGCACGGTGACTGAGTGTGAGCAAAATTTCGAAACCAGCTGAATGCATAACAGTGGTCGAAGGAGGTGTAAGCCTACGCATACCACAACGTTGGATGCACCACACAGCTTTTCAATCCAGGCCGGTTCAAATTTTCTGGAAGGACAAGCCCAGCGACATTTGCAACCCCTCTCCTAGATTTCCGTCGGCGGCCGCACTTGTGTGTCATGAGGGCTAAATTCTGCGTGTGACAAGAGAATATTACAACGGCAGAAAACCCTTTTTTGGTAAGAACGAGTTTTGCCACTGGAACGTTTTCTTTGAAACGTTTATGTTGGAGAGACGGAACCACTCCTCTTTCCTGCACTACTTGTATAGTCTCACCTACAAGATATTAAAATAAATCGAAAGCATTTAAAGACATTTATTAAACAGCGGCGAATTCACGAGGTGCAAGCAGAAAATAACCGCTCGGTGGAAGGCCAGATCACAGATTATCAAGCTACGACTACGCGAAAAAAAATTCACAGATTCGAAGCAGATATAATCAGATGCGAAAGGATGTTTCAGACATAAATGAAACGATAGAAAGGATTGCCTAGCTGATTCAATTTCAAAATCTTGCGTAGTAATTGATAAAAATGAGTGGATGAGCAATGTGCACGAGAAGAAAATTGAAAAATCCTCTCAATAGAAATAGTATTCGATATTGCAGCATAAAATCATATTGAATGATTAATTGAGTCCGTTTTCGAGTGATTTAAAATTGGAAATGCATCAGCGGATAGTTGAATTCAAATATAACAGATTAGAGGAAATAGTTTGCAAGTAGTATTAAGTAGAATGATTTTGAACTTGCTCGACTAGCTCCTCACAATATTTCAAGTCAATGCAACATTTCTGACAAGGATATTCTAATATCAGACGGAAATAAACAAGAAAAACTTCTTGGTAGTGTTGCTGAAAGCAGTTATGATGAATGACTTTCAAAAACAATCAGCGATCTTCAATGACTATTGCCACATTCTAGCAATGAAATCTCTAATGCAAAGATTCATCAATAACGACATCTAAATCCCGCTCGGCAGTTGCAACATTTATTGGATGACTCGATAGACGAACAAAACACTGAAAATTAACACATATATTTAATTAACAATATCGCATCAATGTCAATCTGTTGTCTCCCCTCAGACTAGTCAATCAAAATTTGAAGTGCCGAAAAGGCCATCCACAGTACGGCGATTTTTGTAACTTCTGAAATCATCTGAAATCAATTTGACACTGACGCATAACAGGAGAAGAGATGGTCGAAGAACACCTCCCAAAGTATATCCCACTACCCATTTCACGTGGTCTGCGCATACCTTTCATCTTAACCAGGAATGAACTGCTTAGGCTGAAAGGCTTTCCTCAAATCCTGGAGCAGTCCACTCAATTCACTGCACTCCATCCCCTCCCTCCTTTGTCAGGAGATATGAATTCATGTGAAGCAGATGGCGTCCAAAGCTTTGTACCAAAAATCAACTAAAATAAACGTGCTCATTCGAAGCTTTTACGTAACCGCTGAATATGAAATCAATTGTGGCGATAAGCAATTTCCCTTTATAAAACAAAACTATTTTGAGGAAAATAGATAATAACGGGAAAATGCAAATGAAGAGAATCTTCGCCATTAATTCCAAGTATTTTCCCAATTGAAGACATAGCAATAATTTGCCCGTACAAGGAAACAACTGTGGATGGAGCATTTTTTTTCCGAAAGCGAGGACATAACAGCAATTTCCCAAATTAAGAGAACCGCAAAAGATTCAAGAAAACGCTTGAAAAGAATGAATAAATGATATGAGGAGCCTTACCTGTATCTTCCAAGAAAAAGTGGGAACACTTTCCGGACAGAAAGAAATTGCACCATTCGATAAGCAAAGGGCTTTACTCTGCGTTACGGAGTTCAAATCGATGGATGTCATTAAGCGCGATACTGACATATGATGGAAAAGCTGACAGAGTGTTATTATTTTTAAAAGCACTCTTAAAATAGCCAGCAAATGCCTCAGGTTTTTTCTCCTATGCATTTCAGTTTATCATGCTTTCAGAGTTGCCAGAAACACAGCCGACACTTCGTCTGATTTCCAAATTCCTTTAACGTATATACTAAATGACTTAAGCACGCCTCTCTGAATAAATTATACGTCTTCTTTTCGTAATTTTCTGCACAATTTCCGCAAAGCTACACAAGATTAATGCCAATATTGCGTGCATGTTAAGAATCAGCTGGCTGAAAAGGAATGAAAGCATAACTGGCAGTTTCTATTTGCAAAACTCTTTAACTACGATCGCTGCTTGCAACCGCATAGATGAATCATCATCGAGAAGAACTAGTGAATTGAATTAAAGTATGGAATTCTGGCTATAGGGAGAAAGGAAAGGTCATGTACAAATCGCTTGCACGAAATGAACCCATGGCATTAAGGCGGCGAATTCTTTATCAATGAACAAAGTTTTTTTAGACTGCTCTCGGAAAAAAAATCATTGAAATGATTGTTCGAGTGCAAATGTACGAGAACCAAGGTTGAAGTAGCACTAAAACTGCCTACCATCATCAGCGACAACTCAGCAACATTCCAGTCGGAGTCAACATTAAAATATTTGATGGAGCATTCCGCGTTGCATTTCGACGAGCGAGAGACTACAACGATAGGGCATAATGCTACTAAATCAACGAATAAAATCTCAGAACCGATCGCTTTTTCTCATCAAATTTGCTGATTCCTTCAACACTGCACATGTAACGTTATATGCTTAAAATATGTTTTGTCTACGTTTCCCGTCCGTCTAACAACGTCGCTTTCGCTTATGTCATATCCGAATGAGATTTTGCAGATGAAAGCCACATAGTGATCCGACCACCCAACCGCTTCAATGTCGCTAGATCATTTCATTAAAAAAAGAAATGATGCCGGGGACTAAACACATAAGGAGTTGAGAAGGTTGGAGAAAAGTGGTCAACTGAAAATCCTAGCAAACGAAGTCGATAAATGTCATAAGATTGGTTTGAAAGATTTTTGGCGCCGTTCTGTCTCACTCATCAAAGCTTCTGTAGTCGAGGCAACTTACAAATGAGATAACAGACAAGCGATTAGCAGGGAAATGAAGATATGATTGGTTGTAAGCCTAAACAAGGATGAGAAATCCCTGAACCTCTGTCCCCATTTTTGGCATTACAATCTTTTTCTTGAAGCAGGCAAATTTGATTCTTCGTGCATAATTCTGGACTCACATTTCCAAGCAGAGACATGAAAGTGCCTATGTTGCGGTGGCGATAGCGCTTCAACCAACACCTTCGTGTAGCCCACCCAACATCTAACATTTTGTGCCATCCATTAATCTAGCAGCAGTTATTTTCGCACCTCTTAATTTTCTGATTGTGCATAGAAGGCATCGAAAGACTGTTCAGTTTCGAGTAAGCTACATCATCCTGTCTTTCTTATTTATAGCTTCTTGCTTGCCTCTACTACGGAAAAACTCTCTTCATACACGCGGAAACAGTTGTAAATATTTACCAAGTCGAAAGTGGCAACTTTATTGTCTAGCTTTCCGATCGCTACCCTTCCCTCATCTTCCGGGCATTTAAAATTTTCGAGCTTCAATTAGAGAATATGAATTGTTCGATCTTCGAGGGAAAAGCAGCCTTCCGTCAAATGTTTCGAATTCTTGAGGATATGTACGCTGCTATTGCAGGGCCGCATCGATGCAGCCGCGTTCCGCGGATTTGTACCAACGGGAGCAGGTGGAATGTTTCAGCTGTCAAACGTCACTGATATGGGCCGAATGAATTAAACCCCTCTAACTGAACTTCGGATGTTTCGGAAAAGGACGGTTTTTAAATATTGGGCGGCGGTCCGTAATGTTTCATAGCAAGAAAAGGACGGTTGAACTGTCCAATAGGAAAGCTTGCATGGAGAACTGAAATGTATGACCTCATGGAGAATATTCACTGAGTGATTTCAAACTGCAAGTGCGATGGCTGTCAAGTTTTACAGGATGGAACACGTGGAATGTTGGATTTTGAAAACCATTCATAACTTCATAAACCGATGTGGAAGCACATGGTGATGACCCTAGAGGACAATGGAGAGGCCAGCTATATCTACAGGAGGAAGAGTGAGGATTGGCCACTTATCCACCTCTTCGTAATACCCACACTTCTGGCTACTGTGTGACAAGCTTCGACAAATAACTCATCAGTAACTGTTCTCTTACTTAACTCAATGCCACATTTATTTGCTCAGTCGGTAATTCACAAGTCATTTTCATAAGAAACACTCACCTTCTCCCATATAGAACTAATGCTTATAAGTTCCGTTGTGTCTATAAAACATTTCTGTCAGCCAGAATTGTAAAGCATATATACAGGTAGATGCCAAACTAGTAGCATATAAAAAGTATTTCAGCATAGATTCCATATATTTTAAGTTTCACTCTCCGGAAAAGACTGGAACACTAAGCGTATCACGTTTTATAGAGGAATGACTGGAATATTCGGTATACATCGCCATTTGATGACCATACAAAGTTGCGGAGAAGCTGTGTTGTACACTGGTGATATGCGATCACGCTTGTAAAGAGAACGTCACAAAATCAGCAACAAAACATAAAAATGCTGCTTATGACTGAAGTTTTATCAAATCTGCGTATTTAAGCAAGATCATTAACGAGTTGGTTGTCTATTGATGGATAGTTGGTTGATACGGAAAATGTAGTCGTGGATGCGCGAAGAACCTGGTCGAAGATTGAGGTGGCAAAATGGTGCGAAAATTGCCCTCCTCGAAAATTTTCGCTAACCGGATGAAGATAAATGGATTCGCTCTTCAGTACAGCCATAAATTCTCATTATTAATGAAAACACGCTTTTTAACTGTACTTATCCTCACATCCATCGGAAAAAATTTTGTGAGAGTGAAACCGCACGTGGATGTGAAGCATCGCAATGAACATTTCACACAATCTCTTCGTTTACGCATTAGAAAATTGCAATGTTCTTTTAATTAACGTTGGTGCTTTCTGTTGTAGCAAAGTACGTTAATCTGAAAAAGCAAAAAGTTATAAGTGACGCCCTAAAGGCTTAACAGTATGTTCCTTAGGCTTATTTTTCTAAATCATGTACGACTCTCGCTTCAAGATTAGCGACACAACAGTCTCGCAAGCAATCTTTCTTTGCTCCAATCCACATTGCAACCTATGTAGAAACGCATTTGAAATAGGTTTTCAAAGCTTTTTATCTCTGCGAAAGCTCGCATAAAAGAAAATAGGATAAATATAACTGCAAAAAGGAGCCACAAAATAATAGAAGATGTAAGCAGACGACATTATTAGCATGCATTTAGCAAATGTCATAGCCGAATTAAAGACTATCGATTCCCAAAAGAACGCAAGCACGCCCGCAGATTTGTCTCGCATATAAAGTGGCCGCTTCGGTTGTCCTTTATAAAGCAATAAACCACCCAAGCTCGAAGCAGCTGCACCTGGGGCATTATAAACGCATATTTCATAGCAATAACATCGCTTTACATTGAAGCCATTTTGCCCATGAGATATTATAAACGAAAATTACCACCGATGGTTGTGGAAATTTTTCAGAAGCATTGATTTTCAACACGGCGCGGATGTAATAGGAAAACCGCGGCTTGCAAACAACACTGACAGACGCAAAGATGTAACGCGTGCAAGAATGTGCGTCTTCATTTTTTTGTAGATAAATTCGGTTTGCATTGATCAAATCGCTCATTACATGGTTTCCTAGCTGTCAACTGCTAAGAAAATTCAAAAATCACTTTCGCTGAGGATAGCAGTGAATGGAAGAAAATGACAAAATGAGGCTACCTGCGGGGATGTATGAGGTTGGTCTCATTCCACCATTTGCACCCTTTTCACTTGCAAACGAAACGGCTATCACAAATGTCGTAACACTGTACGGCGTCGCTAAACGAAACAATTGCAACGCTGACGCTACCTAAATCCATTACACAAAGCTACAACAATCACAAATAATGTTTATGGAATTTGCAAGCAGTGTACAAAATGCTTCGTACCTAGTCTCTTTCCTCCTTCCTGTCACTCGGTTTAAGGAGAAGGCAATTTCAATATAAAGAAGTGCCCATCATTTATCATATCTCTCCTTACCCGCATAGCTGAAGCCCCTTCCTATTTTTTCCTACGGTTTAATTATGTTCGAGCATTTCGGCGCATGACACAGACGGCATGTGTTATATTACCATTATGATTTGATGGCATATATGACGTCTTGCAGCCCCTTTGAGATGTGTTAGAAGTAAAGATGTATCGCAGTTTGCATAAGTTTTGCAAGCAAGGTCGCACTCAGTCTGCTGCGCTAAGCCTTGATTTCCTCGTTTTTGGGGACTGATAATTGGACGACCACCGTCATCTTTATCAAAAACAGCGATACACATAGAATTCCGTGTTTCCCTCTCCCATCCCTCGCATATGGAAGCCCTTTTCAACAACTGAGCCGCTCAGTGTATGAATGTAATTGATGCCCATGTGGCAGTGGCAGTTTCTGTGAAAATGAACGATATATAAAGCCTTAGTAAACATCCGAACGTTCGCAAAAACACAAGAATCCCAGTCGTTAACATTAATAGACGTCACTGTGAGTAGCGTGGTATATATTCATCATTCTCGCCCTCCTCCTCGAAAAATGGATTTTCGCCTTCGTTTTTTCCACTGTTGTGCAGCTACAAGTTCTCTTTGACAGCAGAAACTGAACTGAATCCGTTCCTTAAAGCAATACGTATGCTGTCGTTATACTTTACGCAATGGTTAGAAAGTAGATATCACTTCTCATGAAAAGATGTAGTTTCCCAGAGAAGAAGAAAGAAGACGAAAATGGACAACATAATAGGCTACCCCTCCCCTCACTCTCCCTCCTGCAAAAAAGTGCAGAAAGATACCATCAGAGACGCAGAAAAAACGCCATTAGAGAAATGGTACGAACTGTAATATACTGATAAAGTGCAAATAATAGCACATCATCATGTTGACATTTATATGGAGCAATTATTCGCTTCGAGATACTTAAATACTGAGAGTTAAGAAATAACGCTCGAAGAAATTGTTGAGTGTGATCTCAAATTTTAAAAGAATCTTTGTTAGAGTCAGCGCAACACCGCTCTACTTCTTTATGTTTGTGTGAAATTTCTACCTACTACACTTTTGTGATCCTGATCTCGATGTTATTTCTGACTGTTTCATCTTGTTTGTACTCGTACGATGAAATCAGCGAAGGAGCTTTGGTTTTTGCGATTTCCTCCCCGTGTCTATCGCCGTTCTCGACGATAATTTCGTTTCTTAAAACCATTTTGACGCCATATTTGATGTATCAATTTTTGCATAAATAATATAGGATTCTTTACTGTGTGTGAAAGTTGCCTAATACTTCAACTGGCCCATTTTCAAATCATCACAAATAAATCTTTCTGCGGAATTATTCGAGTCTAGCGACGTGATAATGGCCCAGTGTTATTATAAACACTTCGACAAAAACACCATAGAAATCCACACACGACTAATCGACTAAAACATTATTGGCTATAGGAGATATCTCGTTAGCAATATTCTAGGCGAACGACATCAGCATAATTCAAACGACCGCTTACAAGCACGTTACCAAACGTCGCTGCAGACGTTACTGGCACGTCCAATGATATACCAATCTCATCTTTGTTCAGGTTGCCGCAGCAATATTCTTAGAGCGGAAACTAAAAGTGGCTCAAGACGGCGGTGCGCTAAATCCAGTTGAAATACCAGAACAACTTCGTCAGTTACCTCGTCTTTAGTTCATGAAAACCTCTAAATGAACTTCGGCCCTTGAAAATGTAGCATTTGGAAGTACACACTTCAAATTTAAAAATTATAAATGCGAAAGGTTCGAAGGTTCGATGTTTGGAGGTGAGGAAAACTCCTGTACCTGATATCGACAGAATGTTTCTGCCAACAGTTAACTAGATAAAGCAGATGGTGTGAAAAGCCGTGAAAGAAAATGCCTTAAAGCACAAAACGTTAGCAGCAGCACGCTGTATGCAACCAATAATATCCGAAATGCTCAACAAATGTAGTGGTCATAAGTTAGCGGAAGTAAATGCATATGTTTCACCAGCAGAGGATCTCGACCGATGGCAGTAAAAAGTATTCCGAGTCAAACATAGCATCACCATCCGGCACAACATGTAAACGGATGAGGAGGGCAAATTATATCTTTGGAAGCGTTGATGGCGAATAAAAGACGCATACCAACTTGCGACACGGAAGCGAAGAAGCATCACACTAAGAGACTCAACGCAGTGGTGCCGACGCCGCCCACCGACCAATCTCAATCTCTATTTTGTCAGCTTCAAGTACTACGTAATCAAAAAGAACCACCCTCGCGGAAACAATTTTTCACGCAAAAAAATGTATTGCTTGTGCCATACCTTCATACGCTTCGGCGTCCAATAAAATGTCGCTTCGTTGCGCTTATATGTGTACACGAGCTTTTATTTATTAGCGCCAACGCATGCCCAAGCACTACAGCGTATGCTCTGTTCCACACTCATGGCAATTTGCTCGGTGTTGCATTCAAATCAGCGCTTTCCCCAAAAGATATCCAAAGCAAACGTCCCAATGCGAGTTTGTTTCCTGCGAGGGCATACGAGAAGAAACGTTCTATTCATCAATGGATTAAGTCAAAGTTCTCTCCTCCGCAGACTTTAGTGCAAGCAGTGATTCCACAGTACTAACTGCAAAATAGGGGGACTGCCAATATGTTAATTCAGACTGATAGGAAATTACCAACTCTATTCACATACCTACATAAATGAGAAAACGCCTAATGGATTAGCTAGCAAATTTTCCACTCTCGAAAGAGGATGCTTCCTTGCTGAATTTTTGTGCCTATTTTCATCTTAGTTTTTGAATAATACAGAGAAGTTTCGAACAATAGAATAAACGACAAAAATCTGACTTCATCAATCATCTCCCAAACATAGCAGGCTGATTAGCATAAAGGAGATTACGCGTACGCTTAGCAAATCCACTTCCATTTATTCGTCTTATTTGAAGCATTAACACTTTATATGTTACGTTCTATTGATGGCAGCACCAGTTCATGATGAAGTTAACGCGTCCCAGTTTTGCTCACACGTTTCTGGCACATAGCAAGGCCTCAGCAACAGCGCAAATCACACGCGTCAATTGTACAGCCTTTGCAATCCCTCCTTTTCCATTCACGAAGTGGAAAGAATAAAGCAGGTGTTGAAATTCAAGTGCACTGAATTTACACCCTTATATTTTGGGGCCAACAGCACGAAAGGCGTAAAGATTTCTGACTTCATTATGGGTATGCGATGCTGCATTCTCTCCCGAAAAAAGTGAGAGTTTGAGCTCCAGAGCTGCGCAGTTACAGTCTTCCACCCTAAGCGGTAATCGGTAAATTCAAAAAGAAATTAAAATTTTAGAGTCTTTTCAGATGATTCCCTCAAATTCTAGTACTACTGAAGAACTTGTAGAACTCCATCGTGAATGTGACGACAACCGTTAGAGGCTAAACGATGGAAAACTGGCATTTCCGGATGTAAATCGGTAGTGAAGAAAAGTCACGTGACATGAGGACTGGACAGGGCACCAAAGTTCGGCTAGCACACTGGCCTTCACTAAAACGATGCATTGCATTCTTTTCACAACCAAGTCGTTAAGAATGATGCTTAGTGCATAGGCGCCGAGCGCATTATGTACGACTAATAATCGAATTCACGCTCTATAAAGCCAGCTGGATTCGGGTGGAAGCGCAATGAGCGTTTCGCGACCAAGCTCCTTCTGCAATCATATAATAACTTTTCGATGTCAGAGACAGGGATTACCAACAACACTGTTTAGAAGCCGTTCCTTTATAACACGCAATTTCTAGTACTCGCGCAATTCAGCACATTGCTCCATTCCAAGAATCGTACGTTAAGACCAACATGCCGTCAAATCCAGCAACATGACGGGGACCATATTAACAGTCGAGCTAGCAAAAACAGAAGTGATAAACCTGTGGTGTAAAGCTCGGATTGCGCTCAGGTTCATAAAGGACGCACTTACCGACTCAGCCGAAAGTGCAATTCGTTAGGAATGCAGTGAAGTTTTCTTCATTATCAGAAGGCTGCAGCACGTCTGTGGGCGAAGAAAAAATGGGAACTGCCAAGACTCGATCAGACATCTCGTCTATATTAAAAAACTTACCCAATGGGGCGGAAGTAAATAGGATCCTCTGCTTTTTCCTGCCAAGTTAGCTGGTTTGTACTGAGGACAAACAATAAAGCACCTTCAACAGTGTATCAAGTAGCGTCCGAAGCTTACAATCGTGTAATACAGTCATATAAATTTCCGATAGGAATTGTTTTTCGGCTAGCCTCCCTATCAAATTAGCTGTAAAATGCTCTTGTATATAGGTTTCTGAGTAATCATCTTATTAGATGAAGACACTCAGATTTTCGTAACTCGAGTTCAGTAGCCTATGAGGTGAGATCACGAATAAGCAAACAGAAGCATATGCGCAAACACGCTTTCGTCATAATGCGCTTTGCAAGTGGATATAAAAGTTTGGAATGCAAAAAAAAAAAAAAAATTACAAAGGTGACAGAAATTAAAAGAAAGTTTTAAAAATGCGCCCTCGTTTTTTGCAGCCATTTGTTTTGCAAAATAACAGCGTTTTGCAAGAATTCAAGTGTAGTAGCAGATCGTTACTGCAGAGAGTCTCGATGGCCGAATCCTTATAATTGCCCATTAATGCTGCAATATTTGTGAGGAGCACAAATTCCACCCACGCATGACTTACTAAAATTGCATTTCTCATTTGCCTAGAGACTTACTTAGTTCCTCTAATCCGCGTTCTGTGTGTAAGTCTACTCAGATACTGCAGCTCGTTGAAAGGTGACGCATCGGAAATGTGCATGTGAAGAGTTACTTTATTTGCTTCAATCAGTTCGAAATTCTATGCAACAAAAACTTCCTTGAAGGCGCTCAAATAGGAAACTGTGAGGGGGAAAAAAAGAGTTCCTATGAGCAAATTGTATGAAAAGGGCTAACCACCTAATCGGTTGTTAGGACGTATAAAAATTCTAAGATCTTTGAACACACAGTGAAAACAACTCCGCCTCTCAATGCTGTATTATTTTGAGGCGACCGAAACACTATAATCTTAATCGAGAAATGCGAACAAGCAACTTAAGTACTGTAACTGCTCACATAATATAATATTAGCAGTTTAGTGCTGCTTCAAAACTTCAAAAATTCAAAGGGCCATAAACGTTACAGAATTCAGAATTTGCTCTCTGTCGACTTCATTTCACCTTTACGGTGTGCAGTTCACTTCGGAATTTTCATGCAAATACGCCTTCGACATAAGTTGTACCATGTGAAAGATATTGAATAAGCGTTATTCGCAAACGACTTTCTTGCAACCGCCCCCTTGACCTGCCACCGAAACGCGATGGAAATGCAACGCTTGTGGAAGGCGTGGACGGTGACTACTGATATTAGCTGCATGTCACTCCACCACAACACGCTGTTTGTTCGTGCTAAATGTTGACCTAGCACGCTCTAAGATCAGATGCAGTGATGGCAGCAAACAACCATGCATAAACTTCTGACATGACGTTTCCATGCCTAAACAACGACCAAAGCAAGTTAGATGTTAATGTTCCCTCTCATGACGCAACAAGACGCCATAAGGAAGAACATTAAAGAAAACCTATTCTTACCTACTCACCCAACTAGATTAATTAGACATTTAGAATATTGGAATATATATATATATATATATATATATATATATATATATATATATATATATATATATATATATATATATATATATATATATATATATATATATATATATATATATATATATATATATATATATATATATATATATATGCATGCAAAAAATAATGCAATGCACTAGCAACGAAGTACAAATAAGACGATGAACAATTTCCCGAAAGCAGACCGTTAATCCTTTCGCCATCTTTCGTTGAGTTTTTAGTAATTCAAAAGACAACATATCAGTTATACTTCACGACGAAAGTACGCAGCTTCGATCTCTTCTTCAAGACATCTCTCTATGCCTATGTCGTCAATCAGGAACATGAAAGTCCTTGTGATTCTTGAACCCATCGAATTATGGTTGTGACGCTTCAGTAAACAATCCCCATTCGGCTCACGAATTAGCATGCATCAGCGTAAGCTATACGCTATATACTTTTGTATTGCAAGAGTTACGTCTATTATGCCGTGATACGACTGATTCCTAGAACTTTCATTTCACTGTGGAATGAGCAATTACGGAATTCAGAGGCCTATGAGCGAGTCTATCATGCACGGCTGGCGAACACAAGCAAGACGATAAAACTCCACAATACTAGCATAAGCTGTACTCCTCTGTTCTGTATCCCATTTCACGGGGGAAATGTGCATAACAAATCGATTCTGCAAACGATACGAACAAATGCTATTATGCAAGCGCGAATGTCACCATCTTCTGTGAATTTTCAAGAGAAACTGGACGTTAACTGGAGAGCCCGTGTCACATACCTATGACAGCCTTGTGAAATCTTGTCACACATGGATGCGGGAAGTTTGCTGAGTCATCCAGGGTATCATAATGCCTTTGCTTTATAGCGCATTGCGGCCTCGAAGAACATTTTTATGACTCCAAGATTTTATTTCATGATATATGGCCATAAATGGCATGAGATCGTACTGTTCAGAAAAGCTGCTAGTTCAACAGTTCGCACGTACTTCCCCCTTTTTTCATTCAGTTTATCTATCCAACCGTCTTATAAGTCACCAAAAAATAATAAAGATGCGAATCCCTTCAACTATTAATTTAATTCAACTGCTCATGTAAGCCTAAAGATTCGTTTCTTGCAGTCCAACAGGTGTAAGACGCGCTCAGGTGCAGCTGCCAATATTACTCATCAAATTTCCTAACTCCAGCTCTAGTGTACACAAGAACTATTACTATACAGAAGTTAAGACTACTAGATAAACGTGCAGACAGAAGTACAAGCGCACAAGCACGATGCCGCCGGCCATAGTAGTATTTGCAAAGGAAATCTACCCAAAGCTCATAAATATACGTGTATTACTTGCGGCAATACCTCTGTAAGGACGATGAAATTTTTTGTTGCCACACTCTAATTGGAAACGTTTTTCACAGCACAGCGACAAGAAAGAGAAAATGAGAAGCATAGAAATGCATAGAAAATAATTGCACATAGGACGAAACGGAAAAGAGTATTGCTAATGGCTGTAGTAGAGAGTGCTCCCACGAGCGCAGTAAGCATCGTCGACGAATGAAAACGCATTAAATAAACTTGTTTTGAGGATGCGCCGTATTGCCTCGTTAAGCACAAACTCAGCGCTAACACTTTTTTTTCGTTACTGTATATGCATAACGATGCTCTTATATGGGATCGAGAAATGGAATAGGCGTTGCAGTTTGGATACGTCAACCAATCCATGAAAATGTATTGGCTGACGCAACATCATCCGTTTGCTATGAACAATTGCCAAATCTAATGTTAACTTTACACCTCATAGATTCGACGCGTATTTTTATCACAACTTAACTCGTAATTTGCATAAAAGAAAATAAGAATATTTTTTTGCCTCAGCCAACTTAATTTCTTATCAAGTATCTCAATAATAGATTCCATAGCTCCTTTTGCTTCAAAACCTCTCTTAATAACAATGTTACTCACTTAGAGCATTCAGCGATCAACGCATCGAAGGTATTTGATGGAAATGAGTGCTTTCGTAGTCCACAATGCAAAGTGCATTCCGATATTGCGTCCACTAGCACAAATTTTCGACTCGTTCACTTCTTAAACAAAACTTCTACACTCTACGAAGATAAAAATAATCCACCAACGTTGTCGAGCCTAAATAGGCATACATTATTTTACATTCGTCACAAAAACAGAGCACGTGAGGCAGTTTTCAGTATATTGGCTCCCTTTATTGTAACAGAAATGTGATCGCGCAATAATTACACTCGGTGGGATGACGTTTGCGGTTTGTTCCTATCTACACTGAAGCAGTCTTTCCTCTGAACCGACGGAAGTTCGGTATTCAGAGAACACTAGAGAAATACTTTCATTTAATATCGAAAAGTAGAGAAACTGATTAAAATTTTCATTGAGAAATTGATTAAAAATTTCATTGAGCAACGCTAATTAATATCAAGCCAAAAATTAAAATTTTCATTTAATTGAGAAATTAAATTATTGAGAAATTAAAATTAAAATTTTCATTTAATATCAAAGAGCCAAAAAAAAAACAATTTTCAAACAGGCATAAGAAACGAATCGGAAAGCAATATTCATTAGAGAGTAGTTATGAAGAATGTTTTAAAAATTTATGTAATGTGCAGCACTTGCATATTGAGACACTTCTATTATAGAAAAGGACCATGTAACTGGTGAAATGAGATGCTAATCTCAAATCGACTATTGATAGATTTGAAGAGGAAAGTACCTGCGATTGGCTATAGGCCTAAGCCATCATAGGTAAAAAAGCTATTGCAAAAGTACGTTACTATGACACTATCCATGAACAGTGCCTAAGCAGCAACCAGACTGCTGTGAGCTACAATGATTAGAACAGTGGAATTTCTCATTACTAACCGTAAAATTCGAAACTTACAAAACTTTTCAACGTTGAGTCGAAAAATGCAAAGTTCTTTTAGGTGGGATTATACCGTCAACTTGGTTTATTGAGAGGTGTTGTGAAGATAGAACATACAAACTAAATATCTGAGAACATGATGCGTTTTGCAGGTAACGCAAAAACGCATAAAAACTGATGAGCAGATGTCATGTTGTAGACAAAATAACATCTCGCTTTTTGTTTAGACAAAACGAATCATCGGTTGATATGAATAGCGCAAATCAAAATATTATTCAAATTTACACATGTGTTTACACATTGCAGTGAACTATCAATCGATATGCGATCAACGCAGCATAGATTATTCACAGTGAAATGCACTTTTATTGACATTGGCTAATGCAACGAATAACCGCGACCTATCTATCGCTGTAAAGGGAAGTAACACTGTGAAGGAGACGACGCCCTATAGCTGCAATGATTCATCATTGGTTATGATCACGCGCTGCACTCGTCGTGCGCTTTCGAGTACATACTTTCGTCTGTTCTCGTTGTCGAAGCATTCTTGCTGATAGAACATTCATCATCGGAATATTCTCGAGACGGAAACGAACCCATCAACGCATTATTCAACAAAAGCTTCCCTCGCTCACAAATCCAGAAAATTAACGAGTTCTCATCGCTATTAATTAAGATACGTTCTCGAGTAACATCATAACGAACAGCGATACAAATCAGAAAATTGGCTCGTTCAGGCACCTCTCTAAATGAAGTAGAAAAGGCACTTGACAAAACGCGCAAAAGTTATAACGTTTCCTTCAACGCGTTCTTGAGTAGATGATTAGCTCGATCGTTGAAATTCAACAGCTTGCTTCAACGGGAGCGGAAAACTCGTTACGCATAAGATTGTTGCCTTGGATGTGCCCTTTGCTCCCACTAAGCAAGGGCGTTTTGCTGTGAATGCAAGACGGTGAATGTTTTTTGTACACCTGAAGTGGTATGGCTGAATTCTTTGAAGCCCTCGTTTAGCGATTATCTGCTTACTTATCAAAGCAATCACACACTGCTTTCTAGGTATCATTCTATTACATCACCAATCTCTTCTGATCGGCTCCCTAAGCAGTTATGATGCAAACTATTTTTTGAAACCAGCTATTCCATGTTGGTAATGTTAGTAATGTATCTCAATTTGCCCATGTCGATCGTACTGGATACTATGTCTTGGCTAACGAAAAGCATGGTCAGCTGTGCAGCAGGTTAAACAACGAGACCGAACCAATACTCCCCAGAAAGTACTTCGATTAGCCTCGTTCGCCGATCATTTCTGTTTTTATGAACACCTCAGTGAACTTTTACTGACTGCAGTTGGAGTAGAGAGATTTGCGTATACGAAACAAGCAAGCAAGTAAAGCTACGAATTCCATCACTACCACTGTTTTTATAAGAACATCCAAATCTACTGAAAAAGTGCGAAAAGTTTGGACGAAATCCTCCTGAGCAAAAAACCTTCAACTGTTAATTTCTGATATCTTTTGTGTAGTGATGACTGCACGAGAGCTAAAGTCGCAGCACCTATTTCACGGTACTTGTGGTCACTGATCACGGAAGTCTTAATGGAACTTCCAAAGAAATGCAAAACTGCATTTATTCACACAATGTATGTGCAAACACGAGATGGCAGGCGCCGAGAAAGGAGTCACAGAAACTATCATCGCACAGATATAGTTATGAAATACGAACATTAAGAAATCTTCGACGTTCGAACCATCTGGCTGGAATTTATGCCGACATTTTCACTCCCATGGCATGAATAAGACCAAAACGGTACGCACGCTGTACCGTATATGGCAAGAGAAGATTATACATATATGGAAGAAAAAGAGACCGCTAAGGCTTCGCCTTTATTCAAAATAACTAACCAGCGTGATCGGTTCTGGCCGCATAAGTTAATGTATCTTTCAAAGTTTCAGTTCCAGCTTTCATAAATTAGCTTTCATTGCAGCCGTCAGACATACGTATGTCCCATTTTTGAAAATTTCTTCTAAACTGGAAATAAAAAAGAATATTTTCTAAACATTGCCAAGCCTGCATTGTTGCTTCAATGACCGACACAGGCCTACCTGTTCAGCTGGTAATTACAGCGCTTCCTATGAAAGGAAAAGAGGAGGGAGAACGAAGGTACTGGAAATTTGAGGTCGACGTGGTTGCGGAACTGTTGCACAGACTTAAGAAATGTGCAATCTTGGGGCTCTAGAAAACGGAAGCGAATGGATTCATTAATCCAAAAGTCCCTCGGAGGATCTTTGCCATGTTTTTTTTTTCCTTCTGCGGAAGAGGGAAGACTATGTTACCAAATCACGAATGACTACGACGAAAAGCCTACGATATATCTAAGGGGCCCCAAAAGTCAATATTTTCAAAAAAACGCTATTTTTGGAAATGGAAATCGTCAAAGCGTACCCAAAAAAATTTAGTGATCAGCAGATAGCACGATGAGTTGAAAATCTTGACTCCGAAGAGCTTTTAAGCTTTAAGTGCTGTGTCGCAGCCGACCTTTTATCGAAGTAACAATCTCCTCGCGGCGGGTTCCTAATTACTACTACCTTGGATAAAGTACAAGTGAGGTCGTAAATAACCAAGAAGTGTCAGAGACTGTTCAGAGCTCCTTTCCTTCTTGTGATGCGCTTTGTGTTTTGAATATTTACAGCATCTTAGACGATTAAAAAGCTCTCAACGAGAAAAAGTTCTAAAAAATGCGTCATAGTGATACGCTGAATGAGGGTTTAGGGGCGATGCATCGAGAGGTGGTCGTCGTTTTTCTCGAAAACGGAGACCTTCTGCGATCAGTATGGTGGGCGTCGAGAAGTGTGCTCCAAAGTGAATCACTGCGCCGCACAAAACACCGTTTTTCAACGTTTGCTTCTTAACGCAAACACAAGCGTGTTATGCATGTTCGTTGCTCGATCGGCTCTAAGCGACAGCCGTCCAGCGCGATGCACATAAAACAACCATTTAGCGCCCAATTTGTAACTGCGCCCTATTTGCAACGTCGTTTGCTTGGGCAGGCAAAGTTTACGAGTGCTTCCGGCGTCAGTGCAGTCCAATTTGGGCCTACATGGAAATGTGCGCTCCCGATGCACTTTAATGATACGCACACTTCGCGTGATAACCGTTTTACAACGGGTGATTCCCTTTGGGGTAAAAAATATCGTACAGGTACTGACAATGACGCAATGCCTCACCCTGTAGTGAGCGAGAAGCATTGGCATTCCGTTGCATTGGTGACAGTTTGTGCTACTGACCGTTTTGAAACGATTTGTCACCAAACTAATGGTTGATAACCGAACAAGTGCATCCGATTACAAGAGAATCCAACAGAAAGTGGCCGCAACGGAGATTTCTTCGGTAAACACCGACCGGCATTCCATGATTCAACCGAAATTCGGTTACAAAAAAGCAACCTTAAACAAATTGAATAGCTTATTAGCTGTCGTTAGTTGAAAGCGCTAGAGCACTAAAATATCGGTAGCTATCATCGTACAGCATCTCACTTCATGCTTATATATTGCGCACTTTGTCCATATATTATGGAACATCTCACTGCATTCAAGTAACTTTAGTTACAAAAGATATAACCGAGCAGATTCGCTAACAAGCCGTGGAATTGTAAACACTGTCTCGCACTTTGTTCCCTAAACAATCAGACACAACTTGGCAGGGTCGCCATTCTTCCTCAAAATATACAGCCCACTTCGTAATAGATTGGCAAAAATATTTTGAAAAACTTTCATGACTGTCAAAAGTTGTTATTACATTTTCTATTTTTTTTTGTTTTTTCGATAGGTTTTCTCTCTGAAATAACTGAAAAATTGAGAGCAAGTGGTAGCACATAGATGAAATGGCCAAGATACACTACCGTAAAAGCGAGAGAACAACTTTTTGGCATATTTCAAAAGTGAAGAACATTGAGCTTATATTCTTATTTATATCAGACAGTTTCATTTAAATCGCTTATAAAAAGAATGGCCGGATGATCTGCTCAAAAGAGGGACATATTTAAAGCACAACCTCACTATGCCGCCGCATGAACTTTCGGCAAGACCCTTCCGCAGAGCAAGCACGATGCACACAATGCGAAACAAGATTCTTAGAGACGGTTTTCGATCGTAACCACGCATTCTGAAAGAACCTTCATCACCGCATCGTATCAGATAATGTCACTGACAGCATCTAAACTCGAGCGCATCTGGTTGATTAGATATTACTCTATGCTCCCTGACAAAGATATTCTAGGCTACCTTGTTGGTGCCTGCGATTGCATCAAATCTGTGGAGTTAGCGACAATACTTCAGCCAAATCCAAGCTATTAACATTCGATCCAGCCGACTGACTGCACGTCCGCAAGCCACACACGACAGCAAAGCACGGCATTGGTTCGATTGCACAGAGGTTCGGTTTGTTATAGTCATGGGTACTTCACCTTTCCTATCGAGAAAGACACGAGAATGAGATTCGTGAAAGGCGGCAATAGAGTAAGAAAATGATGACGCAGCCAAACATCTTAGGTACACATCGAATAACCTCTCTCCTATATGCTAAAGAAGTGGAAGATATTATTCTACCTATTGCGTGAATGGCACAAACGCATCTTTACAGGTGTCCCTTTGAGTCACATGAAAACGTCATACCCATTCTTGGCTTAATAAAGCTGCCACAGGTTTGTGTTTTATGTGCTTCTGTCTGCTGTGTGTTCGGAGTAGGACTAAGGCATAGAAGAATGCGCTAAACAGCACGAAAGAAATTCCTCGCAAACCCTTTTCGTTCGACGGATCTTAGCGGGCGAGCTCATGCGATGAGAATGAGAACACAATGATGAAAAAATAACGCTTCGGACGACAGGACTGAACTCATTTACAGTGACTGCAGGTGCATTTCGTCAGAACGACGTCGTTGCCACAGAAAGGAACAAACAAGGCAAAAAGATGACATTGCAGACGCGAATAAGAATGAATTAGACAGGAATAAAGAAAAAGGATTGGGGCGGAAGAGATGAACAAGAAAATTTTCAAGGTAAGTTTGAAAAGAATTTACTTGAAGAAAGTCAAGCGATCGTCGACGACGCTCGTGGAGAGGGTGGTAGAGGAGGGGGGGGGGGACGAGGACGGTCTGTCTCCAGTTGTATATTGCTTTCGTGCGTTGGCGATCCACTGATCGCTACATATGTCCGATCCTTCTCAAAAGTAGTAATTCTTTGGCTATTCAGTCTTCATTTGAGCGCGTCGATGCTCAGGCCTCCCTCCTCGTTCTTTCGTAAATGACGAAATTTCGGAGAAATAAATGACATTTTCAGATATAACGTGTTCCACACTACACTGCAGCAACTGCGTTTCTCTGGAATCATAACCTGTGCATACTGCCGCATCGAAGAACAGTGTGACAATGGTGTAAGAGGCAGACGAGATGGGAACGAGCGAAGTGTCTCATGAGACGCGTTGCGCTCACGTTATCAGCATATGCCATGCCCGACTGAACATATATCTCATATTGACCATTTGCCGAAGATGGCTGGCTCGGATTCAATGAGTTTCATAAAAACCAATCGGAAAGTTCCGATTCTCGGTGAATGACGAGTTTCAAGCGGTTCTTTCAGCACTTCAACTTCCGGCCCGGCTTTTTTTCGGCTAGAAAACCGGAACCGGAACAGTCTAAGACCACTGTGACATATGAAGCAAAAGAAGCTCTCACTTAATCTTATCGCTTCTTGCCAACAACGAATAAGTCGATGGTTACCAAAATGAAGATCAAAAGAATGCTGCAATATGAGACTCTTGTGAAACAAAAAGGACAGCAGTGTTTTGGCAAACGTTGACTGCGAGCTGCAACTGGCTGGATTTTCCGTACGCGTTTTATTGTTTGTAAACGTTATTTCTGGAATAGGTGGTCCAGCTTTAGCTGCCATGGCTGCTCCGATATCATCAAGCTTGCTTATTTTTATTCCGTAGAGATTTGCGCCACAGAAACTGAAACTGCGGAAACAATGGATGCTTCTCAAAAATTTTTTAGCAAGCTGCAAGCGCGTCGGCGTTGCCATCAATGCAAAAATGTATTTTTCTAAGAATATGATAACTGCAGTGATGATTCTGTAGAAGTCGTGTCGGATTTATGGGTGCCCATGGTGAACAAATTATGCAAAGGTACCATCAAACAACGCGAAATGTAAGCAGCAGTGCACTATTAAGATTGACTGAGAGTCGAAACGCAACACATGCTACTTGAGGCGCCATTAACCAGATAAATACGTCGTTATGGAAGTGCACAGCAAAAAGAGAAAAAACAGTCGAGAAATAGAAATCGTAGCACGCACACAGGAATGAAAAGTCATGCGAAGCAGGACCTTCTAGAGCATAGCAATTAACCAGGAAGAGGCGACAAATATGTGGAAAGCACGATGTTCTCGCTCATAGAAGGTATTAGCGCATTTTAGTGATGATATTGTTTGATTTAAAAACGTTTGAAATCATAAAGCGAAGTGTTTTTGAGAGAACGTCAAATGTTTAATACCAAAATAAAGAAATAAATCTGATGCAGGTGGACATCGATCTCACCTACCGCGAAATCAGCAAATCAGTGAAGCAACACGTGATACCTGCATGTCGCATGAGCTTCACCACGAATATGTGGTATTCTAAAAGCAACAAGCATCCCACTGTGAGCCTAATGCTACAGTTGCGGAATCAACCACTGCAGCCGAAATTCCTCGTTCCAGGAGCACCTGCTACGGACACCTCACACATCGGGGAAGTGATGAGCAATTTGCTCCTGAAGACCATTAAAAAATGGTCCATCGCCACCAATGATGTTAAGCGCGAGGCTTTCGCTTCTCTCAACATTCCGCAGGAAGCGCTTCAATCGAGCTCCTGCGAGTTCAATAGAGCGGAAAAAATTTTTCTCCATTGCTAGATACATTACGATGCCCCTTCCATAAAACTTATCGCAGCAGCATCTAGAAAACGCTCCCTTTCTATATAATAATCTAACCTCTTACAATTTCGTTTATTGGTAATGTTGTGCGGGTTGTTGATAGCCGGCAACTTTTCGATTCATTCGCTTTTCGCTCTTTTGCTTGCTATCTGTTGAATTCTTCATCGTGACTAGGTGAGCGTCGTCTGTGGACTAATGTGCTGAATACTATTCGCTGACTTTAGTAATGTCTGCCTCAAAAGATGGGCCAGACTTCCTCTTTTCGTGACATGATTACAATCTCACTAAGTGGGATCGTACTCTTGAAGCATTCATCTCTTCGTGCAATGAGCACAAGCTGCAGTAATTCGTTGAGTTGTAACTATTTTTGTTCATTCCTTGAAAATTTCATTTCCGAACGAAATCTCTTCCTGCATTAGAGCATTTTCGTCCGAATTTTCGCTCTGGTTTTCTTTTTTATTGAGTCTCTCCGCACCTCAATCTTGCGCCTTCATTTCTTCATTTTCCCTTGGTTACAGCCTTTTCCTCTACCTTTGCAGTTTTTCATGCCGCAGCTGCTCATTTCATCGGTTATGTTCTATACCATCGCTACTCATCTCTCTGTTGAGTGACTGAGACGAATTTTATGATACAATTTTTTGTATCTTTTGAATAAACACAATAAACAAATATGACATATAAAACTTGTCCATAACATTAACAGATTTAGTGTGAGAAGGAACGCCTCATGAGTTTTTTCTTTTCTACGTGCCATCTATGAGAAATCCGTGCTGAATAAATAAGTTTCATAAGATCGTTCCGGTTCCGGCCCTGTCGTTCGATTCGTTCCGGTTGCTCCCTAGTTTACATGTTATAAGAAGCAGCGGTTTCGGAGATGTCTATTTTACTAACTACGGCAAGCACTACCCTTAAAAATTCGCACAATACGATGAGACATGTACTTGTTTAGTGTGCACAGAAATACCAATTAGATAAAAGCAACACGTTTATTGCTGAAGAAAACGTATTGTAAAATACGGTCACATGCATTCTATTCGAATATCTCAAACAAGCAGAGACCATTTATGGATGAATTAAATATCATTATAATAAGTTAGACCTTACGAATGCTCAGAAAAACCGGAAACAAGACAATTCAAAACTTGACGCTTAAAATCAAACAAAGAGAGGGCATTAAATGTAGAAATCACTAAATGTGAGCAGTTGTACTGTTTACATCAACAAAGAAATAAGCCATCAACCATGTGAATCAATGTTTATTGCTCATATCTTCATATCTCATCACGTTGATTTTGTGGTAAACACTTGCCTATCGTCATGCATTGTTATCATCGATTTGATCTACATCTTTATCATAAACCATTCCATCATCATTGGTAAATCAATAAATCGATCAAACGATCAATCAATCATCGAAAGTGACTATATTGTTGACTGGTTGACCGGCTAACGTGTCAAGGCATCACAAAAAATGAAGCGTTATTCAACAATAATTTTTTCGCCTCTTGCAGCTCTATTGCCCAACCAAAGCGCAATGTGAAGCATTTTCTTTCAGCATTCATAATGTTGAACAAATCAATATACCACTCGTCCCTCGAATTAGGCGTATGAAGAAATTGAATCCCGGTGCGCCTTTTATGTCTCGTGAAAGAAATATTCTACTTCATTAATTTCAGGCTATGAGATATATACGTTGGTCATACGAAATGAAAATACTAATACCAAATTTTGCCGTTCCCTCCTCCACTTCCGGAGACATTTTGAAAATTCTTCGCCTGTTTTGAGCGATATTCGCTACTGTCCGACCCACCCACTGAAGACATTCAAGCGTCAGCGATAGCTTTGCTGAGGTACGAGTCATCTATAACCTTAACGTAGAATAGTTTAGTAAGATGATGTTGGCGAATATGGATTGCAATGGAGCAACTGGAGATGTTTTCAATCGACGAAGTGAAATTTTATGAGCAGCATTTTCGCTAGTGAGTTAAAAATTTCGTACTCGCTTCCAATTTGCGCTTGCAGTCAACGACTTGAAGAAGACGTTTCGACACCGAGTGTGATAATCGCAACACGATAGGAACGCAGTAAGAAGCAAGCTAGTTAATTGCTGATGCTGTCGAGCGTTATTCCTAAGAGGACGCAGTCCTCTCACAGCCATCTTCAAGGGCCCCATTTAGGCATTCCCTTTCAACAAGTCCTATCGCCCGCTCGACGCTGAGATCGTAACAGAGTTTGTTAAGTGCATCTTTCTGTTTGTTAGCAGTCGGAAAGAACGATACGAAGCACGGTGCAATGAATACACAACTGCTTCTAAGAAACATGCCAAGGAAACCAACTCATCGCTTCACTCAAAAGTTATGCCTTCAATGTATTTCAGAAAGAGCTCACAAAGCGCTTGCACTTTAAAAGCAGATTACATAAAGCGATCTTCGGTGAGGTTTAGCGTACCTGAGACGATCATAAACAAAGGAAACTCGGCTTCATCGATGCTCTACATTCGTTTCATGTTGTAAACGAACAAAAGTAGAGTATGAGCGAATCGCAAGGAGATTGCATTTCGAAGGAAATACAATGGTGTAGTACGACTGAAAACTTTTTCCTATATACGCATTATGATTTATTATTCTCTCGCACTCGTTGAAGCTATAGCAACAAAAACCAACATGAAATGAGCTGAAAAAAAATAATTCATTTTTTGTGATCTGCGAAAAAAAAAGCATTTGCATATCATCAAAACAAGAGGAAATGCAGCAATTTTGTAGAGATAATTTCAATTTCACTATGATAAAAGTGCTCCCAAGCAGATTGCCAATTAGAAAGTCGCAAGTTTTATTGAAAACGATGAGGCACAAGTTTTGCCCAAGACTGATAGGCGATGAAGTTTCGTCCGAAATAAACATCTCCGATGTAATACTCTTTGCAGCGACCTGTTTACAAACCGCAACACATAGCACACATTCAATCATACCTTTCGCCGTTAAAATGACGTCATCAGCGATTAGGGAATGAAGCAGCAATATTGACGTTACGGCTTTGTATCCATCTATCCCTCCCATCCCCCTCTTTCTCCCCTCAGATTCTCTTCCTATTGTAATCCTTCGCCACATCGCTCAAAGCTCATAATCTCGTCCTAATAGGAAATTACGCTCTTTTAAAGTTCACTGTCGAATGACAGCGTTTCTTAAGTTATACATACATTTCAGGTGCATTATAATGACGCATAAACTTCCGGTTTATTAAAAAAATTATCCTTGCAGAGAAAGATGACTGCAAAAATTATCCAACAAAAGGGAACGCTAGCGTGTGATTCCAACTCATCGGAGCTTATCGTATTTGGCAAACCTTATCTCTAACGGCCGAACATTGAGGAACGTCAACGTTCTCGAGTTTTATGCATCTGAATTGGGAAATTTCAATTTGTTTGATCTCCAACTATACAACATCATCTCCTGGGAGGCGAATCGGCCTTGATGAAAGCAGCAAAATGATCAACGGCAAAGAGGTGAGAGTATCGCGGTTGCGCGCCAATCCGAAATTATTCTCAGTGGTTCCCGCGCGCTTTTTAATTTGCCTGGGGCCCGATTGGGCCGCATGAGCCTTGATCATAATTTACGGATAGCCGAACTAATCCACATTCTTGAGTGATGTTCGAAAGTCTAAAATGTTCGACCATTTCGCAATGATCGATCGCAAGCGGTTGGCGGTAATTCGGCCGAACAATGTAAAAACTGAAATCCTCCACCGCTTGTAGTGGTTGTCCGATCCAGCAAGTTTAGGTTCCGGTGCGTTTTGATGAAATGTTACTCGAAATATTTAAAAATTTTCAGCACCTCTCCCAAACTTTCTGCTAATAACGTCGAATTTTTCCTTCAGCGTGAATAATAACAGAAGGAGAGGCCTTTATCCTTGAGGATACCTATGATAGAAACACTTCACGCCGGTATTTTTGATCAACAACAACATCCGATTTAGTGAAATATAGTCAGTGCACAGTTTAAGACAGCATAAAGGGGTAGCATACCTGACATGGTGCGAATGGTTTTCGTTGCGTATGCCTCAGCGAAGCACTCATATTGGCGATCGGATTGGTGTAAGGCGGGAGCAAAAAAGAAATATTGTGAAATATCATGTATCCTTGAGAGGCCTTAGACGCTAAAGGTAAAGTGCGCTTTTGCAATGGATGCGCGAATGGAGGAGAGCACACCTGCGATAGCAGCTTATCGCTGCATTGTTCACAAATTTGGCTGGCAGCCGCATAAAAGCAACGTGAAATAGACATGATTCGCCGTTACTTTTAGCGATTGTTCCACATTAAAAAACTTCCTCGCCATAGCTGGTTACCTTCAAGCATAGCATCGATAAAGCGCTTGTAGCTTATAGCAATATTTAAGGATCTTTCTCTGAGGGGAGATAATAAACATTCGACGCATTGGTACATTATAATATTGAAACTGCTGTACAAAAAAAAAACTTGCTAGAAGGCTGTGAAAATTAGAAATGAATAAAAACCGAAGAACTAAGGTGTAGTGACACTTCCTCTAGAACCTAGTGTTCTTCCATCTCCGTTCGTTAAATGCGCAAAGTCAGTCATCTGTTTGTATTACCTCTACGATGCACATCCATTAATCTATACCATCTGCAAACTGTATGCTCTCGGATGTCCACTCTATTCTCTTAAAAAAAGAAAAATCAGAATCACACAGTGCCCGCACGAAAGTTAAAGGTTTCTAACGGAAATGTGCCAGATGTAGTATTTTTTGTTCCATTGTTTCTCAATACAAAAGGTTCATATTCAAAGAGCGAAATTAAATATCACTGATTTTGGAATTATTCTTCCATAGGAAGCAAACAAACTCTTCAAACTTTAATATCTCAACGCTAGCAACCGGAATCAGTTATCGTTGTGAAATTACACCTCTTTGGTCGATTTCATCAGACGCACATTATGAACACAAAATATTTCTGTATTCTTATGAGACTAAGAAAGAATCAATGAATGACTGTCGATTGCTCTGTAATGGATAAGAATCCATCTGCAGACGCCGAAGAAGTGACCACTGACCAAGTTGTATATGCCATCGATAGAGCAAACCATTTCGAAGAAGATCGCTTAAGGACATTGAAGCATCTTTCTATTCGAATCTTTCTATTTTGTTTTGCTTCATGTCACTTATTTAAGGTAATGGTCAGTGTTAGTAAATGGAAGTCTATAATGTTTATCGTTCTTTTAAGCAACCGAATTCCTATGCACTCAGCCAATAGCTTTATGTGGCCATCTAACCGGAAAAAATCGCATGAAGCATACAAACCGGCGCAGCAAAAGTCGAGTGGAATTGATTAAAAGTAGTTCGGAAGCTATAGCCATCATGGGTAAGTAGCAATGAAAGGACAAATTGACAAAGCTTTTACTTATATACGCGCAAAACAAGTAACTACATGAGTGCACTTCGAAAGACCTCATTTTAATTCGACGGTTGTTCTCTAAACTTGCAGGCTTTTTCAGCAAGGAAAAAAATCCGGAGCAAGGTAATTCGCATACAGCTTATGCAAGCATATTGTTAGAGAGCATATTTCAAAGCCCGGGTAGATGGTCGATTACCGCGTTTCAATTGAAAAAAATAGTTTCGAAAGATTTATGCTATAGGACAACTCTCTGCGAGGACTCTGGAACGTGGGGTTTGCTCAAAAGATGTAGCGTTTTGCCTAACTATCACTGGACATTTCTCACGAGTCCGAAGGACATTTTAGACCAGTGAACGTCATTTGTAGCTCATTTTAAGCTGAATCAGCTCCTAACAGCTTATTAGAGAATCAGGCGAGAAGGACACTCTTGAAAGTGTTGCAGTGAAGTGAACTGGAACAAGCTGAACTTCATGACTTAACTGCTCCCCTCCCATTGCCTTCACCTTATCATCCATGACCAAACAATGGAAGCCATGTTTCCTTCACTGTGCCAAAACGACTTTAAGCCTCATAAACTGCAGTAGAGGATTTTTTTCTTCAACACTTTCACGTAGCTATCACGGAAGCTTACAAGTGTTCGTAGCTTACGAGTGGAAGAAGAGCATGCATCTCCAGGATAGTATCAGACTGAAACGATGATATACTCAACCCCACCATCCGAGACAGCATTCTTCCAGACTCTAGGTTCAAACAGGACGCTTTGAGATCCTCTAATAACCAATCGATTGCGGCAATGAAACTCGAGAGATCATCAGTCGATTAATGAATTTTTTTCTTTCTGGGAAGCAACATATCCACGCCAGCACAAGTGAGGGCTCTCGTAGCTGGGTAAGGCTAAGTTCTCTTTTCTAAAGGAGACACAGTACCTGGATCTGCTTCCTTCTCAAGGGCTCGAGTTCACGTGGAGGAAATACTTAACAGGTGTCAATCTCTCTGCAGGTTGAATGTCCCTCTTGCGGAACAGTTCCACATGTAGTACCTTATTCGAAACAAGCAGCCTGCTGAATTTGCGTTGTGTTCTGCAGTTTGCAGTGAACTTTCCTAAGTGGGCCGGATTCAAGGATGTCTTTCTCGAGTAACTCTCTCATAGGGATCACACATAATCTGCACATCAGCTTATTCAGCGTAATGGACTAAAAAGAGGTCTTCATAGCTAAAAGAGCCCTTTGAACCCGTCGAGAACAATCCAAAGAAATGCCACACTTCAAAAGCAAATAGAGACAAACCTTACGAGTCAAAATTCTCATAGATGGTTGTCTAATGGCTCCAGATTATGCTACAGTGAGCGCACTGAGCTTTCCACTAATTAATAGAACGTCATATTTATTTTTTCTTGCGACTTCGCAACTTCCGGTGATCTCATCCAATTTAGAGTTGTTGCGACAGTTTTGATTTGCATGCGCTTTCTCCTTCTTTGAAAAGGGTACTGCGGAGATCCACAGGGTACCTCGAAATTTTATTGATTACTTGCTTAGAATTCGGTGTTACCTAATGACCATTCCGAGCAAGAGGTGTTCACATTTTTTGCTCTCTAACTTAGTGAGTTAATTACCTGTCAATTATGGTCTGATGAAAGCGCATGCAAGTTGAAGAATAATTACAAAAGTAGGCGATGGCGTCATACAATGATAAATGAAGTATGTTGCTGTCGTTTTAGAATAGCACAACTGTTTATGAAAAAATAGGAATGCTAAAGAAATCTAGAAAAATGTTTTCAGCCTTTTCAGAAATATTTTCACCTTCGCAGTTTTATATCAACTTCAGTTGAACAGTAGTCTTCTTGAATATACGTGAAAATCAATAATGGCTATTCGCACAATCAGTTTTACACAATAGTGTGAATGCTTTAAGTAAACGGCTAGAAACAATTTTTCCTTACGAGAAGAACCGTCCGATATAAAACTCTCTCGTATTTGAAATGAACGGACGGCTTCGCCCTGAAAATTCGAGACAGAGGAAAAGGTTTTTGAAACAGAGTTCTTCAATGAAACAACTCTTCTCGAAATATGGGCAGAATAGAAGATCTAGACATCTCGTTTGACAGCTGCTCTATTATAAATGTGAGCGGCATTTACTGCAAGAAATATTCCAAGAAACATGGAAGGTCCTTCTATGCTACGATGGCTAACGAGAGGCAATGCGCACAAATACAGTAGCCACAACGAAGATTTCTATAATTCACCTCTCGATGCAAAGATCGCAAAGAGGATATATCGATGCAAAAAGAATCCTATTGAAGGAGTTGAAAGAACTAATGTATAAACTGGAGTAAAAATCATGGATATAAATTTGCTGAGGTCTCTAGAGGGGAAGTGGGAGGCATAAACTACGTGGATTTTATCGAAGTAGATAATTTTAGTGCAAAAACTTTGGCAACATACAGTAACGAAATGGAACGCTCCAGTAGTGTCGAAAACGAGTTTTTTTTTTAATTTTATAAAGTAAAGCTAAACTAAAGAAAGGGCATTAGTGAGGTGCCACAAAGCGAGACATTTGCTCTCCTGAAAAATTTGTGAATGGCTGATTAATCAAAGAAGGGGACTGCACAAGAGGGAGGAAGAGGGAGCAGTGAGGAGAGAAGGGGAGGGGGGAGGAGGGGGCAAGTTTTGTGCAATTTAATATGAAAGCGTTGGCGAACACAAGTGACGACACATGTTCATACCAGCGCAGTCTAAACAGCGCAGTGCATCGTAACCGCCTACTGAAACCTGTCCTACGGAAAAAAACACAACTCGCTTCCAGCGGGAGCTGATGATTGCATTACCAAGTGTCATAGCGATGGAAAACGCTAACAGAGGTTTTTGTGAGTGATGATCAACTAAGCGGATTCGCTTGATGCAATGGTTTACTAGTTCACTTGATGGCAAATACTTTTATAAGCACCCAACCACCACAGTCTTAAAAACTTATTTCATTTTTCATAACGATTCGCATAAAAGTGCAACGTACTTCTTTCTCATCTGAAAATAATAAGTGTTCCAATCCGAGAGAATTAAATACATATAATTTGGCTCAAATGCGATTTTTTTTTCAGGCTAGATAAGCACTAATCGAATTAACATGTTAGCGCCGACGTGAAATAAGTGAATTCTTTCGGTTGTTCTTAAAATTTGGACCTCCGGAAGTGATGAACTGTTGAATGGAACGTTCGACATCGCCATCGTTATTGAATCCTTTCCCTCGAAAGAAAGTTTGCTCCTCATCATTACCGAGCTTCGCAACCAGAGCCATTCTTTCGTTGGCGGACTTATCACCTGTGATGGAAGAAAAAGTTCCTTATGACAACAGAAGAACGCGTTCGCAGTAGGCTCACAAAAATTAAGCATCCATGAAACATGCCAAAACGCTACCTCGGCTCGCGGAAGGTTAAGCTGACTGTTTCCTGACCCTTCACGGAATTACTCTATTACAGGTTCTTGCTACGTGGTGAGACAAGTATTATATACTACTACAGTAGTGAAGAAAAGGTGATCGACTTGGAATTGCAGATTCAGCAATCGCACCATTAACCGCAGAGGTATCATCCTGCTTCAAGACACAACTTCAGACTGTATATCACAAAAATCACGATATATAAATAAAACAAATTGAAAACTGGCGCTTAATTTGAATAGTAAAGTTATGTTTGAACCGATTTATACATATAGAAATGTGTGCATCGAAACGCTCAGTACTTTCGCACATCAGCTAACAATTTCATCAAAGACTTATCGAGAGCACATCAGCTGCTTTTAGATTAAGACTGCGTTAGTTAGCATTCGGTTGGTGCGTCGCTTTGTGAGCATCATGACGCCATGTCGTCACATGCCTCAATTGCAGGCGAAGAAACTAACATGCCAAAAAAAGTTGCACTTTTAATTCCGCATTAACTTTACAATTGCAAAAATGCTCACATCGTCCACAACAGCAAAAGAATTGTTGTTGCTATCAACCTCATTCGACGTCTCATTGGAGAAATTCGTAGCAAGATATAGCTATAGCCGATACATCAATGCACTGTGTTAAATATTGTGGAAGATTTTAAGCTGAGTTAATAGAAGCTGAAGATCGTATCAAAATGTTTAGCAAAAAACACTTAGCAAATTTACTGTATAAAGATGCCACCAGGTAATATGAATTTTCGCACCGCACCTTTATATACAGTTCCGCAATGTTTGCAGTATTTGAGGATGCAGATGAATGGGAGACGCTTTGGGCGCGAAACACGCTTAATTTGACGGGTCACCGGCAACGCTCGCCTTGTAAAAAAAATTTCAGCACCATAACAAGGGATTAGTGTGCGTGCTTTTCGCCAATGCTGTATCAAAATGCGTAATTGTGCAGCCCGTCACAAACGCAAAAAGCATAGACGGTATTCGTACATTTTTGGCACAAGCCGTATATATTTTTTTCGCCTCTTAGGCGATGAAAAATCGGTAGAAATCCTGCTTCGATCTTCCAAATGATGAAAAAATCTAACATATTTTCCTTTGTTTTGCTTTTTTTTTGGTCTGAATTCCGTTGACTTTGTTGCAGAAACTTGTAAAGTAATTTAGCCGAGAGTGTGGAGCAGCGCAACTCTCTAAAATGGTTCAAAATACGTCCATGCCGTTGCATTTTGAATGAATCGATACTGGCTCTGCAGAGTATGCGGGTACGCGCACAGACTATCTATGTTTTGCTGGTTGTCAGAGAGAGGCTGAACCAGTATAAGCATTATTCCGTATTGATATTATTGCAGTTGACGTTGCTACGGAGGTTTCGATGAACTGAGATCGAGTGATCACACACTTTTTGAATTGATCCCATCATCAGCTCACTACCATAACTGATTAGTGCAGATTTGTTTTTAAAATAACATTTGAAGAATCGCTTTTACAAGACAACTGTACTACTCCCGATATTATGACCAATGAAATTTCACCTAATCAAACTCGAACATATAAACTCATCCATAAATTATTAAGAAACATCCTTTAGCACTCACAAAGTTTAAAATATGGAGTCGTACGATTCGTGGGATTACGGCTGATGAAATGGACGCAAATGAAGACTTGGCATTAATCGTAGCGATGATCATCAGATTAGTCGGGTATATGCAACAGATATACGGCATCCATATTTAACTCTTATCACTCAAGCAGCGCATTACAAGCCCAAAAATTCATTAGACCCCAAACGTAAAGAAAAATTTGAGCCGTATGGCTTATGTTTGCTAGCACCTATCTGGAGTCCTCACGATTAATGATTTTGTAAACAGTTGATTACTTATAATGCTAGCTTTTAGATGACTGTTAGATTGATACGACGAAATTAGCCTTTAAATTGTACCCTCAGGCGCTAGTCGACCTGTTCACTGACGCTTAATCAGTTAATTTTTATAAACTTATTTATAAATTTTACGAGATGCACATTTGACAGACTTAACTAAAAAATACTTCCTTGCCGACGACATCGCCATTATGCATAATTTGCTATTATTACTGAAGTAAGTCAAGCAACATTTTGCAAGCGATCGAACATTTGTCATAACAACTCTGTGATGGAATGTGTGCTCAAGGTGAAGTTAATTAAGTAAGCATGTTGCTACATAGAAACTACCCGGCATTTAGTGATTTATAGCCTGCAATGCATGAAAGCAAAAGGCAAACAATAAAAAAAGGCGAATAATTGAGATGTTGCAAGCTTATCTAAGAAGAGAATTTCATCAGGTGGCGTGCACTACGATAATAATAAAATGGTTTCTGGGGTTTCTCACCATTTAGGCTTAATTTTCGGCGGTTGAACAGATTGCAGGCAAAGCACATTTTAATTTAAATTTAGAGACTATGCGTGGAATAGCTTCTAGAAAACAAGTCATCTGGAAGAATGACAGCTCAAGACAACCAGGAGAGGTCATTATATCGAAAGCAACTCTTGGCTGCTCGATCTTTTGCTAACCTCCATTCATTTGTCGTATACTCCTTTCAAACTGTTTTCATTCTTTGCTCATTGCATCTTTGAAAGGGAAGCATATAGCTGACCTCATCTGAACTCCAATAAAAGTGACCAAACGTTTCACGCAGAAATCCCGCTATCAATGAATCCACTTCCTTCTCTGCCAGAAAAAAAAATCTTTTGTGGGATTCACTAACTGGTGATGGTGCTGGTGATCGAACGCGTGAGACCACCAATGGTGAATGTAAGTAAAATTAGCGGCGGCATAACTCTCTGGACATCCGCTTTCGATTTATATGATGCTTGAAATGCTTCGCAAAAAGAGGTTGATTCGTCACAACCTAGATGAATTTGCGCTTATGTTACTGCACTTGTTAATTTTTATATAATCACGATATGGGAAAATGGGATAAAATTCTTCTTGGCACGGACGACTTTCAGCAAAATGCTAAGCGAGCGATAGATTTTCGTGGATACGACACGTCGCCGTCCCCTCATTAATGTAAATGCTTTGTTGATGAACAATAAAAATTACAATGCAGTTGAAAGAGACATCGAATAAACCGTTTTAGAAATAAGTAGTGAGCAGCATGTTTCGCTGTAGCACTCAGTTCTTCTGGCTGAAAGAGCGACTCGCAGATGTTACAACCAAAGAATTCAGAGGTGTTTTTTTTTTCAACAATCTATATCTCATTGACTGTTTCGTTCAAAGAATTCGAGTTCTGGGCAATCGAGGAGCGTTTCCCAATGGAAGGGACGAACTGCGATGCGCAAGCGCATTTAATGCGTTTCTTGAAATTCTATCTATTGAACCAATTCGCTTGCTTAAATACAAAAAAGCAATTAATTTATGCATCACTTCAACAGTTTCCATCAACCTTTGTGAAATTATCTGCTGTCAATTCAATACTTCATCAATCGGATGTAAATTGCCTCCTTCAAAATTTGAATATAAAAATTCACTCCAACAAATTCGGCAAAAAGCGTTCAAACTAGTTTGACATGATGCATAATACATACGGTGAATCTAATCCACATACATATGCGCGCACAAAGCGACGATCACATTCTGCGCTTCTGCAAAAAACTTCGCACGAAATCTGCGAAAGATGCAAGAAATCGGAAATGACAGCGAAAGAGTTGCTGATGTGAGCACAGCTTCCGTAAATCGGCATGGGTCCTTCAGAAAGTAATGCGATTGCAAGTGGCTAGAGCGGTGAACATGAAGGGCTTTCAATGCGATCTAAAGTGGAATACATCTATGCAAGGCGTTTTATTTCGTTGTTCTAGTTTCAGTCTCTTTGCTTTAGTTACAGAGGAATATGATAGTGGCGGTTGCTTGTTTCGGTCGCTCACTTGGTGTTTTAATAGATTCAACTGCATTATGCTTTTTGTGCTGGAAAGATATGACCGAGTCGAATTCGTTAACGACAACTGAACGACGGACACCAGTGTCGCTAACCATTGCACACTCTCTCCCCTCCTCTCTTAAGTGCCAATACCTGTGCAGCTTTGTCGCACCATTTCTAGAGAAAAAATAAACGCATCGAATCAAACATGTCGTTAAGCATGAATGATTATGCACGCTTAAATTGCCTTCGATCGGAAGCGTGTGGCATATCTGAAAAACATCATCATCCAAATGAGGTGAAAATCGTTTTAAATAGAGGGCAAAGATGCCAAAGATGGGCTGCGATCAAGTTATTACAACATGGAGTACATATGGGTAGATTTATTATAGACACTTTTGCTGTTTTAACGTCAATAACGAATCGACGAGAAGTATTCACATTGCAAATACATCTCATTAATGAGATCATCATCACATCTTACGAAATGTTAGATGAGGCTCGATTATGGAAACGAAGGACTCGGCAAAGTCAAGAAGTAATTAAGCTGTGAGCAACAAAGCATTAAAAAGCGCCCCAGAAAAAGGTTATCGCACAAAGACAGCTCTGTGGAAACAATTAAATTGCGCACGTGCCCAAACATTTGAAACTTTTTTTCTTTCAGATAAATCAGCTGAAATCTATGAGCCAAGTCTGGCAATCTTTTATTTAACAACAACTCTTCATGGATCATAAAAGGTACTTCAGATGAAGAGATAAAAAATATTTGCATCTAGTTTGAAGAAAAAAGTTTGTTATTGCATAGTAGAAACTGTTTAGTAACACCCAACATACATCCCGTATCCCATATCTCAGATGGACTACTATCAAGGCAGAAACCTCACAAAGAAAGATGGTTATGTTAGAAATGGCATACTGCGTTGAGAACTTGTACCCTTGAAGAACTGGCTTACGGGATCTCAGCAACGATTTCCACCTGCATCAGAAGGACGAATACACTTAACAATAGCGCAGGTGGAATTTCAGTTGCACTTCTAGTATAGAAAATGTCATTTAATCGTTGCTGAAACAGGTGAATGTCGGCAAAAATAGAAATGGAAAATGCGACTGCTGTTGTAAGCAATCAACTCCTACAATCTTTGCTTTCACTAGAATGCTTTGTTAAAGAATACAGAGGGCATTATTCGTGGCTAAATATTCTATCAAAGACATTTATTCGATATAATGGATGGTTTTTGCTTTTCTTGAATTTTAGCGTTTTAAAAGAAGAGACACATCTTCATCAAACGCTTTATTCGAATGGAGTACTTCGCACAAATTTCGAACTCTCAACCACAAGTGACTCCTGAAACTGTTAGGTATCCTCTCAATAAAATTTTCGAATTTCAAACTTAGCGTCGATAGAAAATTAGTGAAGTGAACTGAAATAGGGCACTTTTGCAAGCAAATGGAAAATCAGACGTGAGAATGAGAGGAGAGCGAGGAGAAAGCCGTTAAGCTTGAAAAGCGATAGAAAACTTCGATTATGGCTGTACCTGTATAGCAAAATCAGCTTGGTGCAAGCTCCATCGATTTCACCACTTCATTAGCATAACGCTGTATTTCCTAAGCTTCCAATTTGTTGCCAACCATCAAAAAAAAAGTAAAATTTTTTATAGGAAGCGTCCACTCTGCGCATTTTATTCATCACAACGCTTTGCTTATACTTTTTTGGCTTCTCCATCCATTCAACAGAACATATAAAACATTAACTATTACAAAGCAAATGCACATTTTAAAAATTATATCAAGAGTTACGCACAATTAATGTGAACTAAACAGCGGCATTTGTAATTGCATCGGCAATCGCCAATATTCATATCAGAACGCAACGCTCATCAAATGTGGCGCCTTCTCAATGCTTTCCTTATGGTAAGTGCTTGCCATATTTGCGCCAGTTGGTACCAGCTTAGGCTGTTGAATTTTGCACTGCTTCAATGGTTTCGCAGCCATAATGCGACAAAATTATGAGCCACTTTAGTGATACGCTAGAAAGCGTTGCGACAACTTACCGCCTTCCTCGTAAATAGCGACGTAAGATCAGCATTGGCGAATGTGTGCAGTGTTGCGTCAACGATCTATCACGAAAGGAAAGCAAATATCTCGCAGAGTCGAACAACATTTCGATTATGCTTTGAAAAAGTTTAACTCTGAGCAAATCATATTTACTTATGAAGGAATTTAAGCCTAGAAAAGAAAAAGAATGCAACCGAGGAAATTTAGTAATGAGAATGAATTACACGCATACAAACCGACTACGTTCTCAAGGTGAAATGAGTGTCTATTCGCTAAAAATAAAGTATTCAAATAGAGACACATGGAGTGTATCCGAAATATATGTCGCACTGATTTTAAAAATCCGTTTTCCGCTAATGAAAAATATCACTAAATTAGAGGGCAACTATGCATACTGCATCGAATTAGGACGCAAACAATACCAATTGGAACAAATGAGTGTATGTAAGTAAAGTGAAGGCGACAAGCCGGTTGAAGAGGAAACAGTGTCCTTGCAGTGCAGTTGAGCGCGCAATTAGGTACTGAATGATGGTTGCAGTTGTTAATGACGTTACCACAAACAAAAACCAACAAACATGTTCTCCACACGAACGACATTCACCTGTGTCCTGGAGGCAACCGCTTTAGGGGATACACCTGCAAAGCTCTCGGCAATCCAACAACAGAATCCCTTACCCCCGCCCCCTCCTCCACCCATCCTATTTAGATATTTTACTCTCGTAGCACCACGAAGCAAGAACCTGAACTGTAGCCAAACATAAAGTGGTCAGCGGTGTCCAACCCGCAATGAGCATGCATCCAACTAGTGGTACTCAACCACACAACAATCAACTTTCTGATGTTGCAGCCTAGAATGCACAGTACCTACTCTGCCTCAAACTGGCTGAGTCCTCATATAAAGCTTTCGACTCTCCTTCCTTGCCCTCCGCCCTGAATTTGCCTCTGGAGGGTGCGCAAATCTTTTCTCTTTCGAAGCTCAACCGCATATGTGTAATCTAGCAACAAGACAAGAAATGAAGGATTTTGTTAAGCCTTAAAAAATCAACGATATTATCAGCAAAGGGGATAACACGACTGCAGGGATGGGAGGGGAAGGGGTTCGTCACCCGGACACAGCCTTGGCACGAGTAGTACCACATCCGCAACGATCAGCACCGGGGCTGCTCACATCCGATCCACTTAGCGGTTCTATTGAGAACCGCTAATGCCCGAACCGACCCTAGCTAATACGACACTTCACGTTTACACGTAGAAGCACAATGATGTCATTAAAGCAAGCAAGATCTCCTTTTATATGCATCGACCCTTGCCCCCAAGGCATTTGCAGAGGGTTTCCTCTGTCCCACGATTATTACTTCCGTGCTCTGCACAAGAACAGTTAGTCTACACTTTATTGATTACTGCTTACTGAGGACGGCACAAATCAATACAGGTTGAAGAAAATAAACCGCTATTTGTTTATTGTATCTAATAAAGTTATAGGCAATCCGTATTGCTTCATGCATACCTACATGAAAGTTATTACAAATAACGATGGATAGCACAACTGTGATAATCGAAAATGAAAGGAATTATGGTTATTAAAGATTTCAGATCAGATACATGTTACATTACATCATCCAACCTTTAATCACATGGTAAACTTATGTTTCGTCTTACCTCATTGAACTTTAATAACTGACTCATTTGAAAATGATTTTTTTAAGCGGTGGTCATAAACATTCGTCTGGACTCAAAAAAAAAACCATTAGTCCACCTATGCAAACCAAATATCTGAAAATATCTGGACACATTGCACTACATACTTTCATCTAAGACAATCAGTGATTTTAAAATAGCCCTAAAGAGAAAGGAAAAGTCTTAATCAGCCATTGATCATTCTTAGCGGAAACTTGATCTAACGAGTGCTCAGGTGAATCACGTTGTCAAAGATGACGAGCAAATGCGCTTCACTAGTCGGGTGAGTTGCATTCGCCATGAACTTTTTGCACTGGCGATCCAAAAAGTGTTTACATTTATTGTCGATTATTCAACGGTTTCAACTTTTATCTATATGAGCTCCGGGAAGTTATCTGGAAAAGATGTGCCTAAACAACCTCAACAAGTGCTAAAATCATTTGCTGGTATCAAACGCAATCTAATGATTGAATAGTGGCCGATTTATGATAAGTAAATAGATGCAAGTGCTGCGATTTAACACAAGTGAGGAACTCCTTTTTGATGGCTTCATTAGAAAACAATTTATGAGCGCAACAAGATTTGCAAAAAAGAAAAAAAAATTCAAATGTGAAGAACTCGTTCATCATTCTAAACCAACTACACTGGTTTAGCTTTGCCATTGGTTTCGGTGGAAATGTCAACACAACAAAGAGGTAACGGTCCTGTTGAGGACCAACTCAGGAAACCTTTCTAGGTGATATGACATTTTTAAATGCTCCTTACACAGAACAGACCGCATCCACATGACGTTTAATACAAAGTTCTCATAAAAGCACATTTTCCAATGACTGGATTTCTGTTCCATTTGTCAGTGACCGCCTCCTACCCTTCCCCTCCCCTCCCCCACCTTCTGCAGTCCTACGAACCTCTTAAAATTTCATCGGTCGGATCACCATTCCACAAAACGAAAATCGGGTATGCGGCCGTAACAACACTCAACTGCTTCCAACGACATTAACAAACGTCATCGCAACTGTTCACTGCGCGCCTCAATGAATAAGTTCATTAAATGTCGATGGCATTTTAACTCCACCGTTGCACGTCATTTCGCGCCGATCGCCCCATTATCGCTGCTAGAGACGATGAATATGAAAATAGAGTGTGTTTTGGTGAGGCAACAACAACTATGACTCATTGCCGTGGAAATAATAGCGGATCGAAGAGTTTCTTTATTCGCTATATGTTCAGATATGTTTGGTGATTTCACAGAGTTGAGTGAGTGCAAACCAAGCAAACATACCAATAAATGACAAGAACTGGTGAGGTGTGCATGCAACAGGGAAGCAGTCAACGCATGATTAGGCGGACGAGATGCGCACCGCCGCATATACCAACTGTGTGTACGAACTGGCAGCGACTGCAACAGCATCGTCTGAGATGTTCGTTATATGCTTGGATTTGTGCATTTCTGGCTTAGCTTGATCTCATATATGACGCTACCCTGCTTTTGTGCAGCAGTGAAATCGATTTCACTAAGCAACTCATCACCAACTCATCTTTGGCTACCGGAAACAAAGCCTTCTGTGCGCAAATTTTGCACCTTGTTAGCACTTATCATACAAACATATAAATAAGCACACCAACTAATGTCATATAATAAATTTCGATCATGTATTCGATACTAAAGACAGATAAGCAGGTGGCTGCCTTCAAACTTCCGCCGTTTTTTCATCACATACTATGAGCAAGGCTAGTCCTTTGCAATGTGAAAGGATTCAAGGACAATGCCCATTTTAAAGGAAAGGTATTCTAGCACTCGTGCCAAATATCGAGCATGCTTTCATCGGTTTCGGAGCTATGCAAAATTGCAAATATAGTTAGATGTATGAGGTAGTCTTGTCAAGAGTTCTAGGCAAACTGCATGCATTACGCGAACATCACTCCATACTTACAACCCCACTGAAACTTCTGAACGCATGCTCGAATCAATCGAAGCTGGTCAACTTCCTTGCACACTTCAGCTCGACTTTCAAAATGCTGATGAGATTGTGGATCCCCCAGCTTTCTTCGTCTATTCAAGATATCACTCTGGTGGAGACTTCAGTAAAACTATTGGAAAGCAACTTGAACAAGAGATGTGATATTGGGGACAGTGAAAGGCAGATCTCAGATACATGATGTGTCAAAGCAGGTTCGCTATGAAGGACTTTGATCTCACCCAACTTTTCTCGTCTTTCGTGGTTTGGCTCAAGAGGAGTGGAAAAACACTCATGTTTGAGGACGACGGAGAACTGCTATGTGGTGCTTCTTGGATGAAAGAGAAATTAGCTGAAGCACAAATGAATGTGGACTTTACAGCAATCTACAAGCATTTGGGACAGAAGTTCATGACTACAAATTCGAAAACGCCTATTGCGACGAGATATGGTTCAGAAAAGTGGCTATTTGAAAAAAAAAATCACGATTTAGTGCTTAAGATGGGCGATCCGGCAATCATACTGGCTCCTCAACGAGAAATCTTGGTCTCTTTTTCGATTCATGCCTTTTCTTTCCTCACCATTTCAACAAAACCTCTCAACAATGTCCAACCATTTCATACCACATGCACGAGCTAACTTCTCAACTCAAAAGCATACGAAATTTCTCCAACACTTTCGTTTAGCTAAAAATAGACTCTTCCTGCGATCAATGATCACAGTGATCAAGAAAAATATAACAAATACGTTTAAAAAATCAACCGCACCTTGAGGTTATTCACGACGGAAGGAAGTATAAGCACATGGACGACATTTATTTGTTCATTTATTTATATCAAGCAGCAGTATCTAATACCAGAATGATTATAGTGAATTAATACAAACTGAAATGATTATTCTTTCGAAGCAAATCAGCAAAAGAAAGCCAAATGCATTTTTGTGAAATCTTATTGAAATATTTTCACAAGTTCGCAATACGTACACAAGAAAAATATGTAAGTGAAAACTTACAAAACTATGATGGCAGTGGACACTTCAATAGCGTGCTGTTACCTATGACATTTTGGCCTGGCCACATGGCCGGAACGGCGGGCGCAACGAGTTGACGATCTAGCCGTGGTATTTTAAATTACTCTATATTGAACATGAAAAAAAAGCATATCTGATACTGTTAAAGAAATAAATTAGCAACAAATTTATCACTTGGGCTATTCCAAATTGTATCATAGTCAGATAATGTTAGACTTAAAACTTGTATTGCTCAAAAGCGAACGACATCTTTAGAATTGTGCCGTAATCGTATAATGCAGCTTTATGAAGTTCCGTGCAACGTTGAACAATATCCCGAACGGGACCATAGCATTGCGTTATGATACCGAAATCTTGCGGGAAAATATCCTCATTCTTAAAGAATGATATAAAACTTGAAATCTTTCAACAAGACAAAGAGGAGGGTGGATTTCTTTAATAATAGTTTAGTGCAATAAAATATAGTGAGCCACAGAGTATTAATTTATTATCGCTATTACTAAATAACACTGATAACCTAAGCTCAACGAAATAAATGTACAGCATTGTAGCGAAAAGTGACTGTGGCCGCTTAGAAGCGAAATGTGATCACATTGTTGAGAGCCTCCTCTCATCAACGAGCGATTGCAGTGCTAAGCGCTTAGTGTCTGAAAAAAGTCGAAAGCTTCGCGAACACAGCATCAAAGTTTCCAGTGCCAATGGCATTTCTGTCGAAAAAAATCAGCATTGTTCTGCGAGGTTTTTGTTCTCAAGATAACCTCAGAAGCAGGTAATAAGCTTGAAAGCATTTCTTCTTAGTGCTCAGAAAACTTGAATACCTACAGCTCTACTTAAAGTATAGCTTGGAGTATTCAATCTAGAGACTCGTTAAGTTGACCACTTGTCCATGTATGAACAAATCTTTACTATGTTCTCGTCGCTGGATTCAAGGTTCTCGGCTGATTGATTAGGAAAGAAATCATTTGTTCGGCGCCGTTCTTCAAGAAAATATGAGGGAACAAGCCTCAGTTCGTAAAAAAAACGAAGACGGGTGGAATGAAGCTGGGGAAGAGGAGAAGCGGAAGGTGGGAAGGGAAGAGTGAAAATCTGGGAGATGTGGCAGTTGGTGCCACATATGAAACACTCATAATCACACCATCACCGTTAGCATCACAACCATCAATTAACTCGATGGAGCACGTGGACAGGCGGCATTATCGTTTCACAGGTGAGTGTTCTAATACAGCGCTAAACATAAGAAAAAACTTTGATCTTTGTATTTTGTTTTGTCGGATTCTTTTTTTTGAATATCCATAACACGAAACAGGATGCACTAATTGCAATGGATAAATGCTCAACACAGCGATAATTCTGCTCATCTATGACATTGGGCATCGGATTTTGATGCACTTCGCCATTATTAACAAATGAAAATTTTCGTTGAAAATATTCCAGTGAAAAGAGATACAACACAGCTGCCACCTGCAATATTTCACACCTTAATTGAAGGCACGTGGAAAGGTGGGGGATGTGTTTTGAAAAAAAAAGAGACTGCCATGGTACTCGTGCTCAGTATAACTTTAAAGCATTTTACAGCAAAATTTATATATTTTCAATGTAGCTTATGGCGAGTTATGAAAAGTCAAAGGCATTTATTTCATAAGCAGAAGCAGGAAAGACGGGATTTATGCGCGCAGAGTGACATTTGGTAACGACCATGGCATTGGCTTGTTTTAATGTTTTGCTCTCATTTATATTACATAAGTCAGCTAGCACTAGAGTGAATCCTTACTTGTTTTCTTATCGTTTATCGATTTTTTTTTTTTTTTTTTAGCTGAAGCTGACACAGTTTCACTCATTTTACACATCCTTTTGCAGAATTTGCGTTTGCACATTTTGCAAGCAATACGCATATTAGAAGACGCGTTTGCGTATGCATCTGTGTTTGTGAATGTGTTTAATGTTTTCAGGTGGGAAATCACCGAATCAGCAGCTAAAGCATCTGTTGCTTGTGACATAGCTTATGAGTACGGCCTAAACTTTACAAGCCTGAACTTTGTGATCTTGAATTTTCGACTATGTCCGCTTACTAAAAGTTATTGAGGAATAGATTTTCGCAAATTATATTTCGCCACCGCAGTTTATCCGCTTCACATTTCAGTTCTCACAGGAACAAAAATCTTTCGACCATTATCAACCACTTTAGTTGGTGGTCCGACGACTACAGCTTGTGATGCACATACCCATTCAACTAGACAACCGATACACGAATCCGATGCACTCATTTATGTGATAGGTTGATCTATAACGATGATAGCGAGTTGTATATACATGCGCGCACATAATCAGTAGGAAGGGGCAATTAGCACAGAAATGCGCAAAAGGCAGCAAGGACTTGGTCTCGAAGAATTCGCTATCCAGGCGAAGACGCTTACCCATTAAGCTAATGCTTCATTCCAAACCCTCTCTCTTAAAATCTTTCCATAGCAGCAAGCGATGTCACAAGAATTCATAATTAAGTAAAATTGTGCAGAAATGCATAAGCTTCGAATTCTTGGCGCTCATTCAGATATTGATATGCCGAGAGGGTATTGCTGAATGACCAGCAAAAATTCATGGCGATAGCTTTCAAGGGCTACAATTTTTAAATATCGAAAAAATGTAGGCGCACATGATATGTCCCTAGTGAAAATATGCTTCTTCAGATATAAGCACACAGTCAAACACAGGAAACGGCCGATGTCAAAATCGGTTGGATCGAACGAGGAATGTATGGCGCATGCACACTACCACTATAGATTGCATGAAAAATCTATCAGTTTAAAGCGAATAAAAAGGATTAAAAACTTGTTAACGAGGAATGAGCACATTTTTGTTGGAGTGTGGGCAAATAAGCGAACATAAGGCGTCACATCGGTGAATATAATCGATGATACATTTAGTTGTATTTCAAAAGCAGTAAACGTTAAATCTCGGTGCAAGGCAGACGATGTCCTTCAGCCAGAGGAAGTTCTAAGGAACCTACGTGGCATCACTAGAAATAGTTTTCTACCTCTAAAAATGTACGCATTAAATTGAACAGCATGAACAACTATTTTTAAAAAAACTTGCTCATAAATAGCAAAGCCTTTTGACGCAGTGATTAAAACAGCCATTTCAGACTTTCAGAAAGAGATGCAAATGAGTCCTTCTGAACAACTGTGAGCATGAAGTGTATCAATCCAACTACACCTCAAGCTGAAGCAATGATATGAGAGATTCACGCATATAAATATGTCATATTCGTTCTATTTGTACCGACGGAAGGATTTAACTCGCATTCGTTTCCTTTACGCGCACATTGCGTTTATATAAACAGCCACCAATGCAGTAAAAGTAATAGTAAAATTAATGCTCACAACTCTCCATAGAAGTCTGTTCACATTTGTCTGTCTGAATGTCAATAAAATAGCATGCCTGTAGACAAAGAGGATAGCTCGCAGACGGAAGAAATGCATCGTTAGGAAGCAGCTGTTGTGCTGCAGGAAGTCAGGAATGTGCTGTGCTAACTGTTCCACTCGCATCGACGACTTCACTAACGCCTGGTATTACAACAATCTAAACTGTACGATTACCAGAACTACCATTTTGGGCATAACAGATGAGATGGGAGGCGTTAAAAGGTTCCATTTAGGTCTATTACTAAAATGTGATAATGGAAAGGTTACCTTGCTGGACTCAAACGAATCCAGCTTATTCTTCCTTGTCTTTACAGGCCAATAAATTATTCAGGGTGGCCATCACACAGACACACATACATGCACATACAGACACCCAAACACATGCATATGCAATCACATATACACACGGGAATTTACGAAACCAGGGCCCTCTTACGACCGAAGGACAGTTCAAATGCAAGGGAAAGTCATTGCCTCTTCAGGATTAGTATTGAGCATGGAATGTCCAAAGTGCCTACAGCAACAATACCCGCACTTGTTCAAGCCGGGCAATCAAACATGAGCAGAAATGTGAAAATTTCGTTCAAAGAATAATGAATCAAAAAGTGCATGCCTATCCACGAAAACGAGGATCAACAGTTGCAGGAATCGGTTACAAACGAAAGGAACATAAATTTTGCACATAATTTTCTCGTTAAATAAGGCAGCCTAGCACACTTTATAGCTAGCAATACAACAACTGGCATCTCACTGCAGGAGGTTAGAGATGCGCCGAAAGGCACGCTGGCCAGCGGTCACTCCGTGCACTTCTCGTAGTTAGCAGCAGCGCGAGAAAACAACACTGGTTAGCAGTTGCTTGGGTTAGTCATAGAGAACGCGCTCTTAGTTCCCATTAGACCAATTGCAAGTACCTTCTAGGTCTTCGCTGCACTATCTGCTAGGTTCTCGTAGGTACATCATAAATGGCGTGCCCTCCTCTTCTCCTCCCTTCCCTCACCTACCACGCCTCTTAATCATCAGCAAAAATTTGAAACTGATTGCTTTCGGAAAAAATTCAAAACCGACTTAAAATTGCGTCCACTATTTTGCAGTCATCAAAATCACTTTCAACGCAAAGAAATTGAAATTTGAGACGTGCTTTGCCATGAATTGTTATATTTGTGAACCTTACTTTTCAATCGTTTGACGGCCGATCTGTATACGCTGAATATTACCTAATGACTGAGCATTTAAACTCTCAAGATTTATTTAGAAAACCTCGGTTATTCGAACTCTGCTTTCAAATAAAACTTCTGCGGCACTTCTATTCTGCTCTTCTCCATTCGGTTGCGGCCCAGAAGGACCCGAGACCCACATAGCGGTGATATTCGCAAAGCTCTGCAGAAACTCCCTATGCGCTGTAGTAGAGTCACAATTTTGATAACGGTTCCCCTTCGTCGGACAAATGTCTTTGCTTATGAAGACATATCAAACAATTCAAATCCCCTGAGTGAAGCCGCAAGGAGTGAAATGTTCGACCGTCTCTAGTGTGTAACAGGAGATCGCCGATCGATAAGTCGAACGATAGAAATTGAAGATGAGCTTTGCTAATTCAATATTTTCACAGGTAGTGGGATCAACGCTGCACGAACACTTCGCTATATTTTGCTCGATTGAAACGAAGAAAAGTAATTTACAGCGTTCAAAAACAGGTAAACTATTTTTGTGTTATTGAAGCACTAAAAAGCTTGCAAATTCAACGATATGATAATTTATACAAACAAATAAATACCAAAAGTGATGCATCACCTTCGCAGACACAAATTGACAAAGTGAACTGCCCAAGCTGGAACGGCTATGATGCATGGTGGTGACAGATGCTATTCTTTTAATGAATACCTACGAGCGGATTGCCCATCTGATTGCTCAAAATGTGGCATTTTTCGAATTTCCTTTTAGAATTTCTCCTGACTATTTGAACGTTGTATTCAAAAATCATCGTTGTGAGTGCTGGTCCTCATTCAGGTAAGTGAGGAAAGTAAGCTATCTACATCGCATTCCTTTGAGACATCAAGATAACGATGTGGACTATCTGTACAGCACATTCGTTGCCAACATCACTGAGAAGCATATCAACTAAAGTAGTTTGCAGCAGTAGTGGTAATAATAACAATAATATTATAGTAGTGATAGTAACAGCAGAAAAAAATCTTTATTCACAAAACGCAAAGAAGACAATCGACGCAGTAATCGAAATGAAAGAAGAACGTACTGAAGGAAACATCGAAATGAAGGAAGAGAAAAATAAACGAGCAATCGGTAAATAAAACAAGCAAACCACAATACGAATAATGAAATCATTTTTTTGTTGCGGCAGCTCGCCTTGTAAAACAAGTGACTCGCCATACTGCCGCAACACATTAATTATCTTATGTGACTCGGAACTTCGCAACGTCGAATGTTATCGCTCTATCTTACTAATAGAGAAAGCATAGCAACGCTTGCTGAGAGTCTGAATTATTGGGGAAGTTGCAAGCGCCCGAAAAATGTTCACTCGCCAAAGTGTTCTGTTATAATTTCTGCTCTCGGAGAATGTATGGTTGCCGGAATGCGGCAATCGTCTGGCAAAAATGCTAGCCGAAATTCAGCGAAACCTTACGGAACGTTAACATATCTATGTTTCCGCTTTCGCGTTTCTCCCCACTCAGTTGATGTTCTATCCGCAATGATAACTGGAAGACTCGTGCACGTCTGCACACACAGAGGTAAATAAAGTCTAGGAGTGGTGCGGTGTTAGCGCCAACTTGTTTTGGGCGTTGGAAATGATGCTGCTTTTTTCTTGAAATTTTCATTCAGTTCTAGTTCATAATTCTTTTTTTCGGCCTAAGCTTCTGTCATCGCCGAAGACTATTTTCCATTCTCCACGCCCACCGCTCCCTACATCGAGTCATCTAAAGCATTTGACGAATCCAACTTTCATTGTTGCTCATATGCAGATCGACTATGAAAAGCGACTTATAGCAGCCATGTAACAAGAGTGGAAAATGGGCTTCTTAGAATAGCGTGAAGAATGACTGCAGCAATTTTTTATGTTAGCGACGTTGTGGCTGTTTGTGAACATTCCGAAAAAAAAAGCACCGCAGTGGTAGATCCATATTCCCAAAAAAGCATTTTTTCTTGCAAAGATAATCTGATCACACCCCAAAATTGCAAGCTGCATTTCCAGCGCTTTACAGCATAATGCGCTGAGCACTACTGGAATGCTTTTGTTGCTTATCGCTATCCCATCTCCCAATGTTGTACCTTGTGTGGTCCCTCCTACTTCGCTTCTGATGCCAGACTGCTGGAGAACGTCCAGTAGCGCTTTAGCCTTATTACTTTTCGTGCACTTTACCTATATCATGCTATCCAAAACACACCACCAGATTTGGAGTATTTAATTTCGATTTCCCATTCGACACTTTCAACCTAGTACCTTAAAATTGCATGTTGGGTGGGCAAATGCGTGAGTTTCTATGAAAGGCGTTGCTCAGGTGGATACATCGCTCTGTGTCTGAAAAGTACTTCTGAGTGCAAAATTGATGAGGAAGACAAAGAAGTTTCATTAAGAGGAATAACGGAAACTGAACAAAGCAATATGAAACGTTGAAAGACATAGAGCGATACTTCGGGGAAAACACATGATAACAAAACATGAAATTAACGATAACACAAATAAAAAGGAAAGAATATTGGTAGAAGCCGATAAACGGAAGGTCTTCGTCGTATAGTATGGACAATAAACTGCAACACATCAAACGCAACATGACGATGCATAAATCAGCTTACCGTATAACCGATCACAACTTACGGTATAACCGATAAGGTGAAACGTGAGTGCAATACGACGAATTACTGTAATGCATGACAACGCAGAAAATGAGATCGGCACTAATGAGAAAGTTGAACTGCTGAAGGTGACTACAGTAAAATGAAGCTATGTCACGTCTGCAATCTCGAAAGGCGCTTTACTGCACACCTTTATTACTCCATCCTGAAAACTTTTGAATACTGGAACATAAGCTGCCCCCTAGTAGGTGATTATGAGTTTAACATTTTGTTGGAGAGGAGTTCGAGTTGAGTTGAGTCTGAGTTTGAGTTTGTGTTGATTCAGTCTAATTTGAGCTTGACTTCGAGTTTGGGTTGAGTTGCGTTGCGCTTGAGTTGAGTTGAGTTTCAGTTTGATTTCAGTCTAAATTGAGTTTGAGTTGATCTAAGTTTGACTTGAGTGGGTCTGAGTCGAATTGAGTTTGAGTTGATTTGAATTTGAGTTGAGTTTGAGTTTGAATTGAGTGTGAGTGGAGTTGAGTATGATTTGAGCTTGAGTTTGATCTGAATTTGAGTTGAGTTTGACTGTGAGTTTGAGTTGATTTGAGTATGTTTGAGTTGAGTTTGAGTTTGAGTTTGAGTTGAGTTGAGTCCAAGTTGAGTTTGACTTCGAGTTTGAGTTGAATGTGTTGAGTTTGAATTTGAGTTGAGTCTAAATTGCGTTTGTGTTTGAGTTTGAGTTGTTCTGAGCCTAAGCTGAGTTTCAGTTAGGTTGAGTTGAGTCTGAGTTTGAGCTGAGTTTGACTTTGACTTTGAGTTGAGTCCAAGTTGAGTTGAGTGTGAGTTTGAGCTGAGATGAGTTTCAGTTCCAGTTTAAGTTGGACCCCAAGTTGAGCTTGAGTTTGAGTTTGAGATTGAGTTGTTTTGAGTCTAAGTTGAGTTTGAGTTGTGTGAAGTTCGTTGAGTTCAAAGTTTAAGGGGTTAAGTTTTAGTTTTAGGTTATTTACTAGGATTTAATTTTAGTTTTAGGTTAGATTTTAGGGTTATAGTTTTAGATTAGGTTTTAGTTTGAGGGTTTTAGTATGTTAGTTCAAGGTTAGGTTTTACTGTTTTAATTTAAGGTAACGTTTTAGGGTTTTAGTTTTAGTTTTAGGTCTTAGGTTTTAGGTTTAACTTTAGGTTTTAGCTTTCGTGTTTTAGTTTCAGCTTTAGAGTTTTAGTCTTAGTTTGAAGGACCAAAATCGCTGCGAATAGGCAAGTGTTACATGTACGTGCTTCGCTTCTTTTTTTTACATTCTAGTGTTGTACTGCAACCGCCCTGTTTCATATTTGTACTTATAGCTGAGCGTTGATTAAAAGAAACAAAAAAAACCACCATGAAAAGAATTCGCAAATGACACGGTGAATAATATCGCAAATGAACTCTTTTTTGTCTTAGCGCACTCTTCCTAGACGCTCTTTCACGCGTCGGCGGGGAAAAAGTGTTTAAAGCACCTGTTCGAAGCAACGAGATTGAATTCCCTGCAGGAATTGGTGGGAGGGGAGGGGAGGCAATCTTAGGGCAAGATTGAAACATCAAGATTTTGTAATTACGCATTATGCAAAGAAAAAAATTGCGATGACCGAGAATGTGAGGTTTTCCCCATAATATTATATCAGATCCCTTTCTAATTAGCATTTCAAAGAACTGGAAAGCTTAATAAAAAGTGCTGACCTTGCATGGGCGAAAGTGCACATTATCTCTATCTAAGTTGTATTTTAACCTTGATATTGCGTACTATTATGGCAAAGTCTAAAATACCGTTTTCCCTCTCAACGATCATGCATGGTTTTATCAATGAAATCGACGGCAGATGCCGTTCTTCAATCAATGCTGATTATTTTTCGCTTGTTTTCTTACCTTTAGCTAGCGATTGTTGTTGGTCAGGTTTTTAGTTGCACTTTATTGCTTTTCATTAGCGCTGTTTCCGCCTAGAAAGTGCTTTTGCTATTGGAATAAATCGTCTCAATTTGAAGAGGTTTACTCAGCACTGATCAAACGCATGGAAACGCTTCGTGGACGCAATTAACTTAAGAGTCATCACAAATTTATCGGCTTTCAGAGTGAAACCTTTGTTTTTTTTTTCAAAGATTATTCACTGACCATTAGAGTTATTGATACCTTAAACTTGAATGGATATTTCCTTTGATTTCAAAAATACTTTCATACTTCCTTTGAATGTCTAGCAAATTTTTAGCAAAAAAAAAATCTTTTTTTCTTTTAGTGCGTCGTAAGAAACTTATCAAACCCAATCCCTTCTCTACCCTCTTGCAAATGCACTCTAAGTCTCGCAACATACTTGAAGTGAAAATGCAAATTTCTTTCATCATCAAAGCTCAAAAAGTGTTGTTCGTGTTTATGTTCCATCATTGTGCATGCGCTGTTGTTGTACAGTAGAATAAATTTTTCCATCTATATAACAATGTATGCATTCACTTTAAAGTCGGACAAAGCTTAAATTCCATTTCGATATGTCGAGGCTTCGGATGCTGCGAATCTGGGAGTGGCATGACCCTTAGGGTATTTGTAAAAATTGGCGGAATATCATGAACCTTGAGTTCGTTTTGAAAATCTTTACCGCATCCCAAGTAGGCTCGAAGCGTTGTCAACCTTGAAGCATACGCTAGGAAATCTTCGGCGGTGTCAAAAAGTAAATATTCCCATGTAATCCTGTGTTGAAGGCATTTCCAGAAACTGGAAGCAATCTTGGATGAAATGAAGACCCGTTTTGTAGGTTGCGGGCAATTTATGAATTAATCAACAAAGGTAAGCGATATTTCAATTTCCATGAACTGATAACTGATTGTTATTTCACAAAGGTGTAAATATTGATGTCTGAAAAAAAAAGCGCCATAAGAAAGCAATCGGAAATGATGGAAAATTTTGAGATTTCGTTTCCACACGGACAGCACAGCAGAGACTTTTTGTGGAATTTATTTGGTACATCTTCAAAAAATACACTCGTTTGCTTAGTAAATACGGTGAACATTATTTCAGTGAAACAGTTTGAACGAATCTCTCCCTGGTGGAAAAAAAGGTAGGATAAAGGCAGTGAACGCAAACGAAAAGAAATATCGAGGGAAAAATCCACTATGACCGGTTTTTTGTGGAGAGAAAACATGAATAAAGCCCATGCAACACAGGCGATCGAATGGCCCAACAATAACCTTGAGGAATTTAAAATGCCCAGAACAATGCATGCTAGTGAGTGCGACCTAACAGATTAGTCGAAACAGCAGCGCTGCCTATTGCCCTTTACAAGGCGGCAAACTGTACATAGGGACAGTTCCAGCAACAAATATATCTTCCACTAGAGTATTTCTAGAAAACTTTGAAGTGCTTACCCGGTCGAAGCATAGCTTTAGGCCTTTGAATTCCCTCTTGATACTCACGTAGCAAAGCGTCTTTGGGGTCCTCATTTATTCTCGGTTTGCCCTTTATGTTTTTAGCGCGATTTGCATGTCTGAACATATAGACTTGTGTAAATATATCGAGGAAAACAACAAATAACATAAAAAGTGATCTTTTTCTAAGTAAAAAAACAGATAAAACAGCTTCTTACTCCCGTATGCGGGCAACTTGACTGAGGTGTTTGTGAATGAGTAACCATGTTCTGCTCAAGCAAAGTTTGGACAGCCACTGCTCATAATTTTTACTCTCCAAATAATTTTCCTTGTTTACAGCACTGCGGTGCTTAAGCTAGAACACGTTTCTAATGGCTTGGATATTGAAGGCTTTCGTTTGTCCATGTGAGAAGGTTGCAGACGCGAAGAGTTTCCAAAAGTAAACCTCCTTCGGTTCTTCTCACTTCCTGGAACTACAATCATTTAATGTGCTCGCAATGAAGATGGTGTAGTAAGCGTCTATCGGTTGCAATACTACACCGCTTGTGAATGAATACATTCATCCCCACTAAAAGCGATCACTCCACCCTAGTGCAGAGCGCAATATTGATCAGCCTACGAAATGACTCACCAGTGATAAGAGTTAATGAGAACGACTCACCACAACGTTGATAAGATCTCGTCGTAGTTGTTATCTGATGGTGAGATGCAAGCCACCTTAGTCGTTTTCGCGTTGCCACCAAGTGAGTCCTTTAAGTGATTTGTCGGCTAGTAGAATTCATATTACATGCAATCACCATAGAACGGATGCATAGAAGTGATTGTTTCTATTTTTTCAAGCACACTGTCGACAAGTATTTCTAGATGTGATTTGCTGCAATTCTAATTATGAAGTCGTTATTTGTTCGCAATTAATGCTGAAGCGCATGAGCAGCGGTGTTTTCTAGCTAAAGAGTTCAAAGGTGCAGATGAGGTTTAGTTTAACAGCAACCATCCCAGTAAGTATACCTGTAACAGCCGAGTAATCTTAGAGTCACGATAGGAAATATGTTTCGATTTACCACCAGCCAACGCAGAAATGTCATTTCCGAGTGCCGATAATGATAGGTCGATCTTTGTTGCTTCCCTGAGGCGATCGCCCGTCGCCCTCCAAGGAATAATTCATATTGGTGAATGCATCAATAATTCTTTCAGCTTTTCGATTTCAAACATTCAAGCACAACGCCCGATCCTCTCCGTCGCGGCGAAAAGCTTTCCCCGCCCCAGCGCGGGTATAACTCGTAATTTCACAAGGCGGGGGCCCCTCCCAACCATAACCAGACAGACACCACAACTTCTTCCTAAAGAATGCACAGCTCAACTGTTCACAACATTCTTCCAGAGCAAAAAAAAAAAATCGATTGGGCACAAGTTTTGTGGTGAGAGTGCATCGGCTGATGAATGATTTGTTTCCATGGATGATGCACCGGGGCTGTGAGGTCATTACCAGTAAAGATGAATGATTACGCCTTAAAAGTCTGGTAACAGAACCGTGCATTTTCCTTCCGCCACCGAGAGCGCCCTCCGCTATTTGGAGTTCTCTCGCCCCCGTACGGGACTCAGGGAAATCAAATCCCTCCCGCGGGGAGCCCTCGTGAGGGCGAAAAGCTCCATTGCCCCCGCTGGGGTATGATTCACGATTTCATATGGTGCGGCCTCCGTTCTCGGCGGCTCTCTTCCGATCACCAGCGTGAACGTAAGAGCGAGAAAAACATCAAACGAAGAAATTCGCGATTTCAGTTTGTGCATAAATAGCGAAAAATATGACTTAGTAAACGACACAATAACTTTCCAACACTAACCGATAATAATAGCGAAATGGATAGCAATCATTTCAATACTAGAATACAGCGAAACAAAATTTGAAGTGAAAAACATTCGTGTAACATGGAAGTGAAAAATTTGATCCAACGTCAACATAGAAACGCATCAGACAATCACTCGCAGATTGCATGAAATCAACATCGTTTCGCGAACAGGATGAGGATTAATCCTAAAAAATAAAGCAAACGTGGCAAAAATTCAAAATAGGTTGTCGCGATTGAAAATAAATGTTACAACAACTCACTCACATACTGTAAGCTACTATGAAACTCAGTGTTATAGGCATTTCTTTCTCCCTCTCTTTTCCGTGCTCGTTTCCCCGGTTTAGGTACAGGTTAGGATTCGGTCTAAGTTTAGGTTTAGTCTAGGTTTGGGTTATGCTTAGGTTTAGTTTAGGTTTGGGTTTAGGCTAATGTTTAGTTTAGGTTTACTTTTAGGTTTGGATTTAGTTATGGTTCAGATTTAGTTTAGATTTAGGTGTAGGTTTAAGTTTTGGTTTAGTTGGTGTTTTGGTTTAGGTTTAGGTTTAGGTTTAGTTTTAATTTTAGGTTTAGATTTAGTTTAGGTTTACGTTTAGGTCTATGTTAGTTTAGGTTTAAGATTAGGTTCACGCATAGTTTAGGTTTAGGTTTGGGTTCAATTAAGGTTTAGGGCTAAGTTATCTAATGTTTCGGTTTAGGATTAGGTTTATTTTTGGTTCACTTTACATTTAATTTCACGCATAGGTTTAGTTTTGGTTTAAGCCTAAGTTTAGGTTAGATTTACTTTGGGTTTAGTTTAGGTTTAGGTTTAGGTTTACTTTAGTTTAGGTTTGGGTTTAGTTTAGGTTTAGGTTTAGGTTTCAGATTAGGCTTAGGTTCGGGTTTATTCCAGGTTTAGCTCATGTTTATTTTTAGGTTCAGGTTTGGGCTAGTATTAGGTCTAGCTTTAGGTTCAGTTTACTTTTAGGTTTATGCTTAGGTGTAGTTTAGGTTTAGGTTTAGTTTAGAATTAGGCGTAGGTTTAATTTTAGGTTTAGTTTAGGTTTAGGTTTACATTTAACTTCAGTTTATTTTTATGTTTAGTTTTAGATTTAGGTTTAAGTTTAGATTATTATAAGGTCTAAGTTTAGGTTTAGTTTCTGTTCGGGTTTCGATCTGCTTTGACTTTAGGTTTAGGTTTGTTTTAAGGTTTAGGTTTATGTTTAAGTTTGATTTACGATTATTTTCAGTTTTAGTTGAAGCTTACGTTTAGGTTGAGTCATTTAGGTATAGGTTTAACTTTAGTTCAGGTTTAAGTTTAGGCCTATATTTAGCTTACTTTACGTTTAGGTATAGGTGTAGGTTTAGGTGTAGTTTCTGTTTAGATTTAGGTTTACTTTTACCTTGTATTTAGGTTTAGGATTGGTTTTAGTTTAGGTTCGGGATATGTATAGATTTAGTTCTCGTTTAGGTTTTGTTTAGGTTAGTTTAGGTTGCAAGAAATTGCATGTTTCTATTACAAGTTTTCGAGTTGCTGTGATAGGCGTTGTTACTCGCATGCAGAGGGTATGGGAAACATTAGCCACAAGCGCACGCGCACAGGAGAGACGGAGAGGGACCGCGCGCGTCCACGGAGAGCGGCGCGGTAGTGGTCACTCGGCAACAAAAATGTCGCAGTAAATATGAAAATATACTGTAAGGAATCAAAATTCGAAAGACGAGCTTCAACACATCTTAATAAGAGACACTGAATGCTCTATCAGAATCATTAATAATCTGAGACAAAAACGAGAACTTTCTGACAAGATCAATTTCTTATGCGAACGTGCAATTGTCCCGTAATTTCACTGTCGTGTTATGCATAATCTTATGCGTTATTCTCGAGCATTCGTGACATTGTGTTCTTATTGGTGAACTGAATTCATGAAATGACCCTCGGCAGTTTAATGAAATGACCCAATCGTTCTTAAGTTGCATTAAACTCCCTGTGGCTCTTCATGAATGGATCGTTCGTGCGATTGTTATATGCACAGGTTATGAATTCTTCAGTTCGACGACAGTTCCAGGTTTCCATCACTTCATTTCTTTCCCGTATAGGCATATCGATAACGGGCATTGTAAGTTCGTTTGATGGTAAAAAGCCAATCGACGCTTTCAGCGTCTAGTTCATTGCACTGACATAGTTTGATTGCATGCAGCACTTGCTCTCTGACATAGACAAGTCAGGATTGTGAAGGAAAAAGCAGCTCGAAGGCGACATGCTCCCAATTCGAAGGATTGCGAATTACGTGGCAGGCGACCACAGGTGGTTATAAAGCAGGAAACCTTCAATGTAAACAGTTATTTGAAGTGCGCAACTCTAGCCAAAGACGCCAGTTCGTAAGAAGATGTGGAGGAGATCATAAAGAAGATGGGCTATCAAGAGCACTCGTTTTCAGCCACTTATCTAGAATGGCTGAATAACGTTTAGAAGAAGTACTTGCCTCACGTGCAAGTTACCTGTCCACCGACTCGTGTTCATTCCAAGTCGATCAAGAAACCAGGAGAATGAGCGACGGTGCAGTCAGAGCTGATGGCAATTGTTTTTACACCCAGCATCATGGTAAGCAGTTTCTCGCATCCGAAGCGTTCCAAGGGCACAGCCTGTCGAAACAAAGTTTGCGCATTCGACAGTACAACCTATTATTAAGTCGACTAAAGCGGATCGGAAGCTTGTTAACGGCGTAAGCCGCGTGCATTGCTCAACCTTCAGAAAGTTAATCGGCAACGCGTTTTTGCACAGTGCCGTTAGGACGTTAAGGACTGCTCCAAGCATGCTTATTTCGCACGAGAAAGGCTCCTGGCAATGGAATGTGGCCTTAGCATTAGAAGCGAGCGATTCATTTCGGCCTTTCAGAGCACTCGCGTGTTGCATCAAGGGAACGGGACATCATCACCCAGAAATCCGATTGATTCTCATCACTTTCGCATGTCACAGAAGACTGAGCTTTGGATAGTTATCGTTTTGAATGTTATCAAACAATTCTCTGCTTCAGAAGAATCCCTAAACAGTGTGCTAAAATGACAGCCGAGATCATAAATGAGTGTGAGTAGATTTAAGAGATGTTCATGAACACGGCCATGTGCAACAGTGTGGGCGAAATGCTGTAATGGAAACGGGACACAGCGTTGAACGTTGTAGATACTGTGCGTTGGGGAGCGGACATTGACTCAATGGCTGCAGCGCTATGCTTCAACTTAGACATCTATATGTGCACTGCGACGGATGGAGTCTGGCAAGGCTACTTTACTTTGAGTACTTTAAACAGCCGTGATTTCGTCGATTTCATCGTTCGCCCCATCGATGCAGCTGGCAACTCTTTCATCTCCAGCGATCCTGAGCCCTCCGCATCCAAGTAAATACATATATTCGCCTCAGCGGGTCTTCCCCCTTGTTGCGGCCTGCCGCGTGGTCGTTTTACGTCTCTTGGTTACCACTAGAAGATTTACTTAGTCCATCTATAGTCATTTAACCTGAGCACGCGACCAGCCCACCTTAGTTTTCTTTTGTACATTTCTTCAACGATATCCTTCAATGCGGATCCAGAAAGCAACTCTTCGTTTGCGGTGTGTTGTAGTTTGCTGATACTTTCCATTCGCCTTTCCATTGCTCGCTGGGTCGTTGCTAGTTTGTTTTCTTCAGCGAGCGTGGTATTCCACGCTTCGCACCCTCACAGAAGAACAGGGATGGCCGTCGAAGTGAAGAGTTCTCCCTTTATGGAGATTTTTATCATTGGGTCGCAATAGATAACGTTGAGCTTGGTGAATATTAGCCAATGCGCTCTTTTTCATCTGCTTAATTCCTGACCCAAATCGCCGCTCATTTGCAAGTCTATCCTAAGTGTACAAACGGCTCCACAACTTCGATATTTTCACTATCGAGCTTCATCGAAAACTAACGACAGAGCGCATTTTTCATCCACTTCGTTTTGCATTTGCAAATGCAGAGCCCAATTTTCTTGGCATTCTTGTTGAGCTCGTTCAGTGAATATTGCAAGTTTTTTGGGTCATCGGCAACGAGTAGAACTTCGTCCGCAAAGAGGAGCATTTGGAGTTATTTGCTGAATACATTGAAACCATCCGCAGTCTCCATGTCTCCATCTTTCTAAGAGTCCTTCGAGAGTTGATAAGGATGTCGGGGAACTAATGTCCCCTTGTTTTGCGCTCGTTCCGGCTGACAAGGATACTTTGACCAGGATACTTCGAAGAAACATCTGGCTCGATAGGCCATATTCCTTACAGTCCTTTCCTCTCCATCTCGTCAAACATAAACAGCACATCTCTGATTTCTTCCACAACAAGCTATCAATTGAAGTAGCATCAACTCGCGAAGATTCAAGACAGAGAGAGGATCACTTGTTAAGTGTTCTTCATTGAAGCAACACAAAACTTGCACTACTCACATAGTGTCTTTTCGCCACGATCACTGTCATATCTGAGATTTCAGATGTTTGCTTCACATCTCTAGAAGCGACCGACGGTCTTATTGAGAAACGACAACTGTTGCCACTTAGGGTCAGTGGTGGGGTTTCCGTAATTCGTCGAGCGATTGCCTTCTTAAATCGCTCGCATATGTCAACAGTGTCAACACTGTAACGCTTGTACTTCGACTCTGCAAATTATGTCAATTGCGCGTCACATAAGAAATTGATTTTATGGAAAAGTTCTTGTTTTTGTCCCAGCTTATGAACGATTCTGATAGAGTTTTTAATGCTCTTTAAAGTGTGCCTGGTCACTCTTCCCAAATCTTGTTCCTTTATACACTTATAGGCCCTATATGACCGTGCAATTTTTGTCATTGCGCGTCATATAAGAAATTGATCTTATAGAAAAGTTCTTGTTTTTGTCTCAATTATTAATGATTCTGAAGAGCACTCAGTGCTCTTTAAAACGTGCCCGCTGTTACCAAATCGTTCCTTTATGCACTTCAGGCCCTGATATGTCGGTGACCCTGCAATTTTTGTCAACTGCGTCGCATAAGAAATTGATCTTGTAGAAAAGTTCTCGTTTTTGTCTCAGCTTATTAATGATTCTGATAGAGCATTCAATGCTCTTTAAAAGGTGTTGGAACTCGTCTTTCGAATTTTGATTCCTTACGGTATATTTTCATATTAACTGCGACATTTTATTGCCGAGTGACCACTACCGCACCGCTTTCGAGGACGCGCGCGGTCTCTCTCCGTTTCTCTCGTGCGCGTGCGCTTGTAGCTAAGTGCGTCGACCCCATGCAGAGTGCGGAGTACGGTAGTGATGCGTACGCATTGTGGCGCACGAGCTCAGCTCCGTTCGCGGTTCGCAAGTGGCGTGCCATGGTTCCATGCTTTAGTGCCCACTTTGTTTGTACCGCTTACATCCGCATTTTTTTTTTCTAGGCGCTGGTCTTATAATTTTTGAAAATAATGCCGTTTAAAATAGTGTCCAAACCGGGAAATGGTGTCCACTTTTAACTCGAAAATGGAGCGTTGGAGCCCTCTTTTGAGCGCTTTCGGCTCCAGCATCACATGTTTCTGTACCGCTCACAGTTGGACAAGCGCCCTTTCGCACATCGTCGTGATGGAACTGGCTTTGGCTTGAAAGGTTTTTGGGTAGTGGTTTTCTTGTAGCGCTGTCAGTAAGACATTGTTGGATAAGAGGATTGCGAAGGATAACTGAAAGAGGGGAATGCGAAGTAGAAAGGATGGTTTTGTTAAGTTCAAGGGGACACAAGTGAGTTCATGATGAAGTCCAAGGGAAAACTTGAAGACAATATTTGAAACATTTTTTCCTTGTTTTTTTTTTCGAATCCCCGCATGATTCTGTTTTAAAATGCACATTAATTGCTCGTCGTTGATCTGTAAGAACCGGTTTTGTCTTTTCACCCACCCATCTATTAAATGAGCCGTTCGGCACACTTTTTAAGACTCTCTTTATGTTGCTTTAATCGCTTAAGATGCAGTAATTTAGGTAATTGAACGGTGTTTCAGGTAATTGGAGCGATGGTGCAAACCTACCAAAGTCCTGTGCGGGTCTATAAATACCCATTCGAGATTGTTATGGCGGTAAGTGATGCTGGTTTTATTGCTCCTGATTCTGTTATTCTGAAAGTGCTTATGCGGGACATAAGTAATACTTCAGTTACCGTTTCGTTGAGTAGATTACACGCCGATTTGTTGTTTATATTCGAGTGAAGAACCTACTTCCTAGATCATCTATACGAAGCGATAGATTGACTGTGGTTAAGCAGGTGTGAGATTTCGCGACATGTGAACTCCTACCGCATAGAGTTGAGGTCAGAAAGGAAATTGAGAGCACTATCTCGCGTCTCGACGCAAAATTTTCATTTCGTCGTCTTCAGTTGTATTCCTTCACGTTTGCATCTTGTTTTCAATATCATATCGCAAAGATTTATCATTCTCTGTGGATTTGCCACTTAACCGCATTACTCGTTCATGATGGCTCTCTTTGATCAAAATCAAGGAAAAGCGGATTCTTCAACATAAATGCACCAGTTTCAGGCCTATCAGAAACGATTTCCTACTTGTCCTCAAATCCCAATATTTGTTGGCTCAGAGATCACCTACGAGTATCACTCAGAAGATGGCGCAGAGGAAGTGATTGAGCGGAAATGTCAATTAAATGTCGAGGCACCTTACCTCGTCAAAAAGGTGCTGCCGTATTCTTTCGAAATTGGCGAACTTGGCTTGGCTCCAAACCTTATATTTTCTCCATCGCTATATGTTAAAGCAGCTGCTGTTATTCTCTTTGTTTGTTTATTTCCAGGCTATCCATTATGCCTTCGATTATACCAGTCACTTTCTAGCCTTAGGTTGAGAGTTGGGTGGTGGGGGGGGGGGGGGGGGGGATGAATTAATTAAAACACGCCCATCGCTATTTGTGAAGTGAGGCATGCGGTTTTTTTGTGAAATTATGAGGCGGTTTATATGTAACATCGATATTTGACAATGTCATTTATGAATTCTCTTCTATGTTTGGAATGCTTTTCTCTGAGTGGGAACGAATCTTCAGAAACTCCTGTTAATGCAACATCAGCTTGTTTATGGCAGTTGTAGTGGCTGTGTGATTGTGCTTTCAGCAAGGCTACTCACTAAGCAAACTCGAGGGTAATAGCTGTTTATGTGAACGTGATCAACTTACTTTAGCAGTGCGCAGTCCTTTAGCAACTTTAACGAGTATTCTTTTTGACTCTTTTATTTGCAGAAATATTTTAGTGAATAAAATGCTAAAACTTGAAGAGAAGAAAACGAAATTTTATATTAGTTGTATGCTTTTATTGGGAATAAATTCTATTGGCTAAAATCCGTATTTTTACCAATAAAAATCTCAGCTAATTTCCTCTGCAGATCCAACACGTGCCGGAAAATTTCCGTAATTGTATAGCTATTGTTTTGCATAATTCATACTTCTTTGCTTGTAATTGCAACGTTGTTGTAGATAGCGGGTGTCGATTACGTCTACTTCACTCAAAAGAATGCTTTGGATCGACGTAAACGAACGCTCTTAATTGAGGCTTCTAATATATCGTTTGCAAATCGCATCGTTATAAAAGAAAATTGTTGTTATTATGTGAGTTTTCCGTTCTTTTTACTGCTTGCTTTTTTTAAATGTTTGCTGCTGCTTTTTATGTGCTGTGAACATTGATTTCACGACATCCGTGTAGCGTATATATATATATATATATATATATATATATATATATATATATATATATATATATATATATATATATATATATATATATATATATATATATATATATATATATATATAGGTTTGCATTTATATATAAACGTATGTGTATATAACGGCCTCAAAACTTTCCGCGATCGTACATTTGTTGTAGTTCTCCCATACTGTGTAGTTTGTGAACTACATAGTTGAAGTCAGCCAGTATCTAGCGCTCATGGAGGGCCAACTGCAACAGTCTTGAAACAGTTGCTGATGTGGTTGGGGGAAATGTTACAGCGCAACCAGCAAATTTCTTATGAAGAAATGAAGCAAGAGACGGGCCGTCAGATAGTTCCATCGGAACTATTGTTTACGACCACTTGCACCTCAGTAAGGCATCCGAAAGATTGGTGTTGGGGAACCTTCGTCACTTCAGGGCCAAATCGGCTGGTCAGCTGTCAGGAAATATTACAACTCTTTGAAACGAATTGCGACAGTTTTGTTGGCAGGATCGCAACCTTTGATGAGAGCTTAATTCGCCACTGTAACCGGTTATCAGGAACCTATAAACAATGAAGTTATGTTGGTTCTCCAAATAAGGTCAGACATCGCTCGAGGCCCTCAGCTGAGAAAATTTTGGCACCAGCTTTTTAGGATAGAGACGGGATCTTGTTGATCGACCATCCAGAAAGAACGAAGACAATCACCTGTGAATACTGCGCCAATTTACTTCGAAGAAAAACGAAGCAAGCTGACCAAGGAATCTTTCTTTTGCGCGACTTCGCCTCGTCCCAGATCTGTCGACTTTCGACAACTTAGGATTTCGGCTACACTCAATTTTGCAAATGCAGTGCGCGAGGTTGTTCACTAAGAGTTTAGTTGACGTTGAACGAAGCAGGACTGTATGATGAAGCTGTGGAAGTCGGCTGTTGAAATCTGCATTCCAAGCTTTTTCAGGTGCATCCAGAGAATAGCGACTGGACGTGCTTCGAGCAGAACGCCTCACTTGACGTGAAGTCGTTCTTCGGATTCGAGTCTTCTGTGGAGAAGCTCGCCGTCAAACATTATGCCGCCAACCTTGCCAAGGTGCAGTTTCCACTATGCTTCCGCTTTGCTTACAGATTGGTGCTGCCATAGCAATCCCTATGCGCGGATTAAAAAAATGGGAGAGGGGTAGGAGAATAAGGTTTATTCTTCCCTGGCGAAGTACTACCTGGAGATTTCCCGGAGTTTCCATCTTGCACTGGTTCCACGGTTCGATCGCAGCCATCGTGCAAACTAAGCACCATCAAGGGCTTTGTTTTATGAATAGGTGTCAAGTGAGCAACAGAGCAGGAGTACTGTTAGAGGAAGCCCGTTTCGAACGCTGCGGCATTAAAGTTTCTAAGTTTTGCTGTCACAGATTGTTGAACAGCGTTCCCGAAATAGCCTTCTTCATCAGTTGTGGCGCTTGTTTATTGTATGCACGAGCGGGCAACTCCACCACCATCTGCTTGCATTCCCACAATCTGTACAGAAATTCAGGAAAATAAGTTGGTGTAATTGCTGTAACAGAATTTGGCTGAAAACATAGCGAAGATCGACTAGAGCATTTCCGGGCTGTTCTTAGGGCTAATTCGGGCGGCATTGACATCTAAAAATTAAAGCCTCAGAAATGTAAGCATAAGTTCCTTCAAATTTGGTGAACAAATAGGTAGGTGGGACACCATTTGATAGTTCTTCTGACTGTTTTGCGCTACACGAGGCTCGTTATACAGAGCGCTTTTCTGCGAGGACCCTTCTTTGGAAGAGCTGTCCTATATGGTATATATGTTGATTTGAATGGTAGTGTGCGAGAAGTGGCGGATTATAGCGAATCCATTAGGGCAAGGAAGTATTGGAATATTTCATCGCCGAGTTGATCAAGAGTGGCACGACATACATCGCTCCCTTCACCGACGCCAACGAGTCAGCGGCGGACTCGGCAATCGATGTCTCTCGGCCGATTGAGGAAGAGGAGAAGGAAAAGAAGGAGGAGCCACCCCGACGTACATCCGTTGTGCAACAGTGCATGCTGAATGCCAAGCGCTCCTCCATTGATGACCGTATGCTATTTTTTCCATCTTCTTCGCTTCCAGTAGACTTCTGCTTCTGCTGCCACATGCATTAGTATGCTCTGCGTTCCTGAATAAAATCGCATGATTTATAAGATCATGGAGAAGTTGTTGAGCGGATGGAGAAAGAAGGAGGGAGGATGGTTTCAAAATTCTCACAGTAGAAACATGTGAGACATTTTTTATATTATTGTAGGAGCTGCAGGTATATGCTAAAAATTGTTTTTGGTTCTGTGGTCGAGTGAGAGGGAAAAGGGTTTTTGAATGTGAATCAGAAGGTTTTTTTTTCTGAATTCTCGGGAATTAATCAGAAAAGCTGCTGGGACATGCGTGGAGGGAAACAGAAGTCTCGTCGCGCATGTCAAGAACCATGCGCCAGGTGTTTTTGCAGTACAGATAGTTGTTTTCTTTCGTTTATGTAGATGCACAGGTAGATGTTAGCTTTTTGAGTGATAAATTTTGATACATTCAATCAGATATTCTACTCACATAAAAATTATGAACAGGGCAAGCTGTAAGGTATGTTCTTTGATCATCACAGTGAATGTCGTCGAAGGGTTGTTCGGATAATTTCTAAGCAAGCTGCTAACCTCTCTTAACTTTATAACGTAAGAATTTGAAGCGCTTAGGTGGAAACCATCCCACCACCACTTCGGAAGAGGCATTAAATCCTCTGCTAAGACCAGGCGTCTCGTAGATTTTTGTACTGATGCTCTCCCGTCTTTTTATCATGGGTTTATAAAGTACGGTAGAATTAGCGAAACTGATCTTAACTGTTACTTTGCTTCTTTGCCATTACTGAGTGTCTCTTCTTCTTCATAACCCATTTCCTACTCCCCCTCCCTCCCCCTCCCAAAAAAGAAAGCAAAGATGACAACTGTAAACAACGACGTCTAAGAAGTTAGCCTTTTCTTTTGATCTTCGACAGTCCTTTGTAGCACTTTTATGGAATGCATGAGTGAATAGATTATATTGATTGAGTATTACATATGCATTAAAACTAATTAATGAACTGATAATCGATTTTGCGAGCAGCTTTCCTTTGAACAAGATTGGCAAAGGTATAGCAGCGTTGATTTTAAGCGTGCATCCTTGTAGAGAGCATGTAGTTGCGCAAGCGCTTCGTTGCTTATGCGTTTCGGAGGCGTTCTATTTGTGTATTTAAGAGAGGGCTGCGCTCTTATATTTATTTGCTTTGCAGAATGAGTGTGGAAGATGGCGTTTCGTGCAATGCCGCAGTTTTATGCACTAGCTCAAGCGGTACATGCTTGCTATCTACCTGCACAAACGCCCTCTTTTCACCCACCTTACCTCCCCCACTTTTCTGTGCGTCGGTTGCGCTCCTGCATGCAGCAATTCGACATTGCTCTCAAGCGCGACATTACAGTTGCTGCTAATTGACACATTCAAATTGTCGATGCTGCGCTACTTGCATGCACGTTGTGTGCTTATTTGGGCGTAATACTGCGAATGGCCCCTATAAGCAGTGCTATAACGTTGTGGCAATAATTGCACTAACTTCTTTTAACGGAAATTCAATCGCGAATTGTGCGAAAAATCGATCTAAAAAACGCCTCATAATTAGCAACCTCTCACTTCATCTGCCGGGCGCGCTTATCTATGCTGGCTCGTCGCTACGACAAAAATGGGAGAAGACGCCGCTCAGTCCGTTTTCTTGTAGCTGAAGCGAAATTGGAGGCCGAATACATCAGGCGTTTTCTGGGTCAGCTCAGTGCGCTCGAGGAGAGTCGTCTTTGTGAGCTGAAGTATGGTCTGCGTAACACTCACAAGGTTCTTTTTTAAATTCAGTTACCTGTTCAATTTTATAATCACCTGAACGAATATGAGTAATTTGGGAGGTGAAGTCAATGAAAAATATTGCTATAGGTTGTGCATTGAGGCATAAAGGAGGAAAATGTAGTATAAAATTTCTAGAAGCAGTATTCGCAGGCAAATGTCTTCCTAATATTTTTATTTAAAAAGCCGTCGTTTTTTATTATCAGATACTGAGTATCAATCTTGTTGAAGTAGTATTAGTGTGCAGTCAGTTCCATTTGTGGTCGTATAAGTTTAGCTCTTGCCATCTAATGCGTCTTTACCTCGCACGTCACTCAATTCGTTGTAATTTTTCAATGCAAAATTCAAATTGTACAATGAGTTTGCAATGTTTGCAGTGTTGTCGTTCTTATTTCTTCACTCGCTGCAAGCACAAAGGCTTGTATATGATTTGAAAGTTTTTCATGAAGCATTCATCGTAAATTAATTAAATTTTGAGGTGAATTGGTGCTAGGCATCAACGCTTAGATAAACAGAATCGCATAGACTAATACAGTTAGCATTGTAGCCCTTTTATTGATAAGATTTGATAACACATGCCAAGTGGCACTATAATTGTTTAGAGAATTGTTCAGTGTGCTCGTTTGTGCGGTAACAGTTGTGTTTGAAATCGGAGCAGAAAGAAATGCTTGCAATTGTCGTTCTTAGCGTTTTCCATCGTTCAACTCTGATTGTTATTTATTCAGTATTCAGTAGTTTCCACTTATAACAGGGGTATTTTCTTACACGAAGGCAGCTTTGTGGCTACTGCTTTCAGCTTTCTTTTCAGTAAGGCATTTGAAACCATGATTCACATTCAAGCAGTCTCATTTATAGGCTCGTAGAGAAATATATGGGTTCGTGAGCACTGAGGTAAGCAGATATAAAGAAGACAACGATTGCCGAAACGTATGGATGATTGAAGCAGTCTTACCTTGCTATTAGCTGGAGTCTTCACTACAAAATTTGCAAGTATTATCTGTCGAATTAGGTGATAAGCAGTCATTTTCACACCTTGACGTTGTAACTTCTATTTTAGCGAATGATGAGCAGACAAGTGCTGGTAGTGTTAAAGTTGCTTTTTTTTGAATAATCACGCCTTCTGATGTTTACGTACCACAAAAGTAATTTTCACACCGGTTAGGTGATAAGGTGATCGATGTTATCACTGTTAGGTTGATATATATGATAGGAATAAAAATAAAGAATTATTTCACACATAAAGGTCTATAATTTCCATTTTATTTCTCAATGGGGCAACAAGGTCTTATGATGCTGGATTAATATATGCGTGGTTCATGTTGGAACCAAGGAACAGAAGTATCGAATTTCGGGCCTCCGATTGCTCTGAAGTGCAATCTTTGATTTATCAACTAAATAGTTGTTGGATTGTGAATATATTTCCGTTTCATTTCATTCCCAGATTCACTCGAAAACGTAACAATGACTTTGTCTTTACTCTCGGTGTTCAGAAAACCATAGTATTACTGGCGGGTTTGAACTCTCACGCTAATAAACTTACATAAACACTGGGAAGGCGCCTATAAACCCCACACAGGTGGCACATGGGCAGACGGAGAGACGAATTCGATTAGAGAATAAGGCTTTTCCACTCTAATGAATAGAAGTGCAGGGGATGGGGTTTTTTTTTGCGGACATGGAGGTCAGGGACTTTGCTAGGTCATTTCCCATCACCCGAATTATTGCTTCATTTGCATCGCAGTGGAGATTTTCGGGTGCTTTGTTTCGAGCAGTGGGAAGAATGAAGGTGGATGCTTCTCCATTCAAGAAGTTTGTCTTCCGTGTCAACGGTGTCATCACCTAGACACTGCGCATTCCCGTTCGTACACCTGTGAGGGCTTGTACATAATCTAAATAGAAATTATTTCGAGGATTATTATGTTGTATTAGGAACAGGCTTAGTTTCTTGCATCTATTAGCCATCAGTTCCCGCTCAGCGCATTTCCTCACACGAAAGTCTGAATCCCCTATGACACTTCAGGGATTTTTTATTGTTATATCCATATGGAATTGTTGCCATCTAATTTGCTGATGCTGAGGTAGTGTATTGTAATGACGTGGTGAACGAGAAAAGATCGATTGATTTAGGGCAAGCTGCCTAATGACGCGCACTTGCTTCGATTTTTGCGAGCACGCGAATTCGACGTCGCTCGTGCAAGCGAGATGATTCTGAAGAGCCTTTTATGGCGTAAGCAACACAACGTCGACAAGATTCTGCAAGAGTTCGAGCCTCCAGCGGTTTTGCTGCAATTCTTTCCTGGTTGCTGGCATCATTGCGACAAGAAGGGCAGGCATGTGTCTTGTTTTCATTGATGTGTTTCTTTGGCATTTCGGGAAAGGATTTGCGATATTGAAATTCCATTCGTTTTCTATTCATATGTTTTTCTCGTTCCCACTTTCTGCGAACGAGGAGTACGCGGCATTAATGGGGATTCTAATCCGCTCCCCCCTCCCTCCCCCCACTCTTCTCCCACACTTTTGCAATGTGTAGGTAGTAAGGAAAGTTCACTAAATGTTTTGTCGCAAGCGTTTTTATTCAATTGTAATGCTGAGTAGGGCCGTGCCGATGGAATATTTTGGAGTGCCTTGTTATCTCCATACATTCTGGTGCGATCAGTGGCTGAGCCAGCGAAATATTCGCTGTTTTTTTGGAAGAAATGATTTAAAGGTATGCGACAGATATTTTTCCAGATCGAGCAGTGCAGAGAAGTTCTTTGAAACATCACAGATCCCGACAAGCACATTTGGGTCGTCTGTAGAGTTGTTGAAATGCTCAGAAACAAGCTTATTCATCGTGGCGTTCTAAGCTGCCTCTTCTTTCTTCGTTTGGCCGCTTTACTAGGATGCCATTTTCAGGCCATTATTCGTTCTTCGTCTGGGTCAGCTTGATATGAAAGGGCTTCTACGTGCGGTTGGATTGGAGGCGATCGTAAAGTTTACGCTTTCTGTTATCGAACAGGGCCTCCTTAAGACCGCCGAGGCAACCAAAAAACTCGGAGTACCTATAAGGTAGACGCACTTTTGTTAATAAAAAGTTCTTTTGGGGTTAACTGGTCTTTGAACAAATTTCCTTACGCGTTTTCTCCTGAAGGTGCTATCTTCTTTTTTTGCTGTCGCAACCTCCCCTCCGGCTCTCATAGCAGAGCGTGTCCTTGAGGAGAGTAGCTTTTTCTCATTAATTTATGCTCGTCTTGCAGTTCCTGCCTTCACTTCAACGAAACGGCAACTGGATGTTGTATTTATGTAGGCAGGCAGTTAGTGCAAAGTTGGATCCTTTCTGCCAAGTTCTACATATGGTTGAGAGGAGGGGCAGAATGTGTAGTTTACAACAAAGAGGACATCTGTTTCGTGGAGTATGCGCGTGCTGTAATTTTTAAACGATGCATCGAGAGACATTCCCGTTCAACTTTGCGCTGTGCTACTCCATTGATCGCAGTGATTGGATTCGTGAACATGTTTTGGCACTCCCATTGTCACAACCGACATTCGCCTGATTTATTGATAATATGCAGAATGATGTGCACAGCATTTTCTAAATAGTAGCAAGTGCGATAACGGTCTATTATAAAGGTATTTGACGCCGTCAGCACAAAGATTGTCTGTCGAATCACACAAGGGTGACGACAGTGTTTTTTTAATTTCTGGGTTTGTTTGTTTCTATCGGCAGCCATTGCAGTCGATGATGCAATAAGTGTTGTTGTGCTGTTGTGCTTCTATTGTGTGAGAGGCGTTAATACTTATGGCAGGTTTATGCAAGTAGTAGTAAAAATGTGTGAATGCGTGTGTGGCATTTGTGGCGGCTTTCAGCTCATGGACGTTGTTGGTTGATCTCGAAGGTTTAAGTATGCGGCATCTGTGGCGGCCGGGTATTCAAGCTTTGCTACGTATAATCGAAATGGCTGAAGCGCACTACCCGGAGACAATGGGTTTAGTATTGATAGCGCGTGCACCTCGCGTGTTTCCGGTGCTTTGGACGCTCATATCGCCGTTTATCGACGAGAACACACGCAAAAAGTTCATGATCAACTCAGGCGAGGCTGTACTCACTGAGCTGTCTAAGTATATAGACGAGCAATATCTGCCCGAATTCCTTGGTGGCACATGTCTGTGTATGGCACCTGAGGGTGGGCATGTACCCAAAAACCTCTACAGGCCAGTTGAAGAGGTTCGTCTTTTATCTCATTTACCTATTTATTTCATTGTTTTTACTATGATTCTGTTATACTTCACATATTGACGAGCAGTATCTGTTTTGCTTAAATTTTTGTTTCGATGTTTATTTTTCTAAGTAATTTTCTATAATCCTTGCCGTGTCTAAATGTTGAAACGTGGAGTGCTCATTGTTTTTGTTTGTCTCTATGTTTTCTGTTTCTAAAGCTGCTTGCAAATAATCGGACAAAAGGTTCTGTCGAGAGAGATCGAATAGATTAAGGATAAGGGGGAGACGTGACGCGTTAATTTTAGGAGATCATCGACGATGAGATCCTATCATCGACATATCAGCCTGCTGCACTCTACAAAGGCATTCCTCACGAGGTGGTTATCAAGGTTCCCACTAAGGGTTGTGTTCTAACTTGGGATTTCGATGTGCTCAAGGTAATTGCTTTTCTTCGATTCTGCATCCGTCACAGTTGTTGTAGCTTTGAATGTCTCTTCGATGGGGTTTCTTTTTCTTCCTTCATTCTGAATTCTTAAAGCCAATTTCATATTTAGCTGAGGTGGTCTACATTTGTTGGTAGTGGTTATTTCGAAAGCCGAGACGTAACGTATAATGCACCTCTCAAAGATCTTTGTTGCCGAGCATGTGAAATGGCCAGTTTGGCTCCATTTTTTGGGCTACTATAATCTAATAAGGGAATCGACTATTGCTAATTCACGTCAAGTTTTTTTCTATTATACTGTTCGTTCTATTCAAATTTCACTCCATTTCGATGGTTCCTCTTTCTCTGCTGAAAGCGTACGCTGTTATGCGTCGACTGCTTGCTATCTTCTTAACTTTCTGTTTCACAGCACCAATCATTGCACGTATATTTTGTGTTGTTAGTAAATTCTCAGACCAAAGGAGAATTACGTTGTTTTAATACTGAGGTGATTATCTTGAGGCAGTTCATACGACATGGTTTTATACGTCCAAATGACTGATTTTCCGGTTCTCTTATTCGAGTGATATATTAAAAAATAATGCTAAAAGCTAAGGACGAAGGACGAAGGATACATTGGATTAATCAGAAAATCTAGTACTTAATATCGAAAATTCCGTTTGTTTGCTTCTCTCCCCTCTCCACCTGCCCTTCACAGTCCTCTTAGACGGGACTGGATTTAACATCTAGTGATGTTCAAATATCGCAGATAGCAGCTTTCAGAAACTGTATTTAATCAGTTGTGCTGTTATGAGTTGATTTTTTGATATGATTCACTAAATTTAGTGACTCATTTATAACTGCTCTGTTATTTACCTACCTTCATAAATGAGTAGGAATTTTAGAGTAACCTCACGTCTTATGCACATTAATTTAAAGGGGAATCGCACTTCTGGCTGCACCGTGTTTCTTTCACTTGATACGTGAAGGTAGGAATGACATTGGGAAATCACATGATCGTTTTATGCCTTCAGCCAGTCACTTCCGTTTTCGTTGTTATTTGCTTTTTGCCATCAAATTCTTTAAATTCTCAAACAGTTTAACCGGTATTCCTCTTTTCAGATGTAAGAGACTTATATATTTCCCACCTACATTTCTTCAGCGCCTTACTGATGTTTTCCAACGATAGATAAATCGTAAGATTCACCGTCGATGTTACCTCGTCCATCGGAAGGGGATGAGATCCACACCTCTGTCATCTTATCTGCCTCATGCTCTTCTCTTCCCTACCTCCTTTCCGCCTTCTCCATCTCGTCACCCTGCCCAATTACAATCCAGTTATGGTTGTGTTGTTTATTTATGCTTAAAGTGAATGCAAATATGTCGTTTAGACCCATCATCCCAGTCTCAGTGAGGGAAACGTAGGTTTCTTATTATTTCATTTCGTTAGTTTCTCATCATTTTGTTGTTTTATTAATTTTGCTTGATGATCATTTTCAATAAGCACATCCTTTTTCTCATCCGGTTGATGTGCACATCCACCAGCAGATCGCTATTGTGGTCTGATTCGACGAACGAATATTCGTTTTTTTTTTCAGTCGCTCTCAGAGGTTTGAAAGGAAAGCACTATCACATATGCTTCCATTTGCTGTGGAAATGCATTTAGTTAATTGTTATTAGCTAGAAGATTGCACGCTTTGAGTTGATGCATGTATTGCTTGTTTTGCTAGAGAGTGGAAGCTTGCTTTATTCCATTCGATTTGATTGAAAAATTCTTATTGTGAAAGATATTCTGAATCTCGCCTTTTTATGCTCGATGTTAGCGTGGTGCTGTGGGGGGAGGGGATGGAGAGAGGGGTATATTGGGCGATATTCGGAAATAGTTATTGTCGTATTGATGGTATTTTTTCCTTCATAATTTCTGATCCTCTCGTTTAGAAAAAAACCTTTAGTTTTTATGCATCACACTGCAGTGCGAAACGCATAATCTTCTCGACAAGTCTCTTATAGTTTTCATTAGCAATTCTTCTAAGCCAGTGGCAAAATATTCGGTATATTTGTTGACCCAAAAGGATTTCTAGGTTTGAATTCAGCTTTATTGACTAAGTACTTGACAAATTAAATTGTTCTTTTTTTTGATTTCAAGGTCGATAGTTTAGGATTTTGGAGGAATCTTCAATCTTTGATCACAGCAGCCAGACGGGATGTTGCAGATATATCATTAATGGATGATGTTGCAGTATTGTCATGCGCAACATTGTTTTGCGTTACGTTTTTGAACGTTTTCAGTTATGTGCTGAAGTTACCAAGTGCTTTGTGTTTGCAACTTCATTCGCTTTGAAAGCAACGTTGAATTTGATCAGTTGGTGCACCTTGATAGCCGTTTACTTATCGATTGTAGTGCATGAGGATTTATTGATGCAAAAATGTGTGTTTCATCAGTTTTCATTATGTACTTTTGCACTAATCAACGTGTTATAGATTTTTCTATTCTTTTTTCTAGTTAAATAAAGCGTATTCGGTGATAGCAATGAAAAAGAGGGTAGGGGGGTTCGATGGAAAGAGGAGGAAAATTATGATGTGCTATTATCTGAGAAATATCATGGCTCGATTTTTTTATCGCTTTTAAAAAATTCCTTCTTAGTGTATAAAAATTCTCTGAATGGGGATTGATTTTCTGGAATTTGTTGTATTGCGTAGAAATAGACATGCATCCCAAGTATGGATGGGAATTGATCCCTCTTTGTCGACATAATTTTCATCATGCCCCTTTTTGAGAAAATGAGTGTGTAGCGCTTTCGGGATGCCGAACACTTAATTTAAGCAAATGATTGGTTCTAGTGAGTTGTCACTTGCGTTTCTTGCTCGAATTTCAACCCGAACGTTGTACTCGCACTCCTAATCAGCGCTTGAAAGTGTCGAAATGAATCTTGTTATGTAGGGATAGTCAACTCGTTTATTTGCCGAATCGCCACCTTTATTAACTTTCCAAAAAGGAGAACAGAAGAGTTGACAACAAGCGGGCTCCTTCCCTCTCATATCCCATCTTGTCAAGAAGGGAAACAACTAATAGTTTCTTCTCCAAAGCAAAGTGAAGGTTTTTTGGTACCGCCTATTCTGATCATTTTTTGCATACTTAAGAGCTGCATTTACTGTAGCATAGTATCATTCAAATCTTTACATGGCAGTTGATTGGCTACTAATGTGACTTACTGGTTAGTTGTCATTTGCCTTCGTCAGGGAGTTTTAAATTAGTGAGGGAAAGAGACAGCTTTGACAAAATGGGACCATAGGAGTTGAGTTTTTGCTGGGGGCGGGTGTGAGAGTAATGATCTCATTCGATAGGAGAATAAAGGGAGGAGTAGATTGTCAGTTTTGTTCTTCCAAATGTTAACTCCCTTCTCACCTCATCCTGTTCTTGTAATATTTTCGCCTTTGCAATTTTTCATGTATTATCGAAGTGGGTTAGATATTGTTTCATCCTGACAGATCTGAAATGAGGATTCTGTGCTGCATGAAATGCAAGGATGCACACCACAGGTGCTTCACAATCCGGTTTTCCCCGTCTTTATTTTATACACGTCTAGGCTCAGTGTTCTTGCTGCATTGAAATGAAGCTGTTTTGCTCTTCATTTTTCCTTCACTTCAATGGTAGCGTCGCTCCTTTCAAATACCATGCCATCTCACTGAAGTGGAGTGTTGATTAATCAACACATCTACCCTACCTTTGTTCTAGTATACAGAAGCATCTTACTCGCATCGAAGATGTTCAGAATGCACGCTTGGATTCTGTTGCTTTCTGTAGACAAGCGCACCGGTAGTTTTTAGCGCCATCTTCGAACGGTCATCGCTTCACCGCTCATGTTGTAAAGAGTTTTGTGATACTTCAGAGCAACCATAGTTTATTAGGAGGAGGCGTGACCATTGCCTTTATTTAGGGTGATTGTGAATTCGTCCTTTATTATACCGAAAAGGCAATCGACACACCTCCCACTCCACATTCGCCGTCAGTATTGTCGCCAGTTGAACGTGTCACAGCGGCTATTGGTAGTTCCGCTTCTGTGCAAATGTCGGCAATCCTCTGTGATCCGAAGCTCACTCTTGGTATTGATCTCAGGTCAGTTTTTGAAGCATAGGAGAAACGCCTCGTTCTTTTTATGTTCAAAGTGATGCTTGTGAAGCTATCGGAAGCCCCAACGATATTACATTTCAAGCTAGGGTATCGAGGTTTTCCAAATTCGAGCTCCCATCCAGTGAACTTGCCTTGAAATTTTTTAAAGCGTCCAAGTCTTTATTTGAAAGTTCTATTTCTTTGCAATTTAAAAACGTTAAATTTCAGTATGGAAGAGAAACCGGTGCAGTTTACGGAAGGTGATTCGATGCAAGGCTCACACTATTGCTCACGTTCCGGCACCTATATTCTGCAGTGGCGTCATCCGGAACCCACTCCTAGCCAGTCGTTTGATTTCTCCCTCTCACATCACAAGTGCAAAATTATGTACTATTATGAACTGCTCGACTCTGCCGATTTCAGGTAGCAGTTCATCATTACCTTCATTATTTATTTCATCGTATTTCTTAACATGGGCAGTCATTATTTGATAAGGACTTTGCACTCTGCTTAGTCCCGTCACAGTGTTGAATGGAAACTTCCTCGCTTTAGCAATTGAGAAAGACGCTGGACTAATCGGCCTTTATATGCTTTATTCTTCTTCACGAAAAGCATATATTGCGGTTGTTTTTCGCATCTTAGCGTTCGGGAAAAGGTGCAGGATGAACGTCTTGGGGTCGATTTGGAAAGTGAGCTCATGTTCTTTGACTCCATATTTTCATGACCTCTAAATGATTTCCGCAGTTTAAGTTAACGTACTGTGGTCACATTGTGGACAAAATTTAGCGCAGGAAGTACTCACTGGAGTAATTGAAACAAATTCTGATGACTGAGGATCTGCCGTGGCTTGTTGATTTACCTTCACCAGTCGCCTGCTCAGTCGTTGATCGCAGGATGAGATAGCTACCAGCTAAGGAGGTTCAACAAAGTGCACCTTAAGTCTTGAAACGTTACTTGAACGACGGAAAATTCATAACTTTTACTGCAAGGCAGCAGTAGTTATGAAACTTCTGGATCAGTGAGGACTTCGTTCTTCGACCCAGATGGCTCTCTCGATTTCTGGGGCATTGTCGAGAACTTCTAACTCTCCTCTTCGTGTTCTTTTTGTAATATGGCATTGGCCATAAAACTTGCATCTTGCAGATAGATAGACGTGTGCCTCTATGCAATTTAAAAAAACACCCGTTTTTAGTTTTCCAGAAAAATCTCACTGCGTCATAATTTGTTTTCTAATTGAACAGAGTGGTGGAATTTGTTTTTTTTTAATGTTGTGTAGTTGATGAGGAGCACTAGTTGATTCTCTGTGGGTGGAGTCCGTTACAGAATTGCAAAACTTGTCTCAGACGCCCATTTTACTTCATTCTTGTGGTTGTCACATTCCCTCCTCCACTGTGTAAATGCAAAAAAGCACGCACGTTGCGCCCGTGCCATTTATGGCATCCCCCCACTTACTTAAGAATGTAAAGAATTGAATTGATAAGTATAGGGATCTAGGGCTCGATTGTGGCTTTTGCAGCGAGATTCGGACTAATTATACCAATTTTTTGCTGAGCTCACGAAGTGTTTTTGCATTTTCATCGCATTTTGCAGCATTCATTCCCTGTTTCTTCATCCTCTCCTTTCATCCCAATGTAGTACTGTTTATCCACGTCATTATCCCAAGTAAGAGCTCTTCGCATAGCAGAACACGTATTTCTTGCTGTTTTCCTTGACTCCCATACCTGCTTGCCGGCAAATGTTACCCAGTCAAAAAGAAATGGAGCTGTCGTTCAGCAGGAAGAGAATGGAATTTTCACTTGCCAAGTCTTTTGTGCTTTTCAGTTCCTTCTCTCTTCTTATGCTGTAATGGTGCCAACTCAAAAGTAGTGTTGCCCAAGTTTATAAAAGGACGCAGGCCAAAAGCCATGTCACCACATGAGAGCCGTAGAAGTGGCAGCTCTGTATTCCGCTGCCTAGCCTTTTTATTGCTTTTCCAATATTCCTTTCAACTGAAACCCATAAATTCGAATCCTGTTGGCAGCAAACTTTTGCAAATCACTCATTATACCGATTCGACCTTTCATTATAAAGCCAGGTCAAGATCGTCTGGTCTTGTGTTCAAGCTGTTTCACAACTAAAGGTTTCAGAGCCCGAGGTGCGGGAGATTAACGAAAGAATGTTGCAGTTTTTTGGACTTTTGGGCACTATTTTAAAGTTGTGCTGGTTGTGGGTGTTAGCTTAATGCATCTGTAATGTAACACCATGCAATTTCCTTTTGCAGTTGAAGGCACTTTCCAACATGATTGTGTTTGCACTGATCCATTGCCGTTTGTAGAACGCTTTTCTGTGTCTTTTGAAATTCTGTTTTTAACTTGATCGTGTGCGTAATGATCACGTCAACAATGGTTTGTTCATATGGGAGTTTTGTATACAAACGATTGGGGTTTCGAGTACTGCTATGTGTATGACACATATGCGGACTTTTTTCAACTGGAACTGTTTGCCGTGATGAGCATGCTGCTTCAGGGGTTCGGTGGCGTCGCTGGAGTCTTGTAGATCGTCGTTTTCATCGCTCGCGGCTGCCGCATGGTCCAATCCCGCGACGCCAGCATCGGTTAAAAGAAATCTGTGATGGTACCTGATGAATGTATGGTTTCCTTTCAAATAAAGAGATTATTTTTATGGAATTCATCTCTCGATACAAGGGCTAACTTACATTTCTCACGAAGGAGGATCTTTGTTTGGTATTGCTGAGTGCTTTTGAGGGTGTTGGCCCTGTGTTGCCCTCTACCCTTAACTTTCCCCTAAAAGATTCGCAAGTTCCATCACTTTGGAGGCTCGACCAAATGCTGTGTAATCTAGGAACAAGACAAGAGGTTAGGGTTTTTATTAGGCCTTTAAGAAATCAGCAGCAATACGGCGAAGGGATAACACGACGGCAAGGAGACGTCGTTCGACAGAGCCTTGGTACGGATAGTGCCATTGCCGTGCCAACGAGCACCAGGCTCTACTCACGCCCGAGCCACTTCTCGGCTCGACTGCACATCTGCGGTCTGAACCGACCTTCGCAAGAAGAGGCTCACCTCACGCGAAAAGCTCGAAGCACGCTGGTTCTTGTACGCAAACACGCTCCTTTTGTACCCATTGGCCCTCCCCTTAAGCCACTTGTAGAGAGTTTCTCAATCCCGTGTTCATCGCTTCTCTACTTTCCCCTAAAGCAGTTGATCTGAAACTTGTTGACCACCGCTTACAATTTACGAGTTGATGTTCTAACCGCTGATGCTTTTGTATAGTAACGAGGTGAATGATTTTGACGGCCATTCAAACTACGACTGCACAACAAGTGTAATGCTTGGTTGGGCAAATGTGGTGTTGCATCGCTGGAGCGCGACGTGATCCGGGTTGTGGTTTTTTTTTTTTTGCAGCAGTTCGTTTTCGAAGTTTTCTGGAGTCGATGGGTTTTGCGTCCATGTGGGCGGTTGAACACGACGAATGTGGTAACGCCGATTTTAGGAAAACTTACGGGTGAGCGGTGATGTTTCTCGCACTGCATGAAGCCGTGTTTCTGATGGCTCATAGGGATAAAATTGCATCAGGGTAAGGAAAAGCTTAGCATTGCGCGTAAACATTTGTTTCTAAGTTTGTGGGGATGAGCTTAGGCTGCTTGCAGCCCTGAGTTACGTTTAGTCAAGGTTAACGTCTAGAACTGAGCCTATATTTCTATATCTTGACAAACAAAGTTCAGTCTTTTAAGGTGCCGACGTCTTATATTCGTGAGGTGCGAAAAGGATTCATTACCACTGTGTCATAAGCTGACCGCAAACGATAATGCGAGATTTCCGATCGCAACAGTCGCTGAAGTGATGGCACTTAACTGAACATGATTCACCGGGTTGGGCCATTTTTCAACATTGGGCTTATGAGTTTCTGAATGGCAAAACTATCATTGGTCGGCCAACTATAATTTTTGGTTGTCGGCCAACTATTTTTTGAGTGGATTGTGGAATCGATCCACTTGATCGGATTTTGCGTAATCCTTGCAATAACCAATCATCGACTCGCAAGGTAGCATCCTTCGAGTTATTCGTCGCTATACTTAATTTTGAAAGGCAAAATCCAAAGCTTTTGAGAACGTTTTAAAGATAAACTTCTGCACCGAAAAAAAGAGTTGAGAGCAGTTGTTTGATTTTGAGTAAATTTGGCAAGATTCACGTGCAGTTGCTCGTATATGATCTTCAAAGGTCACCAACAAAGTGATACAGCCTCAGGATCTGCTTTCGCAAATCTCAGGTTGTTACTGTGGCTGTGTGGAATCTGAAATTAAATTAAATTGAAGTGTACTTTGTATCGACATTCCGGTTTGTCGGGATGTAGCTGAACTATGGCAGTATAGTGAATATGGCGTTACTGAGCGAAATCCTCAGCGCCTAAACGTTTGATTCCATTACAAGAGATTACAGGCGAGGAGAACAGCGGATGCAACGCCATTTTTCTAGTTTGCAAATGCTTTCGTATGCTATCCGTTCCCTCCCTCCTTCTCGAGTCGTGACCTTTCGATCTTGAAGATCCTGGAATGAACTTTTATAAAGGGAAAGTCATTGCGAGTGTAAGTTTGGGGCTCCTGGCCAAAGAACCCATCCACGCTATCTGATTTCGGAACTGCAGCGTTAAGAAGATCGCTGCGTTTTTTCGTTGCTTCCTGGTCCATATCGCTGCTGACCGAGCGCTATTACATGCCGTTCGAAGAAGTGAGATGCGATTGGAAACGTTGGTAGGTACCACTGCAAACTTTCTCTACTCAATGCATCACAGATCGTTCGGACCTTCTGGCAGTCTGTCCTCTCACTACCGTATGCATTTTAAGTCATTCGAACGCGTTTCTAGTAGAAGATCGCTGATACTCGTGGGAAGCTACCTCGCTTTGCATAAAATACCTTGCTCTGACCTTGCAGGTAAATGTGCTTAGTTTTGATCAAATACATCACATCCCGCAATTTGCTTGAGGTTTTCATTAGCAGTATATTGATAAAAGTTCTTGGGTCTCCATAGCTTGCCAGACCTACATAAATCTGACTTCTTTCATAACCGTTCTCGCCGACGATACTAGACTGGGAAGGTGGGCAGAACCATAACTACACAAACAGAGAAAAGAAGGTAATGTGAATTGCACTTTACCGTAGTATGCAATGCAATAGTTTTTAATTCTAGATGTGGCTGTTATAAGAGTATTTGTAGTCGTCTATGCCCTTAGTACTTTATTAAAGCTTGCTCACATCTTTGCTTAATTAAGCCCTAAATCATCTCGTTGTCCTCTCTTCTCAAATGCCCATTTATTATATTCCCGTGCGCTAGTTTAGTGATTGTTCCAGTGAGGCCCACCCACGATCAACAAAAATAATGTCACCGTCCTTCAATTGCTAGCCGTCTTTTTTTTCGTCTTTGATATTAAATACTTGTTCTCTTGTTGTCTTCTTCTCAAAGAAATGTCCCTTCCGATCCTCTCCCCCCTAATGAATTCGCTTCACACGATCTAAATCAAGCTCGGATATGAGACCTCGAGTGCATTCTCGAGTAAGCTCTTGATGTGATTTATAAATGATGACGATAGCCTTCACTATTTTCGCTCTCAAACAACTTACAACGAGGCGGTTCGTGTTGTTTAATGTCAAAAAATACAAACAAGTACACCATTTTCTTGCTGAATATCGGTGAAGTGGAATCACCTGTGCTGCGGAAGTTTTATCGTGGTGCAAAGGTGCGTTACATAGTTGATCGTGGCTGCGATGATGCAGCATCACTTCAAAATGCAACATTGGGTGCAAAGTTTCGTGAATTTTGCAAGGTAGAGAAGCAGCAGGCGTTATGATGATGATGTTTTAAAGTTGTGGCGCTTACGTCCTTATCGAATTTAATTTGTGAAGGTTGGCATACGGGCAAATCATTTGTGTTCGTTGGAATCAGCGGTGGTCAAAAATGATCGCTTTTTGTTTCGGAGTCGCTAAAAAATTTTGCATAGACGACTGTTCTGCATTTCGTTTTCAGAAGCATCGTAAGAGGAAATTTTCGTTATGAAGAAATGAGCAGGAGTAACGTCGAAAGCTTTCGAGGAATGGATTAAATCTTTGAATCTAGCCGCAAATCGAAACAGGTAATTGAGAGGTAATGGAATTTAGTAGAAGGACTAAATTACTCACCGGATTGCTCAAATGAACACAGGATGTGACTTTTTCGTGTAGAAAGACTTCAAAAACGGGGCATGAAATGGTGGTCAATGATTTTGGTCGATAAATCGCTACAGCATATCGCGAATGTTTTTTAGCTGCCAACTATGGGCACAGAGATTTCATGGGTCAATAAGGACACCTTAAACAAGCCGCTGCAAAAATGATAATGAGGTTTGTTTGCTAATGAAAAAACATCGTGGCGACATCGCGGTACATGGACTAGCTTTCAACTCGCGAACCACTGAACTAAACAGACGTCGGGTAACTTCGTAAGTATAATGTCCTCCACCTCCTTTTTCTTGCTCAGCCATTTTTTATTTTTCCTTGAGCTTTCTTAACTCCGAAGCAGCGTAAGGACACCTAGAGGTTTTATGGAGCTTCCATGTATAGCACTCAACCGGCTATGCAGGAAATTATATAGTCGATCGAGTGTCGAATGAGAATAATATTTCTGTGAGGGGCTTGTGCAAACGTTCTATTTTGCAGGAACGCATACTCAGCGGTGTTTTGTCGTCTTTTGAATAATTACTCGTTGGAACAAGTGGGACAATGCACTAGGGAGCATTGTGGTGTAAGCCTCATTGCATTTCTACTCGCTAAGCCAACCGATTTCAACAGTAACCAGGAAATGACAAAATGTTTGATCGTGCGTTTTCCATGAAATTGACCGACTGCAGGAATACTTGACGAAATACTCATTTTGTGCCTGCATTCGACCAGAGATAGGACAAGATTTGCATACGCGAATCATTCACCAAGTTCATGTGTTAATAACTCGTCCATAAGACGACCAACCTGAGCGAAGTCCTACGTAGCAGAGAGCCACCTATGCAATTTTTTGGCGATTGGTCGCCGTAGCTGTAGTTGTTCACGAGCCGAAACTTCCGCACAGACCAATGCGCTTTTGCATACATTACTTGCACACTCACACCTGACGCCATCGTGATGGGCTTTTGCAAAAACGTTGAAACGCCCATCTTTAGCATAATCTATGCCGTTCAAAATGAAAAGTCAAATGAGTTTTGTTGCATTTTGAGAAACAAGAAGGCTCATTGCTCAAAAAGTTCACCCCACAACAAGGTCATTGACGTTGAGTGGAATGTTTGTTCTTTAGGCTGTATGTGTTGTACATTTAGAGAAATGATTTTTTAAAAACGCTTCTTATAGCACATTTGTTCAACAACAATTCAAGCAAGCTAACAAGTTTTAATAAATATGCAGGCAAGTTAAACGAACTTTTTTTTTTGATTGAACCGCTCGGCATAGTTTGCTTCTTGCAGAAAATCAATTTCTTTCATGTAATTTAGTAATTGTTAGAGAGTTGATAAAAGGCGCACGTTTGAGCAGCCGATGTTCGATGGTAACATTTATGTTTGCAGAAAAGAGGAGCACTTGGCTGCAAAGAACGTATATTGAATCGGGTAGCTGCCATGAATATAGCATTTAGTGGCGCCCGCAGCTGCTTAATGAACCCGGCCACTCAGTTCGGAGATATCCAGTTTCGTCTCTCTAGTCCTTATCGCGTGGCAAGTGGCCTAAGGCAAGGCGTCATTGTGAAGAACGCCACGGGCCATCTCTTTCAAGATTGCATTTGCATTGATGGGCATGCTCTTCTAGCACACCATCAGTGGCGCGTCGCTGTCTGGAAATTATTTTATAGCTATAAACGCCAAATCACTTCTGAAAACTTCTTTGGAGCGATTGGCCTACGGGGACGCATCAATGTGCGTGAATCGATGCCATTTCCTTGGAGTGATGGTACTGGCCGGGTTTTGGGTGGGGATTGAAACCTTGCTCCGTTTGTACTTTTGAAAACTCGGCTTTGACTTATTTCCGTTTCCTTTCCGGCTGCAACAGAAACTTGGTTTTCAATGAGTGCATTTGATCCGTAACAGATTGACATCTTGGAAACGCATTTGTTTCCAACCGAATTACACTTGCAGTCGAATGCTTTTTCTCGGTTACCGATTGGGAACTTTCGATTAGAACAGTATTTCTCGGCGAGATGTCAGAAGTGTGAAGAATTGCATGTTTTTGTATCATTTAAAGTTTGGAGTTATGACCTGAAAATAACTGCGATGTCGACAGAATTTAACGGAATTTGTGTACTTCCAAAAGAATATTGTAGAGAAAGAGCTGAGGTAGAACCGGATAGGTAGGGGAAGGGAAGCAGCGATGCGGGAATCTGCTCAGACTGTTCGTTTATAAATCATTTTGATCGACACAAGCATTTTGTATTCTTGTTCACAGTGAAGAATGCTTTTCATATTTTGTTACTCACAGTGGGTTTGCTTCACTTATTTTTTTTAAATTCATTCACATTATACTGCACTTCTATTGTTTCCATTAAGATAGAGTTGATAGTGTTTTCATGTTGTATATATGGATGCCTGAAATTTCCTATATATATATTTTGTCCTATTACGACGCATTATATATATATATATATATATATATATATATATATATATATATATATATATATATATATATATATATATATATATATATATATATATATATATATATATATATATATATATATATATATATATATATATATATATATATATCCACAAACTTATTTATTTTGTGCATTGACATGGGAGATCCCGGTTTTATTGATTCTCAGTGTCATTTTATTGAGCTGATGCTTTCGATAGTCAGCATATTGTATATAAATATTGATCTATATAGGTCAAATTTGAACATTGTTGACCTCAACATAGATATTTTCGTTTATCGATAATGCATAATTATTGGTATTTTTATGTTTACGTTGCACGGCAGCACGATTGGAATACGAAAAGTTTTATTTTATTTTGATATTCCTTTACAGTTTTGAGTATCTTTCAGAGTGCATTTGGACAAACCACAGTGGTTAAGACTATATACATTTCAAAATCCTTAGCAGTTGCATTCTCTTTTTATCAGTTTTTTAGTTTATAATTCCTTAGTTTGGTAAGTACGTATATCATCTTATGCTGTTCTCCGCGTATTACAATGTCGCGTTTTCAATCCAAGTTTCTTATGTTAGAAGCATTCTAATACGTTTCCTTCAGCCTATATGTTTAGCAGCACATTTCATATTGGCTTTGAACAATTAACACACTTTGTTTATTCCAATACTTATTAAATTATTAACATATAACGTTGTAAACTTGTGGAGTATTTTTGCCTTATTTACTAGGTAAATGTTTATATATATGTAAAGTTTGTTTAGCGGCGATTTCATTACTTGATGATATCATCTAGTAGTTTCCGCGCGTTTTTATTCACTACCTAGATATACTCTTCTTATGTAGCTCTTATTTGCGATTTAGGATAAAACTTTTTGTAGTATTAAAATGGAAAACGGCAATAAAAGAAGACCTAATTTAAACTCTCAAACAACGATTGTGGAAAAAATAAGGAAAACGGATAGCAGTGACGAGGTAGACTCTATATTTCATGAATTTCTTCTTCATTATACATTGATAACAGACTTTTTATCTTCGTACTTGAATGTTTCTTCTCTTCTTTATCCTCTTCTCAACGCATGCTTAAAACGTCTTTCTTATTTTCCCTTACTAACAGGGTTATGCGTATCGTTCTGACGATGGCTCGCGCATAACTCAGGTGCACACGTCAACGGATAAGGGCCGAAACGTGGTCACCTTTGTTCTTATAGGCATTTTATCTATGTCTTATTCCTTTAATATTTCCTCTTCTAACATCTGCTGTCAATGCTATCTTTACGTTTTAGGCTTCTGATATCATCGTTTTTGTCTATAAAAACATAAAGACGCATTATAAAGCAGGCATCTTTACAGTTTTCAAGCGTTGTTCAATGTAAATCCCCCTTTTAAAATTAATCGAATAAGACGTAGATAATGCGTTCGTGGAATACATTTGGATAAGAATTCAAGAAAAGCAAAAGTGTTGCATTGCAACATTCAAGTAATTGGGTCCCAGTATGAGCAATTCGTTTTTCAAGTAGATTCCTACTGCATTCTTTAAGTTACCAACGACCAAAACTACTGTGTGAAATAAAACTGAAATATTGTCTTTATTAATAAATGCTCGAACGTCGAAATACGAATTCTCATCGACGTCGACATTGAAAGTTCATTGCTTCACGAATATTTATTTTCCAAGAAACTATAAAATTGTTAGTGAATGCCAATAATGCTATCATGAACAATCGGTGTTTGCATTCCCACAGAATATTTAATTACTAAACAGCAACATCAAGCCATGAGCCATATTCCAACTTATGAAAAAAATAGAGCAAAACTGCTATCGCAAACGATCCTCTTTCATTTATACTTCAATGTTTGGGACCGAAAGGAATTCATCTTCGGGATTTTTCTCAGATGGTTCGACAACAATGGGAAATTTTGGTGGTCCAAACAAGCAGATGGTCCCAAAACAAGAATGGGAAATTTTCACCTCAAGATTTAGCAAATTGAATTAAACGAAGCCATGCTATGTCAAATGAAGATGAAATAGGAGCTTTCAACAATATCCTGGACAGCGGAGTACTACTACCGCTATTATCCGCAGAAAGCAAAAATGTGGGAATGTATACTCTTAGAATGAAGAAGGTGAACGGAAAAAAAAGAAATCATCTCTCAAAAAGACTTAATTGCTTTCCCCTTAGAGGCCGCAAAAGTATCAGAAATTCCATCACGAGTATGTTAATCATATATGAAAAGAAACTGATAAATGAGCAGTTTAAACGCTGCAGGAAGGATGAAAGCAGACTGATAAAAAAACAAAAGGCTCGAAACCGGAAACGGCAAATGTGCGAACTGAATAGCGTTGCTGAATGGACAGCGACACTCTATATTCATCGGAAATCCTAGCAGAATCCGATTCTCATCCCGAAGTTGCCCTCGAAGACAAAGACTTGAGATTTGCGGTTCTGAAGTCATGACAGATGGACTAATTGCCTGAAGCAATGACGACTCCATGACGGGGATGTACGAACAGATTGGGGTTTTCAGAAGGAAAACACATCACAACAGATGTCAATGTTGGATAAGAGGCGGAAATAAAAGCTAGGAATTCCTTGTCTCAATTGTAAGAGGTGCACGGAAGAACGGAATATGGGATTATTTCGAGTTCACTAGCTTGCTTAAGATCAGCTAGTAACGATGGAGAAAAGATGTGGTGCACTGCAGCATGGAGAGATGTAGAAAGGAGTTAACGTTCACAGACTCATGCAGTGTCAGACAACTGCATAGTGAACCACCTTGGAGGAGGTGACGCCGAAAACATACGCTTTAACGAAGAGAGAGGTTGAAAAGGGCCAATAATCCCTCACAGTAACGCTGTTTTTTATATTCGCTGACCGCATGTTGCTCGATTTGTACAAAACGGAATTCTTTATTCCAATTTGTATCATTGCAGACAAATGTTATTTTCAAGTTCAGCAAAGACATCAGAAGGTGCTTGGCCGTTTTCTACTTTGCATTCCGTTTAGGCAACCCTGTCATATGCAACCATCTTTTCTGCTCTGCTATGTTGGAATATTGCTACTAGCCCGCCGAGGAATTGACTCACTCAACCTGAGACTACCGGTTGCGCCAATCGATTGACGTAGGCCTGCTGAATTTACCCGGCTCATACTGTTCAACGATGCCGGCAATATGGTGAAAGTTTTACCGATTGCGGTTAAGTTTAGGATAATGGCTTATGGTGGCAAGATGCAATATTGGCATAAGATAATGGCGAGATAATTGCTTAAGATTTGTAGGAATTAAAGATTCTTTTCTGTGGCAGCCATTCCCAAGAGCAGAAGCGTTCTCGCTTCCGAAGTGACGAGTTTTGTTGATGAGGCTTTCTGCTGTCTTCTTTTTGATGAGGTGTCTAATTACTTAGGTATGACATAGCGTAGTGAAACGCAGTTTTGAGAGAAAGGGATAATGTTGTTGAAAAATAAAATTTTCATTCGTTATGAGATCAAGGTTTCTTGTTCATGCTTCCTCAGAGCGTTATTTCAACTTATCTTCCGAGAGTGACTTTTCTCGGGTACATGCTTATTCCTACTTCTGAGATGATGGATTTATTTGTTGGAGGATAATTAAACTACTGAACTAAATCTGTTCTGCGTTCGAAACATTTCCTGAAATCGAGTGAAGTGTGACTGTATTGATCAAACAAGACTGTGCTGATCAAATAACTTTTAAGGGAACTTCGGTGGGGCAAAGAAAATTCGATCGGTTTTTACCGACTGCAAGCTATTGTTCGACCGGTTTTTTTCTTAATCGCAATCGAAATTTGGCTCCTACCTGATGCCTTCAGCTGGTAAAGGATCAACATTTTTGAAACGCTGTCGGCTTCAAGTGAATTTCGGTTGCGAGCTTCGATCGGCTAACCCCACTACTTCTTTCTTACCCACTCGCTCGAGGAAATGTTTTTAAAATGTTTGACGTATAGAAACCACTATTAAAACATCATGCCAACATCGTGGTGGTATTGTGAAGTCGATTCAGATGCATCATTCTATCATACTTTTACGCTGTTTGCATCGTAAATAAGTTGAAATACTGCTTATCATAGGAAATAAAATTTCAACAACTTCTGCGTTTTGCTCCACTCACAATTGCCCTAATCATTCACCAACGTTACTCTAATTTTTAATTCAGGAGCGGTATTCCTCAAACATAACCATCTTAAACCTCGTTGCCTTCGACAGTATGTTTCTTTACAGCTCCACTTATTTCCTGAAAAGCGGTATTCCTCAACCATAACAGTATATTTCTTGAAGTGAACAACGCAATCGCTTTTTGCACTCAAACATAAAGCGTTTCCAGGTGAAGAGTTTAGATTAGCTCCGAGGATCAAAAGTTTAACTTTTGAATGAGCTGAGTTCAATTCTCTCACCCATCACACAAGTTCTTGTTCAAATTTACTGACAAGTTGCTGCAGTTTCGCTGTTAAGATTGAATGCTTTAACAAATGGCATAGAGCCGATCATCACAAGAATCCGATGGGCGCCGATAATAGCCCACTAGGCGAGTGGGTGATCTCAAAAGAATTATGGGAAGGGCACTGTTTGGGGCAGTTTATTGGCACTGCTTGGTCTAGACAAACAACACGAGCACTTACTTACACGTGAAACATTGCACGTGGTTGATGTTACGAACGCAAAAGTGCTTCATCTTATGTGATTCGCTTTACGCTTCAACTAATAGCATTTGCTACTTGCGGTCGATTCGCTTTTTATGCACATCGTTGTGTGCACCACTCGTGCACCACCTAATTGATGCTCCGATTTCAGCTTACCACCATTGCCGCTTTCTATACGCTCGTTTTGAAGCGCTACTCACCGAGCCCACTCTAAGAGCCGAGCCAAATCGTTGGCTATATCGCAGCGTCGTTGCAGTATACATCCCTCTCTTCAATCGTCAGTTCATTTCATATACGTGTGTTTTCCTACTTTCATTATAACCATCAAATCAATCCCAATCTTATGCAACCTCGAAAAAAACTGCTTTAAGCAGCCTTTACATTAGACAATGTTGAAAGCTTTATCCAAGTGCAAATTTTTTTACCGTTTTGTTTCTTTGTGATCACCTCGGTGAGGGATTTTTCCAACGACGTGCTAGCCAATAACGACTGAAGAAGTGATTCAAACTTTATTTCTTAATGATTTATCTCTGGGCATTAAGAGCATAGAAAGTTTCATTGAATGCGAACAGTAGAGCGAAGAGGAAGAAGGAGGAGGAGAAGAGGGTCAACAGTGGCCGGTCCCACAAAACACCTAAAAGAGTAGCTTTGGAGCAAGCACAGTATCAATCGTGAACTGTTTTGGCATAATCCACCCTACTTCGTGCATCCATTCGTTTTTCAAAAGTTTTGTGTTTAAGCAAGGAAGCTTCTCCTTGCAATAAATGATAATATTGTAAATTTAAAAGTTTAGCTGTCGAGCTCGGGAATTTGGAACAAAGGTGAGGGAGTGAAGAAAGTGGCTAGGCGTTTCGACCTATTTGACAGAAGTGGCCAGCATGAGACCTTTCCATGATGCTTTGGAAATCGTTTGGAAAGCGAAAATCAGTCCACTTTTAGTGTGTAAAACTGTGAAAGTTCTATTCAAATATTTGTATGTCTCCATTGTTTTCAGCGAAATTCTTTCCAAAATTTTCATAAACGCCTTAAACTTTTCTCATTATGTTTGAAAAAAAATTTGAGACAATTTACTTCTATATCTAATTCATATTTATGCAAATAAAAGCGATGAGAGGTTAGAAAAAAATTCATTTCTGAAAAGCGCTAAGTAGAATTAGCCGAATTGAATAGTTTAGGTGGATAGCGAATTTTGGCAAGAGAGAAATCATTCGGCTAAAATACCGATAATTTTTTTTTTCTGATAGCATACCAGATCCTTTAGGTCGTTAATAGAATTTACTGAAGAAAGTGAATTGTGTAAAGTGCTAGTTTCCTAAAGAACAGAATGGTTTCAGTCGTCTGTGGTGTTTTGCAACGATCAATACGTGCTGATTATTTAGCGGAAGTAGAAGATTTACGAAGTGAGAAAAAAATTAGGGCTCAAAGTTGTGCAATTTCTAAATTATTACTTCCGCTTTCTTCTCTCAACATTAGACGTTGTCAATAGGCGTAGAAAAAAGAGCTGAAAATAATAGGTTATATGGTTGCAATCCAACAACAATTTTAGTCTTGCTATATCTGATGTGATAGTGAGACAAATTTGATGGAACGTTGGCTAATACAGGTGAGGAAAGAAATTTTTCGCTTGAAATGGATTCGATTGACCCGGATCATCAGCAAAACGAACATCTGCCAACCACCGTTTTATTGTTGGCGTAGTTGTTTCTTTCACGATTATTTTTAGAACCGGTTGGTTTAATCGATGAAAATGTTAAAGGTTACATCGCGTTAGCATTGGTCCTTTCTTCCTCAATCCTTCATTTTGTGCTCTTCGATGCACTCGAAATAAATTAGACTGCCTTAGAAGCGAAAGCAGATGTCGCAATGATGAGTTATCTCTTCTTATCTGAATGTTCTTCAGCCCATCTTAGTCTTCGCCTATAATACACATCTGTCTGTCTGTGTGACAATTGGGTGCGTGTCTGTCAGTGCCATAGTTGTGCGCATGTCTCTCCATGTGATAATTTTGTGCGCACATGTCCGTCTGTCTGATGATTGTGTGCCTATCTGTCCGTTATGCATGTATGCGATATTCCATTTTGGTGGGTTTCCAAAAGCTGCTGCTATTCGTTATGTCAGCTTCCAACTTTCATTAAGTTGATTCGTTCACTTCATTTACGATCGTCGGAAAATTGAACCTTCAAAACTGTTTTTTTTTGTTGAGGGGGGGGGGGGGTGGGGAGAATGGATCAGAAACCAAATCGTCGCAATCGTTCCACATGCTCCAGACTTTCCACACTTTCCACACATGCTCGATACCTTTACTCATCTTCACCTTGAAAATGCCCTTCCGAGAAGCATAAAATTTAAAACTTCAGCCAAGTTTCGGATCGTCGCAACAAATTCTCGGTTATTTGCCAGAATTACACCTGCTGAGGTTTTCATCAATTTAACCGCCTTCCGTATTGAAAATTGCTAAAAACAATCAAAATTGGTAGATTATACGATTTAGGAATTCGAAAATATGAAGTTTATTTAAAAGAATTAAGTTTGCAAATTTCCATATTCGTATTAGAGGAAATTCGAAAATTTTGCGAAAATACGCAAAATGTCAGTGAGACCTTGATTCGTGAATGGAACCTCGTCGATCATCGCCTCAGAATTCGTTCAAAACGTCAGAATTGACGCCCAGTCGAGTAAAGAATCTGATGCACATCAATCGTTTTTACGTTACTCTTTTAAATGGACGTTTAACTTGTCTTTAATGAACCTACCGCTGCAATCACTCTGTCGTTGCTTTGTTCCCACAAAAAATGCCTCTCTTGCGTACATTTCTGCAGATGATTATGGATTGCAATCATTCAAAATTGAAGTTCCTTTAAACATCCTCCATTAAAACGCATCGATCAATCCAGAAATTGCATAAGTATGGCGCATTTAGATGTTGTTAAATCAGGCGCTAAAACTATTTTTGTATTCGGTGCACGCCCCACTGATGAACGATTTTGCAAACTGCATTAGAAATATAGCATTGCAACATGCATCATAGTGAAGATATTTTCAAGGAAACCTCTAACATAGGCACTGTGATGCGTGTATGTGTGTTCCACAGCTTTTTAATTACATAATAAGAGCGCAACTGGTGACGAATAGTATGAAGGCAGTGACCTCTTCTTTCACAATTTTCGAGCTTGCCCTTCAGAGGTTGACCATTGTCCATCGCGTTTGTTTTATAGTCATGTGATCACAATAACTTTCCATCATCTATGCAGAGCATTCAAAGAATGCTCAGTTTGGATATGTCTAATGAAGATTTTTTGTATAGAAAGGTGTACCTTATACACTGATTGCTGCAAATAATGGTATGTTTTTTTAGCGCAGACTCACGCGAAACACAGTGATGATTTATTGTTGTCTTTATGGCTTGCGCTGATTACGGAAACAGTGAAGCCTCAAGGTCACGCCCTTGATTACAAGTTAGAAAACTGAAAGGGACCATCACATCAGCGTGTACTGTAAAGGCCCTCTTACATCTGAGAATGCGTTGCGGTGGAAATGCTCAACATTTCGATCGGCACTTAGATCGTTTTCGTTGGCATCATTCCATGACGAAGTAGCATCTTTTGAAATGCCAGTACTCTGGTCTCCCATGTTACTTTCAAAAGAAAAGAATTTTTCGTCGCTACATAATCAGCCAATACTGAGTGAAAATCGACTACGAGTTTGAAAGAAAAAATATGGAACTATGTGACCAGGAATATTCAATCGCGGCTATGTGTGAAAAAAATTGGACACAGAGGGAGGGTAAGAGAAGGTAGCACAATGTGGAGAGAACGGCATACGGTTGAATGGCTATAATGCTTCATGCACTTGTTTTCGACGCATTTCCTGGGACGCCTATTTCGAGTGGCACTATGTTAGGAATGTCTTATGCGATCTTCGCCTTCGCAACCAACATATTGCTATTTGCTGAGGGCAAATGCGCACGCAGAAGAGACGATTGCTGCTCATCGTCATTTTTTTAAACACAGACTTGTCTTTTTCTTTTTCAAATTTCAGTGAAGCCTAGTATTACGAGAGCATAGAATTATAAACGATCGGGAAATTACACAAAGCTATCACCACAAAAAATGTAGTCAGCGTAATTAATTAGATCTGCTTGCGTTAAAAAGTCGGTGACGAGGTAAAAAATACATGTAATAAAATATAAAACAGAATTAATCTTTTAAAATTACAACTTATTCCAAATTGCTAGGTACAATGTTTTGAGGTTTTCAAGAAAACAACCTCCTTGACCTATATGGCTTTAAAAGAGATACTGAGAGGCTATTTCAAGATTTAGCAAACAAATTTAGAAAACTCTCCGAGTCTCGCAGATTAATTTCCAGAAATTCCTGTTGGAATTTGTTGGATTTTTTTTAGTGGCTTTCTTCGAAACAGAAAAATAGTCGAATTTTCTGCTTGTAATCGTTTTATCCGGTTTCGCGTTGCAACAATGCGAAAAAATGGGCTTCTCGCGCTTAACCCGTCTTTTCCCCATATGAGTATTGGAAATAAGGATGCCATCATTTAAAATGCATTCATAAGCGCTTTGCAGTTCCGAAAGAGCATGACTTTTTGTGGAAGCCAGTCGCCAAAGGTAACATGAATATGGAGCGCATCCCCACAAATATATTTGGCACTTTCACATGACGGGTTACTGAACACCGTCTAAATAAATGTGCGAATACTTTTATGCAAGCAAAAATTTGGCTGGTGGGACGGTGTAAAGTTCCTTTCTGGCGCTCTGTAGTTAATTTGTCCCTCAAGGACACGCAAATACCTTCTTTTCCGAAGCTCGACCAGATGCTGTATAATCGGGCACCAAAAGTAAAGATTTTTATTAAGCATTTAGAAATCACCTACAGTTAGGTGGAGGACGTAACACGACGCACGGAGATGTCGTTCTGACAGAACCGTGGCACGAATAGTGCCACCTCCCCCGCCAACAAGCACCCGGCACCCCTCGCGTCCGACTGCGAAACGGCCCGGTTCGAATCGACCCTCGCAAGGTGCATCCCTGGAAAAACTAGAAGTACACTGATGTCCTGTAAGCAGACACGCTCTCCTTTTATACGTATCGACATTTGCCTCATGGCATCTGCAGAGGGTTTCATCTATCCCATGATCACTAGATCTGCACAAGAACAGTTAGTTGATCTGCAATTACTGATTACTCCTTACACTGGAACAGCTTCGAAGAATTGAATTAATCGATGACTGCTGAAGCTATCCTTGCTTTTGTGCATTGTTTCAATAGGTAATAGAAGAGCATAAATATTTTCCTTTTGGTGGTATATTTGCCGAAAAATGCTTTGTTGCTGATAAAAACGATTGCTACTAAAATGTAGCACGTAACTAAATTTGTTATGTTCATTTTTTTCCCCGATAATTAACGCTGGCACCGTTAAATTAAATTTATAGTGTTGTCGTTTGATTGTTATGAAATTTATTATTTCTACGAGCAATGTTTTATTGGATACATTGTGCCAAACTTAACTCGTAAATACTTTTACGAACCTTCTTTTTACGCAGAAAACTGAACTTCACGATTATTTTTTCTTTGCTTCGTTGAATGTTTGTCGAATAAGCTAATCAACGCCGAAGCGTTTCAGTTTCTTCGTATTTAATCTGTGCTACGGTATGATTATTAAGAGAAGATCATTTGTTGCAGTGACGAATAGTTACTCAGTTTTTTATGTCATCTTCAATCTATTCGAAAACCACAAAAAAAAATTCGATTAAGAAACACTAACAAACAAGCGAAATTTTGTCTATACAATAGCGCTTTTTCTTTTAAACTTTTTAAGAGGGTGTAGATAGTTGGATTAGCAATTTGAAGGAGATAATATGCAAAAATGGGGAGATATGACGTCATTTCCACAAATATGCGCAATTAGTGAAGCGTAAAGCCATAACGATTTACATTATCGCTAGGACAATATTCATCGATTATTCTACTCTTTAAAAGAACACGACAAGATTTATGAAGCGAGTTGCAAATGTTGTGATCAACGTGCATAGGATCGATCCGTTAGCGAGAGTCTAATTCACATCGGTGGTCAACGAGACAAGTATCCGTAACATTGCACGCAAATCGACAACTCGCCTGCGGGCAGCATTGCGCATTTTCATCGCCCATTGTGGTGAGTCGCCATTTGGCATTTGCGCACAGCATAGCGCGCGGGACGCAAGCGAGCGAGCGTTACATCGATTGCAATATTTGCTGCGTAAGATTCGAACACGATGGTTATACTTACAATACAATTCGACGACTATTTTCAGCTTAAATTTGCATTTTTTCCTCGGATGGCGCTTATGGCATGTTGCTACTTGACCTTAGTCACCGTCAATACTCGTGTGGAGTTGTCGTGCTGCCCTACGAGCTTCTTTGATCATTGTTAGAGTTGCTACTATGGATGGCACGTTGTACCCACGTGACGCATCTACTGAAGTTGTAATTAGTCGTTTGCCTTTGTTAAACAATTTTCATGTAGTCAAATCCGCACAAGTTCTCCTCTGTTTGTGCATAAGTTTATTCGTTGGTCACAGCAAGAACGATGTCAATCCAATGCACTGAACGTTGTTATTTACAGTGGAAAAATGGTCGTTTAGAACGTGAAAATGGCGACTAACACCTTTGTTTGTCAAATCGTTTGAATTCTTCATCGCTATCTGATTGATTATTCATCGTCAGCACAAACGTTTGATAAAACGACAGAGGCTTCCAAATTTCTTCGTCGAGAAATTCGACGATTCTGCTGTTTGTTTGGAAAATGGATGTCTATATTACAATAACGAAGATGAACCGTCTTCATATTTTCCTGGAATATATACGGAACACCACCACCACCTCCTCGATTTGAGGTAGCAAACTACCGACCAATTACTACCACTCACACCCCACCTCAGCTATCGTCTAGCAATGTAGTTTGCAGCTAAGGCTTTCCCACCAGAAAAAAAAGCGATACGACGGGTTGGTGCTGAAATTGCAGTTAGAGAAGCAGAGAATGCTCTCTCATCACGGAGCGTTGTCACTAACAATTAGATGAAAGCTCGAAATTGATTTAGATACAGCACTCTGTCCTTCGTAGGCGTTTAACAGGTCGGTAGTTTTAGTGCCCCGAAGTTGCAAAGGTGGTAATGGTGCCGTTTTTTGTGAAGAGACAAAACAATTTTTGTAGAACACTTTACTTAAAAAAGCTGCACACTGTATACTGTTTTCATATAATGATGTTAGAGGCCGTCATTCTTTCACTGCACATTAAGACGAGAGTATTTCTTCACTTCTGCGGCTGCTGTTCAAACCTGTTTCTCATTTCATTCTCTTTCCGAGAGCCGACCCCCAGACGGAGAAGTACCACTTCTTAATTGATGGCTGCTACATACTGTTGGGTGAGTTGACGGTGTCGAATGGTTTTCTGAGGCGATATCGGCGTATACTGTGGAAGACATGAGCGGCGATTTATTGCAGTCTTTTGAACGGTACGCGAGAAGAGCACAAATTGAAGATATGTCACTTAGGCGATGACATATCTCTGAGGGGAACTGCGCCTGTCGGCCAACATATTGATTCGTCATACCCACTAGTTATTGCTTGCTGGTAGAGTCTAGCTCTCCATGGAGAAGTTGTATTGACTCGGCATCGTTACGTTCAAGACACTCGAGAAACACAGAAATAGTCACCTTCGCTGAGCGAGGGGGAGGGGAGGGAGAATGGCCTCGACACAGCCGCAGAGGTGTTATCATTTTGGGCGGGCGTGGCTACTGCAATGAGGCTGATTGCGTCACATCTTCAAGCTCCACAGCAGCCACCTTCCCGGTACCATGCTTGGTTTGAGCTCCTTGTCTCATATTGTCACCTTAGCGTTATCAGCTCACGGACGAGCACCAAGGCATACGGCGTCTGGCAAAATTTTTGCTCCTATGCGAGTTTGTGATGGACATGCGCAGTCACTAGTCCACAGATTGCTTCGTTGCGTAGTGAAGAGGGGCACCATGATATTTGAGCATAAAAAGGCTGTCGATCTAAAAGTGTAGGTATTGGGTGTAGAAAGTGTAGAAAGAAAATGTAGAAAAGTGTAAAAAGATATTGGGTGTATTAAACAGCGGAAACGTTCAGTCGCGAGAGCATAGTTTAGCTTTCTGAATTTAAAAAATAGTATGCGGCGTCATTCCCAGCGACAAGATGACACCATTTAAAGAGTTCGATTCATGAGAGAAGCACTTGAGGGTGAGTGTGTGCTGCAATTTCTGTAAGTGCTGAAATTTTGTCATATTGGCTCGATCGCAGTAGTATGTATGCAGTGCTATCAACATCTACAAAATGAACTGGTGCGCCACAGTCTAGTCTTTGCAACCTTCCGGCAGACTTTTGGATATCATTTCCCCGCATCATTTCCCTACCTGCAGTGAGGCGAGCATCTTGCGATACTATCGAGAGCACCTTGCTGTTTATAAGGGCTCCTTCTTCGACTCAAACTCATTTTGGCACTTTGATTTTATGAATGTTTTCACGGATTACGATTATTATGCACAAGTATGGCCAGCCTATTGGCATTCCAATCCATTGCACTTTCCACTTGAATGGTCCACGTGCGGACATCCTTCGCATCCCCTTCGTAATCAGAAGTACCCGGTAATAGCTGCCTCTCTAAACCGACACAGATTTCGCACGCCGTGTTTAACGACAAAGGAAGCGAGCATCAGCGAGTGATGGCAACGTTTGTTGTGATTCATAATAAGCCTGCGGCGGATTAGCACGAACATAAGGCGCCTCACTGCGAGCGGTGTGTCTGGTTGCGTGCAACTTAGTGATCCTATTTGCTGCGATATATGCGCCCAAAGAAGAAAAAAATACCTTATCTGGTGTCTTTTTAGATGAGTTGACTGGTGAATGATTCGTGAATAAATTGCTCGCTAAGGGCTGAAGGAAAAAACCAGCAACGCTAAGGAAACGGCATGAAGAGCGTTGCGTTTGATTTGTGGCTCGCGTTTACAAACAAATGCTCGCGAAGGCAGACCATGTTGAGGGTAGCTCTGTGCGGATATATTAGGCTCAGTACGTAAAGCGGCAACTATTTTGCTGAAGAATGCATTTCATTTCATCCACAAAATTTTGCCCCTGTCCTCTCTCCCCGCAAAAAAACGGAAGCATCCTCGCCTACAGCACAGTAAGAGTTGTGCCTTTAGGGAGCCAGGGAGGAGGGGAGAGGGACTTGATCGCATCCTTTTGCTCATGCTGCGCTTAGCTTGCTGCTTCTAGACTATGAAGTATGAAAAGGAGTTCCCATGGATCGGACTTGTAATATTTGTAACTTACCTTTCGCTGCCATTGTTTTTTTTTTTTTTTTTTTTTGCTCCACTCTCGTCCACTCTTTACCGAAACTCACAAGTTTTGCTTCGTTCTTCCTTCTATTATTTCATCTGATACAGTTTCACCCATCTTGGAATATGTATCCGTCAGCGCTTATATGCTCATTCGGCTGAAGACTGGACGTCGACCCATCTAGCATTTTATCTGCAGCTTAGCACAAGATGTGCTATCTTTACCTTCTACCAAAATAAGCTGCAGTTGACCAAGTGCTCCATTTACGTTAATCTGATATGCGGGTGTTGTAAATTATGGATGTCCAACATTTGGCTTCATTCGTTCTGCCTATGGACTGATCTCATGAACTCGAGATGTTGTGAGCGTAGAGTGCGTCATCCATATTGGCAGCTGCGCAGCAGTATCATTGCTAGATTCATGGGAGGGTACTCATTACACAAGGATTTCAGTATTCCGTTGTATTTCCCACTCATGCGCTTCTGCAGATTTGCTTTCGCCAAGCGCATTGTGACAATGTTTTATGTGCATGCATTTGTGTCTTTCTGTCTGTTCAGTTGTTTCACATCAAGAACAACCGAAGTTAAAGCTCTGAATTTGTAGTGCACACCGCAAGCTGTTCTCCTATATAAACACACAAATTCATCGATCAACTTCAAGAGGAATTCTAGGCAATTGAAAATCTCCAAAACTTCCGTATATTCACAGCAAGCTGGAATTTTATTTTGCACTGTCAGGTTATATAAAACGATTCATTTGCGCGCATTTCTGTATGAGCAGTTGAATAATGAGGATACATACGCATTACTGGGGACATTCCTATATGCGCTGGTGCCATGTTTCATTTTTTGAGGGGGGGGGGGGGAGGGTGGAGATAGGGGAAGGGAGAAAGGAGCACTTCATGCAGCTGACTGATCTGATGAATGGAATATCAAGATGCATATCACGTCTGCTACTTTGGCATACTTCTCAACGTTTTTTGTGGGGATAGGGGAGAGTGTGTTGGCTAAAAAGGGCAATAAGTGGGAAAGTTAAAAGTTAAGGCATCTCAGAACTAAATTTTTGTGCTTTTGTCTTTGGTAAATGTCTCACGAGAAATCTATCTATGATAATGATTAATTGGAAATGATTTACTTATTAAGGCGTCGTTTTACTCAAAAGAGTTTTTCAATTAAATTTCTATGAAGTAAATTTTCTTTTTTTTTTTCTTCGTACGATGAGAATAGAATATTGAAAGCAGTTTCTGCCGAAAAAAAGCTCGTTTAACCGCAACAAAAAAAAATCGATTCTGAAAAAAAGTTTTTCTTTCTAAATTATTTTAATCGCAACGCTATCGTTTCGTCGCATTAAAGTTTGAGTGTATATATGAGTCTAGTGAGCATTCATTTGCATCCATTGATATGCTCGCTTACTTTCATTGTCTCGTTGAGTATGCAGTAAAGAAGTAACTCACAACGGTATAATACTTGCTATAAATTGGTTTGAATTATATGAGTGTCGATACTGTTGAATTAACGATTTGAAAACGCTTTCCAACAGTAAAATATTTCGTCCTTATTGAATACTGTAGAAACACTCATGAAAAAACTTTCTTTTGATGTGATCTTAATGCAACGTCTTTTTCGTTCACTTTAAACGAGCGCTCAAATTCAGCACAAATCTGTAATTCGATTGTTTATTTTTAAATAATTTTTACTGTGGAGACGTTTATTGTTGGCATGTTTATTGCATACGCCACAGAGCAATTCCAACTTGGCGCTGAGCAGCATTTACTTCACATCTCTGAACTTCGGAAAATCTGAAACGCTAAAAATGCGAGCGGGAATCACTGTCAACGAATTCGAAGTGACAATTAGAGGGGATATACGTGTATGTGCAAAGTGTCAAGTCAAAAGCAATACTACAAGAACGAATGAGCGAAAGATTGTTCATGTTGCAACTGCTGGTTGAAATAAATAGGCAACAACATCCAGTAAAATTATCGTAGTCATGAATTGAGGTGAATAAATATGGATTTTGTGAAGTTACGAATATATGCTTGCGCGTCTTGTGTGAATCGCAATGATCTGTGAGATAATATTCTTTACATTCTTTCCATAACTTGCTGGTTTGGACTGTATTCATGCACAAAACAAAATGAAAACCAGTGAAATGTGCAGGTAAAGCTAAGGCAAATGCGCTTGCTATGAAGCTTTTATCCATGAATGTGCCTTGAGTGACTTCTATTCGAAAAGCACCTTCTATCTCAGGACTTGCTCAGTGATGCGCTTCAGAGAGTTTGTATGGCTTTCTGATGCACCATCTCTGCGTCCTTGTTTATTTAATGCGCTTTTGATTGGAGAGTCGAACGAAACATCGGCAATTTGTCAACGCACACGCCTCATGCGTGTTATGTGTAATAGACTGACTCTAGAGACCTTTATAGCCACTCAAATCATTCCATCCTTCGGTTCTTGTTCAGCTGCTCTTTCATTCCAGATTCCGTCCTTGCAGTCTGAGAAGTTGGCAACTTTGTTGTAAAGGAAGATATTTTAGGTCTTTACATTTCGTCTTGAAAAGATTTTCCTCTCATTTGGAGGAGTGCTGCGGGAGACATTCATAAATAAAGAATTCATTGTAAGCTCTTTGTTGGCCACGAGGAATCAGTTTAAATGACATAGAAAGTATTTTCAAAGCTAAGGTATTGCGGTACTTATAAGAAAAAGTGAATGGTGCAAAAAACTTTCCGCACTGCATTATACATTTTATTTTTTTTCCCATTTGTTACCATCTGAAAATTATCGCGAGGGGTTTCGTTAACTGCATAAAGAGGATGTCGTTATGCAATTCGAGAAGAATCGACGAATCTTCTACATTGATCTCATGTGTGAATCTTTAGGCGTCAGTGGATTGCCGTCCTTAAGCTGTGCCGACAAATGTGACTTATTTTTATGGTGTGACATTATTATTGTGCTGACACGTTCAATCAAAGCTACGCTCGTACAAGTGGACATCGGTGGAGCTATTGAAGTCTGTTATGAGAATATCGTAACTGGAATTCACTAAACTACAGCAACTGAATTGGAAAAGTCAATAAAATTTATTGGATATTTTCTTCACTAAAGGTAATGAATTCTTTTCATAAGAAGTGCATGACAACCTTTTCTAGCAGCGCAATGTCTGGTCGTCCATGTCTATATGCGCTATGTATGCTGAGGTTGTTTAAATAACGTAACGGCAGCTGCAAACTTTTTAATTTGGTTCTGGTTTTAGTTAGAAAACACTGGAATCGAAGCTGGAATTTCAAAAAAAAAAACCATATTAGAACCTCGGGGTTTCGCAAACAAAAGAAGAATTTGATGTAGTGCTGATGTGTAACAATTACGCCACATTGGTGAACGCTTCAGCAAACGTGCGAAACATTTTTTTAAAGTATAACGTTTGGTAATTGTTCAACGTATATCTGCTTAGTCAGGACCTTAATTTAAAAAAAAAAAGAAAGAACGGTGCAAAATGAAACGAAATTAAATCCTCTCCCAGGTCATCAATGAGCGCGAAATGTCAGAAAAGCGAATCTGGAAATCCATGAATTTTCATAATGCGGCAAAAATGAGATACGCTCAAACGATATTACGGTAAATTGAAAATTCCAAGTGACGGAAATTTAATTGAGCGGAAATTCATCACTTTGATTTATCTTCGCATGAATGTTAATAACAGAGGAAAGTGTAAGCGATGAAATTTTTGCATAAATGCACGAAAAAGTGCAAAGGAAGAGAATTCAAGCAATAAAGCATTCGTGCATGTGGAAAACGCATGAATAAGTTTGGAATACGCACTAGTAAACAATGCAAACAATGCATATATGAGAGGAGAACGTAGACCGACCATGCTCGAGGGAAACAACAGCATATCCTCTTACTTTCTTTCATGACCACTAGAAGCAGCTGCCTATTTCCTTGTTAAGAGAGAAATAAATATCCTTCATTTTTCGTTATCATCGGATCGTTTGCGCCTCATGTCATGAGCTGCTGCGTTAAAAAAAATGAAGAAATGTGATTTTATGATATAACAAGCATACATATGATATGATATAGTATAATGATACCTTAGTTATAATGATAAAATGGCTAGCTTTCCCATATATTTGCACTAGTGAAGCGACACTCTCCTCAGCTATGTTCTGATAAAATAGCATCCATTTGGGCGTGCCTCCCATAAAACAGAGTTTGATGCTGTTTTATCTATACTGGTAATTTTCTGCACCGTCCCCTCCTTCCCACCCCTCTCGCGCAAAGCATCGTTGGTATACTTGCGACGCCTTTACTTGCTGCATGAGATAATATAGCGGTGGACAAACGTCGCTGATACTTGCACTTCGGAATATTGTATGGCGAACAGATGCATCATTGGAAATATGCGTTTTTACAAAGGTCCTTGTCTTATTAAAATGTCGGAATTGATTTGCCAGCATTTTCTTACAAGTAAAGAGCATTGCCTTTTCTTGTATAGAGGTAGAAAACAGTCATTTAATCAGTACAGATGTTGGGGAAAGTATTCGTTTACCACTTTATGCGTGTTGAAAGTTAATGCACACCAATATGTCACAACCTTCATCTCTCTGTTGCACTAATATGTCTACGCCAAAACGCCAAAAAGGCTCAGAGTGAAGAGCACAAAGAGCTCATGTGGCGCCTCTTTAGTTACTCTATGTGGAGACTTCGACAAGCAGGAAACGAAGCGAGACGACGAAATTAATTATCATGTTGGGATCAAATGATGTTTTTCTCTCCGTGGCCTAGAGTAAGCTTTCCTCTTAAAAGTTGCCCGATCATTTTTTTGCCAGCAGTGTCTGGGCCATGTTTTCTCTTGCGTAGTTGCACGATGTTTATCCTTGCATGGCGCGGATTCTCCTTTTTCATAAGGAAGATGGCAAATGTTTGTTTCCAACTTCTAATATTAATCCGCAAATAATTCATCGATGAAGTAGTTATGGTGCGTTGCCGAAATGAGGGATCAAATTGCAAAATTCGAAGTTCTCCTACAGTAACAATTTTTTTTTCGACTTTCTGCATCTGTATGCTTTTCTCAGGTAACTTCAGCTTTATAACAGCATCTAATCTCAAAGAGTACAGCTGTCGGACATTCCAAGTACAACGGCAGATTATACATTCTTGCATATTTGGCATATAGGCGTAGATCCTATAATGCCATATTTCACGAAGTCTATTCTAACTCAGTGTCCTTTTTTACGTTTTAAAGATTTTTGTTCATCATTTATTAGCAAAATGCACCCGAAACATACCAGATATAGGCTTAAATAAATGTTCTTTGGGATGAGCGGTTCGTTGCGGTCGAAGCTTGAACGCATGAAGTTTTTATTTCTTCAATGAACGTCTACAGTTTAATGCTCTATCTTTTCTGTAGCTTGTGCATTGAATCATTTAACAAAATAGTTTTCAACCGCTTTATATTTTCTTTTCTCACTGTCGTTTAAAAAATCTCAACTTCTATAGTTCAAGTTCATATCGTTATTTTCAGAATTCTACATCACTTTGTGCCAAGGATTGTGAATAACAAAAATTTGAAGCATCTCAAGCCTCTTAATAAGACTTCTAAGTTTATGCGTTTCAGAGTTTTCTTCCTCTAAGCGTATAATCGAATACCACACTTCCGCTGTAGAATCTATCAGCTGTTGCTGCTGAGCTCGTATTTCTTCGTGACAAATGTCTACATTTATAATTTACGGTAACGAACATTTATAGCATCGATGCCAATTCCCACGCATTCTATGTCTCCTGTCGCCCTTTTTAAGCTATGTCATTTTGGCTCCGATGTCGCTTGCTTTAAAAGCATCAGAACCGTACTTTCTCGTTTGAAAGGAACGGAGCTTATAGTCACCGAATACGCGATTGTCAGCAGGTGCCTGAACCTACAAAACTTCACCGATGAATCTAGAATTTTTACAACTCTATTTTTCCAACACGTTATCATTGGGTTTCCCAATGAGTTGTTTTTCCGGGGCATTTTAGACAGTTTATTGTTGGCCATCAGTTTCATTCAGTGCAACGCAGCGCGTCCTGTTCACTTTAGACACTGCAGTTGTCAGCTTACGTTGATATGAATTGCTTGAGAAGCCATTAACAAAAAAATCGGATGTTTTTATGAAGCTGGTGTGAAGAATGAGGTCATGCTTGATCTTCAGGAAGACATATTGACCTTCACTGCAGGATAAATTTTTCAAGGGCATAGTTTTCTAAACGCAGAACCGTGAAAATGAAAAGGCTTATTTCATAACAACTGCAGTTTTTAGCAGTAGGTGTTCGCAAATTGACGAGGACATTGTTTAGCCTTCTGTTGAGGCGAGAAGAGAGGTCGATTGATGAGGGAATGTCGTTTAGTGAGTTGAGAGGCTGTTTGCGTGAAGTGGTGCCGCATGAATATTGCTTGTTGGTGCTTTCAGAGGAGCGAGTTAGCTGATAGGGCGCTGTTGCGCTCACGCCTCGCTCAAGATGGACGCATCAGAGGGCGCCGATATGAACGCGTGAGCACCCAACGGGCAGCGTTTCCCTCGTTGAGAAGCTGTTTCCGGAGAGCACTATGCAGCTCACTGCGCTCCTCCTCTCGTTGCTCTCGACTATATCGGCGATCGCGCACGCCATCAAATGCTATTGCACCGATGATCACTGTGTTCCTTACGGTGTTTGTGAGAGCACAGTTTGCCTTGTAGGCATACTCAAGAGCTCCAACTCCGTAATTCGCACGTGTGGTTCCGAGCTGATCGGCTGTCGTAGGGATGTTGGCAGGTGATCTCTTTTTGTGTTGCACATATGAGAATGTCTGTGGCAGCCTTCAGCACCACAAGTAAATTACGCTGGATGCAGTGGAAACATATGAAGTTTACCTCGGCTTTTCTGCAGATTTTGTCTATCATAGCCAGCACTGCCCATGATCATGTACTGAACTATCACTTAGAGGATCCTTTTCCCTAAAATCGCTTCCAATAGGAAATACACTTAATGGGATGCGAATTGGTGTTGTCTTCATACGAGTTCAGCCCATATCTGAGTACAGGTCAACTTAGTGAGGGGATTTTCTGGGAAAGGATGATAGATAGAGTTGACTCTACTGCGAGAGAAAGCTTTTTCCTCTGGCCTTCGATAACCAAAGAACTGCATCACTTTGGTAAAAGGTGAGGCAATTCGGACCTCGTCACAGCGAAGTGGGCACGAGCGTTGAGAGAAAATTATAATGCTGCAAATGGTGGCGGAATATTAAAATGCAGCCGAAATCATAAAGCTTAAAAAATAGCGTTTTCGCCTCATCGTTGGATTTCAGAAATTCTTTAGAAGGAACTTCGCAAATTCAGATCTCTGTCACGAGTATAATTTCTTAGTTGGTAATCAATGCATTCGGCAATTGAGTTGTATCTCTTGCAGTCCAGTTTCTTCCGCTGTTAGTGGTGATGAATCTTTCCTTACTGGGAAATATAACAGAATCAGTGCCTAGATTAACATCCTCTCGACTGTAATAAATCCACTATTAATTAAAAACTGTTTCATCGGGAGGTGGCGAACTGCAAAATTCCGGTTGAAAAATAGGATGTTTCCGAATTCACAGTGCACTCGTTTTCCGTGCATCTCTTAAATGCGATACTCACGTCCAGTCGAATCGTCCTATTGTCAAGCTGTCTTTCTTATTGTCTTCTCGTTGTTGCTGGGCTGCTTACTCATGTGACAACTTTTATAGGCGCTTTGCTCTGTTCCATACCTTCACGTGCTTACCTGACTGACGAGAAAAACCTTGCATAATGCCTATTTTTGGTCGGCGATGTCAGCATTTTATACAACCTGGATCTTGCCATGGGAACGGCGAGAGTCTGCTCTTGGAGATCTTCATCAAATTTTCTTATCTCCTAATGCGACATTTTTCGTGCATATCGACACTTTTCAAAGTGATAACGATGTTTGAGTTTTTAGAAGTTACCATAGAGTCTTTCTATTATCGTATAATTTGCTTTTTCAGTACATCTGACGCACTGTTCTTTTGCAGTTAAGGTTCTTCTGCATTTATTAGTCACGCTTGTAGATTCTTTACTTGTATGATTAACCATTCCGTGTAATTCTGCTCTGTTCCTTCTCCAATTTCCCTCAGGGGGAAGGGATGTCCTCCGGGTCCTCCGTTTTCCCTGGGGAAGTTTTAGGAGATCTATACCAAGGCGCAGTTCTAGTAAGGAACTGGCCGCAAAGAGTACTGGAGATTTTGATTTAGCGTTTTCTCGTATTCACAAAATACATGTCCCTTCTGGGAGGCTACAAATCTTGCGGCTTCTTTAAGACACTTTTTTTTGCTCCGAATATGCACCCACCACAAAACTTTTCGAAAGACACATTGAATTTAGGAAGAAACGGAAAAAGAAAGAAAATGTGCCCAAAGACAAATCATTCTCTCAGTTTCCTCAACAATTTTCCAGTTCTTGAGAGTTGCGAATTCCATAAGTCACTATCCTCTCTGAATTTGGCCTTTTGAAATACGCGTCCATTTTGGAGGCGCTGCAAGGCATAGGGCAAATAAAAGAGAAATACGGCGTATGGCAGAGCGTACTTGAGTGAAGACGAATGAGGTGAATTCTATCTTCCGCAAAGAAAAACTCAAGCAATTCAGAGAATAGCAGTCGTCAAGCTGGTTGCGGAAGTGAAAAGAGAATTTGGAGACTTTGCGCGTTTTTTTTTTTTTTTTTTTTGCTTTTGCTGCAGTTATGCAAACTAAACACTGTTCAGTGGTTGGATAATTTGAAGTTGTCTGCAAGTTTCCGCCGTTTTACGTGGGAACAAATTTTGCATTTTTTTGTGAGGCTGAACTTCCCCCGCACGATGCATCTCTGGGTTGTGTGAAGTTTGCGTGGACTCATTGCGTAAAATGAATAAATTTGATGGTGAAAAGAGTTAGCTGTGGAATAAACTTATACGACCCAGAATAGTGTTGTATTGCTCGCATTGTCGATGGTATGTGTTGAATAGTGTTTGCGATTGCTCTCACACTCATCCACCGTCCTCACGTTCCTCCTTTTCATTGCGTGCTGCGTTTCCTTAACCGAACCGACTTTTGATGTTGTTTTTCCGTTATTTCTCTTTGTTTTCTGATTATTTAATTTTATATTTATTTGAATGAAGCAATGCTTCCTATTGACTGAGGTTACTTCTCTTCCATGGTTCCCGATTTTTCTCCTTCTTAATTCTGAAACGCGATGAAGGTCTTTGATGAGATTTACGCTGAAATGCTGAAATTGGCTTTTGTAACACTTTTGGTCTTTCATAAAGCTAAAAAGACACGAGATATCCCCTGGCCGTAGGGAGCTTTGCTTACTGCTTAAATTTTACAAGCAGGTGAAGAGCTTAGTCATGGAGGTTAGGGATGTTTCGTTATTGAGTAAGACGTTATAATGATCCTATTGTTTAAGTGTAGGAGGTCATAGGATATCGCGGTACCGTTCTTGATGTAACATAGAATGGACAGACATCGACATGCCCTAGAGGATTCCAGATTACCTTTGCAAAAATTCTAATTGGAAAAAAACGCGCATTCAGTGCAACCCCTCTCAACTAAATAGGTCTAGAATAGTTTGCTTTAATAAATAAGAATATGATTTGCCTATGCGTATTCGTATAAGTCTTGACCATCTTATAGTTTAAAGCACTTTTCGAGAGTTAATTTCATTGTATTACTCTATTCGAAACTATTTACGCTACTTGATTCCCTTTCTACAATCGTGCGAGGACTCCATAAAGCAAATTTTTTGTCTAACAGGGTGTGAGGTAGCACCTTGGCAGGTGCTTTATTCATCGGGCAAAGTTCAAACTCACTCAAAGATCCTAGACTATCTTTCGCCTTTCGCCGATAATAAGGTAGATGAGCCGAAAGAAGATCGATTTGTGTCCTACTTGATTCTCCACCTTATTTGTGGCCATGAGTGGTGACCACAAGTGGATATCTTTGTTCTGCCCCATATTCGAAAAAGTTATGTGTGTTTTTTTCCGAACAAAGTTTATGAATGTCGTATTTCCATTGCATTATTAGAGGGTGTTCCCCCCCCCCCCCCCCTCCGTTGTAATATGATGAAAATTTGATCTCGGAATTGGCAAGCCAGCAAAAGTTTCGCCCAACGAAAAGACACTATTGAAGACGCAACATTTTGACCGCACCGAGTGCTGATGTTTTTCTTTGTACTTTTAAATGACTTTCTCCGAATTAAAAAAAAAAGTTTGCCAGTCTCATATATTATTAACAAAATTTTCATTCTTTCCTCTACTCATTTGGAAATATCGGATAACGGGTTTCACCCTGAAAATCCGATCATTCGTTTAAAGTGCCCTGTCAATGTTTGAGTGGTAGAATAGAGGGGATGGGGGGTTTATCTAGCTGTTATCTTGAAACAGTGCGTCATCTCACGCTTATTGGAAAGACTCAGTACTCAGCTACATGAACTGGGCTTTTGGAATGTGTCACTTGTGTCCTTCCTTTCTTATCTGTTTCTATTATTTTGAAGAGTACTTCTATTGGTCCGGAAGGAATTCTCTGATGAATTGTCTTTGACACGAAATGACTTTGACGGCTTCCATTTTGTCACATTTGAATCAAGCTAACTTCTTATGCCTATTGTGTCTTATAAATAGAATGCTTGCAAAGTGTGAAATGAGCCGCATTTTCTATGGATTGCCAATTGTTGAGCATGCGAATCGTGCGCCAAACGTTTTTTTCTTCTTTTTTTTTTGATAGCAGTCTTCATTACTTTACACTCAATCGTTTCAAGCATTGAAAAGGTGATTTCTTTTCAGAAGTCAATATAATCGAATAATTTGGCCAAATTTTTGAACGCTTTCAGCAAGAGACATCAAATTACAATCTTGGTCATCATTCCTCTCTAAGATAGGTAGTCGTTATCGTTTCCTTTCATCTCATTATTCATTTAAATAGTAAAATTGAACACTAAAAGGCTTTCCGGAGTATTTTTTTCGTTGAGGAGAAGTATTGAGTGAATTCCGTGTGTTAGATTTACTGTTATAGGTTTGTCGTTTACCTTTTCGACCTCTTTTCTTGTTCATATGTATTCTCATTATACGACTTCCACCCCTTGATTATTTCCATTTTTTAAAGTCGATTGTCTTCTTCCTTCGTACATCCGCTTCTTATATGATGCATTTATCTATCCACTTATAGCGTAACGGCGTCTCCATAAATTTTTTCGTCATTCTTGCTCATTTTATTCGTACCGATTAACGCTTTATTTACTGAGGAAACAATAGCACCGTTGCGTGTTGACCTGAATTTTACGTGAAAGAGTTTATGGCACTACCGGAAAACCCAAAAGCATCGGAGCTCGCAGCAGATGCAAATCTTAGGTTCAAACGAGTTATCGTAACATATTTCTTTGTTAAGCTTGATTGTGTGTTTCAAATCACTTCATCAGTCAACGTGCAGCAAAATCGGTGTCATTGTGCCAAGAACGTTTTGATGGGGGGAAAAGAGATGGGAGAAGGGAGGTGGGTGGCGAAATCGCAATCAGAGGGTCTGACATTGGGGACCCAGGAGTAGTGCTACACTGGAGCTTCAACTTCGTTCTTTTTTCATGGACAGACGACATTATAAAGTTTCTCTTGCATTAGAGGCAAGCTTATCTTTCTAGAATTTTGCTATGTTTGTAGCCACCGTGAATACGCGTTAGCTGTCTTGGAAAAAGCGTTGTGTGCATTTGTTTCCTGATTGTGCGCACGGCGCCTCTATAAACGCAACCAATTCGATTGCGTTGGCTCAACATATCGGGAATTAGTCTAGATCTATGCGGTATAAATAACATTCTAACATTGAATCACAGTACTTGATTTTAACCTCCGATTTGAGTGAACATGCCTAACGCTACTGTCCTTTCGCTACTCTCGGTAATTAAGTGGGCAAACTCAGAGCAAGCGCTCTCTAGTTTATGCTTCATTGCTTTGAAAGAACTAATTATAGTGGGCACAACCACCACTATAGAATCTGGTCACACTTACAGCGTGCTCTGATCTTAAAATCGAGCTCAACGTTTTGTATTTTACAAGAACGAATTTAATAAGAAGCACTTCATAAGAGCATCTATGAGCACGCAGGACTAAAAGTTCCCAAAAAATAATGAATTACATTTTCTGACAAAATACTTTTTTCTGATCGTTTCAGAAGAACTAAAAACTCTTCAAGAATCAGTATGGAATTTATCAAATGAATAGAGCAATTAAACTATTGAGATGATTGGATCTGCCTCAGGTTTTCTGCAAATTATGGTAAAATAACCTTCAGTCACTGCGAAATTATGATTTTTTTTACAGCTTTAGGTGCGCATCCATAAATCTGCTACTTCAGTTCCTCCATCTTTTTTTTTTCAAAACTTGATGGCACGCTTATGAGCACATGAATCCTACCTGGTTCCTATCGTGCCATACATCCCTGTTCAAGTGAGCTTCATCCTCAGCTTGCGAATATTTGAAGCCTTGTCAGCCTTAGGTGTGGCTAAGTGAGCGTAAATAAGTATTACAAAAAATTTCAACACTTTCGATGCGACTGGAGGTAAATTGAATTTTCCTCATTGTGGCATATTGCGTAATACGGATGCTAAGGCCATAAAAATCATCTCCGGCGAAATCATTTTTATTTTTATTGGCTCCAGAGGAGTGCTTTTTTGTTGAATGTATCGGCATTCTCTGAATGCACTCCTTTTTTGTCACTTTTTTATCAAGGTTTCTTCTCAAAATTTTTTATCACTCTGGTTTTTCATTTTAATTTCTATCACTTAATTTATCGTTTTCAGATGAGTTTCATCTGCTGCATCAATCGTATTTGAAGGAAGTAAATTTGGTCATTTAACGTGGCTGACATTCATTCGAAGAATAATAAAAGATACTGAATTGTGTTACTCGTGATGACCAAGTGTTTTTTATTCGTTTCACTGTTGAATTGTTCCGTAAAGATAATATCATATTAACCAAAGCATTTGCGAAATAGATACGCAGTTGTTATTGCTGATTGTTTAGAAATGACAATCGAGCGGACAACTGATGTGCTAAAATTTCAGACATGTCGGTCGGTCTTCTTGAAAGATGTGTGCCGTTGAATGCCCATGGGCCGAGAAAATTACCAAATGGAAACCAAATTACGTTGTACGAATTAAGCTGAATGTTTTTACAGCGATGGGAGAAATAGCTCAGCTGTTTCCATTTTACAGAGGCCACATTTGCCTTAATGAAGCATTCGAAACACCGAAGTCGCCCATCCTTCACTGATTAGAGGCGTTTAAAGTAAACCGAATTGTTAGCCATGTTCGATGCTGAAAGATAAATGGTCTGATCGCCCGTTCGGTTACACTCTTAGATGTCTGGTTTTTTTCTTTTTAAACAGTGAGCATAATTTACAACCTGGCACGCTTCGAACGTCTTAAAACTACGAGAAGAGCCTCTTAATGGGCTATTTTATTCGATTATGTCGTGTTTTTTCAACCTTCCGATACGTGGTTGTTTTGTGAGAATGCAGCAAAATCAGAGTTGGCATTTTCCTATTTGGAGGTCGCAACCACTCTGAAAACTTTGCAGAGAGATCGATCTGATATCTAAATTTGAAAAATAAGCATTCTTCATCGCACTGCATTCTTTCGGAGCTCTCTGCTCTTGTTACACGAAAAAAATGCTTTTTGCGATGTTTCCAAATCGGATGTAAAGGCATTCATAGAAATGGTTTTCAACGCTAACCTTCCAGGTAATTTTTGTACTTGCCTAAATGTGCGCTTTTTAGATGGTCCTTGCTCGAAACTTTCCAAAAATATTTTTCGTTTGTAAAATACCTAAAATTTCCTCCAGTTCTAAACAAATTCCTCCTGGAATTTTTGGTAACAATAGAAGAATTTCTTTCAATGCGGAAAGTTGTGAGCGAGTTTGCCCTCCACTATTCACAGAATTTCCGAAGAAGGTAACTTCTTCTTCTGTGAGCATTCCTGGTTGCATCTTAACTCAACAGGAATCAGTGTGCTGCTTAATTCACTAACTGACGACAGCAGTTTATACACAGTGATTAAGTTGCCACCCGAATAATTGCGTTGGTCGACACGACGATTACGCCTTCTTTCAGCGAGCTTAGAAAGATATATAGGTGCAATATATAGCTTGATGGAGTTTGATTTTCCATCGCTAATTTATCCCAGCTGTACGATTACTGTCTAACAGCGCAACTGGCACATCGCAATCGCTTATATCTTGGTAGTGGTTGATTAAGCTTCTTACGCCAGCCTCTGAAAGTTTATTAAATCCATATGAGACAAATTAATTCACTTCCTGCTTGCGTTTGCTATGTGAGAATTTCATCTGTTTGTTGGGAGTTTCTATTTCTACCGCGACGTTTGTTTGTATGTTCGTCTTTCTGCATGTCCGATAGTTTAAACTCTTGTATCTCAAAATCTTTGATGATGAAGTTTAAAGAGTATAATCCGCATCGAATTTTGCCAGCTTCCGAAGACCAGTTTTTTCCACACTTGCATTTTTTAGATGAGGAATGATTACGTAAAGTGTCATGAAAAATTGTGAGCAAAATTTTTTAGCGATTGCTCAAATGGCGAATTAAATTTGGATTTGTGCATGAGGATTTTTGCAACAATTCGATTGCGTCGAAGACATATATTTGCAGTAGATTTGATTTAGTTGGTTGAATTGCAAAACGATGAATAATGTTCATTTATTTGCAGTTTTGCATTATTTATTTATATTGGTGCCATTTCTCCTTGCATACTTTTGCAATTCTTTCGAAATTTGAGCTTGCAAATTTTCACATACGATGAGAAGCTCCAAAGAATGCTAGCTACTAGCAGAACCCATTGCATTGAACATCGCGAAAGCAACCAATAACAGGATTGATTTGTCGTGTGTGTCGGTCAAATGAGACTCTTATCCATCCAATTACTCTGACGTTTCACTTTGCTGTTTGCTGACGACCTTATTGTCAATAATTTTTCTTTTATTTATTTTCTTTTGTTTTGGGTAGGACAAAACAGCATTTATTCCTAAGTGATGAAAGGATGAACGATAACGTGGTATATATATTGCCTACAAAAATTTCTTGCATAAGAAAATATTTTGACAGAAAGCTGCCGCAATTTCATATTATTTGTTCATTTATTTGCAGTTTTGCATTATTTATTCAAACGATCAGCTCTTGTTTACTCTAAATCTTGATCGAATTTGAAATGTTATTTTTTTTTTTTTAATTTTCAGGTGGCTAGATTTGTGTGCATGCGATAAGCCTCTCTGCAATACGTTTTCTTACCTCAGGAGTAATACTCGTAAAGACGCCGAGCCTCCCGATGGCGATTCCCTTGTTTTCAACAGAGTTGACAGGTGAGTCATTCGTTCGTCATTACTCTCACTATTATCGTCCAATGAAATGTTGGTAAAGCGATTTGAATACTTCGAAATATAAGAAATGTGGCCTTGAAATAATTGAGAGGTTCAGATTGGTATAAAAATGTTGCGATTACGAATATGATGAAGTTTTTAAGGCTGACCTGGTTTAAGTTGAACTCTTATTCAAGGGAGATGAAATAAACAAGTTTTAAAAATAGCTCAAAGTAATCATTAATAGTATTACTGCGTTGAGAGGAACAAGGAGAGACTATGAGCGATTATTCCAACAATAATCTCTCATTTCGGTCAGAAGTTGATGCGACGACAGTGGAAGAAAAGATTTTAGAAGAATTAGCGCATATTCCAAAAATGCGATGTCGACAGCTAAATAACCTAGTAATTTCTCACTTAAGGCCATGGCTATTTTTCGGCTACCATTGACCTATGTTAAATCATTAGTTATTTTTATGGAATGTTAATGTAGACGAGGTTCTTATTGTAGATTCTATCGAGGTGGAGCACATTCCCATTAAAAAACACGGAAATGAATCTATTGCTCTATCGGCCCCTTTAATAGAGCTTCATTTCCTCTTTGATTGTACGAGGTGATGTTAGCGTTGTTGTTTATCGCTCTTACAGCGCCATATGCGCATCGTATAGAGTCACTAAGGAGCTGCCCCATACTGCTTCCCGTTGTGAAAAGATCGCGAATGACTGGGGAACTGATAATTGAATATGAAGCAACTTGAGCGCCTTAGGTGCTCACACTTAGTACTCTGCTGAGATAGCGCGCTTTGGGTGGCGTTGCCAAACTGAATTCATCTAGTATGTTCGTATGCACTGCCATTGCCAATCTTTGATATTCTCTAATCTCTTACAAGTTTTATTCACTTTTTTTGCGAAATATATATTTTTGCACAAGGATTAATTCATTGTACTCTTCATTAAGATGAATGGTTTTTGCGAGAAATCGATTAATTTCTGTACCACTAACATGTGGGCACAGTCAAAGGCCATATGGTGCGGTATAAAAAGAGGATACGGCTTGCATGCCTTTCTCCTGGACAAAAATACACCAAAGCTGAGTGGATTACGTTGAAATGATCATAAAAACAAAGGGGGAAGGGGTGGCGATTTATGTAAGGACATGCTTTTGTTAGTTTGCCATAAAGTTTCTTCCTCGCAAAGTTTGGTATCACATTATGAGTGGCCACCTATATTCGAGATTTTCCGTTGGGACGATATATCGGCTTTCAGTATAGCCATGCCTCGAGAACAAGATGTTATAGGAGAAACAAAAGCGAACTTTAACGTGTCACCTGAATTTCGGTCGGACAATTCTGAACAAGTTTGGAAAGTGGAAAAAGAAATTACGCATTCTAGGTTGGACGCGTTTTCTTACTTTAGACGACTTTAGAAGTGATGCACTTATTAAGTCGTTACTATTTTTTATACCTCACATTTTCTTCACCTGTCTCCATGCCCCTCCCCCGGCCCACCTGTTTTAAGCTTGCTGTAGAGGGAAGAAATTTTTTTTTTGTTACTTGCTGGTGTCTTTCGTTGCGTTTACTCGGAGCTAGATAACTCAGTGGTCCTTCTGCCGTTTTCTATTGCACCGGGTTTCTTTCGGAACGTCGTCACTTCTGTCCTTGTTATATTTATTTATAAATAAATCGCCATATATCCACACTAAGCACTTTCTGCTGATCGTAGTATGGAGTTTTTTAACAGAATTCTAGAGCGACAGGATAAAGTATTGCAAAATTGTGCTGATATATTAGAATTATTTTACCCGGAGAAGTGTCTGCAATTTGGGAGAGAAGATAAGTTGCACCGTTGAAGTCGGCAGTCACTGATCTTAACTTGTTTCTTTGATAAGCTCTTTTGCCCAATGGCAGCGAAAGATTGCCGAGTTCAGATATCGCACTCTGCAACTTTTAATTTTTTTTTTGTCAGAGATTAGTGAAGACTTTTCCTCTCATCGTCTTCATATTTTCTTGGCAGAATCCTTTCACTGACTTGACAGCCGAAATTGTGTTTACAGTGTCAAAATTCCATTCCTACTGCCAAGTGATGTCATGCATCCGGCAATAACACAGATGGACGCGAAGAAATTTTCGTTTTTGTTACTCTAAGAGGCAAATAGATGAAAAGGGATGCTAAACTATAAACAGCAGTTAAATCACATAGGTTGAATTCTTTGTATTTTATAGTACGATGAAACCGCTAATGCTATTTATCATTGTTTGCCGTATGTATTCACTCGAAATTGTTAAAATGCAAATTTATTTGCTCTTCAATAGTTGACTTGTTTTGTGAAAAGCGAAAATTTAAAAAAAACGTTCAAAAATTATTTCATGTATGCCTACAAACGTGCAGATTTTTTCCGTGCGGCAAAATTTGTGTTGCAACCATGCAAGGATGTTGATTGCTTGACGCAACAACGACACAAATAATGGCTTTGATGAATCTAAGTATTAGAATCTTAGACTCCGATCAGCCTCCCTCGCATTTGAGGCCATAATTTATGCAAAACAAAGCACTATTGCGATGAAATTATGATTCTTTTTTCTTATTCTGGGCATAATTTCTTTAAACTAAGTGAGGCTGACCTTGAAAGATCAAGGACGAAAGCTTTGTCTGTTCGTTTTCAATTCCACAAGCACTTCAGTCTCGATTTATATTGGTTTATTTCAGCATTGATACAAATCCTTCATATCCAGAGCCCGACGCCCCACTCTCGACCCGGACGTCGTTCTTGACTATTCTACTAGTAGGGGTGCCGCTCGCCGTTGGAACTGCCACTGTGGTTGTCGTTGCCTTCAATTATTATTGTCATCTTTGTTGAGCTCACATCGCAACTGCCTTCACGTGCACTACTCCATTGCAATAATGGAAATTCGCTTGCCGGAGCTCTCCTCATCTCACATTCGACAATTCTTCCGCGACCATTCAATTCTCTGGTTTCCTTCGATTCACTCATCGTTGTTTCACAAACGGGTATTTTGGAAGGTACTTTCGTTCTTCACCCTTTCCACTTAGAAACTGAGTGAATGCATTGATAAGCAATTTTGAGGCTAAAAGAGTCTGCTGCGGTTGGCTACATCTATTTTTGAGTTGTCGTTGCTCTTTCCAAAAATATCTTCAGCGTTGTCATTGAGAAGTTCCTAAGCCAAATTTTTTGTTTAATATCTTTCTGTTCATGGGGTTTGTTCTTGATCATACGCTTAATGCTCTCTTCAAAAACCTGTTCGATGAGTTTGTAATTGTGATACTGTGGGGTTGCATTTCATGGGATGTGGAGTAAATGTGAGGTTGGATTTGTGCGAAAACGATGGACGCAAGTCCTTCACATGAGCCAATGATGCGACATCTGCCTCTTTTATATCTGCCGAAATTCGTCTTCCTCTCACTCTTTTCCGAAAGCAAGTGGAAAATAATTTCCGCACACACTTGGTTTCTGAATAATCATATACGCCGAGACCCGGTTCTTGGAGGTGGAGAAAATGAAGAATTGCTGCACAATTGTATTAACGTTCATCTCAGAAAATGTAACATTCACATATTCTGAAGATCATTTGATTTCAGCGCGGAATTTCGGTTAACCTTAGGCAGATGTCCACATCAAGTTGATGCTAGAGCTAGACTTGTGTATATAAATTATGGGAGGTGTCATGCCCCATTTAATTTTTAAAAGTTTCGAATAAAAGTTTCCTTAAATGTTTGTTGGAGGCGATGATTGCAGAAGGAAGTGATCGAAGGTCGGTTGCCTTACACCTTACCCTTTTCTTCACTCTGTGATCATTCGGTGTTACGGCAGTTTTTTTTTTTGAGTTATCCCGTTTTATTCACCTTTCCATGGCGTTAAGAATTATTCACCAATCGTAGATAACCTGCTGACGGTCATAATAGATTCGTTATCTCTCAGTGAGTTGACTTCTGAACCGCTCAGTAAACGGTGATGAAGTTGTTAGATGATAGCATCACCGTTGTTTTCGGGCATTGTTTTTAGAGACAACGACTTTTTGCTTCGATGTTTTAAAGCTTTGAGGATACATTTCAGACGCGTCGTGAGTACTCTTTAATCGGCATTGCACGAATCGTCTAACGGTCGAACAGCTGGAGCCTTAATTGCGATCGTCGATGTATGAGACACATTTCGATGATCCAATTAATCTGCGCAATTGCCACTTGTGAACTGCAACTAATCACGTCGACGAGAGTGAATGTTTCCGTTTTTAAGCCTAGCGACATTTTGCATTCTGAATTGTTTTCTTCTCTTGTTGAGAGTGAAGATTCATAGGGACTTCGTAATTCTTGATCTGTAGTCAACCGCTTATTGCATCTGAAGACTGACTACGTTTTGTTCCTCGAAAATTACGTTTGAAAGTATTCACATGTGCAGTCTTGCAACAGCTTATACGAATACGCCTCGGTAAACTCTTCAGGTCAACATCTGACGCGTCTTCCATACTTTTTTTTTTTTCAATTCCGCTGATTGAAACAGCATTAACCTGTGCTCAATTATTCATTGTGATATTATTGTATGTTTCGAGAGTGCTGCAAATCGATGTTTTTATATTCATGGTGGTGATTATTGCTGGTGCATTTTGCTTCGATAAAAGATGCTTTCATTCGCATAATGAAGTTTGTTTCAGTTCTTGATATTGTCGTTATAGTTCAATTAATGGTCACTCGTCAGGAAATAATGCACACATGCAGTATAAATGTTTTTAGAGTCGTATGTTCACTGCAGTCGTCATGCTTCAAACTCTCTCATATCGGCTAGAAACGTTTACGATGGTTCAAATTTATCTTTTTTTTTTTTTACAAAACGATATTGTGATTACGATGTAAAAATTGCAGCAATAGCGACTGCACATCCACCACTCAATTTGAAAGAACTTCACAAGCACACATCTAATCACCATTCGTCTCATAATGGTCTCACTTGAGAAAGCTGCATTTTAATTGGAGATATTTTAATGCATCATAATGATGAATGAGCAGCGAGTTAGACGTTCAAGTGCGGCGCCTAAAGTGAAAGCTTTTTTGTCAGCGATTAGCATTAGGTTTGGGTTCGTCGTCCAATACTTTCGACTCTTCGGATTAAAAAATTTAATTACTATCGTTACGGGAAGTGCTAATTTTGTACCCTGACTTTCATTAGTTCAACGAGCGTTCTGCATAGCCACGAATGAGCTAGAAGATCGAGCGTAATGTTTCTTAAAGCGGAAGCTGACTGATATTTAAGGCCACTTTAAAATGGAAAAAGAAATAAACACAACCGTCAGTACGAGAATCCCATTGATGTTTTTGATGACAAAATTGGATACAGTAGATGTATAGTAATATGGAAAACTTCTCTTGTGAGATGATGTCGAATTACTGCAGAGGGAAGTTGTTCTAATAAAAACAATGTTGAAGAAATGCAGCGCAACCCCCCAACGAACTTCGTCTTGAATGGCATCCTTTACCGCTCGATCGGTCGTGCACACTTCGTTTATGATAAAAGGTTTTTATGCAGACGCCTGGCACAGTCAATAGGTCGAAAAGTAACGTAAGATGTGAAACTGTTGCATGTTTCAGGTCGTTTTTACGAGTCCTTTAGAATTAGTTGGCTTTCTATTTCGCTGCTACACGTTTACTTACCTTCGGTAAACTCTGTCTGTTTTGAGCTGGGTATACAGGCATGGGTCCTACTGCCCAAGGCTTAACCTAAGCCTGAGCGTAAGCCGATTGTTCCATGAGGCTTGAGTTTATACCAAACCCGCAGAAACCTGCACGGTTAGCTCTTCCTGGCAGAAGAGCTATTACCCACTCATAATTACGCCTAAATTTGCGCTCATGCCTGGGCCTAATAATGTTATTCCTCGCTTTATATGCACTTTATGCCTCAAACGTATCAAAAATCAAAATTGATGTAGTGCCAAGAAGCTACACAAGCATTCTTCTAAGAAGGATATCGAGGCTTCTTGTTTCGGGAAATTTGCGATCATCGGACTATCCACGTAGTACTTATGGAATTGCCGAAAAAATCCCTCGAATGTGTGCAGTAAACTACAAACTAAAGAAGACGTCCTAAATCTTCAAAAGACGTCCTAAATGTGACCCTAAAAAGTGATCACCCAAACTGCGTACTCCAGGAAACAATGACATCTGTCTCTCGGTCGATGGCGTATTTAGAGCGTCAACAAAGGATTCCAACTTCATCGGGCACAGCATCCAATGCGTAGCCGGCGGTTGGCGGAGTGGACGCCTTTGTATTCCTATGCAGCAGTCCACCGTTTGTGAACATGCGCTGAACCTCTTTCTTCCTCCCAAATGTTTTATTTTTCTAAACGTTATTACCTGTATAATTTTTTAAAGCTATTCGATGCATTTTTACTGTTTTCTTCGCAATGCTTTTTCTTTCAATTTTCGCATGTGTTTTGTGTTTGGACTCATTTTTACTATAATCGCATATGAAAAAGCGGTCACCTGGTCAGAAAATCTGTGAAAGTGTTCACGTGCATCTTGATTACTTTGGACAACCTTTTCAGCCTGAGAGACATAGAGACTCAATTATTATGTTCAAGAAATTTGAACAATTGTGAAAAACACCTCAGTTCGAAGTCATTTCGCCTGACTCAATATTCCCTTCCTCAAATTTGTAAAGAGCGTTGCGTCTGTAGCCTCACCTCTCGAACATGTGCAAACACAAATGTATTTTAATATCACTGCAAACGCTGGTTGGAATTCCCCTCTACGCTGCAACTACTTTCTTTTCAATTCAGGTTTGTACATTTAAGAGAGCGATCTCAAAGATGTGACTGTTTAGACAATGCAAGGTTATAAGCAACGATACGCTTGCTGAACTCGCAAGACTTCTGAATTGTTGTTTCTTACTCGTATGTCTATTTAACTGTATGTCGTGATACTTCAGTGCCAACTGACTCTCAGTGAATCGTGAGTTACTAGCATAGAACGCTTCCTACTGATCACGATGTAATGAGACGATAATATTGAAGGTGTAGAAAATTTTCAGGAAATTACTCGCTAAATGATAGCGTTATTGCTTGCTGTGGCCGCACTAATATGTAAGTTTTTTCAAAGTTGTTCACATATTTGCCACTTAAGGTACCTTATCCGAATATTGTTGCCATTCACATCTAACTCATCAGCCTCTTCCCAATCGTAATGATCGTTTTGCTGACATCTTTCATATCAGTGCCTTCATTATGTGGTAAAAACTTGAACTTTTGAGATGAGTTTTTTACCGTTCAGATATGAAGTTTGCTGTGAATGAATAAATGATGAATGATGTCTTCGAAGCATAGCCTACGATAGCGTATTATATTTTGCATAGGTTTGTGTAAAAAATTAAACCCTCGATGATGTTCTCGTCAGGGAAGATGATCAAGTCACTCAATCAACTCTTTATTACTCCAAATGCGCATCTCCTCAAAACGATTATCACCAAATAACGTCTTAAGCATTTGTTGATCCATACCATTCTATGGCACTGCACCACCATGTATAAATGCGAAAGCACAATTCGAATACTCAATGGAGCTTACTTTCAGTTATAATAAAAATATGAAGACTCTTAGAAAGTTGAATTAATTCTACAGTGCATGCCTTTCTTCTTCCCTTATGCTAGCATGTTCACTTTTAGTTCATTATTGCTACGAGTAACTTTTTTTGCAATATTCACGTTAAATTTCTTGAATATATAACCATTCCTCAAGTAGGTCGGGAAATGCCTGATCTCTCTCCACTTCACTAGAAACTCTACCTGTTAGAAGCGCAAGTGTTCTATAAACCTAAACCTCTACCCGAGTAATTGCAACTGCACTCGTGTAATTGTAAAGGATGATAAGCAAAACGACTCTGAAATGTTATAGGTGTAATATATGCAATGCATGTTTATGCATCTGCACGTTTTACTGGTATCCGGTCAAACGTGCTGAGCAGCCAGTCGGTTTAACAATAAACCATTAGATTGCAGCCGTGCTCTCGCTGCAATCAGGTTGGCTTCAGCAAAGGTTTACAAATAGCTTGTGAAGTCTAGAGAATTGTTCCACTAAATCAGACTAGATGCAATAAATATATAAATAGCGAGCAGATCAACTGTAGATAGTGGGCGTGGGAGTGAGTTGTTTATCAACGTTGCGAAAAATACAGACATTTCCCAAAAATCCAAAAAAGTGACCATGAATTGCTTCAAAACGATGGAGATGCTTCTGTATAGCGTCATGCTGAAAATTGCGAATAACCCACTCGTATTGCTCTATCTTCACTGTTATATTTTTTACAACTTCTACTTTATTATAAGGTTTCGTGTCTGTAGTCAATAGAACACTTATGACTGTAGAAATGAGATCTTATAACGAAGATGTGAAAGGGATTTCTTTTACTCGAAGAACATTTGAGTATTAAGGTGCACAAATATAACGATATAGAAATGTGCTTTTGCAAAAGTTGTGAAAACGCACGAGAACGGTTCTATCTCCTTATACAAGTTTGAGCATAATTAATCCCGATATATCATTTAGCGAGCATTTACGGCAAAGCTTACTATGGTGTCAAATTGGGCAGTCTACGCAATGATTTGTATCAGTTTGGAGGAGAAGTATGGCTTGCGAACGAGACTGCATTGCTGGTAACCAACTGGAGCCAACGACCGAGTGCCGGTAAGAGAACAGTTCCAAAGCACTTCTTTTCACTATGTCGGACATCAATAGCTATATCCGTTAATATCTTCGTGGATATTCCATGTATGAGTAAACACAGATTAGGTACACGGAGTGTGCATTATGATTATAACAGGATAACATACCACCGTGCAAACTGTAGCACCTTACCAACATTTCCTTCCCATTATCGTGTTCGACTTCATCACCGAACGAAGAGCAGAAACTGCGGCATAATGGAAATTTCGGCCGACCCCGACCGATCTGTGAGCTTTGAGATATTTCCAACACTGACATACTGTGTCCTTGGACAACTTGCCATCTAACACCATCTGAAGGCACGGTCTAAAGAACGACTGGATGGGAGCCACGAAGAAATTCTTGTTCCAGTGTCTTCCTAAGTGTTTTCTCGAAACTGAAACCCGCCAATCATAAAAAATATCCGGGGCCTACAACACTGGCTAAGGCTGACAAGGAGCGACTAGTACCACAGCATTTGTTGCAGGAAGCGGAGGTCTCTATTTTTACTTCCTCACAGATAAAGCAGGCACCAAGGCCGACCAGCTTTGCAAAGTGATCACCGCACCTGGCGGAGATTACTGTAAACCCATGTGAGTTGCTCATCTATAATCGTTCTTCATCAATCTTCGCTTTACGTTTATTTGTCTATTGAACGTTCGGCACTTGATTATTGAAAGCTGATTTGGAAATTTCAGATTTTTGCGCAATCAGACCTGAACTCCTAGAGAATTGAATGAACCTTCCATACAAACTCTACTCATTGGGCACGTCGAATAGCAAAACAATGCACATTATGAACAAATGCCCGTGCAAATATTTCATGAACTCGATCACCATAAATATTTAGCCAATGATTTTTACAGTGAGGCCCACTTGATTAGTGAATCGAACGGCGACATAATCGCTGTAGTGATCCCCGGTGGATACAAGAAATGGAAAAGCTTCGCTGTTGTCGCAAACGATGATAAGGTCAGTGATATTCATTTGAAGATTTTTTAAATGACACAAATGTCGCTCATTGGCTTCATCATTTCGGACAATCTTCGACCAACTGTCACCTATGCAAAGCAGCCATCTCCCATAGCCTTAAAATGGTCTAACTCATACCGGATGAATTGAAATGTGGCAAAAGAAATTACCAAAGCTTTAAAAAACTTTAAAAGCAAAAAAAAAAACAGTTAACGAGTGAGGCAATATGAGCAAACTTTACGTCGAATGGAACAACTATAATGCACATCATGAAACAGCTGTGGAACACAGTGAAGACATGAAATGTTGAAACCTCGACAAATACTAGTAACACAAAACCTGGAAGATTAAGAAGTAGAGTTAAAGAAGGCGAGGAAGTAAAATACCAGTAGTGAGGAAGACAAAAGGCCTGGAATGTTTGAGTTCGAACAGAGAGAACAGCAAAGAAAAGGAAAAACACTTGGAGATCCACCCAAAAACTTGACAAGGTGAGTTCGTGAGTATTGTAAGACTACGGAAACTATTTCCGCTTCAAGCACCGCAATCAATTACTTCATTTAAAAGATGGACCATTGATGCGAATGTTAGTAACCAAAACGAAAGCAACCAAGAAACGAACACTGATATCATTAAAAGAATATCTTTGTTCCTAATTTTCACTTAAATTATGCTACCATAAGCCCACTCCTCCAAAGATCGAAGGACTCGTCATCTAGCTTCTCTGCAAATCTAACCCTCCTGCTACTAAAAATTGGGATCTGAACTGCAGCGGTGGGTCGGACCCCCTTTAATGCTGAGTTCTGGGATTCCGAAAACCGAAGGGCTCCCGATGAAATTTTGTTCGATTTTTGGAGTCCCAACGGTTGATTTGAAAGCTCTGCCGAACGTTTTTCGGAGATTCGATGAATTCCTGACTTTCGTCCCCTCCCCTAACGCTACCGGTGATCATTTCTAGGTTACTAGCGCGTTTTTCTTACAGGCCTACACCAACATCGAGGCATACCCTCTTCTCGTTCTAAATTTGAAGAAAATTTCTGCCCAAATATCTGAATGAATTTGCAAAAATTTTTTAAAGATCGCGCAAAACCGTAATTTTGGATCTTTTTGCTTAAACGTTTTCCAGAAGGTGTGTGTAGCGCTTAGTGTCTCAGCGCTTTAACGTTGTCATTCGGCACACGTTGTGGTTGGATAGATTCTTTCTAAATAACAAATCACACATTCAATTTGAATTTAAACGTTCATCACTACGCGTTTTTGCATCTCAAAATAAAATTGCGTATAGAAATTTGGCCCTATGAACATATCAGCTGATAAGCTATATACATATCCTAGAAGATGTGAAATTATGAACATATGACCTTTGCACACATAAAAGATACTTGCAACCCGTTTTTAATGAGTTATTTCCTTTACTTGCATTAAGTCAAAAAAGCAGGAAAGCATGTTAAAGGGACCATCATTATTTGCATTTCGGCAATCTTGCTGCTCACGCTAACCGAATCTCAGCAATAATATTGCAGTGTAAGTATGTGCAATAATATTCCTACCAATCATCTTCAAAAATCTCTTCTCCCAATCTACTCTATTACAAAATGCAATTCGAATGATCGCAAAAAGCACGCAAACTTCAGATATATTCAAGCGTCTGGGGCTCCTCTAATTTCAACAATGCTAAATAATTTTCGGTGCCGTAGAACGTACCTAGCAAATTTCGCAGCTGTAGTTTCACTGGCTAAATAAGTGAAACTGCCAGGTAGACAGACCCACACACATACACATGTATAGGTGTGATCTCTATGCGATCCGTTTTTCAATGCAGATTTGCAAAAGCACGCACCGCATGCTTCCTTCATGTACTTCCGGACTAATTTTTATTAAGCATTTTATTTTTTTCCATACTTTAACTGAACTTCTTTTATGTCCGAGAAAAAAATTATAAACCATCTCCATACTTTCTTGTGAAATACCCCATCCTGTAAGGTGGTAAAATGATTACATGTAACACTATATGGACACCTACACAGATGTCAATTGTTAAGGCGATAGACAAAGGAGAAACGAGATGGACAGGAAAAGCGCAAATTAAAAAAAAAGGGGGGGGGGAAAGGACTACGGCCAAACCAGAGGGTCAACCAACCCTTAAAATAATCCCCAATGATGGCAACATTCGCCCAAACTAATCTGGATACAGCAAATGGAAAGTGAACAAACCAGAGTCAAAGAGACCTCTAATTTTCTTTTATCGGGTGAAGAAACTCCATGTGTACACCTCCGCTGAGCCAGTTGTTATGAATGTAGAATGTTTTCGGAATCCCACCAGTAAAATGAGCCATCACTGGCAACGAAAACCGTCTGATCAAACGACGGCAATAGCAGGAAATCTCAGCTATCTTCCTCGCATTCATCGATGAGTCGGCTCTCCTCAGCCACCCCCGCTGCACGCCACCGTCCTTCCTCAACTTTATACGACGACTGTTTAACGCCTTATATGTGAACCTAAAATAATCTTCCAAAGCTTAGTTAATAATTCTGAAACTAAAGCATTGAGCATAGAAAGAAAACAACTGTTACGAAAAGAAAACATAACCTATGCTTTCAAAGATCAATAGTTTTCATGAGTTCATTTACCACTTGCACACTATTTATGGTCGTACATTCCAGCGCCTAGCATCTGCGCTTGGTTTTTGCAGCTCAGTGGCGTTTGACATTTCAATTCACATCCGCAACCCAGCCCATAGCTATTCGAACTCGAAAGCCGATGAAACATCAGTTGCCATTCATAGTTCCCTCACTTCTATTTAGTTAGAGATATATTTTTACAGTAAATAGAGCGAAACCGCTTCTGAAGAAATAACATATTGACGAGGAACAATATGGCCTCACAAAACATCGTATCTGATATAACACAAGCCCTCGATTACTACCATTCGAGGTGGGGAATATTCCTCTATTTATAGAAGAAGTGACCATTCTATGAAATAGTGCAGGTCAAATTTGAGCACAACAAATACGAAAATCTCAGAATGGCTGCAAGCGAATATGCAAAGCATATTGGGTAATGCGTTAGCTGCCGAAAAGCTGATGTGAAATGGCTCACCACACAGCCAAAACGACGCAGAACAGCAACACGAGTGCAATCACCTGTGAATGCGGTGAGTCACCGAATATAAACGGTAAGCCTGCAGCGAGAACGCATCATCAACGCGCAACATACTCAGCCCTACACAGATGCATTCTTCGCAACTGCTTGCAGATGCGGCTAACGTCGCGAACGACGAGTCGCGTCCAATCTCCAAAAGAGAAAAGCTGGCACTGATCGAAGAAATCTGTCCTCATATTTTTCTTACTACATGAATGCTTTTCATGAAACTTGGTACACAAAGAGCAACTATATATGTAAACAATGACATGTTAAAAGTTTCATATTTCATTTGCGGAATACTCAATTTGCCAAAACCTCTCACCCAAAATTTTCTATACTATCTGTTCCAACAGTCGCACAAAATAAAAATAAAAAACCAAAGAAGCATAACAAAATAACCTTTACTAGACAGCCGAAACTGCTTATCAGTGTCTGCGTGAAACTTGAGGATCATATCCAGAACGGCGCCGTTGGTCCAGCCAAAGCCCTGTTGCACAGGGTATTCGCCACCAGTACCAGGTCGACCATCGTCGTAGCGTACGTCGTATTTTTCCCAGCAAGCAGGTGGCTGAAACCCAACAGTAAACCCGCATAAACCGAAGTTCTAAACAATCATTTTGACCTGGCGGTTGGCGGTCGTCGAAAAAAGGAGAGGGAGGGAAAGAAACAAACCTTTCTTCATAGATAACGACCTGGCCGGAAGCAACCAACTACAATATATAAACAGAGAGGAAAAGACTCGTTAAGTTGGCTTCACACTGGATGCCTCTGAGGAGCTCAACAAACAACGCGAAGTGTTTATCGGCACATTACAAACACGGATAATCGAGAAAAATACTTGCAAATTTTAGATCGAAATGAAAAGTGCCGAAGAACACAATTAAAACTTCGCTGCCAGTAGTGTGACGAATTCACAAACGTTATAAGCACCTACATGTCCTTCGATTGGATTCAGAAGACCGTTATAAACGGTGCGGATGAACTTGTCGGCCGTCTGGAGTGCGATATCGAATAAACGCGGGTGTGAAGAGCGACGCAGGCTTTCGACGAACAAATGAATTGACGGGGCCCATCCGTTCGGGAAATCCCACTGCTCATGCGAACTATCATCTAACGTCGATGGGATACCGCCTCAAATGGCCAACAAAATCAGATCGATCCGAACTCGCGCTATCGCGAGTTGTCAATAAGCATATATGCTGATTTAAAAAAATATCCATAAACATTTCAAAAATGAAAAAATGTTGAAGAGGACAACACACTGAGATGCAAATACGAATGAAGATAAGCCTGTTTGATAAAACCCCGTCATCCATTTTACCTGCAAGACATAACAAGGGCAGAGCAGCATATGCGAGATTTGAGACCTAATTTACCGATAAAACATAAGTTATAGATAAAAAGCTACTGCAATACATGGAAAGTTAATATGGCAGGTAACAGTCTTCAAAAATTAATAAATGAGAGTTAAATCAAACCTGGATTACCCCTGATTGTGGCAGGAGCCGCAATCTAAGAAAGCGAACTATTAAATGAAAAAAGTCTCTGAAAAAAAAGCTGCCAATAGTTTTTGCCGAACTCCATCCCCGACTATTTATTCTGCAGAGTTCACCGCTACATCCTTGTTTAATATCTGGAAATTAAACCAGTCACATTTCTCCTCTTCCCTCATCCCATCTTGAGGAAGCCAAACTGCTTTCATGTCAAAAATTGACATGCAATTTTATGGGAATACCATAAGCTTTTTTTTCCACGAAATTCAAGCAAAAAAAAGGCGAACCACAAAAATTCATAAACACATCGCATCCAGGCACTAAATATGAAATTCATTCAACGGAAAGCGACAGAAGCTCTTAAAATCGAATGTAAAAAGCAAAGTCGCAGTTTTCAAGTTGGAGAGGACAGCTGAGAATTCGTAGAATCATCGTATTTAGATTCGGAACAAATGTCACTTCCGAGGGGAAATCTCTATTCTTCCGACTCGATGAAGAAGCAGCGAGAAAAATTTGCCTTGCGAAAGCATAAAACTTCTATTCTTCTATGCTGTCTATCAGCTGCCATCATTTCGGTCATATCGGCAACTGCCAAATGGCACCCGTACTTAGTCTTTTCTTAGCAAGTAGAGAAACCTTTACAGTTATTCGGTTGCAACCGAATGCCCTTGGCCGGCAAACAGTCGATATGAACTGGCGGCTTCATCACTGCTTGTAAACGGCCAAGCCGAGTCTCTTCAAAAGCCGACTATAGTTGGTGCATCCCTTGTTGCTCGCAATCAGCATGTTTAAAGATTAAAACCATTGGCAGTAACATGTATATGGACCTGTCAGGTAAGGTTTCCCGTGACGCACAACCGTCAAGAAAATCCCACAATAAAAAGACAACTGGATTCCAACACTAACACCTGGGAATAACATGCTAGTAAGGTATGGGAAATCTACATAAGAGAAACGCTAAAAAGAATCAACGAAACACTTCAATGACTCCGATTTGGTGCTTATTCGCTCTCTCCTCTTCACTCACTTACGTACATTTCATGCACTTTGGTGCTTCCCTCGGTGAAAACACTTTTCGGCCACTAATAGTTGCTGCTGTGATTGAACGCGGTCCATCAATAATTGAACAGAGCATTCCAAAAGTACAGTTTCCGGCACCTTTTTCCGATAGCGAAACTTCTGCATTAAACGAGCATCTCCGGTGCGACACCTGCCTAGTCAATATCTCACCTCTGAAATCCAGCGCGCCCGTAGAGCGCAAATAGTAATGCACTCTATCAGCTGCTTGCAGCGTTGCCCTGCCTGTTAATAAAGGGAACACATTGCTTGGATAGAACTTGCGTCGATGCGCTTGCTCAGAAACGTCATAGTCAAGCCATACGCCTTCAGCTTCATTCCAAAGCACACTTCCCATTGATGCCCACAGATCGGCAGCTAATTTCCGATAGTTTTGTGCCTTCCTAAACAGTAGTGTTTTTAGTGAATGGATTTTAATTTATAAGGCATAAACAACCTTCACTCTCTTCAATTCAAATTGCCCGAAAGAACATTCCGACAATCGCTTAGAGCAGTTTCTTTGTTGCGCTGGATGCCGCATCTTACTGCAAACACCAAAGTCCATCATACTATCTGCTGGTCCCATGAGCATTGCGTGCACTTCAGTTAGTTATTTGCACTAGCCAAACTAAGATGCTTCAAAGCCCAAACGATTCCTTCCCATTCACCACCACGAGAAAAAAAGTAGCAGCATCACTGACACGTTGAAAGATGAAGAGGATTTATGGAATCATCCATGCCTCCTCCTGATTTATGGAATCACTCCTTCCTCCCCCTCCTTCATTTCTGGTCCGATCTGTGAAACCCTTCCCATATCCAACAACTTTCTTCTGGGAAACTGGGCCAAATTCGAAACTTCCATTTATTAAGTAATGATCTCCTTCGTGTAATGATCTCTTTCATTGCTAGGCTGGCATCCTCCTCTTCTCCCTCTCTCTCTCCCCCCCCCCCCCGCTCCCTTCCCTCTCCCCCACTCCTTTTCTTAGAAGAAAATGAGGCAACCGGAGCGAATATTACTTATTATTTTGCTTGGTGACTTGAACAATCACCTTTCTCGCCCCAGCTCGAGATAGAGATCTGCCGCGGAATCGTAATTCAAAACCATAAAAGCATTTAAGTCGACTGGAATAATATTGTTAGTGCGTATAGAGAATTTTGTGCCTGAAATTACAACAACGGTTAGATGCATAAGCAGCAACAAGTGGGTTAATAAATAAAGCTTGAAAAGAAAGTTACGTGCGCGTGGCCCAGCGTAAGCGAACCAACGCGAGCTGAAATCGAGGCCCGATTCACATGCGCTCGCTATAGACGACCAAATGAACTCGGCGTTGCCCGCGCCTTTGACGCCGTTCTCCAAATCCACCAAGTAGTTCTCCGGCCTAGGGCAGTTCGATGCAGCCTACAAATTAGAATTCTCTGTTGCAATACCCAACTGACATTATGCATTTCTATCCTAGTCATTAGCTGCACGTGGTGAAAGCCATTACAATCCTCCCTCCTTCAAATAATGGCCCGCAATAGGTTACTGCCATGAATCGGTCTCCTCCACACACATCCACTCTACTGCCCTCCGAATACGCGATCCGCTAAAGCCGACCAACCTTTTCGTTATTCTAGTGCGTGGTCACATTCAGGAGAAGCTGCATAGGAAAGGTGAACGAAGCCTTACTGCCATCTGCTTTCCAACCCCCCCCCCCCCCCAGCAAAGCTGTCAAAGCACACGAAAAGTAGGAAAATACACAAAGGAGTGTTCATATTCCCCACACGTCGTGATCGTACTATAGCAGTTTCCACATGAAGTTCAAGGACCACGCTAATCTTAGAAACGCGTGTAAACTTCATTTGTGGTATCCAATATGCTCAGCTCTCAGACAGACTATGCTTGCTCACTTGCAACCAGCTTAACATGGACCTTTCCAATAGTTCTCACCTCTTGTTCGCCGTATCATTCTAGATTTCTGAAGAGAAGCGTTAAACGCAGCCAGTCTTTCGATACGGAGATACACTGGCGGAAATAAGAAATAAACGTATCTCAAATGCTGAATTTTGTAAACTCTCACTAAACGTGACGAAGGGATCTGCAGCTCTATATCGATATCGGCGTGACACACAAAAAAAGATGATTGAAAGATGTGGCCATCGCTGTATTCAGAAAGAAAGAAGCGATCAATCCAAGGCGTCTGTCAAAAAGATACTGCTGACAAAACACGTTCACTACAATCATTGCAAAGAAAAAGCGGTCGTAAGTGACGACTGAATGGCATGTGTTAGTGCTATTTACTTTATAACAGTGAATGGCCAGATTTAATTTATAAGCGGTCACGCTTGATTGCTCAATCAGCCATTTTATTCCCTCACTGCTCTTCAACACATTTTGCTAGAACATAATGTTCAATCAGCCATTTTATTCCCTCACTGCTCTTCAACACATTTTGCTTACAGTAAGCCAAGTCGGCTGTTGTATCACATAAACGCATAGGAATATTTTTAGCCATCATCAAATTCCTACATCCCCATTCCAGCTAATTCACTCTCGTCCTTAACTGCCAGTGAAAGATCTGCTCAAAATCGCCGGAAATCGGCAAAAAATTCGGCAATATGAGGTGAAATACGAATAAATAAGGATGGCAAAATGCGCCGTTATCTTAATGCGCGATACCATAAGCGGAAGAAACAATATGGAATCAAACACTCCTGATGGTGCAACTCAGCATAACTCTTACAAGCATGACGACCTGGTTCTTTTGAAGGAGAGAGGGGGGAAGGCGGAAGAAAGCGGATGGACACTGATGCCTAAAAATTTGATGTCTTCGTTAAGAAGGCACATCTTCAGTTTGCACGGAAATTTAGTGGGAATTAATAAAATATTGCAGTGGGCGAAATGAATATACGATTGGTGCAGAAGTTTGCTGTTAGAGAAGCTGCAATTTTATGATCAGATATGGTGATCCTTTCTGATACCTTATACTCACTTTCCCCCGTTTCCACAGCTTCTTTCCTCCTTTCATCATTGTAGCAAAAAGATGCAAGAAAAGGAAGAAGTTGCCGAGAATGATAGGAAAGAGGTGGGTAGGTGAGAGTGAGAAGGGAGATGCAAAGTGACATTCAACTGTGATGCCAGCAGACAGCATACACTGTTTCGACGTTGAATTATTAGTGTGCCTATGAATCACTACTTACTTTCATGAAGAAAACTACGTTCGGTGTTAAAAGAGACAGATAAATACACAAAATGAAAATATTTTTTAAATGAGAAAACAGCAAACCCGGAAATGAAACATCGTGTAGTTGGTAACATTTGAAGACAAAACAACAGATCGGTTACTGCGCCACCATGATAGTTCGGCGTCGACAAAGGGTAGCATACTGCTCAAGAAAGCTTTGTCTTGTGTCGCATAGTAGTAATCAGCTAGCATCTGAGTGAATAGTGGTGGCTGACTTCGTCTCGATAGTCTGAAATAGAAATTCACAACAAAACCAACACGATAAAAACAATAGTAAAAAAAAACTAATTACCTCGTTTCCATAGAAGCAACTGGTTGTAGATATCCTGCAACTCAAAAAAAAAGATTTCCGACCACATCAAGCCATTAAAATCCTACTGCGCATTTAAGCGTCAATAGCAAATGTGCAACTGGACGTGGAAGGTTAGCACATCCCATCGGCCGAATTCCACCTTCTCTGTTGCTTAGCTTACTATTCAGAATCCCCGAGATTAGTGGTCAAATTGTTTTTCTCTCAGCACGTTGATGTATAACTTTGACGGTGTTACGCCCGATGAAGCACAAAATACCCTTAAACAAGAGAAATATGCAAAAAAAGCAAGAGCACGTCAACAAATATTTCCTTGCAACGTTTGAAAATTTTCGAACAGTGTGGAAGATGACTAAGTGCAATGTGGACGTAACACTGTATGATTCTCGGTATTCGAACCATCCATAAACTGCATCCTAAGAAACGGATACATATGAGCTAATTCAAACTTGCGACGATATAGACGGATCATGTTTGAGCTCAACGATAGTAATAGAACGCCTTATCAAAAATTAACTTACTGTACATTTCCTGAGTTCGGAATGAAACCGTTATGTTGTATAACTGATGCGAAGTTATCGATCATATCGCGAGCGCTTAGCGTCATATTGGAGAATATCAATCCTAAGCAAAAAAACAGTAGAAATGCATTGCGATTCGATTGCTTCAAATAATTTCCCCATTGTCAATAATCAAAGCTTTCAATCAACTAGATAACGCTTGCAATGGTCCACTTCGACAGATACTCTATTTACGTTTCTTGGAAGTGTCTCTACCAAAATATTCGTTAGGTATTTGCCACTTGCCTATGTAGGCAATTCTGTGATCAGGTGAGTGTATAAGCAGGCACAAATTAAAAGTCATAATGACTGCTTTAATTAACCTAATGCATAAACCAGATCAAATTAACTCCAATACATCAAACAACTTGGACACTGATCACCTTTAGTGCAAACTTGCCTCGAATTAAACCTCTCCCTTGCGAAAAGATTTAGCAGGAAATTCAGGCAAAACATTCATGTACGCACCGTAATTGAAAAAATTCGCGAAAGAAAGTAAATATTCATTTATTAGAAAACACTTTGAAGTCGAAACGTAAACGGAAGCATAACAGACTGGCTGATGATAGCATCCCCCGTAAATCCCACCCTCGACGAAGGGCAATCTTTTGCTCACTAGAAGAGCAGGAGGTGCGATTTTTTTGCTTAAGTGAGCGCCCACTCTTCACAGTGGTCGAAACGCCGCCGATTTTCATAGGCAATGTTTCGAAGTTTCGTGACCTCAAAAACATCGTAGCTTAAAAAATTGAGAATTTAATCCACTTTGTTTCTATTCGACAAGGAAAGAGATGAAGGTCCGCGACGCTCATCGCAACACTTCACATCATGTGGCACACTCTGACGAAATCTGTTCGAATGTTCGAAATCCGTCAAACGCTATACAGTACTTTCCCCTCTTCTTAAGAATGGCAGTTACAGTCAACATTTTCGGTTTTCCAAAAGTTGCATTTTTGAAATACGAAGTATGCATAGGCCTATCGAGAAAAGTCGCATCAGCCTGGAGTGCTAAGGAAGAGGAACGGGAAGTTCAGCGTTTCCTTATGCCAGCGAAGCCCGTTGAGCTTCTGGCATTTCTCAAGACTTTGTTCCTCCTTAAAATCAAGTAAGAAGGCTCATAGACAGTCAACTGCAAAAAGGTGCATAACATTTTAACTGTAATAGCTCAACTGCAGAAGCCTCTTCATGAATAAGACATTCACGTGATCTTCACTTTGGAAAACCTTCATAAGTCTTTCTATTTTCTTCCCAATACCGTGGCGCCTATTTGACAGTTTTACAGAAAGAGATTAGGGTTCAATTTTTTAAGCCATAATCTATGAAAACAAAGTAAACTTGTTCTACTTCGACATATGCAGATCGTGAATAACATTCGGTTTACAATCCACAATAGACGGCAAACCATGGCAAACATCCTGGTAATAACTAAGCAAGCAAAACGGGAACGTCTAAAAGTAACCTTTAATAATCCAGTAGGAGTCCCAGTAGAAGTATATTTGGAAAAATCCTCCTGGCACAACGAATGCATGAGGAACTGGTAAGACCGGGAATAGATCAGGGTTCTCTTTGACCTTTGCATCAAACTTTCTTCCGAGGGATCGCCAAATACCGTTCAGCCTCTTTGCAAATTTCCTGAAATCACATATATGAGGGCGTTTTATCCGTTGAACAACTTCAGTCGGCAGCTTGTCAAAATGCATGCAAATGTGCATCCACTTAAAACAATCTTGTATACGCCTTTCTAAAAGTTTCACCACACTCAGGCGCTCAGAAATATCATTCCGATGTCAACCACTCCGATCCTCCCCCTTAAACGTTCCCTTGTCTTCCTTGGTTCGTGAAAAGGTGTTCCTTTGACTTTGCATTTGCACTTGCAAGATGTTTGCACTAGCACGACAGAAATCTATAACCGTTTCTTGATGACGTTGAGCTGTTTTGCCCTACTCTTGCGATGGTTGACTATAAGCACATGGCCTAAAACTGATCTCTAGAATTCCCGTAAACATACCTCAAATGATCGTCTTTGACTCTGCGTAAGTTTGGCGGCTCCTCGGTCCAGTCACGCAACTTGGCCAATTTTAAATAAGGAAAAGTGGCAAAGTTGTCATGACAAAACTGCTTGAAATCTTCTCGTTTTAAGGGATATTCCAATCTGTAAAGCGAATCTCATTTCAGAATTTGATTAGCGTGAACAGCGACGAACAAAGATTCACTTGAGCGAAATACTTTTACGAGAGGTGACGATTAATAAAATATCTTTTAAATGCGTAGTTGATAGCTGACGTAGGTATTTATAACTGAGAACGGCGCACGCAGCAATTAAAATAGTCTTCTTGGCTTCTGTTCTCTGTCGAACAAAGGCACAGTAAGAGCATCTACTTAGGAGAACTCGGCGGAGGATTGTTATTTTTTCGCAACCAACGATGCACTAGCGATATGCTGACTTGCACTATCATTCTCGACGGTCTTTGGGAAGCAGCAGCCCTATCACAAATGTCAGCTCCCAAAAAAGCAAAACTGAAAGGAAAGCTTGGTAAATGGTACAGGGGAAGAGCTCTACGTTGAATCGCCCCCCCCCCCTCTTATGGGGGATCCTTTTTGGGAAAAGAGTGCAAAAGAAGTGCAATTTTCTAGTCCTGCTCCAAAATCAAAAAATCCCCCCGTGTAAAAAAATTGCGGGAAATTTCGCTGAATCATAATTCAAGGCGGCTGATTTCATAGAAGTGAATCGTTCTTTCACACGTTTTGACATCCAAAATACTACGCATATTACCGAAATTCAGATTAGCGAGTGAGTTATGCAATATGGCACGCATCCAACGACAGCAATAACGTCAGACTCTACAATCCCCCTTCATATATTCTCACAACATATGTAAAGAACAATATCGATTGCTTCTACCTTTTTACTTTTTAAGTACAGCTGACATCTGCGACACAGCTGTTGTTGTTGATTGTGACGTTCCACCTATCCATCAAAACCAGGCCGACCACCGCCGCGTAAAGCAAAACAACCTTGTGGAGCACTCACGGCCTCTTCGCCAAGTGTTTCAACCCCGCGAGATTACAAGAAAACTGTGATGCCGTAGTCAATATCCGCGAAAAAAAAACTCACTTGTTGAATGCGGCAATTATGGCATCTGGCGATTGAAGCATCATGTCACCAGGACAGCTGCTCTGCAGACCGAACATCCAGCTAGCATGTATAAGCTTTCCAGTACAATAGATGTTGGCTAGTGGCCCAGTGCAGACAGGCTCCGTACAGTTTGGAAGGAAAGGCTCATCCACAAGTTCGAGGCGAGGTTTTTCCTGTAGGTTCAAAGAAATGAAACCATTAGAGGACCACGAAATTGAGGTAATAAAAGCGAGTGCAATAAAAACAAAGTGAACATACGCAACCCCTCGTACATCACATACAACGACAAAACAAAGCGAACATCAAAAGTTACGAAAACTCGACTCACCGCCCATCGTTTGGTGTCGGGACCTGTGACTCCAACATGTGCTGTCGAAGCAGCCAATGGCAGTAAGGTGAGTACGACGAAGAATAGGCGTAGCAACGTCGTCGGGAAGGGCGCCATCTTGTGCGCACAGGACGCCTCCGGGGGTGTTGGCACGTCGTCCAGCTGTGACAGCCGTCTGTTAGGTGCATGTATTTTGCCGTTACGAGTGAAAGGGCCAGGAGTGGAGCAGAAGACGAGAACTAATACGGAGGTCATAGCTCGCGTAATAAATGAGGTGGCATAGAGGCGTGGATGGAGTATCTTCGATATTATTAAAGGGGAAGGGCTATTACACAAAAAACATAGAACGGTCAGTTGGTTCTTCTGCGCTTAACATGGGCAAAAAAACTGAGGTTGGCAGACGGCGGCAAGAAATATACAATAAACACAGACAAGCCCACAAATGCGCGTCTTAATGCCGTCGGTGCGCGCCTACAAAGCAATGAAATCGGCCCCTCGATTGCTTTGTTAGGGCTGGGTAATTGAAGGTGACGAGAAAAGAAATAGATTTCCTAGAGGGGCAGGAGATATGAGTGTAATACTGTAGATGTTAAACAGGATGCTGGGGGTAACGTAATCCACCATAGCTCTCCCGAAGGGAGTCTTCAAGCGTTAGAGTAAGACTTCTCAAAAACGGTACTTTTCGTTGTGGTGATAACCTGTTCCTATGCAATTTATAGCGACGATAGAAGGCAAGTCGATGTAGCTATGGTTATAGAAGTGTACAAATGTGATTCATACAAGTGACAGGAGTGATGCTTCGTGCACTTCTCCCTGGTACCTCCTATATATTTAGAGTGCTTCTAGGTGGTTATAGCAAAACTGAAGTGCGTAGAGAATCTCACTCATTCACGCACAAAGTTTGATTTTAATAGAGATGCGACAAAAAGGTCGCTGAAGTTCGGCGCCTGTTTAGTTCACCAATCTGCTGAGATTGACATCTTTCGCGGAGGGCAACAATGTTATAAAGGCACTTTCTTTGCATTTTCACAGATATTTTCGCATAATTGGAGGGGAGAGAGGATAATGCGGTACAGAGCATAGCGTGATTAAAAGAGGTCTGCCCATCTGGAAGTTGAACAAGGAGTCGATGTAATGTACGTGAAGTTGGAAAAGGCGGAAGTAAGTTTTAGAGAACATTCCCACCCGGTCTTACATGTAAGGTGTACTGTGCTATGTCTAAACTTTAGAGGAAGGTGAAGAGGTGGAGACAGTGAATTGAATTCAGATGGATCAGATGAGTCCAAGCAATGAATTCAGATGAAAGGGGCAAAAGATACCAGGTTTTTTTCCTGAAATTTAGCGGTCAATTTTAACACCTTCTTGTCTTGTTATGGTCCCCGTGTTGCGTTAACTCCAGCAACACACGCACCATAAAAACCTTCCCACTAGAAGAACTGCCGTGGAACAGTCCACCCACCGGTCAATTGTCTACTCTATATACATTTCTAACAGCTGCCCACCTGCCAAGCACCACAGAAATCCATTTCTTCCGAGCTCATTTATAGTTGAAAACCGGACTTGACGGATTTTCTCATCGAACAACTTCTCTGGATCCATTGCGACGTGCTCATTTTCTTAGAAGAGTACCTCCCGCCTGATATCCTCAAGAAGTCTTACAAGTTCCTCGTGGGAAACAACCACTTATCCCCGAGATATCACCACCTCAAACACTATTTCCTTACAAAGACTATTTTCCATTCGAATTCCAGATGAACTTTTTGCATTTCGCACCTACCAACTCTACCCACCCCTAAATTTCATCTCAACTCTTCGTGATTTTCCCGCAAAATCGTGAACAAACGGGAATGCAACGGAAACTGACACATTCCTGTTAGACTATTCTTTATTATACGAAAATTTCAACTATTTTGAGTAAACATATCTTCTCCGTGCTTGATTGGAAATGTGAGAGCAAGCCAGGTCCGTTCTACCCCGTGACCGCCGCTGCTTCTAAAAATTCAGTGTAAGATCGTAGTAGGAAGCGTGATTTGAACCATTCAATTATTCATCTACTTATAGACTTTAAGAATCATATGTGTTTGACTAACTTACAATTTAAAACCGCAGTGTAGAATGGTTGTTCCCGCTATATATCCGCATGTTAGTTCACTGAGTAGTTCCAAATAACAGCAACGAAAAGTTGTAGTTATGCCTTTAACTACGTTTCATCCGCATCTCTTGGGTACACATGAAAAATCCTAAAGCGCGCCGATAACCACAAGTGAATTTCACTTCATTTCTTTTGGATATCATTATATATTTTACTAAAAGTTTGAGTTTTTAGAATGTATTTCTTCAATAGGTGATGGTACTTTTGTCCGTATGAGTCGACCAATTATGATTTCAGTCGCAGTTATCTGCTGTGAATCTCAACAAGGATGCTCCGCGACCATATTGCTGCATTAGCGATGAGAACGATGCCCGCAGAGGACTTGTTGGATTCTTCTACGACGTATCGTCCGATCCAATCACAGTGCTCGATTCCAAAACCTTTCTGATTCCAAATTTCAGATTCCAAGGATCTATACCACCTGGTTGGTGTGCAGATGCAGTAACAGAAATATTGCCTTATAAGTAGATGAAAATTACTAAAATGCAAGGTGTGAAGTTTTTAATTCAACCGCACCTTCAAATGTGCATTTCTACGGTCATCAGTGACAGCAGATGCTTGTAATATGCAGTTGCGGCTGCCTTTATATTATTAAGTTTTTGATTTACAGGAACGTGGCATAGAATTATAGAATCAAATCCCACTGCTCGACTAGGACAAGTTCTTTTTAATTTCATAGAATTTCTTTAAGAATCCACACTTCGTTAAATAAACAAAGAAACTGCTCTCATGTTATGTATATTAATTAAGTCTTCTATGGTTTTCCTCAAATGCCAATCGGTTTTTACCAACGTCGTTTTGTGACTGACGACGTTTGGAGAACCAATTTATCGTCCGGAGCCAGAAGTACAGAAAGCCTTAATCAATTCGCTTGTTACCCCATATCTGTTTATGAATGATCAGTAAAATGCATTTTGCAGACGGATGGATCTTCTCGGGCAAAGGTGACATCGATAAAGCAACTGGCAAAACAGCTTACGTTATTGGACGAGATACAGCAGAACGGTATGTTAAACAACTGAGGAAAAAACTCAGCAACATTTTTGCACGATTATGCAATCGGTCATTCGAGTAGATTTTACGGGTTAATATTGTAAACAAAATTATAATTTACACGTATTTGTACAATACACTATAGGTGTGACATTAAAAAAATCAGGTATAAGAAAGAATATTCCATTTTAGTACACGAAAACGCTCAATAACATGCTCGTAGAGATTGACAGCTCGTACAGAGTCTAGTGTAGTACGCCGTAGAACATGGTAATCGAAGCACATGCAATACATCTATCGCCAGTACGTGCTTCTTCCTCTTATAATGAAAATGCTGTAAGCGCCGCGATTTCTTTAATGATTATACTTCATTCTCGTTGATGTGATAAGATAGAAAATGCCAATGGTGCAAACATGGTCAACTACGGTGGCGCTATCGTTGATGACTTAAAGCATTACCTAGAAATAACTACAAAGATATGAAATTGTTTTAAATCTGTGAGCCCGAATGATGACAAACTATAAACAAGAAATTGGGCATGCGTTATATTTGGCTCAATTGCACACAGAAAAAATGTCCACTTTTAAAGACCCGTGGGTAGAGCTCTTTCATCATGGAATTGTGTTTGAAAGAATAAGACATGAATGTCTCTGAGTTCAAAGTTATCGAAGAAGAGTAAGCAGTAAAAGGCTTCAAGGATTGCAGTTAGCGTGAATATTTAATGCAGCTCGAATGGCGATCGTCCAAGATTTCTTACTGTGTTTTATGGCCAACCCCCAAATTTCAAAGGTAAAGTCCATCTACATGAGTACGAGATGCTGAAATGGCAACAGCAACTATGATGCCGTATGACGGTCTACAAAGTATTCGAGTGTATCGGTCAAATTGTAGCCAAGAAACAGGAAGCCTACTAATCTAGATGCTAACAGTAATACTCCGGGGTGCGTACTTGTTGGCTAGCGATTTTCAGCGGAACAGGTAATCGCGATCTATGCAGAAATGCTTTTTGTACATTTCATATCATGTTCAAACATGGGACTGTTATTTTTCGCACAAGGAATGACCGGCAATGCACCGGTCTTAGATAGATACAATGTGGCCGTGATTTTGTGACTGGCATACGTGCAGCATTACAGCAAAAAAAAAGTTTAGGAAGGTAAAACCCCTTGTGCAAAGCTAATCGAATGCGTGGAAACTTTTTTGATTTTTGATAATTTTTTCAGTAATTGAGGCATTTTCCATAACTTTTTTCCCAGCAGGTTGGAATAAGTATTTTCTGTTGCATTTCCAACGAAACATTTCGGGCACTGATAAGCAGAACTTGACAAATTCAAAAATACTAATTAAAATACCGTTGAAACTAATTAACAAAATATTTTTTAAAGACATTGCCCATTACGTGAGGATTATGACGGGCACAAAGAGTTGATCGTACGCTTAGCTAATGGTCAAACGATTTACGACGTCAACTACATCAGCGTATTCTGCTATGAATTTGCCGTTGATTTTGGACATGTTCTATTTGATATGCGAGCATCTAAAATCGCCGTTCCAGCCTATATTCCACCGGTGCAACAACACGGCAATATTGTTCATGCTCAAGCACTGTGCTAGTATACGAACTTTTATTATTAAATTGTTTAACGCAATAAACGCATTAAGATGCATCAGATCGATGCACTATGAGAGATCTTCTATGTGCAACATAACACATAAATATTGCACCTCCAATGAAATCGACTACGTTGTTTGCGTTTGTTTATCAACGAATTAAAGCCATAGTAGTATAGAATGAATATGAAAAAATTGTAAACCTAATATCTGAAATAAGAATGTTGTACTGTTTACTGTTTTATGTATCTAATAATTAGTAAGGTTCTCTAAATAGTCCGCTAATAAGTGAAATAAGAGGAAAGTCACATCGCATAATGTTAATTACGACTTTAAAAAGTCATCTAGTTATAGTTATTGCGATTATGTCAATGAGCGTTCTCTCAATTATTTTTACAAAATTAGGCACTTTCCTATTTTTTGGTTTCTTTACTTGTGCGATTTACTCATTGATCAATAGCTGAAGCATGTTCGTTGTTGCCACATGATTCGACAGTTGAGATTTGCAAGCACTTTCAAAAGAAAGCGTTTCATTCATCGGCGCTCACTGACATGATTGCAAGTGTTCACTGTTTCATTACTCATAGTTGCAGTTGCCTTAAGAGTCTGTCTCAGTTTGCACAATTAGCCTGGAATGGCTGGGATCACGTTTCGCAGCATTATTATTAATTTAACGTCCCGAGATGGGAAAACACACGAAAGTGTGTGAGCATGAAAACAGTAACGAGCAAAACGTTCATAAAGTTACAGTTTGGACGAGAAGACATTTAATACGCAAGAGCAGCAATAGTGTTTAATTCGAAATTAGACTCAGCTTCAGTTTGATAGCTGAAGGAGTGGGTCTATTAACGACATCGGCGGGACGCAGATTCCAGACTCGTATAAGGCGAAAATGGAAACGATGTGGAACATGGCTTTACAGCAATATCTTCTGGCGAGATGAAATTCATGCGCACGTCGTCTACGGGAAGGGGCAAACTAAAGTGTTTTTGGCAGGGGGATGTGTGAAAACCCCTGCCCAATTTTTTAGCAAAGAACTAAGTAAAAGCTAAGCCTGGGTATTCCAATGGTTCCAGGAGAAAAATTTTTAACCTGGTAGGTGTATTCAAACTGATGCTGTATTTTTAGAATTGTAAGTGATTCCAATGAATTAGCCTACACCTCTTTAATGTCAAATTGTTGCCTAACGCATACGCTTGAAAAGCCACCCGTACTTCATTAGCTAGTGCCTGGACATGAACATATTCATGAATTATGAAGCATGGGCGCGCAAGGTATCCTTGTTTGGTGCTAGTATCAGCAGCAGATAGAAGAGTGCGCGAATCTGCGTCCTGGACAAGTGCGCCTCAAAATCGACAGCTGCTCTCGATTTTGGGTCTCGCGCTCAGATCTAAGTCAAAGCAAGGCTGATCTTTACTAGTGCACTCAAAGCTTTTGCGTTCACTAGCATACAAATGCTTCCTTGTTTGTGTATCGAGTGTCCCCTATAGGGTGCAAACTTTAAGATGAAATTAAGTGTCTGCATAAATCATCACATTAGAAATCGCTTGCAGTCGGCTTCCCAGGTATTTTCATTTGATAGGACGTTGAGCAGGACCGGAAACAAAACTAATTTCACGAAAATTCTCCCAATGCTATTTTTTGCCAGCTGTCAACAATATTCCCAGCGAAAAATCTATGCACTAAAGTTCTGGTCTAAATGATAATCAGATTTTAATGACGATTTTCTAGCGTGTGCTAGTACGGAAGGCAAAAATTCATGTTTTTGTCTTTTCCTCTCCCTTTTCTTCTCCACATATTCAGCACCTTCTATATCGAATCGTTCTTATGGAAGGTATTCAGATCTGTTCTCATTCGCTATCGCTATTCGCTTATCTTAATTTGCTTTTAACTGAGAATCATTGGTTGTGTTCCTGCATTGCATTCAATAGCCGCTGTATGAAAAAAAAGATAAGAAATTAGTATGCAAAGAATATAAACAATGAAAACTGCGCACTATTTTCTTGCAAATCATAGCAGAATTTTCCTTTATAGAGTTCGATAACAGCACTGTTTTTTTTTTAAAGTTGGCTTTTAAAAATTCTATCAGTTGAATCAGCTATGATAATTCTCTTGGAGATTAATCGTTGTGATAAGGAGATGAATCTTCAATTATGAGAGAAATATTCCAAAAAAATGCGCTTCTTAAAATTGCAATCAGTCGACTTTTATTTATAGATTTATTCCAAATATCTCTAACATAACAGCATACAATTCAACGATATGATACAAAAGCAATTGTCGACGATTGTGAAAACCAGCGAAACGCTTGCTAATTGTTATTTTTTGATCTCCTATTGAATTTTTCGAAGAACCTATTTTCACAATTCAGTGGCAAAATGCATTATTATTATTTTTTTTCAATGGACAATTTTGTAATTTTATTAAAAAGTGAAGTTTCCTCATCATTTGGACGAAAGACAAAGAAGAATTAGGTGGGATTTGTAGTGATGATAAAAATAAGAAAAAGTAGTAAAGCGTGACGCTATGGTTTCTGTCGACATTTCAAAGCTTCCATATTGCCTTAAGGCACAATAAACGAACGCTATGAAAATGTATACACCGTATTTCCGAATGCAAGCGCACTATGCAAAACAACAGGAGAGAGATTAAACACGGCGACTTATTCGTTTCGTAAATGTAACAGTTGAAAGTATGAAGTTAACTACGAGACGATAAGTTATGATACAAGTAAGAACATGAGACAATATATAACAATTTCTACTCGAGAAACGCTTTTAACAACGAAGCTGCAACAAATTGATGTAGAAGTTTCATAGCGAAACTGACAACATTGAGCATCGAGTGTAATATGCGAGTTGTAGTTGTCGAAAAAATCCTGGAAACGAGAGCTTCGGGCGTATGCTGCAAATTTTTTATATTCATTCGTCTTGTTTTGTGTCTAGATGCCGCAAACGTTTTTTGAAATTGCAATCACCGATAGGAAAATTGAAGACATTCTTCTTCTTTGGCTGCTATCAATAAACGCCTGATGAAAACGCGCCAAACCGGATTCTTTGCACAGATTATCAATCGTCATCGAAACTCGAACGGCTTTGTGCGGAAAAGCATTAACCCTCTTCGAAACCGCCAAAGTCCAATAACAGCAAGTGTCCCCTTCCGGAGACGCTTCCTTCCTCTCTTCATTAACCCGTCGCAATGCAAAGAAAGGAGAAAATATTTACGACGGTCACGCGCTCTCTGTATATGACGCCACTCAATCGTGCAAGAATGAAGCAGTTGACAAACGCTTCGGAGGTTGTGCGTCTGAGAAAGAGAGACAGAGAATGACGTGGAAAAATAGAAACAAAAAAAGAACAATTTCTTCACTGGTGACATACTTCGACTTTGATTATTTATCCGTGGCTAGAGGAAACAAGGAGAAGTTCGTCGGGTTGTAGGCACACCTCGATCGAAGGGCCGATACGACTCACGTTTCTGAACATGCCACAGCAATTCAGCTTCCCATGGCTGCTGCAAGCAAAACAGCTCAGGCAAATGTTGGCAACTTTCATTCTTCGATCGGTGGAACATGTTCGACCTGTACATGAAAGCATGCCACGCCCAACTAAATACTGCAAGTTTCGCGGAGTGTTCCATCCCAACTTGTAAATTTCGACGTTTGCCCCATTTCGTAAATTGGAATGAAATTAAGTCTGAAAAAATGAAGATTCTGCGCCTCTTTCCATGAGGTAGCAACTTCAGATGTAAACGTTGAGCAAAAACAGTCAAATGGAACGAACATATACGATGATGTGAGTGTTGGGAAATTCGAAGTGAACGCCATACCTGAATGGGATGGTTGCATTGTCTAGCACTGCAGGCGCGCTACGGAAGATCCCGGCATAGCATGGCGGTGAGAATTCAGCCCCTAACATTACGTTCATCGCTGACCATGTCGCCGCAAGACCACCAATAACGCCCACCGCTAAAAATAGTGTACTGTCTTTTTGCGATGCCAAATTCGGTGTGGAACTAGGTCATTTCGAAACAAATGCCACAATGGAAGACGTTACCGAGCACGATGAGATTGATCGTCAGTTTCCCTTTCGAGGTGTACTGGAAAATTCTGAAAGAAGAATCGGCGTTAATATGCATCGGAATAGAGAAGAATCATGGTCATAACGCACAAATAAATAAACTAAACAAAGGGGCTAAAACATGCGTTAACCGAACTCAGAAATCGTGATCCAATTTTCGCCGGATGCAGCAAGCTTCCCCTCGTGCTTCTTGTGACCGGCATGCAGGAACAAGTTGAAAATGACCGGAAATATGAGAGCCATCAAAGTAATTGTGGAGCCACCAACGAGATCAAGAAGAACCCCGAATTCGGGTACTGTTTCGGCGACGAACACGACGGCGGCCATCATTGCTGAACGGCACAGAATGCGTTTGACGCCAAACTCTGCAATATATAACTCTGTAATTTATGTCACAGAGATTTTGTGCATAGTGAATGGTTAAGGAAAACTGAATTTGAGTCGGGCTTGAGCAATTCAAAACTAATTCAGTTAGATGACGCTGATAAGAGAGTGCCGTTTCATAGTTCACTTACAATACAATAAAATTGGTGCTACGATTGTATTGAAATGGAGTTAATATTAAGAAAAAACTGTACGATAAATGGTAAACGCAAGCCTTGTGGAACGTTTAGCATCTCCTCGAACTCCTGGTTGATCGGATTGAAGACTATAGTTAGCGCGAGTACAACATGAAGCGTTATGAGAACGTTTACTGCTTGCTGAATCCAGAGGTTCTGAAATGCAATGCTTGCATGTGATAATGTTTATATGCTACTGGTAATTTTTAACAATCGGTGCTTTATGCATAAATGATAGCTTGACATCGCTTTTCCATATTTGCATTTGAATTGGGCATCCTCAGCAAAAAACTGAATCTACAAACTTTCTGAGCGATATTTTCAGGACAGAGTCGTCAAATCCCGCACGCGAGGATTGAAATTTCTCAAAATTTTTGCCGTTTTGTTCAACGAGCCGATTTTGAAGTCGGGGTGGAGCGCATTTAACCGACCTAGCAGTATAGGTTTTCACTTGGACTTATGGTTCTAGCAGACTTGTGGCTATATAGGTGTGCATCTGCGCGTACTGAGCACTACTTTACCTTTTAATATGTGGAAGCAGTAATGGCGAAATTCTTGCTATTGGAGCAACAAAGACAACGATGCAGGCAAGACATGCGATGCAAGATGGAGCATTTCACTTATTCTGCTTTGCCAAAAATAAATCAATCTGCTGTTTTACAGCTGGAAGACAACATCATCTCAACTCAGTTCTGCTCAGGGAAGAAAACATGATTGGCGATTTTGCTTCTATTTACTATTTTACTGTTTGATTTGGCCTCAGGCTATGTTATTATTTACTACTGACGGCTGCCCCAGGCCCTGAGATCTGTGCTTTCAATTATTCGGGAAAAAACTGGCTAATTCTTCATCTGATTCGGCGCGTTGTTGCGAGAATGGATGAGGACGTAGCACGGATGCATGCTGCATTTACCTTAGAAATGTAACGACTATAGTTTACGAGGTCCGTGAGACAGTTTCGTATTGAAAAATTAATCAATAGTGGTGTTACAACTTTGAAATCCGAGTGTCTATATTTCGGAATTGCCTAAGAACTTTATTTTTGAAGCCTCTATAGTGTGCTTGTTCGGAATATCCAAGTCACGGGTGAGAAAATTTGGAAGAAACTTTTTTTTCAAATACACATATATGGGCATATTGCAAGCAAATCTTTTATAAATACAGAAATTTTCACTGTTTTATGGCAATCTGGAAAGTTAGCCAGCATAGACTCATTTTTTGCCGCATGTTACTTCTAACATTAATTGGGCATGAATCACGTAAATTGCTTTAAGGATGTTTCCAAAAAAGAAAGGTGTTTTAGATCCTCATAAACATGCATCTAAATATCGCTTTCATGTGCACGAGCATTTACGGATCAAAATAGACACAGAACTTTTCCACTGCCTAATCTACCGTCTTCTGAATTATCCATAGCCACAGCCACCGCCTTTTTTCCAAATTGATGGAAGAAATTTACGCTAGAAGCCATTTCATCGCTCTAATCACTAGCGCGACATTTCAGTTGCTGCATTACAGGTGACAGCTCTGTTCAAGGCAAAAAGCTCTAGAACGTTTACCTTCCGACGGAAAGAACTGACTGACAAAAAAATTACCTGGAGTGATGGAATAATGGAGTCGTGCAAGCTATTGCCATATGCGGAATAGCCAATGACCGAAACTGGCGCGTACATCATACATATTACTGAAAAGACGGCAATTGTGAAGCTAACGAGAATTGTTCTAATGTAAATAGTTAGTATAGTATAATAGTAATTGGTGAAAAGAATAAATTGAAGCAACAAACTTGTAAAAGCGAGGAAAACAGAGCGTCGGAAATGATAGGGTTTCTTCATGTCGTGCTGGATTGTTGGAAATGCACCGTGGCCACCATACGCGAACATTACAGTTCCAAATGACATGAAAAATCTGTAAGAGATTACCGTGATGCCGCTCAAGTTGAAAATAACTCTTAGACTTTAAATAAGCCCTCTTCTTGTTGATTGTCTACGCAGTTTTATGCACGGATATTCGAGAGAGGAAAGCGAAACGATGAAGCAAATTCGGAAATATGAAGTTGGTTTTAATTTGTCAGAAAGTTCATCGATCTGATAATAGAAAAACTCCTAGTGCATCGTTTCCTCTCTCAAAAATCTTCAAATAAATTTCAGTTAGCAAAATCCTTTCGAAATTAAAAAAAAAAAAACATTTAACAAACAATTTTACAATGATTTACAGGTACGAAGAAGTATAATTTTCGCTGAGAGGCAATTGAAAAAAAAAAAGGAATTTATTGCTCATGAGATCAGAAAATATAATAAAGAGCGCATTTTCTGCGTTGCAAAAGTATCCATTGAATCGAATTCAAGAAAATTTTCTTGCAATATTGCATTTTTTTTTTTTGCTTTCATTTTCAATCGTCGATATTATCTCATCAAAAAATTTGTATGGCTTGATTCACAAATGTGGAAACAACTCTTTTCCATGGCACTTTTTTCTTTAACATATTTCTATCCAACATCCCCTCAAATGTGACTGGTCTCGATTTGTTTCTACGACATTCTTCGACATCCACAGGCACATAAAGAAATTCACTTGAAGCCTTCATGGATATGAAAGTAGAAGAGAAAATGTGGGACGAAAGTTCAGTTTGCTGAAAACTCGAATCAAGGCGAGCTATTAGGCGGTTGTTTCATCCAAAAAAAAAAAAAAAACGCTCCTTGGCGCATCTCCTCTCTAAGATTATTGCATCTCAATTCGGGTGTCCTCAGCGATTGTCGTTTTCTTTCAAGTACTTCTTTAATGTCCGACTGAGGAAGGAAGTGAATAACTGAATCCTTAGCCCCCCTCTCCATTTTTCACAACTGATGTGACGAACGATTGCAGCCTTAGTGAATGGTATAAGGTGAACAAATTTCTTCTTAGATTTGTAACATTTTACTGATGCTTTTAAAGTTGCTATAGAAATGTTGTCCAGCGTTGAAGTTGATTTACACTGACTTGCTCATACGCATAGGAGGATAGGCGTTATGTGGGGCACATGTGGAATAATCCATAGAGGAGCCAAAAATTATTAGTCCAACAGCGACCGTTGTTGTGATCATCGCACCGATGACTGCCCACCTGCAACATGGTTGAATTTTAGGATACACAAGCAGCATCCTCATACCAGCTAGTGACAAAGATGGTAGTAATAAAGAAAACTGTAGATGGTAACGACAACGAATAAGAATAAAAGTAGTAAATAACAAACTCTGGGAAGCTTGTTTTCGCACAAAGTTCTCCCTTCTCGATGTGAACATTTTTCTGCTGTGCCTATCGTTCAAAGTTGAAAAGATAATATGCTTTAATGAGAGCAGAAAAATGAAAATGACTCACCAGAAATCCTTAGGGCTCTTTAACATGGTGAAGGGCAACATGAAAACGCCAACAATAACGACCAAATAACAAAATCCAACTTGGATCCCTCCATACATGTGGAGGAAATTCTCAAGATTCTTCGCTGCTAGCAGCATAAAGACCACTGCCGTCCCGAACTGCGTCACATCGAGACAGAGTGATACGATCGACCTAAATAGCACTAAAATGCAAAACGCAGTATAATGTTTGTTGCTCGCAGCGAAAGGAAATTGTTGATCAAAGAAACTACGTTGGAAATAAATCAGCAGTAAGTATGCATCGGCTGCAACTCCAAAAGCAAGTTCGTGTTTAACGTCTAGATTTAATACCGCATGGGGGCCGTGCTGGTGGGAAACCTCTGTGGAACAAGAAGTAGTGAACAAGTAAAAGTTCACTTACATGAACTTCGGTCCAAGTGCACGATACCCCATTGCTGGATAGGGTTTCCTGCAGTGATGTCTATATTCGGGCCATCGCTCTTGAAGTATTGTCCAGTTCTCAGAAAGCTGATTTCCAGTATAGGCGCATATTATAGCGCCCAGCAAGATAATAATGATACCTCCAAGAAGACCTAAAGATATCAACTAAGAGGCATGAAAGATTGCACCCACAAAGTGAGCAATCCTGATTCGCAGCGTTGCTTCACTGTAGCGAAATTTTTAGTGCTTATGCGCTCAGAATTAAGCGCACAGCTTATTGAAGAAAGCCTTGATCGGTGGCAAAGCTCGTTCACTCCAACCAACACTCCTACCACTTCAAGCAAATTCAAACGGCGGCTTTATGAGCACAGGATAAAACTGTACAGTATTTACTCCAATATTCTCTAGCAAACAATAGTTGCTTGCACTTAGTCTCAGTGCTAAGATTTTTGCCTACGAATCTAAGCAAAATTACTAAGACGTAATTTTTTAGGAGGTATGTGACGCGTAGACCTTTTTGCATGCACTACTCTGGTGTGGTCTTCTGCCATCATTGTTCGGTAGCTTATGAATTTCCAGACATATGATAAGTAGAACAGTGCTTGACTACTCATTTAGATGTAAGCCTTTGTTCGATACAAGCTGATCGAGTACTGACTTCCCCTGAAAAACTGCTTAGCTCTATCACCCGTCGGGATTCGAGAGCATGTTGGAAGTGAAGAAAGAGATGAGACCGACCGGTTGAAATTACAGCAGTTGGCATCGCAATTAATCCGCCACCAGCAGTTTCACCAACAATGAAGAGGCATGTGATAAGCCATCCCATGCCGTGAATGTTGCGGAACTTGCGTCCAAAGGCAGCGTCCTCAACAGTGGCTGTCGAATTGACCAGTGAGTAGCCCTCGCTGTAAATTCGTTTATTATATTAACATCAACTCCATCTACTCGGCCACAAATAATTTCACAGGCACAGGCATTTCTCTCATCCGTAACAGCCCTTCGATCACTTTCTGCATCCTGAGAAAAGCATTTGCCGAAGCTTGCCTGCAATGTCCTAAAATTGCGACTGACAAATTAAGGCAGTTATAAGTTCTTCAACGGAAGTCACATCAAAATATAGTTGCAATCGTTGTAGTATCAAAATGTGCTTACTCTCTTGGTGATTCCATAAGAGTGTTGAGAACTGTTGGTGCTGAAGATCTGGGCATGGTGACGGCGCACAACGATCAACAAAATAACGCTATAAATAAAAGTATGATTGCAAGAAGAACGCAACAAACATTTTACGAAACGTTCAAACAGTGCTATTATGTCAACTGTAACGTGCGTGTATTTTTGAAAAGCAAAGAAACCACTAATTGCATATTGCATACGCAACTCAAAACATAACATCCCACTTGCATATATGTAATATTTGAGTATTTTCTCGTCAACGCCACTATCTACGCCTAGTGAAGCATCGTTTCCTCCCACACCTTTAAACTTAATACTAGGGCGCATTTTCAGCACGCTCTCAAAAAACCGAAGTGAACCGGGCCATTTCTCAAAATCTCAAGAACGCAAAAGAAATCAAACCCTTTCTGCAATGTGGGATATTCCTCTTGGCGTGGAATTTACGATGCAACACAGACCGTTACATCGGTCCGTTAGAAATTCGACAGTTGCCGAATATTCTTTAAAATTTCCGCCTCACTGTGCTAAATTACTTCCAGCTGGAGCAGCAACTTTGCCTTAGTGTACTATCTTCGTCAATCATCATTTGATTGCGAAGAATAACTACTGATGTTGAGGGTGAGTTTCTCATAAATTATCGATCGTTATCCAAACACTCATAAACGCAATAACATCTTTTACCTGTTACTTTTGAAGCCTACCGTAACCCTCGCCATAACAGATGGTAGTAAGAAAAATAGTGTGCAGTGCCGTAGCGTGTACATTGCGAAATATAGGTGAGTGTTTCAGGGACTACGATGCAAGGGTGCAAACAGAAAAAATATGAATGTGGAATGAAGCTTCAAAAGAGATCTGCCAGAGCATGTAAAGCATAACGAACAGTAAACGGTGAAATACATCACAAGGTAGAAATACTCTAAGCTTTAAGCTGCGATATTCTGGTTTGTCTGAGACACTCAACGATGGTTTAATAAGAAAGTGTTTAGAATAGATGCGACGAATTGTTGCCAACAAGTCGTTCAAACAAGCGAGGAAGTTGGTAATATGATGACGACAAGAAACGCCAACAACAAAAACTAACGATTAAATCCGCAATTTGGATTGTTCCATTCACACCGGAAGGGAAGTTTGCAGCAAACTACTCAAACGCTAGCACTCGTGAAGTCTGTGTGCGTGGCATACATCTCTGTATATAAGTGAGGTGAATGTTGGATTGAAGTCTGATGACTGGACTGGATCCTTCCCAACATCTTTCAAGCGTGGATCGGACCGAGAGGTTTCAAAAGCACGCCAAAAAGATTCGGTCCCGTTGTGCAACGGGGATCAAAGTTGGTATACACGCGACAGCACATAACTGAGGTACAAGTTGCTAGAACGTTGGTAGTTCAGAGGAGCAGTCACGATTAAAACGTTCAAGCAACGGATATACAAGAATCCAACGATATCATTACATCGTTTTTATTCATTTGAGAAGCGCTCAAGGTGTCGTGTGACTTCAGTTGTCGGATTCGGAGAACCCAATAACGGAATTCAAACTACATCCTCAATTTGCTCACAAAACAGTAAAAACTCAGATAATGCAGCCACGCCGCCTAGCTTTTGCATTGGCTACGAATATCATCCCAATGCTAGGAATATGACTTTGCGGAGACCAAGATTTTTTCAACTACTGCAACCGCATAATCCGGGAAATGCATTAATCGATGGATGGGAAACGAGTAAGAGGTATCTTTACAGCGCTGTCTTATTCGGGAGTTTCTGAATCTGCAACTGCTGTGCCGTACACAAAGGTGGTGTCTAACTACTGAAATGTGTATATGACTAAGCAGCATGTTCACTGAAGAACTTAGTAACAACGACGCCTCTCCATACAACTATCGCTGTTGTCCGATGAAACGTGTCATAGGAGAGTGCTAAATGCGCAGTACAAAACGGCAATATAAGCAATGAAGTTTTTCTTTTTTGGAAATATATGTTTATTTGAAAGGTGTACTGCTAAAGACAGCACACTAGTTAACAGGCTAAGTATAGGGGGGAGCTGGCATGATTTGCGCTTCTCACACCCCTCCGCCGCCTCCCCTCCCTTCCCCCCCCCCCCTCCCCCCCCACCCACAGCTGACAAACCAGCTTCGCAATTGGGTAACGAAAAAAATGTGCAGAACACCATCTTCATTTCTGAACCAATTTCAGCGCTCGTATAGACTGTTTAGAGAGAGTTCCGTTCGTTGTGGTCGCATCTCTGTAAAGCGGTAAGCCGATCGATGTAGAAAAACATTCAAATTTTTTGGCATAATTTTGCCACTAAATTCTTTCAGATTTGACGATACATTAATCGGCTAGAGATTTTTTCTCCATTGAACAAGAGGCCGTTTAGTCAGTGAAAGGAAAACTTCATTCAAAGTCAACAGGAAGACATGAACTCAATCGTATAAGGCGGTTAATAAAGCAAACAAAACAATATGGAAGAAGAGCATCAATTATCTGAAACGTTGATTAATTTGACATAAATGTGAATTTTTCTCGCGAAAGATTTCTGCAGCAACAATAGACCATCAACGGCGCCGATCTCGTAAATGCAGTTTTTATTTCTCTAGAGCATCTTTTTTTACTAAAGTTTTCACGAAAAAAAAGCATGAGTATTTTCAAATGAACAACTGATAACGAAATATATCGATAACAAAATATACATAATATAAGATATATCGATAACGATCGCAACATATGTAAGCACACACCAGACTTATGAAAACGGAATAAGCAAAATAAAGAAAGAAAAGATGCAAGAAAGAAAGGTAAATATAACGTGATGCTTCACGGCGGAAAATAAGTGAAGTATTTACGTTTGGAGGGAAACAAGGAGGACGCCATTCTATATATGGGAAGGATAGGAAGCTATAATGCGCAATCAGCATATTGCGTTAGTAAGACCAAGTTATCCTAGACGACTGCCTGAAACAGAGTACTTCTTGTGTATGAAGATTGTTCAAAACCCATAAAACTTTATATTGGAAGCTACTGAACACGCAAATCGAAGATGGTATTTTTAAGTGTTTCAGGAGGCGTAGCGGTTATAAGCAAATCTTTGAGCAGAATGTCTGTGAAACGTCTCACACTCTTAAAGCAAAGCAACGAGCTCGCTTTAAGACGAGAGTGGTGCAGCGAATGAGAAGAGAATTGGAAATGTTCGGTGAGGCCTTGCAGTCGATCTGATATAGGCTAGGAATTATTTTGGCAACAAACCGAGTAAGCATTTTCGAACGTTTTCAATACGTTTTATATCACCAACTGCATATAACGATTCTATAGTAGTCAGCAGTACCAAGGATAAGACGACTGTAGATTATGAAACCCTTCCGACGGTGCTCAACGCATTTGTGATGCGAGTCTGTCAGTAGCAGTTTGCAGTTCTGAACGTCATTACAAATTTTTTTTCAGCACTGAGCACCTCCGTTTAAGGGTGTGGTAAATCTTAGTGCCCATATCAAGGACATTATTGTCTTCTGGAGGCAAATGAATACCGCCTACTCTCAATAAGCACTCTTGTTGAAAATTCTCATGAAATATGCGACATTTATCAATGGAAACGTCAAGCTATCATACGTTTGGCCAATTAAGCTGTCATATCCCTAGCCAATTAAGCCACCACAACGTTGACGTTGTCATATCTTTGATGTTGTTTTAGAAGTTTTTTGGACATTTTTATGGTACTTTCGTTTCCAGTTAAGGTTTACGTTGTTATATCTAGTATGTAACTGTATTACCATGAGAAGGATGGTTTTTCGATACAAGCCTCCTAACGCCATTTGTGCGAATCATTGCTTTTAGCTGATTCTCGGACTAAGCAATTGTTTTTTCGATGTTCTGCTGAAATTTTTTCCAGGGCATTCACCTCATCTGTTCAGTTGAAACGTTCGCTCCTTGACTGCTTAATTAAAATGCTTTCTCGAGGCATGGATTTTTCGGATCAGCGTTATCAACATTTTTGATTGCACAGCGATCATAAACTGAAAGTTACTAGCTCCCTTCCTTCGCACCTCAGAATTTCCCTCATTTCACGGAGTAGCGACATTCTCATAGACATCTGGGGTGTCTCGATGTACTCATAGATATGGATGCATATTTTATTTTCCAGAAAACTTATAAGAGAAGTGATTGAGTTTTGTATGGTCAATGCGGTGATTGTTTCACACTGACGCTGGAACGAACGTATGTACGGCGATGGACGAAATGAAGGAAAGGAACTGGGGTTAATTTTCACTCATTCAAAAGACATGAAGGTTTTCAAGATCCGCGAGAAAACTTCCCAAATGTGGAAGAATTTTCTAGCTGTCGAAGTTCCACCGCATAACCCATGCAAGAATCCTCTAAGCACTTTGTTCAGTAAAATTCGACACGAAAAGGTTCCAAGTTTTCTAAAATGTGGTTGAAAATTCAGAAATAGCTGCTGTCTTAGAGATGCAAACGTAAGAAGTATCTCCCATTCCATTCACATGATAGCGATTTCCATACCTAGACGACACGATAGGCGAAACTATTAAACTGCGTTAAAAAAGAAAACCTATGACAATAACGTTAGAAGTGAGAAACGAGAGGAAGAAGAAGGTCCGGTCTGTTGCAGAAAGCAATGTAAATTCATTGAACGTGCGGAATAAAAAAAGCACAAAAGTATGAAGAAATGAATCGATAGAATTCAAAGCGAATTTCAATGAATACGAGTGAGAAAATTTCAAACTACACTTCGCAATTAGTTTATAACTTTGGAAATAATTTCCCTGGAAAATTTTTCTACAAGGAGAATCTTTTTGCACAGAGTTTTTGAAGTAATTTCGATAACTATCATACTAAAATCAGAAAACATTCAGTGAATTTATGTGCAATATTCAATAAATGAATGACTGTAAATGAAATATATATTGACGTTGCCGATAGCCTTATAAACAGACAATAAACAAATTAGAGTTTTTTTTAACCATTATGGAACATTTGAAATATTGGAGAATATCGAAACGACACAACATTCGTATTGCAGAATTCACTTCAACGAATATGATTTATTATTTTGTGGGAAATTGGTGAGATTTCGTACAGTTTGAAAATTTTTTAAATTTCTGGGAAAAGGTTTCTCCTATAAAAATTCAAAATTTTCTACAATACATTTAAAACTGTAAAAGTTTTCATGAACTAATCTACTAAAACGTTCACAAATGATTACGATCGGCTGCGTTCGAATAATACTTTTATTGAATTCCATCAATATATGAACCGGATTCATCGAAAACATTGTCTTTGTCTTTTTTTCATCAAAATTCGGAGTGCTGAATGAAATTACCTAGTTGTTTCTATTGTAATAAAGAAATTCAAAGAACTATCTCCCATTCATTGCATGAAAATCAACTATCGTTCAGAATCAAAACGATGTACTTCATGCATAGAAACTGCCCGCTATGTGCACAAAAGTTAAATTGCTAGGTCGATGAAGAAACCTCGAATGGGTTGACCATAACGTTCTTTTGCGCTTTACTTTAAACTGATTGAACGGAGTTGCATGAAGTGATGAATTTCATATTGCGTTGTTATTGAGAAGGTTGCTGAGGCGGCAAGAATGGATCCGCGCCATCGTACGGTTGACAGATGATCGATGATGGTACACACCTCAATTTTTAAACGCAAAACCAGCCTTTAATTTTTAATATCAACACCTATGTGCGTCCAGTGCTCTGTTTTCTCTTTGCGTTATGCAACGTAACGGTTTTCTCTCAACCGACAACGCGATTAGTCAAAAAAACAAGCCTACCTCTCATCATATTTGCCAAGCATACTTTAGCAGTAATAAAGTTTAACATTACAAAAGAAAAAAAAACAGCCGATTGACTCTAAAACTTGGTTTGAAATACAATATAAAAGAAATGAATCGTTTAGTGTGCACAAAAGACTCGATGGCGTCATTGTGTAACCAAGCACATTATCGCATAACAACCACAAACACGTTTTTACTAAGCACTGAGAACAAAGATTGTTTTTACAAGTGGAATACCTAAAGTCAGGAACACAGCTGGCCTGTCCACACCAAGGAAGCATCATGACCCTCCAAAGAATGTGGATATATAGTACGAAAGCACCACAGAATGGAACAAGATGTATTATTCATTTAATGAAAGGTTGAAGAACAATTGCTAGCCGTGTTATCAGTGCGTTTATGAAAGAAAGACAACAGAAGTTTCGCGTAAAACTTACTTTTGATAATATATGAAAGTAGCAAGCAAAAGGTTTTAAGCTTATATACGTGTGAGAGCAGTTAGTTTTTGGTAATAGCTGGTAGCACTGGCGTTGAAAACAGTTCTTGAAGCCTGAACACTGCCCTCTTCTCTATACGCTGTACCAAGTGGTTATCGAAGGCATCGGGGAAAAAGAGATTTCTGAAGTTGCTGATTGTTGCATCGCAACTGATACTATATATATATATATATATATATATATATATATATATATATATATATATATATATATATATATATATATATATATATATATATATATATATATATATATATATATATATATATATATATATATATATATATATATATATATATATATATATATATATATATATATATATATATATATATATATATATATATATATATATATATATATATATATATATAGTGCAGCCTGTTGCAAGCACCGGTACTTTGTAAAGTCCTGACCACAGAAAATTCAGTGCAAATCAGTGGCTTCTTGATTTAACTGTATGACGAGATGCAATGCATAAATCAATAATCGACTTTTTAAATAGCATGCGAGTAGAAATATCCTCTTTATTTTAACGTTCTGAGCAAACTGATCTGACCAACTTTCAAACAATGTTGAGTGTTTAATCGAGTGATCGCCCGCTCTCCAATGGTAGACATTACGTGATAGTCCAACACTGAATTTCCGAGCCTCACTCAAGGAGGTCAACTTTATTCGACCCTCGTTTATAAAGCATTTCTAGCACATTCAAATCCTCTCACTGCAGTTTCAAAATTTAGATGACCGATCAATAGAGGTCGGCTGTCACTCAGCCGAATAGCAAAGGTTGATCTTGCGACAAGCTGTTTCATTGCCTTCCATGCAATACCGTTCGATAAGCGCTCTAAGCAATTCAAAGACGGAAGCCAACCGTACCACTTTTCGCTTCTGTCTTCCAAGATTATGAGACACTCTTCTTATTTGCACGAGAATTCTCTTCCTTTTTAAGGTGGTTGCTGTAGATGTTAATTAGGAAGGTGTCTGACAGAGAATGCTTGCAACAAACAAAGAATTGCCCTACAAAAAGCACGTCGACTGTCAGTCATTGTAAAATGATGAAATTCACGAAACCTCAGTGAACCATAAATGAGCACTTTTTCGACACTATATAAGCAAATATAAAGTCCATTGGCATGTTCACTCGTAGTGTGCGCCGTTCTGGCAAGGAAAGTATTGCTCATTAGTGAGCTATCTTGTGGTTTCTGGAGCAATTCAACTTGAAGAAAACGTTCTTGAGCTACCGAAAGCGGAATAAAATAGCTACAGTCTACCAAACAAACCCGAAATTCCACTACGAACGATTCGGTGGTTATATTTTAGCATCAGTTGAGTTTATTCTGTGAAATGTGCTACGAGATTTTCACTAAGTTCTTACGACAATATCTTATTAAAACTGTTTATGAGATCTGCATGGCCATGGAACTATACGCCTTATCATTTGCAGACAAATGAGATTCAATGTGCGCATTCTCCGATGAATACAGCGTTTTGGAGATGGGAGACATAGTCCTAAAAAAATGGCTCTGTCTCATGAAGAAAGAAAGGAGAAGAAATGCACCACTTTGTTGCAGCAAAGACACTTGATCATCTAAATGCCAGCCTATCGTTAGTGGACAAAACAGCGGCCTTTCCCTATGAGGTGGTGCGGTTTTAGGAGAATGACGATGTGACAAGCGAAACCGAGGTAATCACTTTCGAATAGGCAGGTAACAATCCATACCGATGATGCGCAAACGGTTTGGAACACTTGATAAGGCGTGTGCATTCGTAGAATAAGCTCGCAAAATGAATACCAAAAGAAACTCAAGCATATTCGAACAATAAACCGGTTAAATGAACAAGCTTCGAATTATTCGTAATCACTTATGAGCAGGACGAGCCAAATGGGCATCTGTGGCAAGACACGAAGTCGAGAAGTAGTCATATAAGCGAAGTGGTGAAATGACTACATTCTATTTTGAGGCGTGCCAACGTTGAACGGTACCGTTCAGCTCCGCCCACAGCCATTCACCTCCCTTTCTGATGCCATGCCGCCTGACAGAAATCACTGATCTGAAAGTAGGCTTCAACTATTTTTACTGTAAAAACCCAAATCTTAAAGATAGATCGATTTTCCACAGCACTGCGATGCGCAAGCCCAGACAAGTTCACAATTGGTTCACTTTCAGCATCAAGGCTACCTGACTGCGTTAACTGCTTCAGGTGCAGTCTGAAACCATCATTGCCAAAAGGCCATACGAACGATGAAAAAATAGGCGGATTGCACACCACACCTGTCAATCATCGCTTTCTTTCGGCACGAGTTTTTCATCGTACCTAATTCTCCTCTTTTTCTGTCTGCTTGCTTCTTCTTCGAATATTTTTCTCGCTGTCTAATTACAATCTTTTTCTCATCTAGTTCGTCACTTTGCCATTGTACTTAATTGTGTTCTTTCTCTGTCCATATAATTTTTCTACAAAACTTTACTCTTCTTCAACCTCTCTTCGATCTCGTTAATTTTTTATTGCGGTTAAAATGTAGATTATTTCAAGCATTGTTTTCGGAAACCCACATATGAAGTGCGAAAGTCTATGCGCATAAAAGCATAATTTCCCCCACTCTGCCTACGCAACGTTAGGCACTTCTATTGAGGCCCGCTCGCACTAAGGAGTACTTCGACAGCGCGGTGTTTCAAATTATGGAACTTTACAGTCGGCGAATTCTTTCCGAAGGCCTTTACATTGCAGGTGGATGAATTGCTAGACTTTGCGCAATGCGCATTTGCGCAAAAAACATTTCCACACTTGCGGAAGTGCCGGTTTTTGAAGCATGTGTATGGAAAACTGTCATAATCGGAGATGTGGATCGGAATCGCGCTTGGTTAATCGCCAAGCTAGCAAGTTTACTGTCTTTTCGCTCCCGTAATCCAGCTCATGACGTCCAGTATTCAAATCTTTTCGCCCATTCGGAACGACAGTAATCATTAAGTATCATAGAAAATGTTTTTTTTTTTGTTGGAGAAACTATTCCTTTTATTAGGTGAATTTGGATTAATTCTAAATGTAGCCCAACATTTAATAGCCAAAAAACTTGTTGCACCTGAAAGATCCAAAAGTAAGTATTTTATTCGATTAAGCGTGTAACATATTTGATGAAGTTCAAGAGTTGGGATTAAACTCATTCCTTGCTACAACTAAGAACGGAACTAGAACTGAATCTGTCCGGAGACCATATGGAGATTGGTTGAGACTGAGTGCTCTAACAAATTCGGATGATCCAAAGTCGGCCGTCCAACCGGAATCTCGTTTGGTCTGTTCTCAGACGGTGAGGGTTTAACATTAGCTTGGTTCCGGCCACCAGAACTAGATTTGGTTCGAGCTCAAGGTTTGTCTGAAGCAAGGAAAATTTCTCTGTCAAGAAATAATCTCATCCGAAAAAAAAACATTTAGCGTAACAGCACTTTGCAGTCTACGATGTATGCGCTACGGTAACCGTCCAGCCGTCAACAATCACAACGAATAACAAAACTATGTGACGGATGGTGCTTTTATACGTTTATGCGCTAGAGTTGCTCAGCGAAGATTTGAAGTGCAAACAGTTAGCCAAAAATCATACGCGATATGTAAATACATAATTTACACAAGTAGGTATAATTGGCATCAAGAGACGTGCACGGAGATTTTGTTGCAAAGTTGTGACTGCATTGCGCATCTCATTGGAAGCATACCAGGAAGAGCGTGCTATGGGAGCGATCCGAAACAAGCGCTTGCTCAAGGGAAAACTACGAATATAACCTGCGCGTTCTGTGGAAGAAAATGTTAGTCCAAGTGGAATAGACCCTTCATCGAGGTTGAACGTAGCTATGACTAGTCGAAAGCATAAAGCTGCTGACATACCAAACTTCGAGCAAATGTGGTACAAAACGTTTATGTTGGCACTTCGAATTAATGAGTCATAATCGTAGCACACCAGCGTGAAAATCAGCAGACCAAAAATCCTCACCAAGACCTATGAAGCAAAGTAACGCTTCCACAACCGAAAAGCGCGCACCGAGCATCCTCATGTATGTATTAAAAGGACTGAATACGCCAGCATGCTGTTAAACCAAAGGTGCAACGTTAGGTCGGAAGGTGAAGAGTAGGAATTAAAAAGAAAATGACTTCAGTGGAGGCAACGAATTATAGGTCGTGTAAAAAAGGGATGGTTTTGAGGCACCAACTCAACGCAGCCCTTGATCACCGTTTTCATTTAACTAATGAAGCGAGCTATCATTTAATGGTTTCCGAACGAGTAAGCCGTTGCCTCGATCAAGCATCTTCACAGTGAAGATTATGCCGTCCGGTCATTTGTTTTCCCATAGAACATTTCCTGTGCGGTCTTGAAAGTGATGAACTCATGCTAATGGCGTATTGTCTAGTTTGGTAGAACAGAAAACGCTCTATATATCCGCTATGTGGACACTGCTTACTTGCTACTGATTCGAATGATCAACATCTTTCAGTCATTGGTCATCCGATTTATTCGAAGTGCAAATGACGGAATCGATTTGTCATCGCCTAATAGCTACATTAGTATTACGAGTGAATCTGTCGAAATGTGGCGCTTTATTTCAGAGGGAATTGGTTGGAATCTAATTGAGAATGCTCTTTATGTTTATGAACGTTAGCATGTTATCCTCCATGGAAAATTGAAACTTTTCTGAACAGCAGAACTAAAACAAAAAGCAGAAGTCACAAGATGTCTCGATTTTCACTTTTTTAAAAGAGAGAGAGAGTTGAGAGTGCATAGTTGGTAAATATCATCCCATATGAAACCTGAAATTTTCTTCAAGAATATAACTGAAATGAAAAGTAGAAGTCACAAGACGTTTTGGTTTTGATTCTGCCAGCCGGCGTTGTTTTTACTGCATGGGGTTCGGCTTTTATAGCGTTCAACCTTCTTGGGCGGGTTTTCCGCCCAAGATGGTTGAATGCTATAAAACTTAGGTGCAAGCCTTCGCCCAAATTTTAAGCCTTCCCAACAGCGATACATGCTTAGTCAAGTCTGTTTTTTTCGCCACATCTTACTTGTTTGTCTGAGCTGCTTGCTTTCAGCTGCTTCTTCGAAAATGTTGACTACCCTTAGTTGTGCTGCAATACCATATCGCAAATAATGAGGAGGAACTAATATGAGTAGAATTTTTTTTTGAAGAGTGGAAAAATGAATTGTAAAAACTGCCATATTTTTTTCTCACAGCTTATTGCGTCAAATCATCAGCCGCCAGGTTAGAAGTGTATTCATTAAAGGAAGGCCGGACTTCCAATTCCGCTTTAGATACGTCAAGTCCAAAGTGCAGTTCGCAAAAATGCCGTGAAAGGCCTGCTGCCAGTTCTACATACTGGACGAGGGAGAAGTTCCGACGACAGATGTGAATTCTCTCATTCACTACAATTTTCTAGTCATACAGCATTCCCATATTTCTTGTCTCTTCCTTTCATCATAATTTTAGTTATAAAAGCAATCAAACGCTATCAGAAAGCTTATAAGAGTAAAGACTGAATAAAGACTGTCTGCAGAAAAAGCAGTGGGTATAACTCAACAGGTACACCATCAGCACTGCTCAAAACTCAGTCATGTTTTCGAGGGAACGCAAAAATGTACTACTGCAATATAGACAGATAAGGGGCACTTCCATAACCTTTTGAAGTAGAGCAGTGAACTCTTATGTTTTCGTGTAGGCGCCAAAAGACGACATTTCTTTGCCAATTATTTTTGGAATGATTTTCTTTGACAATTTAGCCATAGATCTCTCTCAGCAATTGCATAAGGTAGCACAAAGCGACGAGATGGGGATCGCGGGGAGGGAAGAGGAAGCTGTAATCCGACGAAATTTCTTCTTCCTCCTTTATACATTTCTCCACAGTTGTATGCTTATAGCACATTTCCAAAAATCAACTTCCATCCATCATCAGTTGCATTAGGATTCAAAAAACCGACGCGAGAATTCTCAGTAGTTTTTGTTTCATCTGACGATAGGCGTTTAAATCCTGAGCCAAGCTTTGTTTGCTGTGGCAGCTGTTCAGAAACGGTTTTCAGAAAGCGCGGAATTCCCCAGAAAGCATATAAAATATGTTGGCGAAGTGCGTTTGGATGCTTTCCAAATATGCATTTGGAACTAAGTGGTCCCCTGTATATTCAGAGTAAGTGTGAGGGACAATATCTTCCACTCTGTTTATTTTGATATGCATTAAAACAGTTCTTCTTAACTGCTTCTGCACAGACAAAATTCAACACGGAAATGATTCGAGCCGCAAGTGGCCAGGATGCATACTACCTGGATGCAAGCGGTTGAACTGCGGATAACGATGCAAGTGGAACGTCGCGACAGCACGAATAAAATAGCACTGTATGCACTGCCATGGGCACAGGACGCTGCAAAGATGCGCGGAAAAAAACCTATCAAGCGGTTATTTATAGCGTGGGCACTTCTGCCGTATGCACCTATGCCACGAAATTGTTTCGTTGTGCAACTTGTAGTTACGAAAATGCTCATGAAGCGAATGCTTTCCTTCGCTCCTAAAAATGTCTAGGATGAAAACGTCCTTGGGCGCGAGTTTGAAGGTGCCTAATGCCCGAAGTTCCAACATCACAAAGGCCTTTAGATGTGCATACCTTCCGATGTTAGTGTCACTGACGAAAATGCTCAAGACGGAAATGTGGGTGGTGTAATTTGCGGCGAAGGTGTCCAAGCGTTCCGTCACGGTGCAAGTATCATGCGGATGTCAACGTGACACGCTACCAAACTACAGCTTAAGATAACTTCATCTATTACATTTTGCACTAAGAGAGGGCAGTAAACAGTGGAATTGAGAAAAATGAATAGAAATGATACAAACGAAATGGGAAATAAGATAGAAAAGAGTGTAAAAACAAGAAAAATTCTAAACAGAAAAAAGCATTAAGACGGAAAAACAGAGAATTAGACAGAGCGAAAATAGTCATATTCTCTTTCTTTTCTCTCAACGACTCGTCTACTTTGTCCCGTTGATTGTTGTTAGTCGCATTCGACAGTTCGATTCTTCTTTGAGCGTTGCATAAATCATTGCCACAATTTCAGAAAAAAAAAAAAATGCTTCCGACTCGTATATGACAGCATTTTTAGTGTTTTTCAAATGCGAGCGCAAAGATTTCTACTTCACGACAAATTTAAATATTGCGGTAGCAAACAGTGACAACCTTTAATCGTTGGTTGGTTAAGCGTAGCAACGTGTTAGACATTGGAACCTAAACCTTGAAAAAATAGTTTACGCTTATTGTGTTTTCTGTCGCAGCCTATAAAATTGAGCATACGTTCACAGTTACTTCACATGTAGAGGTGGAAAATTTTAAAAGTTTTGGACGTTTCATTCAATGGCCAAATCAAAAGTAGAGGTCGAAAACGTGCGACTGGGAAGTGAGGTCAGAAAGTAGCTCAATGGTTGCGGATGGAATTAACCAGTATGAGAGGTCGTCATTGAAAAGAGAAACAATATCGGGGTTTATAACTATTTGGATGATGTCTTGCGATCTAAACCTTGAGCCTGTGAGTTCAAAATGTCATTGGCAGTTGAGTGTCCTTCAGGGATAATCGACTATGAGTTGTTCCAATATGTTATAAACAATTAAGTGAAAAGTTTTGCCCATATTTTATTTGCTTTAAAGATCTGTTTTTTCCCACTGAATTCGTCAACAACGAAAACATTCAAATGCAAGAGAAAATGACGACAGCTATAACACTGATAGCTCCAATATCAGTGATATTCATCAGCGAACACTTTTCTTGCCTGAGTGCATATCAAAGTCGAGAAGATATCAATGGTAGCATTTCGTAGATACACACCGAAGAAAGGCTCGAATGAAAACAATCGAATCAAGATTGTAAGCAGAAGACAAAATGTAAGCAACGATGGGAATTCTTAGGCGAGCACGACTAACAATAAAATCGTTTCTGAGAAGGAATCCAACGGCACAGTGTCAAACACAATAGAAACTATTCATCACATTCTCTAAATGTGGCGAACAGCCGCAAAGGAAGTTCAGAATCCTATAGCGCGACTATGCATTCTAGTTCTGAGATAGTACCTGATTAACCACAATTTAGCATCTTATTCGAAGAAGTTAACTATAGGGAGAAAATGAGAAACATGTGACAGAGCTGCCAATTCGATGCCTTGCGATGAGGTAATGATCTCAATTTTCCCTGTTAGATAGCTAATTGACTATTCGCAGGTGGATGCGATGGAGGTATTAGCTGGAAGAATGCAGACACAATCATAACAGTGATCTTAGTCCAACATAGAAAAGCGGCTTAATTCCGGTAACAAGAAACATCTGCTGAAGAAATCAGAGTTACGACCATCTTTTCGGACCAACTACTTATGGTGTGAAAGAAAAACAACATAAATGAATGTTCGAGTGGCATTGACGGAGAACAACATTTCGTCGATTCACAGGAAGTGAAAATGAGTAAAACGAATTTCGATCTCTTACAGCCGACTGTATGTATCACAATGTACTAAGCGAAAAATACAGCGAAAAGTTCTTGTAGAAAGCGCATTCCAGAGGCGCCATTTTCACGCATATGTATCACAATCATATATGCGCATGTGTTCAATTATTTGAATTCGCACTTCACAAGCAACATGAATCTCGCAGCTATAATTTATACGTGTAATGTACAAAATGGGACGATATTCTAAAGCCGATTTCGTTAAGGCTCGTCTAATACAAGATAACGGACATTTGCGCCACAGAATTTACAAGCGAAATTTATTCTATACAGAAGAAGCACTTGGTTTCGACGATTCGAATACACAGTTGTTAATATAAGGAAGTGCATTTTGGACGTCGATTCGTTGGATCTATAGCACTTAGTATTTTGGTACTTCACCTTTCTGTTCGTTGGATTTTCACATTCAGCAGTTGATGCGGTATCTGAACCGCAACAAGCCCATTTCGTACAACGTTCTTAGCGCGCTGACTTGCTTCCCGTCGGTGTCTCGTCGCATAGAATATGCGAATATTTCCATTGTCTTTTGCTTCCGTAGCTTCGAACGTTAAGATGAAACGTTTTCAAATGTGTGCTCGATTTTTCTTGTGAATAGCTGCTTACAATAAAACACGTCTTACCATTTGCGCGGCGAATTGCATTTATAATTTTTCCTCCTCTAGCGACAAACTTACCAGAATTTTCTTCGCTCTTCATTTCATTTATTCTATACGCCATTGATTTATGGAAACGCATCATCCGGTTTAAATATAAGCCGCCATTACTGCGAGCTATTATCCTTGGTCACGAAGTTGATGAAGAAACGTTGTGTTCTTTTCTTATGTGCAAAAGGAAACAGCAATGTAAGAAATCAGCTGCCTATTTTGATGGGAATACGCAAAGAAAATGTTGGAGTTTTTTGAGTGATAGCCGAACGTTAGCTGCAAGAAGTGAAAACGTGGCGCCATAGACGACGTTGATCGGCATGCTCATGAAGGAAGATGGCTCAGCTTGATGGCGCCATCAGCAGGAGGCTGATGGCAATGAAGACTGTAAATATGCAAAGCGCTTTGCATCCACAACAATTGTCGTACGTAGGCGGTGCTCTGATTCATGTCTTCGTCGTGGCTGTAGACATATTAATGTGAAACGCTATAAAAAAGTGCTCTTTTTCATGAAAAAAAAACTGTTAGCATTAGATGCGAGGAGATTTCCTTTTGCGTTTCGCAAAAACTGAAGTTTTCATTGTTTGATCAATGAAATTATGGCCATTGAATAGCGTCTTGAAAAATACGAGTAGCTCTACTGCAAGCTTCGTGTTTCGTTTTTTTGACATCTTCTATTGTTCAACTAGTCGAATATCTTCCACCTGCGCACTTAAATTTCGCGCTCACTGCAAAACGGCTGAAATCGTTCAATTTTTTTTCCACTCCAACTATGAGATTGACGCAGATTACGTAATTTAGGTCGCAAAAGTTAGAGAGTTCAATTCAAATGTCGAGAGAAAAAAATGCACAACAGGTCGAACAATAGAGATTGCCTGCATTTCACTTTTTTGTATAGAGCTCAATCAGGCATACTGCCAAGAAAAACTGAAAGGGTTCACGAGGGAGCAAAAATCTGTACGTCTGCTGCGACCTGTAATTTTCACCGCAACGATCGCAGCGGTTATGGTTAAAACTATGTGTGATTATGCATGTAACGATATGTGTAGGCAAATATGATTATAATCGTATACGAATAAATCATATACAAAATTAATCATTCTAATTGCTGCTACATATGACTATGGTTAATACTATCGTAACCCCTGTGAGCATGGAAAATTTGGAATAAAAAAGAGCAGAGGTTTCCTCTCTAAATCCGGTTTTGCATGGCATCGTCTTTGAAATTAAATGTATACTCGGGAAGGTTTTTGCTTATAGTTAAGGCATCAGTTTCCTTATTTTTTAGCCTCTCAACTTTCATCCGTTTTTTCTATCTTATTCAAATATCGAGGAAATGATCTCGGATATTCTTGCAACAATAAAAGTTCATATATTTCCCCAAACTTTAGAAGTTTTAATTATTTGCGCAACAATGATCAAAAAGTTTAGTTGTTTGTAAAATTATTGAGTGATTAATTTTCTGCTATTATCAGTGATCGTAAAAATCTCCATCTTCCACTCAATATTCGGCAATTTGCACATTATCGACTTTGGTTGCCTCAAAATTTCCGTATTCTTAAATACGGTGCTTGATGCCATTGAACGGAAAAAACTCCCCTCTGCATATGTGAATATGTTGCACTTTGCAAAAGATTACGTTGATGCAGAGATATAGCAAAATTAGACGATTTTCCAATATACTGTAATGAAGAAGTGATTTCAAATAGCCTAAAAAGGTCTCCAGTGAAGTATCCTGTTCATCTTGGGAAAATTTCTTTCGCAATCATTATTTTAATTTTTCTTTATTTCTTTTCCATATTCATAATCGCCATTATTTATGTTTATCAGTTTCAGTACCATAATAATTTATTGTTTTTTTTTTATTTTCTGAATGTTTTTGCTGTTTCCCATGTCTAAGTATTTGTAATATTATTTGCGTTGCTCGTGAATACGCCGACAAGAGCATCGCTGAAGCAACGTCGTTGTGAAATGAATGCAGCGACATTCGCACAAGAGCAACAGATAGCGTGCAAATCGTGCATTTTGTTCTCTTTGATTTGCAAAAATAACCCACTGTAGGTAATCTGATTGTCCCTCTGTCCGCATATTTCAACCCTACACGAATGAAACGTCCACTGCAACTATCTAAATTCATTCTAGGAGCAGGTTTAAAGAATCATACGGCACCCCCCTCATCCCACATTCACATGGCCGATCAGATGGTCCATAAGCAGGTATGTATAGCGTACTACGGTCCTCAATTACTGCTTGAAATTTGAAAAGAGCGTCTTTGTATCTCGTGATGTGTTGGAGAGCGAGAAAAACTGTCTCCGGGTACTAGGTTTTCGGGGACAGGCAGTTGTGTGCATCGGATAGCTGGGTCAAGCAATATTGGGATCTTAGAATGCTGCCATATCTTCAAAACTCAAACTGACGAGTGCCGAAGGCATGATAACAATAAAAGCTAGGTTTTTCATTTCTTCTGGCATCATTTATACTCAGTTCTTTTTCAAGTTTAATTTATTCTCCGCGACAGTCGCATGAAATTTTTCAGCCCATTAGCGTCAACGATGGGTCTTCCAAAAACTTCTTTATTGCAATAGGTTTCTCTCAGCTCTACAGGTATGAATTTTGCTACTGCCTTGCATTAAGTCTTCTTAAAGATGTACCTCATTTAAGTGTTCACCATTGTGGCGCATCAGCGTTTTATTTGCTGCATTCATCAATTTCATCGCTGTCGCCTCCGTGAGACAATCTATGATATCATGGAGTGACCTTTTCTGGTCATAAACTTGTTCAATCAATAAATTACTTTATATTGCAAATCGGCTTAAATGCAAGTTGATGAAAATTGCTTTCACAGATTTCTATTCACATGATAACGATTGCAAAAATTACATTCAATAAGAACCCTTGGGTCGAAATACTTCCATCAGCAAGATGCGGATCTTTCGCTTGTGAGGGGGAATGCCGCGATATGGGAAAATACCTTTGAATTCAGTTAGCAGGCTCAAATTTGCATCCGAAGAGTAATGCCAACTTAATTGACTACATGAAGTTTTTTGTAAAACAGCAGAATGCTGGAGTGTTGAAGTCGCAAAGAATCATCTCGCTAATCATCTATTTATACTATGCAAACGACCGCTGATGGAATCAACACTGAAAGGGAGGTATGATCCAACTATATGGCCATCACACAAAATTTTTCGACTTATGAGGGATTTATGCTATTGTTTTTCGGCTAGATCGAGGTATATTCAAAAAGCAATTTCGTATACCAAATTAAAGTATTGGCACATCGTGCATAATCGTTAGATTTGTAAGAAGAGAAGCGATAACGAGAAAAGAATGTTCTGTTCACAAACAAAAGTGGGAAATGTGCAATCCAGGCCAAACGTCACTGAATAAGTTGGTAGAATTTGGCGGCGTTGACCAACTCAAGCATGGGATAATATTCGAGAACCAAAGGTGGAAATATGTTCGCATTATTTCAACGAGTTGAGTTTTTAAAAAATCATGTAAAGGTGATCTAGCGAAGGTATTACTTGGTGTAGAAAAAAGATCTGACAATAAATGATGACGGAGCTGAAACGGAATTTTTTTTTTTGGGGAAATATTTTTCGCCTACCACCCGACCACCATCGAAACTTGTTTGCCAACATTTTTAGACGAAATTGCGGCTTGTTTACTGGTGAGCTGCCAGGTATCGCTTCTTATATAGATAAGTTGAAATATGAGCAGTAAAACTATTAGGAATGATTGTTGTGCGAAATGCAAATAACAAAGTTTGGCAAGTGGTAAGCTGTATTGGCAATAACGCCCAAGACGCGGAAAGTTTTCCACTTTTGGAGGATGCTCTTTGAAAATTTCGACATTTGTGATCCTCTCTAGTGCTTGCTCACCCCTCAAATCGCTACCGACTTTTGTGAAATTTGGGATGTTGCAACTAAGTCCTCCTTCCCTAATTACGTGGGACGAATCAGGAGAGGCGTTCTGATAGACATAAATAGGAACGGTGGAGTTGAGACTTGCAGAAATCGAAATGAAAATAGAGGCCAGAGGATGCTGCAGATCATGAAAATTGGAACCGACTAGCTCATCTTCATCCTCCATGAATGACTGAAGTAGATTTGATTTGCGCAATTCGCATTTGCATCACTCACCTCTCCCCCTCCTCCCTCTTCCTCCTCCTCCTCTCAGCTCCCACCTCACGTCCTTTCGTTGGTATTTTTTTGTTTGCAAGCTTCGTTCCCCGCCCGAAAGATGCATTCTTTGCGCAAGAAAAGCTGTTACGTTCAGCACATGCAGAGAAACTGTACGCATGAGCGTGTGCTAGTGTGTTGTCAAGTAGAATAGCTGAGTGATAACATGGGCCTACTACGTTGTAGTTCTCGACCCCCTCCACCCTTTCCCTTGCAAAATGTTTCTGTTAACCTGTAGTCCTTTCCCAGGTTTTCATTTTAAAAATCTGCTATATGGCACTAATATGCTTCTAAACAGATACTTGATCGTGGGCTCAATTAGAGGTGTATAAGTGAACGCTTATCTCACATAAAACATAAAACATTTGATGCGCTTATTTGTGGTGGTAATATTGTTGATGATGTCACTTTTGTTTGTCGGCAGTGAATTCATGGCAGGTTTTCACCGGGTAACGATAAGACTTGTTTGCCGATACTCGTTTTGTGCTCTTATCTAATATAGAAGCAATGATAGTGGCGCTTACCTGTGCCTATAGGATGTCTTCATAACTCCCCGCAATCACTGTCTTCCTTTCACATGTCCCAAAACATGCACATTTTGTCTTCCCGCGCGCTTTTTTTGTTTAGGTGTGATTCTAATATTTAGATATGCAAATAAGAATAGCATATTCGTTGCTATGGAAGTTCCAGCCTTCATTTTCTACGTTTTAAGAGAAATACTTTGGAAATATGGCGTCACCAAATACAGCCCATGATTCTGAAGATTACATGAATAGTGCGTGATATCAGATGATACCGCTCTAGACAGCGTTTGAGTTGCGATGTGACAGATCTGTTGGATGATTGAGTACGTGTTGAGCTTTGCAGCGATTTTTTAAAGCCATTTTTGCAAGAATTCTCTTCGCAGTTACATTTTTTGAGAATGTACGCTGATTAGGCATAAACGTTTGCAGTAAATACTGTCAACCTATTTATGTGAGAGATCATCCCGCCTTGCATACGCTGATCTTTCATTTACTTCACTTACGCATACCAAGCCGATTACTGAGATGGATACGGTTTAGATGAAGGTTTTATTGAGCATTGGTTTGTAGCTCCGTTCACCCTAGACGTACGTTGCGTTATCACGAGGTTTGAAGGGTAAGATTCCTCTTATGATAAAGCAACTTTTAGTATTTAGCTCTTTCCTTCCCAACGATGCAGTTTATCTGAAAGTTGTGACAGCAACATTGTTAATCCTGCATCCTGGATGAATACTACGACCCGCTGCATTAGACGATGGAAATGACAAAAATGGCAGTCTGCAAATATGACGAATAGGACCGAGAGGATTGCTTCATTTTCATCCATTTGTGGTCATCAGCATTTGAAGAGCAATTTTTGAGCATTCGCTGCCTAGCACTTAAATCAAGCTCTGGCCGAAAAATGCAGTGATCGTATTAATCATATAGCAGAGTGCAGGATATAGTTCATGATAGTAGAGCGATCAGTGCTACGCACCGTTGCAGATTTGTGTCCAATTAATCAACGAGTGACTACGTCTTTTTTTGGAGACGAGGTGACAGCATGATGCGCCTGAGTTTATTTTTTATTGCGTTGTTGATTGGTGCGACGATAGTCGAGTCAGCACGAGGAAGTAAGAAGAAGAAGGACAAGACGAAGGCTGAAGTTGCTATGCATACTTCCGAGGAGGATGAGGCAGCGACAGGTCTGTGAAGGGAATCTCTAAAAGGGAGCATTTATAAGGTGGTTTAAAGTAGCTCAGGACATAGAAGTAAAATTTTGAGATAGTAAGAAACTTTGCAGCAGTATGGCCCACGATCTTGTGGCCGGGAAGTATGGTCTAGCCAAGAAAGTTCGACTAAAATATGGCTCTTGATAATGAGCTATAACAAGTCCAATCGGATCTGGCTCAAGAGCCGATTCGTTGAAGAAAGTGCGCATAATTTAGCATTCTATCAAAGTTTTGAGATGTTTCGGAGAACCGTCAACTTCACGTCCTGAAATGACAGAGGCCACATCGTACAACCTTCATGAGAGGTTTTCCACTTGTTCAGTCTTAGTGAATTTATGCAAACTTGAGCAAATTTCCGGCTGATTTATATCCTCCTCTTCGAGTAGATCAGCTGAACAATATGCGACGAAATGAAACTCTCAAAAATTTGAGCAGCGCTGCATTGTTGTGACTGCTTTATTGCAAGTTGTTTGCGTAAGTGCGCGCGATTATCCGGTTTCGATTTAATGCGTTATTGCGTAGAATTCCTTTTGAGTGTGTGGTAACCGCCCTGTTGCTTTATTTTCTGTGCGGGCTTGACATCCTTAAACAGTTTCGTGTAGGACTGTAATGGAGAGCCGATTGAGAACATGTGTACCACCGCCTAAAGAGGTTATTTCAGGACTTAGAAAAACGAAGGACGACAGCGATAAGAAGGACCGCGAAGAGCGAGGTACGATACGAAACCTTAAAGCGAAAGCAAAATGAACGAGGTAGCACTAGTTGTGGGGGAAGACATGAGCTCAAAACGTTAATGTGTATTATCCTTAAATTCGTGGATATACCTCATGTACGGAACGGGCAGACGATTCTTGTTGCAGAACTTTTATTCTTTGTGCCTGATTTGAGGGAGAAGCTTTGAATTTTTTGTGATTTTTCTCGAGAAGGAAATTTTTTTCATCATTGAGGAGGTTTAGCTCAATATGTTTCCTTCTTGTAAACATGACGACTTCATTAAATCAGCAGCTTCCTCCATTACGAAATTCTTACATCGGTTACTGTTTTGACACCCCGTAAAGTTCGTGTTTGTGATATAAATATTTTCTGTAGTTACCTTTTTAAGAGAAGATTATGTAAATCGAATGAACTCTTCCTTTCACAGCACTCACAAATTTTCCGTTTTGCTCAGAACGAATATGTTTCCACAAAAAAACATCATTTAGGTTTTTATCGAATATTCTCTATCCACTTTAAAAGAAAAGCCACAAAATGCGATGTCATAGTTCAACATACGTAAGAGCATTCATTGGTTATTCATAGTTTTGCATAAGAAAAGTTTGCATGCTAAGTTTCAGCTTATTTAGCTAAGTCTTTTCACACCAAATTATATTCAACTGTTATGCAATTCAGTCGTTGAATCTGACGGCAAACGAAAAATTCACTTCAGAACGCGACAGAGAACACAGTACTGGTGAGAGAAGGCGAAAGGAAAGCAGTAGCAGTGAAGAGGACGATGAAGGTAAGAAAGCGGGTGGAAACGAAACTGATGTCGCTAAAGGGGAAAAGATTCAACTGAGAACAAGACGAACGCAGACAGGTGACAAAGTTCAAGTGGTGAGATATTTCAGCTATCTGAAGTTTTCAGTTCGGTCCTTTGGCAACCATGTAGAGGAACCTCGTTTGGTTCGCTTTTTTCGTCGAGGTAGACTTAAGCTGATGATGCGATATGCAGTGGTTTTAAATTGGCACAAAGAAACTTTTCTTTCTCACAATAAAAGTTGAGAAGTAAACCCTTTTTTTTCACAGCACAAGATGAAAAGCTTTTTACAGCCTCAAGAAGTTCCGCCGTTCATGCGATATCATCAGCCGAGTAGGTCTGGCAAAGGGGGGAACGAAGAGAATGACTGCATGAAATTTAGTTGCTGATCGAGGAGGGAAAGTGGTGAAAATTAGAGTGTTTGTTCAAGTATATGAGCTCGGCAACAAATGGAGGATTGGTTTGTCGAAATACTCGATTTAAAGAACGATTGTGTATTGTTTCAGAAGGTTGATGAGCACACACGCGCACGTCGACGGAAATACGAATGGCCGAATAGAAAGGTATTCCACTTTTATAATCGATGATGTTTGAAAAATGAACAGGTTGCGCTCTGAAATTTGCACTCGTGAGACGTGAGCTGCTTGACAATTGAAGTCTTGAAGGAATATCTCTCTATAGGGTGCTGCGGCCGGAGCCAATGGAGCAATGAATGATGTAAATTGAATTCTAATTAGCCGCAATTTCAGTAAGTATGAAAAATTTCGACAATTTCAGGTTCATGTTGGAAGAAGGTATGCACCAATCGGCAAAACGAAGTATGAAATGGTAAGTACAAATACGTAAAAGAAATCTATCGCTACTGTCCAAACCGCGTCACAAGTCTCTTTTTGTCTTTGCCTGTCTTAGATAAACTGCGCACTCTTGGCACGTCCTGGTTATACTACGTCATTAGGAGGTTTCTGACGTCTCTGCTATACGTCATTTAATAGGTGTGACCAGTGCATGGACGTTTTCTAATGGCAACGTTCATTCAACAACTTCATGTCAGAAATTCAAACTTCTTAAACCGAAATTGTCTACCGCTTTCTTTAATGACAGCAATCTTGAAAACAAAAAGTTTTAATTGCAAAAGTTTTTGGTTCTTGATATTGCTGAATACTCATAAATAATTTGCCAAAAAATATAACGAGTAATTTCAGAAAGCCGCCCACCGTAGACGACGACAGGAGCTGATTCGCGACAGAGAAGCAAGCTGTTATGGGATCTTTTTTGAGCAGACGAAATCAATGACGCTTAACTTATAAAAAAAATCCCGTACATTCTGAGAATCGTTCGAATTTTTTGAGAAGAAACGTATTTCATTTTATTCGACAAAAAGAAGCGAATCATTCTTTTCATTTAGAGGTGTTCTATTTGACTCTCGAATATGGAAACTAAAACCACCACGGTAGGAAACAGACGAACGCGTCGCGAGAAGAATGAACTTAGTCGACCGGATGACAAAAAATCTTGAAGTATTTATTGATTATCATGCAGTCAGTAGTAAATTCTTGGATAAAAGCAACGGTAGCATTAAGATATTTTCATTACCAGCCTTAAGCGTCGATAATTTCCTCCATGACAAGCACATCCGTATTGTCAAGCTAGTCGCAGTGCCCTTTCCTTAAACAGAGCGGTTAAAGTTATCGAACTAGAGGGACAGTGGCGGAGGAATTGTTCCTTCCATGATGGAAGCGACCAACTGATTCTTTGGGGAAGTTTTGGTTTGCCTCAAAAACAAGGTTTTGCAATGTGATAACGCGGACCAAACGTATAATGTCGGCGACGATCGAGAGTTGAAGTTGTGTTTAAGCAACTAAACACGTGAGAGCGTGATTTAGATGCGAGTATGAGAAAAAAATGACGGTTTTGAGAACATTGCGACAGGAAAAATAGGACGTTTGGTTCGCAGAAACAAATTTACGCTATTAGTGCAACTCTTGTGCACAGCACTTTTTGTTTCGAATCACTTTAGTCACTGTGAGGTAGCGATTCAAAGGTAGCCGAAGGCATTTGTTATTCAAATCATCATCATATCACTGAAAGAAGCAGTAGACAGTCACTGAAATGCATTGAAAGTCGAATCCACTGTAAACTAATTTGCTCACACATTCAGCTGAACGATGGCGAGCGGTATCGTCTTCCGGAGCAAGCGAGAGAAACGAAAGGAAGAAGGACCACACCCTCGCCATTGCTTAATGTCCCAGTGGGTTATCCGTCGCTCCCAATTAAATTTATTCCACAGTGCTGAAGGTTGAGTGGTGCACATAACTGCAATTTTATCATTCATAAGGCCATCTTGAATGAAATAAAAAGAGGCATAGTGAACGAAGATTATAGCTTTCAAAATGTCTGAACACCTGAAAACTTCAGCATTATTTGAATACGTCAAGCTGTCATTATGCTGGCAATAACGAGTCTATCGGAAGGAATTATTGCTGAAAACACCCTACGAAAGATTCAATTTAACTAGGCGTGCATAAATTTTCAGCTTGTCATTATGGCGAGGAGTCGAAATGTTCCCCAGGCAGAGATATATAAGCATTCCACCTGTTGTTCTACACTCCGACATATTGATTCCCAATCCGCTAACAGCATATGAATGGAGCCATTTTTGAACGTAATATCTAGTTGAGTTTGCCGCACTTTCTTAGCTCGAGTAATTGCAGGAGAGACACGGAAGACATCTCGGCTTTGCAAGAACGGTCAGTTGCTTGAAGTTTTTTTTGCAGCATGATCATAGAAACGTATTGGAGAAGAGAGAGTATTCCCATTTAGAAGTTCAGGAAGGGTAATGAGACGAACTGGCGTTGTAGTTTACTAGTTTTTTTATTTAAAGAAAAAATAACAATAAATCGACGCACGTTCCTGCCCGATTCAATAAAAGTCAGTTTCATGGCGGTGCACTGGGGAAGCTTGTCGATAATTTGACCACACTTTTTCTAACTGCTGGTCTTCTGCAAATAACCACATTCAGAAAGCTCAAATGGAAACGCTCATAGAGCTTGCTATTGAAATCATTATGTGGGCAAGGAGGAGTTGAGTCGTTATGTGACTTGCTACAGCAACTGTAACTGGCCAGGGTCGCAATCATTGAGACTATGAAGTTCATGAATATTATGCAGTTTTCAGCGCGTGTCGTACAGAAAGCATAGAGCAGGCAGAATGATACACCCGGCACCTAAACATTTCAATAAACACAAGGTGAGTTGAATTCGCACGAAATGTTGTCAGTACTCGATGTCGCTACGACCGTTTTAGAAACCAGAATGGAGGAGGTATATTTCAAGTCCTGAAAGCAGTGCGAAATGAGACAGACGAGCGTTCTCAGTGGAAAAGTTTTAATTTATGGTTTCAGACGACTACCGAATTTTTCAAGATTGGAGTCTGAAATCAGCACAAAGCTCTATTTAGAAACTGCAACATCATATAAGCCAAATCACCATCAACATATGAAAAAGAACAGATCTGTATTCCCATCAAGGTAATACTGAGGCTCTTTAAGGCACAATGCAATCCGAAATATTAGCTTAAAAGTTATCCAACATATCTCTTATGGCCCAGACATTGCAACTTTTTAATGATCTTAAGGGAAAAGCGTGGGCAGTGGGATTTAAAGAAGGAAGCTTCTGAAAAGACATATGTGCAATATATATATATATATATATATATATATATATATATATATATATATATATATATATATATATATATATATATATATATATATATATATATATATATATATATATATATATATATATATATATATATATATATATATATACGCTTCTGTTGTGTCTTGAAGAGCGTTAATTAGTGCTTAAAAGTCCCTCCGTTTGAAAGTTTCAGCTGAATCTTCATCAAACAGTAATTTTTTCTCTTCGTACGTGCGCATTTTTTTGCAATGCTCGACTGCTGGCGCATTTCCAGTTCGAATAGTGAGATAAAGCTCGATGAGAAAAGCGCCAAACAAGCCTTTTTGCGATACACTAGATACACTAGATGCGATACATATGACGCAGAGATTTCAGCGCTTCTAAAGCCGCTATGTCGTAAAAAACTGTCAACAGTTAATTCTTACCTGGAAAATAGTTGATGTCAGTGATCCCTTGCGAGGACTGCCAATAATAAGCAAGTGCGAAAATGCGCCGTGAAGGCAAATACGACGAGCTGTCAACAGAGTCGAACCTTTACTTGCAGCAAAGTGCTCGATGACTGCTCATAGTGTTGGTATCCGTGGCCCAGAACTTTGGGATGCTGCGAATTGTTTTGCCACCGTGCATAGATGGGTGGTCCTTCGTATTTTTGCTCGGTTGCAGTGATGTGTTTCTGGTCACTTACCCAGTAAGGTTAAATGCAGCTGTTATTAACTCGCGACACGCAATAGAGTTCCTCAGAACTTATTGCTCATTATTCGAATACTCTTATACGCGATAGTTCTTCAATTATGTCTTTTATTTTTTAGCTTCTTGTAAAATCACCTAATTTTAAGCTTGTACCGAGCACATTACTAAGGAGATGGAGATCTTTTTTTGCTGTATCTGCGGGATTGAGGTAATCGTTCAATAAGTGCAACAGTTCAATTTACGACTGCAATATTTGTGTTTCCACTACTTTGTGAGAAGATCTTTGCTGCCTATCGATTTTGCTTTGAAGTAATCCCTGTTGATATAAATTGAATTTTTCCTCGAAGATACTTTGGAATATGACTGATATCGACTAATATCAGACCTGCTCATTCTCTTGTGAACTTAATTCCTGCCAGCATGTTACAATCGCTTTTCTCCCCTAAGCTCTCAGTTGATTTGCATTTCCGCCCCTCGCATATTAGAGGAACACGGGGGGGGGGGGGGAGGTGATAAACTGTCCAATAATGCTGATATGTTTTGTCATCGCTATTTGTAAGAGCAGCTTCTTCATTGTAATAGCAACAGAAGTAACTAAAAGTTAGCCTTTGGTCTTCTCATACTGTATGGTTTACTTTGCTATTTAAAGAGCACATGACTAAGGTTTTAGAGATGACGCAGAGTTTACATCCCGAAATGACGTTTTCGCATCAAAAGCGGTCTTCGGCATCAGTGTTTGTTGAACATTTTTTGAAATCATGCAAAAACGTTTTGTTTGTATGTGATAAAATGATATGAATCGCGAGTAATTGATTTAATTTACGTCATGAGTTATTTCTCGCCTTTGTAAATATTTTTTGGTCGCAGTTATTAGCACCTGACATTGTAAATATAGGTAGAATTTGAAAATTTTTAAGGCGAGGCTGTCATAACCACTAGCCGAACTAATAAACGCTAAAATATTTCGAAAAGTTCTCGAGAAATTTTCATTATGCAACGGCTTAGAGAGAAAGAGAGGCAGCGAAAGGGTTCTTCAGTGTTTCACGGAAATTCTGATTTTCTCCTCTTTTTTGCTTTTGCTCTCGCTTGCGGGCATAAACGTTTTAAGCATTAGTGCACATTGCTCGCAATATAATTTTCGAAATCTTTCTGTAGGAAAAGCGCGTTAAAATTCATAAAAACGGTAATATTTCTATAGGGTATTGCTTAAAACTACATAATCTTATTTGATGCTACTCGTTTTGCATCTTAAGCCGTTCTAAGTTATTCGATTTTTGATGCACAATTGCTTCAACCTTCATCTTTCGAAGTTTTATTTATTTTGCTATTTTTTTCTATTCTATTTCGGAGTTTAAAATTGTAACCTATATTAGCACTACTGCATAATTCTTCCTCCTCATAATCTACACTATTCAATGTTGCTCTACTCCATATTTCGTTGAACATTGCCTTATGCCTTATGCTCACATTTGTCGTTCGTTATTCACAACGCTTATGATCGAGCGGATGGCGTTGGGTTCCCTGCTTCACTGTTCGCAATCCAGAAATTCCAATCAAATAGCTCTCACAGACTAATGTCCTTTATTTCTCTGAATGAACACTGCGAGGAAAAGCAGAAAAATAATCACCTCTTCTTCCCAACCAGCTTGCCTTCCAGGAAAAAAAAACTTCGGCGTTGGAAGATTCTCAACCACTTAATTAGATATTCTAAAGTGGGTGCAACAAGCCTATTTTCCCGTTGCTGCACTCTACTCCCCTTCCCTCTCAACTCACGTGGTCGAAATTTTAGTCCTCTCTCCCGCAACCATATCTTAAATTATTGAGTATCATAGATTAACCTGAAGTGATAGAAGCATTTTAAAATCACGGACAACTTCAGTAGTAATTTTTGATGTTTAAACCACACTATACTATAAGGTTATTGTCTTGATAGGTCTTGAATTGTTCTATACTGTTCTACGATTTCAGAATGAATCTTTAACCTTTGTGTTCTACTCAGCCACTCCATTTCAGCTTGTGAAAGTGTGCTATATTGTTCTATAACACATAACGAAATATCACAGCTTATAACTATAACGCACAAATATACTCAATTCGGTATAAAAAACATCACCGACTGAGAAGCGCTGTGGTCCACTATGCTTATAATTGGCTCAGTAATAGAATTAAAAAGCACTAGTTTTGGAACTCCTCAGTAACATTTCTGGTAATGTTCATCCGGCATTTAGCTAAGGATGAGCAAAAATATGGATTGCTTTCGGCAAGCAAAAAATAAATACAGTTTTGAGAATGTATCTTTTGGCACTTACTTGAGTAGGATATTGACTGTAGTAGAGATTGAGATATGGCTCAAGAACGCATGAATTTTTCTCCACCGCTTGATAATATAATTATGAAAATCGAAGCAAAAATAATCTCTTTGAAAACCTTTGCTATACTGAGCTTTCCTGGAATAGAGCAGTCTTAAATAGTGCAGAAAATATGTTATAACATTGAAATATACTGTATTTTACTATAATTTTCATCAAAAATGTATACACGTTAGCTAGTAAAAGTCTATCAAATCAGTGCATTTCAATCTCTCCCACTGTATCGCTCAATCAGCGTAGCCGAGCAGAGCTTAAATCTATTTTGACTATTTTATTGATTCGTGGTTTAGCATTGAAGTCATTTCGAGGAAGTCACAAGATTTGTTTATTAATATCAAACTTGCAGGGCTGGCACGACAACTGAAGATCAGCGGATGGTTGACTTCAGATTCCCATTCACGTACGACTGCATTCAATATTTTCCTCTATCGTTGTATACTGACTTTTCAATGTGTTTTATGTATTTACGCTTTTTCATTTATTGAGCGTATGTAATGCGCTTTATGTAATGCCTTCTCTGAGACAAAGGAGGCTACAACATAATTGATTGCGAGCGAAAAACTTCTTGGAACGTAGACAGATGTTTGTTGGCTTTTATAGCGAAACCCATATGACAAAATTTCTTGCCATATCTGGACTTTTGCGTTCCTAAGCTTTCTGTTTACTGGATGATTTCATGTCAGTAATATTTTTATTTGGCTTGTGATGTGGTTCATTGACAACCAAGTGAGGTTGCGTTCAGCAAGTGGAAAATAGCAAAAGATTGCCACACAAATGCTCGAATTTCCTTTTTGCATTGGAAATGGTGCTGCGATCAGTCAGGATCACTGCATGTGAAGTGCTGAAAGCGTGACGAGAAACTGCGCTTTGTATTCGAATTGTGTGTCGTCTCTTTAGAAAATTTATAAACTGTAGTGACGATTGAAACTTATAGTGAATAAGTGCACATAGAGTTCTGAATAAAAACTTCTTTATTAAATAGACATCAGAGGGAGCACTGCTTAAAACGAAGCAAACAGTGCGCACAATGCTGGAAGAGGCAACTTTTCTTCAGGATCTCCTCTCATCTAAGCATAACGTTCTAAAGGCTTACTACTTTACGCAGATCTCGTTACAAGACTTTATGCAAGACATTTTGCCGAAGTGGCTGCTTCATCTTCCCTAAATAAGCCTCGATCTCAAACATTTTGAATGATCATTTCAAACAAACTCTTCTACGCACTTCAATACACAAAAATCTGCATCGATCTTGTAATGCTTACCATGGTTAACCAATCACAAACAGTGACGGCTTTTAAAAAATTATCGCTGGAGAAGTTAAACAAGGAGGATATAGCGGAGCGAAATCCTTTGATGTTTCGTGCCAAGAATTCGACATGAAACTAAATAAATATAAAGTCTCATCCAGTAAATCGGAGCACTCGAACAAACACTTTCCACGGTTTTCTATCAGTTCAGCTTGTTGGCATAGCGTTACATAGATAAGTTCCAGTCGGCCAAGCAACGGCCATCAAAATCGGATAACTCATTTTCACGTAGAGTCGGATTCTTAGATATTGTGTTTCATATCTAATAAAAGTAAAGAATGCCGATTTCTGATAAGATAATTGGCGTTGGGAAAAGCCCATGAATCGTGACTAAGTGACTGACCAACAGATAAAATGATTGACCATGTGAAGCTCATGAATGAGCGATAAAAGTGAAAAAATTTAGCCATTTTGAGAGCAGCGTCACTCACTTCGTCGACTGAGCCGAAGTGCACTATAAAATTCGAGGGAACAACTCACCACTAGCCTCGATCCATGAGAGAAATTTTAGAAAGTTGGGGATTAACTGTGCATGAGTATCATCTACAATATCATGCACAAGTGTCATCTTTTAAAAGTTTCCTGTGCATGATATGAACGTTTGAGGAAATCGTTGTATCGCTTGTAAGTTCGGGCTATGTTCTTGGATTTCTATCTCACAGGTTCTAATATGATCATGAGTGAAGTCATTCAAAAATTTCTTTCACCAACATAGGGGTTTCTAGTAGCGCCTTGATTCGCAGGTCACGAGTAGCTGAAGCTGTTGTTCGAGGGCTTCGAGAACTCTGCTCTTTAGACCGAGTACTTAGTTACTACTGCTTTTAAGTCTAAAGAGGCATTTTTGCTCGGGCTTATGGGCTGTCGAAGAGCATTTGAGAGGCTAGAATAGAGTTCAGTAACTTTGCGCACGTGCCACTCCCACATTTTTGTCTTCGTCCCTGACCGCGAATTATCTATAGCCATTGAATATCCGTGCTCACAGAAAGCTTCGTCGAGGAGCAACTTCGGATACAACTGCCGACTCCCCAGAGTCACATCAGTGGCTACCAAAGACGACTAACTCACCTCTCGGCTGCCTTCGTTTTCTGTGGCGGCCTACATTTCAAATAGCTATCGATCACGGAAGGCAATAGTTGATAGCCATTTACAAGTCAGTGGCTGCAAATGAAAACTAGTGGCTACTTATTTCGACGGCTAATGAAGGTCTTTGCTCATCGAGATTTTATGGAGTGTCTTTTGCCAACGGAATCCGGCTTCCCCTGGTTGGCTTTTTACTTGCAAGTCACTGACAGATCCTTTCTTTTGCAAACATTTACTACCAAAGCTTGGTGAACTCTCACATCAGTTGTGACTCAGTTCCCCGGCAGACGTAGCAAAGAAAGCAGTAGTCTGAATCAGCAGATGCGTACACAGTCCACACATTTCATATTAAAACGTAAATACAATCAAAAGACAACAAGTCAAGGACAGAAGACATCAAAACGAAGATTACTATGCAACGTCGCGTGATGCCTCAGCAAAAGTTCATAGCTCAAAAGCATGGCAATCGGCATGTATTATAAACATATTACATGACATCGCTAATGGTCATTAGCGATGACCTCGCTAATGACCATTACCTCTTGTACATATCATTCTCTAGAAAAGTGTTTCCAGGACACCAGTGCGCTTACGTGCCAGGTATATACGATTTGCATTTTCAAATAAGTGCATCAGTGTATCTTGCAAAGAGGGGGAAGTTCTGAAAAAGTAATGAATGCTGTCATGTTGTAATTTTTCGAAGAAACTAAAAATGCATTGATGTAATGACTACCTGAAACAACGTTTTCTTCGTTTTCGGTGCCTCAGTGCACTAAGCGGAAGTCGGAGACGACAAATGATAAACCGCTCTAGTAGTGATCAAAGACTATGAAGACAACAGTGCGCTACTTGATAAGAACGTAATGTGTTTTGTGATGGCGTCGTTTCGCCGTCAGCCTTTTCCCTCTATTCGAAGAGTTATTCCTAGCTCATTTCCGCTCACCGGAGACATCGGTGCGATGAAACAGCGCCTACCACATTGTGTCACTATTCCAGTCGTTCCAACTTGTAAACACTTACTCGGTCAGGTGCTTATAAGCCTTTCGTTACTGACGAGCGACTTTGCCAACGTTACATTTATTGCGTTTATGCTTTGTTCGCTTAATTTTATGAGATTATCTGCACCAGTGTGTTCGTTATCTCCATATCTGTATATCTGCATAAATGCTAACGTCACTACTCCTTAGTGTCCAGCAACAGTTTCTTATAGCGCTGACAACAAAAGTTGCTAAACAACGTTGCCTCGGTCCTCTCGGTAGAGCAGTTTCATCGCAGTAAGAATACTGATGTTTGCCAAGTAAAGAAATTGATCATTAAATCGGGATATCTGCTGGATCTAAGAAACGATAATATAACTGGGGAGACAGCCTCAACTTTTCTGTGTTAAAATTCTGCTTTTGGGCTATGATGGCTGACACATCGCATGTATAGCTAATTCGACAAAAGAATAAAACTATACGAAGAAATGAATTTCGGTCGGAGCTAAAAGATAGGCTGAAGCCTTTTCGGTATATTTTACAATAGATATGTTTGCAATCTGACAGCACTGTTAAATATAGTAAATGGTGATGTTTTTACTCTCATTACTTCTTAAAGTAAGTTATATTATGCGTTCAAGCTACTAAACAATGCGTGTAATCTGAATAAAATTGTTGTCTGAAACCATAACATGTAATATTATGCATGAGTTACCTTGTGGTATTAGAGTATGGTATAATATTTTTGGCCTTTTAATATACATTTATATTTGCAATGTGCTCTGTGCTTTTTTCAATGGCTCTTAATCGGTGCTGTTTTCATTTTCCTGCGGAATACTACTTTTCACGATTTCTGAATGTACGACAAGTAATACACATAAAACATAAGCCATGCATCTTCACAGTTCAACTCAGTGACAAAGGTCTGATGACCGAAAACGAGGATGAAAAATGTGACAGACGGCCACACTTGCCAATTCTATTGTTTTAACAGCTTCTCAACCATGCAAAACACGGTTAGGCAACCTAGTAAAGTATAGCATGGCATAGCGCACTGCTGTACTGTACTCCAGAGCATCGCTTAGTATAGCCTGGTATGGGATAGTATAGTACGACAATAGCCTAGTACAGTAATTGTGCAGCGCGCTGTGGAATAGTGTAGTATTTTATAGTACAATGGAGTGTAGTATTAGCAGTACAGTGGAGTATAGAAGAGCGTGATGTTGTATCATACAGTATAATATGGTGGAGTAAAGCACAGTAAAGTATTTGTTGAGTTTAGCAGTTCAACGGGTGTAGAAAACGCTGATAACAGGTGCTGCAAGCGGCGGCAGTGTTGTCAGAAAACAGGAGAAAAGTAAGGCATCAGCGGCAACTCGCCAACCGAGTTGCTCTACGATATGCTCTGGCTTGCTTCAAAGAAAACGATAGTCTTTTTTCTTCACTCATATTACCTGATTTGTTCAAGACTCTTATAAGAATTTTCTGTTGTGTAAATAAACCCAGTGTGGAAAAATGGTTGAGAGCGGATATGACGGTCGGCAAATGTTGTCAGTATTTGTAGTTACGAAGTAGTTAAATGTGTGATTACGTTCAAGTATATAGACGTTTCTGGCGACCATCATCCCTCAATTAAAGCAATGCTGAATTAGTACAATAATGCCAACCATCGACTTACTGATGAGCGAAAAAAAGTGCCGTCTACTTTACCAGGTTTTTTGAATATTTCTCTGTTCAGTATTGAGACTCAATATTGCAGCTAATCTAAGAAAGATATCTCGTGACGGCAAATCTCTCCATCATGGAATATTTCCGGCTTAAGAGAAATTCTCCAATGCTCAATCACTGTAAGTGTCAAAGACTTTACAAAGATTGGCAAACTTAGAACATCAGAGGAAATTTCTGTTATTCGCCGATGAGGCACCAAATCGACTCCTTTAGCATGGTCCAAATATCTCCTTTCAAAGTGTTTAGTGACACTAATATTGCACGTAAATTTTCACGTCTAGTTGCCGTCATTAAAAGAGACTGTTTATCTGAATGTGAGAAATTGGTTATTAAGATGGCGGTCACTCTCCCTTTCTTGCATTAAAACTTTGGATTTCATTCACATGAGCACATATGATCGGCATTCCACGTAAAGCAGATGATGTTGCCAAAAGCGCTAAAAGCAAGTTCACTATGGAGTTCTGTTAATCCTTCACTGAAACGATCGAACTTACTTCCGTAGCTTCGGTAGCGAATATAGGTTTACCATGTTCATTCGTTTTAAGATATATCTCACATAGCTGCTGTAGTTTTGTCTTCAGCAGTTTATTCCGCCTATGGGTTTATCATTTGTGTCTACTGGTTGTTGCTTTCTGTATTAAAGTTGTTATTTACTGCAAGCTACTTTATATATGTGGTTGCTTTACTAGGTAAGGAATGTCCGTTACTGCTTTTCAAATTTCATGCTTAGGATTGTGAATCCTGATACCAGTATTGATTACAACAAACACAATAACTGTTGCGTCAGACTTGTCAGTGTGTGCCAAGCTTCAATATCTTTTTTTTTTTGTATTTGCGTACCGTTTCAAAACTACAGTTCATGTTACAAGTTGCAAACTTAGCACAAATTTGCTGTAAATAAATCGTTTTTTAAATATACATAAGTTTTTCTGCGTGTGCTTGTGTACGCAATTCCATACGTGCAAACGTTTAATATTTAGCTTACAGAATCGCAATGCTAGGCCTTTTCGTCTTTAGCGGATCCAATGAACTGCTACACGCCTACGGTAACACTGAGCTTTGTTCGCGCATCTTGAAAAATAGAGGAATGTCGACGATGTCGGATCGCCTTCGATCGTCAACTAGTAGCGGTGTATATTCAGACGGGAGTAGCTTAGAACGAACACCGAGCTCGCAAGCGGAAATTAATGAACATGGACGGTCTATGTTTTCACTGGTTCGTTTAATGTACACATTTTATTGTTTTTCATAAGCTTGCACTTTGGTTTGCACTTCAATAAACGATGAAAAGTATGGAAACCATGAAATTTACATTTGCTTCGGTTCGTTTCGATATGACGTCACTTGCCCTGGAATATCTGTTAATGTGACCAAAAGATAACTGATTGCAGGAAGCAGAGAAATTTGCCCTCGCCGATTCGTTTCTTCCACTGATATCAATTTACCGAGCAAGCGAGGAAGTGCTCGCCGATGCTCAGCAGTTCATCGAATCCCCTCAATTTCGTATTGCGTTTGAACCACTCGTGGATTCATCGTTTATCTTGACGATTTCCGACATGTAATCGGTTTTTTTCCTACTCAATGAGGGTAAATGCAGATGAATACAAACGTTGAGCACACCAGAAAGTATTTTTTGTGTTCGTCGGAGGTTCGTCAGAGCTGACCTTGTTCATAGAGGCGACCATCACCACGATGTTGTTACAAAAAATTCAAGGGGAGCGGTTACTAGATTTGACGTTCTCTCCACCTTCTAGACTCTCTCCAATTGAACGCCACATTAATCAGAATTCTTTAGTTTTGAGTGTTGCTGCAATTTATAACTCCCAGTCGACGTTAAATAAACCAGTGAAAGTTGCACTTTCATCGGTTTCGCAGCATTTCACACGCATTTTCCAGTATCGTTTACGAAAATCAAAGAGAATGCAACTGGTGACCTTTTGCTGGTCTTGAAATTCATCTTTACGCTTTTTGAGGGATCATTTACATCGAAATGCATCAATATACAATTTTTGTTTTAAAATATGAAATTGAAAAACTGCAACACATTTTAGGTCATCATTCATGCAAAGTGTCCAAGCATACTTGCTTGCAAGCGTCTGTTTTCATTTCCCTTATAAGCTTCCTAAATAAAAGCACTGGCCATAAGATATGAGATTTTATTGTGGGAGCGATCTTTGGAGTAGTACTAACGAAAACTTTCCTAATTAACAACTGGACAACTCCGAAAATTTGGCGGAAATAATAAGCAACAATCTTTCCGGTTAATTTGGCAAGGCGAGAAGGAATTGCACATCCACGTCGAACAACATCTCTCACCCCCTCCCCCCCCCCCCCCCCCCACATTCTTAATTACCTTGTTTCGTTTTGCTTTAGAATTGTTCTAATGGTGAGTAAATTCCGCAAATATGAGATTCTACAAACGACAGTGAATAAGAAGTATGCAGTTAGGACGAAACCTCGCAATTTCTTTTCGTTGGCCAAAATTTACAACTAGGAACAATAGAGTGCGGATGAAGCAAAAGTGATCTTCTAAAAGAAATAGTCCCGTCGTTGCATAGGTTGCATCTGCATATTTACAAAATAAACCTTCCCAGATGACATCTCATGCAAAAACGTAACTGCTCAGGAAGAGTGCTCATTGTTCACTGTTCGGTAGAGTGCTGCAGAATTTGTTTATTTTCGTTTCTTGAGTTACCCGTGCAGAAATTTCTCAAGATTATAATATTATAATAAAGATTGATTATTTAAAATAAAATTACAATATAATAAAGATTATAATATATTTCATGGAGCTTCTGAAAAAAAAAAACGCATATAGTGTATTTACTGATATGCTTTTCAGCTAGATTTTTGGTCGCTCGCATTCTCCTTGTAAACATGAGAAAAAAACCACACTACAAATTTCAAGTGAATAGCAAAATTTGAAATTTAGGCTGTAAAATTTCAAGAGGTAAGCCTCCCACTGCTCTCAGTTGTTTGCTGCTTCGAGCCTGTAAGAATGCAGTGATTGCCTGAGGCACCTCACAAACGTAGAAAACCTATGGAACGAGAATGGAGCAAGGCTTTTTGCGAAAAAAAATCTACTAAAGAGCTTATACGTTGATGCAGTGGAGCGCCCGGCACTGAGTTAATTCATAACAGCATTGCAATCTGGTTTAAACACCGCATAACGACGATGATTTCAGCGAAGTGAAAGCGTTGACAAAGCAGCAAGAGTTTACTGATGCAGTCAGCCGCCTCATTAATTTTCATCATGGCCCGCTTCTGGGGTACACATATTCTACAGTCAGTTCTCTGCAGATGGCGAAACACAGATTTGAGATGAGCATCACAGGCATGCTGAATACGCTCGCCGATCCGACCAATTTTGGCAACGAATGTAATCTTTTGCTCATTTTTAATGGGTGGTCTCGACGCCCATGCCTTTAAATTGTCACCCATATTTGCATTTTGCAAGTTCAGTATGATCAGGACAAGCACGGAGATGAGCTGATTTGGCGTTATGGCGTTATGAATCAGTCGCATTTATTTGCTCGGCTGGGTTTTCAACGATAAAAATCCATTCTACATTCCTGTACATGATCAAATGTATATTATAAGTTTCTCAAGCTCTTAATGTGTGGATGATGGATGCGCAAGAGAAGGTTATATCGTTTGCCAATTTATGCAGAATCTTTGTCTCAGTTTGGAGTTACCAATTAGCGTTCTGCTCGATGTGGCATTTTCTAATGCTTTCCAAGTCGTTACATAGTTGTCGAAGCGGTGTGCGGAGCAGTATTCGCTTTAAGAAATTCCCTGATAGACTTTCTGAATCAGAAAAGAAAATGAAACAAATAAATGAACTTTGCTGCTGTAGTGCAACGCCTCACAGGCAATAGGCGGTTTTTAGCAAGAAGAATGAGCGTGCACGCCAACGTTGACATGAGTGTATTTGTGAGCAATTTCTTACATTTCTAATAAAAATCAGTGTTTCTATCATCGATCTGCTTGAAATGACCACCTTCCTCCTCCTCCCCCCCCCCCCTCTCCTTCCTGTGCAACATGCTTCTGTGTGGCACTCGATTATTACTATGCACACTTCTTGTATTCGTTTTCTTCAGCGCCGTCGTTTAGTGCACTTTCCACCACGATTTCGTTCTTTTTTTTTGTTTACTGCATTCTTTAAGGTTAAGTGCGCTACGTTCTGACTCAAGCCTATTAAGTCGCCTATACTGCCAGGATGGTCGTTCTTGAAAAGAATCGTGTTAGGCGAAGTCGATTTTTTTCGTTTTCGTATACAAAAAATAAGTTCGAGATATAAGAGAGCATGAAGATCAGAAGGATTGCTACCAACCGAGAAAGGTAGGAGGAGAGGACAAAGAAATAATACTGAAGCAATATGGATTACTATTTTTGTTGCTTTCGGAACGAGTAGTGCTGGGAATGATTGGAGCTCTCGCTTATAACCAAAAAAACCAGGTAGTGGGATAGAGAAGAATGTCACCTCAGTGCACATAAGGGACTCCTAACGACACATGGATTTTCATTTCCAGCCGAAAAGTTGTTCAAATTTCTCGATTAGGAAAAATTTGCTTCCTGTGGAGTGCCGATCGGTGATTTTCTGATGGTGTGCACTAAGAGCATCTAGCAGCATGCTTTGCTTATTGCTGATTATGTCACATATCGCAACTGTTTGATATCTAGTACATTTGCTATGTTTCTAGCAGGGATTACGGGTCGAATCAATGAGCTCGATATCAGCGCTCCTTTCTTGTTTTCCGAAATTGCAGAGAAAAGTTTCCCTCGACTTCGCCTATTATCCGAACAGCTGAGCGTATCGAATTTCGGCAACAGGTACTTATGTGCGAAATTCCCATAACACCAATTCATGCCGATCTTTTCCTTTCGATTTTTAACGGAATTTCTCAAGTGACGTTCATCTGCTATTTTTGTTTCAAAAAGCTGTGCAACAGTTTGAGCGGAAAGATCGCATGACTGGAGATTTGAGACTGTGAGATCCCTCTCAATGACGGCATAGCAGTGTGACATTTAGACGAATCAATTACCTTGATTGACATTCGAATGTTGAGGCTTTTATTGTTCATGGGACTGCTGTTTTATTAACGCCTGAATGCTGTATTCCATTTGTGATGCAGCATTCAGAATTTGTCAAGTAATATGCAGCTGAGAGCGTCATGAAGGAGTACTGTCCTGAACTTAGTTATTATAAAACGTTATAAGTATTGGTCGGTATTGGTAAACTGAGGTAGTTTGGCACTTACGCCTCATTGGTTCAGGCGTTATTATTTGGGAAGGCACTTGTCTGTTGTTTATTGCAGTTGCCTATTGTTTCTCGATGGAAGGCTCCTGTGCTTCATGCAGACAGAGACGGACACATGCAGAAAATATCCTTTGCGATCGATTATTGAGCTCGCAAATTTCGTCAGTATGACTAGTCTGCAGACGGATATGAGGATAGAAGGCAGATCTCACCCGGTTGTGAACTTTGCGCAGGTGAGTTATCAAACCTTAAGATGCGCTGAGGGTCTAAGAAATAATATTCATTGCGAAGATATCTGCTAAGAAAGTATGTCAAGAAGGGCGTGAAGGGGATTACTGTATTGTGATTTCAATGGATGCACGAGAACATGTTGCACCTAAATTTGTTCACGATGCCCTGAAGTATCGATTATTATTTGCATCGTTTTTTTTCGCTCTTATATCTGCTCAGAACGAAAGGTCATGAGTTTCAAATATTTTGGTGTGGAACAGTAATGGAAGAGCTCGGCGCTAACATTTCAGCGCAAGCGGCGCACAAGTTGGAAAATGCGGATAGCATGCATTTTAAGCGGGAAGAAAAGTTCGGCTGAAATATGGATCACGTCCATGAGGACTGCACAAACGTAGATGCATGTCAGTTCAGGAGGATCCAAATGTCGTCATATCTTCTTTATAACTTCCACTTACTGAGTTCAACTAGTCAACTCAAATATGCCGTGAAAGCGATTAGGTCACCAACAGCAAAAAGGAAATTTCATTTCCCCGAGACATTGTAGAGAATTCTTCAAAATCGCGCTGAATATAGTGTATGAAAGAAATCAATATTCAAATATAGATCGACTAAGCTCGAAATGAAGATCGGTGCTCGGTTACTATGAGCAAAAATTAGCATCATAATTTAATGGATCGTATTCATAATGCTGAGCACTTCGTTGTTTTGTTTTGGAACGTAGCACTAAACCGAAGTGAAATGCTCACAACACACTGACGTAATCGACGTACCACTAAGCTAAAAACAACCTGAAAGCAAAAAATGCAAGTGCGAATAAAAGTTGAAATCATTTGGCAGCAAAATCATCATTTATGCACAGAAGTTCTCAAAGAACCAAAATGACCAAACAGGTTTGAAGCATTGAAATATTTTAAATGTCGCAATTCAAAAGAAGAATCCTATCAGCTAGCAAAAATTAACGGCAAAAACTCACTCTGACTTTAATGCCCGTTCGAGGAATATGTGGTTTTGCGAGAAGTCGCATTTGCACTACCGCTGACTTTATTAAATAGCTGTTGAAAGGAAGCCAACAGATTGACTGAAAGCCTTGTTTTTTATTTCGCAAGGATCGTCCAGCAAAGTCAGTGCATTCTTTTCAGCGCGCCTAAGTATCAATTTGGAGGCTTCTTCTTTTATGAATATTTTAGGTATGGGTCGATACGGTACAAGGAAAACGACTTCTAAACAATGCATTTGAAATCCATTTAACAAATAGCGCAGTTATTTTGTGCGTTACAAGAGCCGATTATTCGAACGCCTTGAACGGATTGAGCTCTCTGCTAACGAAGTTAAATATTGGATATGTGATGCACAATTGCAATGAACGAGTTGCAACAATTGATAAGCATATCAATTATATCTGTACTACGTTGAGAGAAATTGCTGCCGATAAAAGGGCTGGACGAGATTCTTTCGATACGACGTTCCTCAGAAACGCTGACACAACTGTTCACTTCGTGCAGGCAACTTTCCTTTCATATACTATTATTTCTAATTCTAATCGTACGTGATGATACCTTTCTTCTTCCCCCCCCCCCCCTCTTTTAAGTTTCAAAATATTTTTGCACCATTGACTTTGCACATTGCAAATTTTGTCACTTTGTAATTCCTCATCACTTTTCATGTGCCATGAGATAGTGATACCGACCCAACATGTGAAAATGATACTCTTCTCGGATGTCATTCTTGAAACTATGGAAATCTGATTTTGAGCATTAATCATATCGAGCAAATAATCAGTAAAGAAAATGCAGTCGCAGGCATTGAAAATCGCGCACTTCAGAACCTTTCCGCAACATTTTTTCACAGTCTTTTTCTGTGTTCTATCGTCTCGTGCGGCATATGCTCTTCGCGGCATATGTCTACAAGATTTTGAATTCCTACTGCAAGGGAACTGTCTGATTTCGAATGACTCGCTGAATACATTAAAAATCAATGGAGCCACATCCTCGGATGTGGATGGAGGAAGTGTTGCACCGATTTACGGCTGCGATACGCTTTTTCTTTGAGAACCCATTTAATTAACGATGCGAAAAATTTCATTGCCGTGAATTCCGTGCAAATCTCATGAATGGTGATTAGTCGGAATTTTATTATGATAGAAATGCAACTGAGCGAAATGTATTTCGCTCGTTTAGCTGAAAGCATTTCTCTAAACATTTTTCCTTTTATTATTTGAAAAACAGTTCAAATTAGCTTAACTTGTCCGGCATTTCATACTCAAATTTTTGCCATATCAAACGCATTCTGCACGAACAAATCGATATGTTGCAGAATCTTTGGCACGGAATAAGAAACGAAGTTATGTCGACCAATGGTGAGAACATGAAATTGTCTTACCGTTATGGATGGAACATATCAAATACTCCTATGCGAGGACTCTCCAAGAGGCATCTGTGGCCGTTTACAGTGAAGACGCGCACAACGGATTACAAAATTCGTCGGATACAAGAGACAAACATGGAGAAACGCTATTACAAACTGGCTTCTATGTTAACCTATTTCAAGCATCACCTGAAGAGTATTATGGCAGAAATTTATATAAAGTCCTCTCAAAATGGCAAAAGCTTTCATTTGCCACGGCTAGAAGATGCCGTTCAAAAATTTTTCTTGAAATACCCTATTGATCATGCAGCATTGAGCATCCCAGACGTATATGTTTATCGTTCTCGTCTAAGGGATTTTCTTCACCCTTCACTCAAGAGGCTTGACATGCTCGCCTACACGTGCTTGAAGAGGGAGCAACGATTTCGGCTGACTTTTATTCCTGGTCAGTTGGTTTTCTTATCGACTTTCATTCTAACTTTGCAACCTCTATCGAAAATGCCGGTTTCTTTTCGTCGATCAATGTGCTACTGTTGATATATGATCTACTTCTGTGAAATTTATTGTCTTGTTTTTAGTACTTTTGCAAAACATCGCATAACTTAATGGCAGCTATCAGTTCAATGAGAAATCTAAAATCATTCGGCTGCAAAATGTACCACTATTCGTTGTCGTTTTGAGAGATGGTGATGATGGTAAGGCGTGCTCTATGACAATCATGCACAATGAATTGAACTGATATCGTGTCTTGCAAAGTTATTGCTCATCGTTTTCGTTTCAGAAGAGTATGCTTTTATGCGGGAACTGCTCGAAATGGAATCTGCGGTAAACGGCGGCGTGGAGAAGAAGATGTGGAGTGTGACAATGCATGGATCCACTTATTTATTGGTAACCGTACTCCATCTCACCACACAAGTATGTGATCTTTGGGATTGCATCTTAGCTGGAAATAGTTGATGTTTTTGAATAAGGATTCGACGGAAGAGGTGGCGAGGGAGAAATAAGCGATCACACGTTCGGTTCTAAGTTGCATCCTTCGCGTCATATTTTATTTTCATCCACTGGCAAACCAGAAGTTACTAGGCAATGCGTTTGCGGACGATTTCATTCAAGGAAAGACCCAGAAAACGGATAGTGAGTCCGAAATAAACTGACCAAGGCCTTCTTGGTACTGAGCGAGCACATATCCCGCATTGTCGTAAAGATGACGAATTCTTCCTGGACGGCAAAAGAGAAGCTTAACCTTGTCTTAACCACTTCGAAGGCGATGCACGGTTTAGATCGGGTTTTTGGTTCCACTTATCCCCCAGTTTTCCCTCTCTAGTGCTCAGCGCACAGTCAGAATAAATGACTTGTTGCAGGCGACGAATAGCAAGGAATCGTACAGCCTATTCGCCCGTTCACTGCTTTCGACTCTGATGCCGGAACGGTGTAGTCGTCTACAAAAGCGCAAAGCGGAAGCACTGCAGTGTACTGCAGTTTTCGACGGTTTTGTAAACAGAGAACTAGCACTAAGACAAACGACTATTCTCGCAGCTACTCTTCAGCGAACAGTTTACGAAAATTTACATCACCTTAATTCATGACTACAGGAAGCAGTTGGAAGACGACAGGAGAGTGACGCAGTCGACGAGCCCTGTTTGCGCGCAGCTCATCCCAACGATAGGCACAGGCGACGTTGGAGAGCCGATGAAAGCACAACACCTCAGGCGAAAACGATCAATTCGAGCGGAAAGATCGATTTTACTGTGACCTGGGCATATCGTATGCTTCGCTTATGATACTGGTAGCTTCATCATACATGTATATATACACTTTTTTTTTTACAATAAAGTGTCACTGTTTTTGTGCAGTTCAGACACAAAAATTTCTTCCTTCATAGGAAATGCACTGAGGCAGGTAAACCGTCAAAATGAGAGCACTGAACAGGCGAAATGGCCGCTCTCCACTGTTTCGCACAGATGATTTCATGTTCGGTGGGAAGTGCTGCCATTAGAAAAGAATTAAGTAGGCATTACCTTTCTAACACTTCACGCTGCTACACAAAATTTTGAAGTATCTGCAGATATTACGTTCTGGTGATAAAAAAGATCGCATCGATTACTATGCAAAATTTGAGGGGCCATCTTATCAACGCAGCCATTTTGCCGTCACAACAACTATTAACAGAAGCAATTGAATCGTACAATACATTTGGCGGATCTGTGCTCGTAACGTGCGCTTAGCAGAATTCTTATGTTTTAGTGCTATTTGTGGGAGCCTATTTCTTCTAATAGGAAGTTCACGTAAACATCACCTGACAACAATTCTTTTCACTCGCGTAGCCATACCTATCGACATTACGTCGCTGGCTGTGAAGTAGCTCAACGAAAGCTCATTTCAAAAAATTCCTCAGCGCCTTTCCACAAAAACGTTGTCGCACGTTCGAGACTATAGAGTGCGACTTCACAGCGTGTGAAAAATCCTTCAAATCAGCGTTAGAATGAAGTGTCGCTGTAAGTTCCACCCGTCTGGTGCCATCGGCCATCGTGCTTGCACAGTAGTTCAGTATGGCAGTGAAAAATTTTTGAAATACAAAATTTTAGGAATTAATATTGCTTAGTGAATCATGGGTAGAGAAAACACAGCAATATCAAGCAAAAAAATGCTTGTGTAACAGAGGAACTGCTGGAGATAGATTCGGGTGACGTCCTCGATTCCCATCCACTACTCAAAAGATCTTCAACGTTTGACCACGATCCATTATGTCGATGTGGAGGCTCAATGCCGAGAATATTTAACAATACCTGAAGTGGATGAAATATTCATTCAATTGGCGTGGCTCAATGCCAGTCTGACTGACGTGTGATGTTGATTTGGGGCTCAACTTACTTTGACTGCGCAACGTTTCGGTTCGGTTTACTAAATCAAGTTTATTGCGCACGCAAAAAACTTAAACAATTACTTGATTATTCCATCAAATACATTTAGTGAGAATTTCTCTCGAGGAAAATTTTATTGATCTATCCTAATTATACTGCATAAACCACTTTGGCAATCAGTTTGGCCTTTTTTCTCTGAGTAGGCGATACCACAGCATGAAAAAAATTGGCTAATCTTGGTACTAAAAGAAGGTATAAATAGCGAAGAACTGAAGTAACGTTATGCATAAAACTACTTAGCACAACGCAACAGCGAAAGTGAGTTATAAGCTCGTCAGAAAGTAACGAAAAAGATATCGATGTCTAGGGAGGACACTAAAAACGACATTTCAAGTGGCTGTTAATAGTGAATAATAAAATTAAGTAACGCCTGCGCCTTTTACGAATATTTGATCTCTTTTTCTTTCCCATACTTTGCTCAAGATCTCAAAATATGTGTTGCAAGGTATGGCATACAAAAAGGTCCGTGAAAAATAAGATATGTTGCCACATCGACTGCGTTTAGGCATTCTTCTGAAAACATAAGTCGAAGCACTATGCCTTTTCGTTTATCTCCGAGGTATGAGGAACATCCTATTCGGCGTAAACTTTCGCCAACGACAAACATCCCTTCCTGAGTTGATTAGCTGGCAAAGGTTCATTGAAGTTTTCAAAAAGAAACCGCTTCAAGAAGCGTTTTCGAGTGACCGTCAAACTTCTAAGGATTCATTCTTATCTACAAGACGGTTCTCATAATAGATTATGAATCATAAAATTTTCGTCTAATATCTTCTATTGTGTCGTTCGGCAGCGTCCCAAGGATATTAGAGTAAAATTAGGCTGTTTACAGCTAAAAAGTCGTTCTTTCGGAGCTGTCACGGAGACGAATATGTGAACAAGAATGATAAAATTTCATACAATCTAGTGAGATTTCACAGCTACGTTGCAGATTTCGAAGCATCAAAACGAGAATGCATAAAGAACATTCGAGGGTGTGGTCTAATAAATCTGTTTCCTTAGAAGGTTTTTCCCGAGACTCCACTTCACCTTCTGGGAGCAGCTTACCACTTTTTATAGTGATACCTGATAGTGAAGTTAGAATGATTGTGTACCTGATAGACATCCACCATGTTGATTGGTGGTGATTGTTGATTCCTTTTAAATGCTGCAAATATAGCAATACATATTTGACGTTAACTTTAGTAAATCAGGGCTATCTTATCATTGACAGAAGTAGGGCGTTAATGAGACTCGCTCTGACCTTTCTAGTAAGAGGCGATGAAAGCTCGCGATAACCCTCCCGCATAAAAACATTTGCTGACGGTGTTTATCTCTTTTAACTCAAAATTTCACTAATCAAATACGCCTTGTCTTCAGCAAAAAATTAAATGGGCCAACTCAGAACAAATATGAACAAATCGCTTGCATAAACCTTTTTTAGAAATGAGAAAAAATTGACCGAGATGCAAAGGACAGCAAGGAAGAACTATATACTGTTGAACGGCAAAATGCACCATATGGAGTGATAATGATTATAGCCGAAATGCTTTGCAAACCTGGTCCTCTGGCGATAAAAATGCCTCGCATTTCAGGGATATCATTGTCCCATCCTCCCGTTTGTCTGATATCCCTTGCGTGTTCATCACTGACCGGAATCGAAGGAAGCTCTCGCTAAAAAGATATTCTGAGATATTCACCACACACGCTCCCACTGTAGAAATGCTTGCTATAAAAAAATATGTCTTTAAGGTGTTCCAATTAAGAACTTGCTGCTTTACTTCCAAACAGTAGCTGAGTGCTCTTTAGGATAGGTATTTAGAGTCTATAAAGAAAGCAGGTCGGAAACACTGAGAAAAATGAAGTGCTATATGCGAGTGCAACAGCGATGAGGGCAAAAGGAATGTTAACGCACACATAAATAAAGCAGTCGTGAAATGCACACTGCCAAATAAATAGGTAAGGTAGACCAGACGGCGTATAACGTATACGTATAAGATTGCATATAATGCGTACTAAATTGTCATTTCACTTTTTAAATTGTCTGTTTTCATTTCCGCTTCCATTTCCAGTTCGTTTCACTGGCTTTTCGCTTGTTCTAGGAACCATGCTGCATAAAAATTGACCGATGTTGTCAAGAGGTAGGTAATAATTGGTCCAGTTGTAAAGCGACTGGAAAAAGCTTTAGTTTTGTGCTTAACATCGAGAAATCTCGGCTATTTGACCTGAACTTCTTGAGCCCAATTCAAAGCATTCAAATAGAAACTTGTTCCTCAGGAAGTCTTCGGAACATGTAATCCGCCCTACGCGCATCCTCCACTGTACATGGCTTCTCCCGCGCCGAAATATCACCCTTCTTATCGTATCAGCTATAGACAAAACATCAAGTGTCTTTAAGTAATCAAATGACCTTGATAATCAAATTCAACTGCGATTTCATAGATTGGTAATACTGTTTGTGAATCAGCTGAATCAGCGCCACTAACCGTGAGCACCGTTGCACCTGGCCTTGTCATAATGACTATTCCTGGCATAAAGCGCGATCTTTTCCAGTGGAATTTTTCAGGAAGTTCGGACGTTCGATAGACGCTAACCAACGGGTTGTCGCCGTCATCATAGTCGCCCATTGGGGCCCACTGGTCGCATACTTTCAGTTCGAAAAACACCTGAAACGATTGCGGCCGCAGTTCATAAATATACACTTTCTGAAGCAGGTGAAAAAGTACAACAGTGAGTGCATAAATAAGACCTGGAAGCGTCTTTAAAGAAATATTCGAAAATTGTGGATGCCATTTGGCCCGTTGAAAAAGACACTCCTTTGACGTCATACTTCATTGCAGACGTTGCAATGGTATAACAGTGTTGTTGAAATCTGTGACAATTTTCAAAAATGCAGCACCTTTTCATGTTATTTACGTGAAAGCAAAGGTTGATGGTTTATGGAAGCAAAAAAAAATGAGAAGTCCTAGCTTACCAGTTCGTTTTTCGGAGTACATCTATGTTGCGAAATCTTTCTTGATTAGTGGGATTGGAATATATAAGTATCAGAAGGAGGGGATTCTTGAGGCAGTCAATCTCGACAGCTGACAGATGTGCAGACGTGCTTCCGCAATCACTAATCTCTGTCTAAACAGGAAGCGCATTTTAAAAAATTTCCGCTTTTCATTCCCAGAAGCACAGCAATGAACGCGATCTCTATTTTTGATGTAATGTTCAGCGACCAGGAAAATCTGTTGTTCAACAGAGCGTCCTCTCTGAAACGTTCTTGAAAGCGCTTTGAAACGTTTTGGATGTAAAGTGCATGAAGAGTTCTTTCCAATTTGTAATCACTAGCTCATTACTGAAGCGCCCTATCTGTCTATTTGTGGATGCCTTTCTAATTCTGTCATGTAGTTTACATCCGAAAATCAGTGCAGACACAGCCTCAAAATTCGGTAGTACATGAGACATAAGGCCAACTCATTTCCATCTTTCGCGTTGGTCCATCAAATATCAAAAGAGGTGCACAAATTTAAACTTGCCAAAAAGGTGTCTGCATTTCACAAGCGATCGGACTTTCATTTTGCACCGGTTCGATCACAAAACAGTTGCAGCTGCGTGCTGGGTGAGTTGGCACGACATGCGCCTGTGCGTTCCGCTTATTTGGTCAAATGGTTTCAGTAGTGCGCAATGAAAATTAAGTTCACAGATAATTTCTTCCTGTTTTAACTGAGCGGAATACTCACATAAACTCCTACAAACATTATTTACCAACCGATATCCCACCTGTGTAAGACAGATGGAAATTTTTGACATCTCTGTATGTGTTTATCTCTCTTCGATGTTAATAGGTCAGCACTGAATGCGGTATAGAAGGTCATTTTATGGTTCGCATTACACCTATGAAATTCTCTGACTTAATCACAGGTGTTTTACATTTGGAATTAAGGAATCGACAAGCAGGGATATAACAAGACTACTTTATAAACAACTACTGTCTAAGGATCACTTCGCTCAACTCTTTTCATCGATCAAATGAATGTGTCAACTCTAACTGGGCGTGATTCCTTTGGAAAAGGCATGGTCGTTCCAGGATTAAGTCCTATCAGCGCTATGCAAAAACAGCGAATTTGAAAACAAACCTCATCAAGCTCATCAGGACTTGTAAAAACCATCATCATCGAGTGCGAGTTAACGATTTTTGTTATCTTCGAAAAATCCGCTAAGCACTCCTCGATGTAAAACTGCTCCTCGCTATCAACAGGATGCAATCCATGATCAGAAATAACAACGAGATTTGTTGACTCGAATAAACCTCTTTCTTCGAGCTTCTGCTAAAACTAAACTTGTTTGAAATCCCACAAAAATATGTTTACAGAATGAGAAATATATCAATTTATCGTTGTTTCAACCAATAATGTATCTACCGACTCGGCTTGAAACAAGCGAAGCTATATTTGTAAACAAACTGCTCTACTCCAAATAAGAAGCATCCCGCAAGACCAATCAAACCTAGCTCAACAGCGATAACAAAAATCTTCAAACTTTAAAGCAATTAAGCATGGGAAGAGAGGACTAGGTGAAGTAATCACATCACATCATTATATCAATAACAAAATAAAATTTTTACATTTTTTACACTATACTGCAAAAATCATTCAACCGATAACAACTTTCTTCACTGACACGTAATATAAACCTTAATTACCGGAAAACTATGTGCTTTATCACTTCAGGAAAAACTCTAATATTAGCGCTATCCAGTTGAGTTCAATTTTTATTTTGTGCTGATTTGTAAGTGGATGTGTTGCATCATTCGCTACTCGAGATTTACCGAGTTTAAAACTATGAGATTTCATCAGTGTAATACAAGCTAATGATTGCAGTACTAGTTTTCTTGCATCTCTGTTCTTATATTTCCGCTTGCTTTTTCTACCGCATAATCTCTTGACTAACTTAGGATTTGTGTTTATAAATTTCACAACTTTGCTTCGAATCCCATTAGCGATAGTATGTAGCTCTGAAGCAAAGATTATTTCTTATACGCAGCCATGTCGTAATGGAGACTCACAAAAAAAACCAATTTTTAATTAGATCAGTCGATCTCGTGATAACGACTTGTTTGTTTTATTTTTCCGGGTTGAACGTGCTTGTTCCACGCGTTTAGGAGTGGAGATGCGAAATGCGCACCTTGGCAACTGGTAGTGACTGAAGCAGCAAGTAGTGAAAGGGTTTCAGCTTTCCATGAACATATCGATGGCTTCACTCAGCACTGCGGGATAGTTTCATTGAAACATTTCGTGACTCCCACAAAACACACATATTTCCTGCCCGCTCGAGTACCTCACTGTTTGTTGCCGTTCATAAAAAAGTCGCGGCATTCGAAAAGTCTTTCAATCATACCAGCAATCTCCTTATCTAGGCAGTGTTGAACAGGGCGAATGCAGCTCTATACCACTAGGTAGACTTAGATGCTAAATTTTTTTAAAGCTACCATGTTTTCTTGTGCTTCCGGAGACTAAGAAACGTCAAGGAATAGGAAAACCTCGGAGTGTCATGGAACATAGAAAGCCGATGCTTCCTGATTTCCAGATTACGACTACTCATGAAAGAGCACCAGAAACGTTTAAAGAGTACGAATAATAACACTTACCTGAAGATCATGCAAATAGAGATCAGCCCGCGATATCGCCTGCCTTCCTTCATGGCTTTGAGAGCCAAAAAGCCGTAAGGTACTCTCAACGCCACCATAACGAATGAGGTAGAGCTGAAGAGCTCACATTATTCTAATTATTGACAGCATTTTCGGCGTCTTTCAGCTCATGAGAAATGCTCTTATAACTGAGGATAAATAAGTTTCCTAGGATATCTTAATCTGGCTAGAGCTAAGATCCGATAAAAGCCGGAAGTCGAATAAATAACCGACTCAAAACACCCTAGTGGCCCACGTAAACATAGCTATAAACATAGTTGTACCAAGTCAATTTTCGAAAATGCTCAAGGTTTTTCTCCATCACTTATTTCAAAAGTTGGAGCTCAAGTTCTTGCGCTAGTTCTAAACGCTTGCATTCACTCGTTTCTGTGAGTTTGCTATCACTGTTCTCACAATGGCTAGTGGATTTTCATTTTATCGTCGACAACAGTTCTCTTCAATATCACCTTCTCATCTGCAGAATATTCCAAGGACTGCGGATTGTCACCATTCTTTGGCAATGGTCAGAAACTGTCAATAACATCTGGGCACTTTTTTTTGAAAATCTATGCCTCTCAATTTTTGCGAGATTCGGTCAACATGGGAGGGAAGTCTCCGATACATATTTTACTGAGGTTAACATATTCCAAGTCTTACTGCACTTTACTCTACAGTCATTACTGAGGAAATGCAAAAAAAACATTTCTTGTCTATTTCTAATAAAACTTTTTTATGTTTCACATTGCTGCAATCCCGAATAGTTGAAGCTGTCTTCTCTATTAGCACTTTTCTATCGGTAATCTTCGGATGAAATTGAAATGAGCCGATTTTTTCCAATCGTTGATAGAGTGGCGTGTTTCATGGGGCATCACAGACACATAGTATGAGCTGCTAACTGCTACGCTCATCAAGCACCGTATGTAAAAAAAAGTTTAAAATTCTTCTAGCAAGCAGTCGTTCATTAGGACATACAGGGGTTCGCATTCGTTCCTTGCCGGGGGTTTGCTCATCCCCATTGTAAATGCAGCTTTCGTCTTGCATCATTGATTACTATTTATTCGGGACGCTATTTTTTCCTCAACCACATGCACTGCACCTGCTGCTTATATGCCTGATATTTCGTTATTCGCTCGACGATTTCTGGAAAATGCGTCGGAAGCGACTCAGTTTGTTCACTGAACGATGCGTTGTATTTACGAGAAAGCGGCACTTGTACAATCAAATCAACGTAAGGCACCTGTAATTAACACATAAGTTTAATTTAGTGAAAGAATTTCGAAAGTTACTTACTACGGACGCTTCATTGTGCATATTTTTCAGACGAGTCGTCGAAAATATCAAGATAACTTTTTCTCGTTTTAAGTGCTGTTTATGGTAGATGGGCCTTTCATCGTAAAAAAGACAATTTCTTGCAAAAGCAGACCTTTTAGTTGTCCGCAAACGAGCAAAACACGAGAAAGCGACGAAAATCTTAGCGGTGACTGCAGATCACCTCTCTAAAATCATTTTAAGCATTCAAAAAGGCGTATCTTTGTGATCCTGACACAATAATTTTAAGATAACGAGGTGAACATTGTTCCGATCATATGAAACCAATACAGAATAATTTGCAGGAAAGAACGCACTAGTGTTCCTTCTGCTCAGCGACTGCCATTTCAAAAAAAAAAAAAAAAATCATTGAAAATGACTCAGAAAGTCGTGAATGACCAGTGTATGTATCTTTCAGAAGAAAATTCGTCAGTCGGCATGATCAAGAAAATGTCACTGTAACCTTGGATTATTGAAAAACGTCTCATAAAATGATGCATATGTCATTTCATTGTAGCAAATCTCGAGTACTCATCTTTTTTGCAAGTAAAATGAAAGCTCCTGCCACTGTCACCTGACTCGTCGACGTTTGAAAGCGTATTTTGGTGAAAAGCAAACATGCGAGCTGTCGAAATTCGTCTATGCGCGTAGCTAATGTGGCACTCTAACAATGATCACCATTGTGTGCTTCCATGTAATTTTGCTTGACCCTTAAAATGGAATTAATCAGCTTTCGCTCGCTTCTTTTATAAAGTTATTGTCATGGCGAGAATAAATAGTAAGGTATACGTGACAGCCGGCAATCCAGTAGCAGTGCACGTCGACCCTTGCTTTCCCCGCCGTGTACCATAGAGGTGCAGGCCTGTCACTCCACCAAAAGTGAGCTGTATCGTTTGGCTGTTCTCCTTTGTGAAATCCGGTCCCAGTCTTTACATCCCACATATAATCCGCGGTGAATCCATGATTTTCAGCGTAAAGGCCTCAAAAACACTCATTATTTTAAAAAAAGAAAGCAACAGTCATGTACGGCATTTTAAAAATATCACTGACTAAGTGCCAGCATATTCGTACTTTCAGTGCGAGCATCGATTGCTGCTGTGCTCAGTACGGCGTTTTTCTTTTGTAACTGCTTCCTCCTACAATGCATGAAAACGCATATCGGTAAATAAAACGCAAGGCGTTGCAAAAGTCGTAGAAAGAACGCTTGCAGTGATGACGACGCTCTCGAATAAAAGTAGGAGGCGATAAGAATGTCAAAGCTTTGAAGTTGTTTCAAAACGTCAATCGTGCAAATGGCTACAGAGATGCTTTATGTTTTTCCTCGTTAGTTTACGTTATAAATTTTTAAAGACGTGGAAAAGCACCAGATGAAACACTGTCGGGCGTGTGATCAAGTAATTTACTGAAGTTTGGTGACATTCATAGATTGAGTCAAATTTTATTGAAATGACACTTTCGCATCGTGGAACCACCTCTTTTGAGCTAAATGACACTTGAAGTAGTAATATGAATGAATAAAAATCATCATCGATCACCCAATTTTCTTACGCATAACGTCAAGAATTCTAAAGCGATCGCTTTTGTGACATCAGAAAGGATTGTTTTGCGAGTTATTTCCAGCTTGCCAGAAGTAACAAATAACAGAATCAACTCTTGATAAATTCCCATAGACCCTGGAATGATGACAAAATGAGAAAGTGATGACAGTTTGACAGCGGATGAAAGTGCATGCAATGGAGAGGAGATATCGAGCCATAGTCCCAATCTGCCGTTGATGTTCCGGCTGTACGAGCGAGTAAGACGATGATAATGGCAAATTCCTACTTGAAGAAAACTTTTCACATTTCCTCAGTTCAAAGCGAGCGGTGCTGAAAGAGCTCAGCCGAGAGTACTGGTGCACTCAGCTGTTCATAAACCCTGCCTTTCTCTTCGAAGTTAATAATGAAAGTGAGATAAATTTTGTTTGATTAAGGCATTCATTTGTTTTTATAATCAACTCGAATGATCTTTTTTTTGTTGATGAAAGGAAAAAATTATCCCGTAGATGATTAAAAAAGCTGATTGTTTATTGCTGTTGGTTCCGTTTAAACTGGGGAATGACTTTTGATTGCAATAAGGGCAAACTGCAACGTCCGATTCTACTAGAATGCCATGTACGCGATAAATCTTGTGTCTTTAGCAGCGATAGCGAAACCACAATGAACCAACTGCATGGCTGAACAAAATTTATGCTGAACAACCTTTTATTTATGCAGCATTTTCCTGCAATCCCACTTTTCACTTAACCTGTATGAAGAATGACTAGGAGACTATCGAATTGCGTGACATAAATGACTTGGTCATTAGCCAGTTTCGAGGAATTCAAAGCGAAACTAACCTAATAAGTGGTTAGTTAGTTTGGCGTTTCACACTAAGTGCTGTTTTCGTGTCTTGTGCGCAATGTCCTATAGATTTATGAAAGAGGAGCTTTTTTCTGCTGTAGTGTGATGGCAACTGATAGCAGCTGTTAATGTGATTTTTATTGAGCAGTCGTTTGGACAGCAGCCAGATGCGGAATTCACACAAATTTTGCGTTGCTTATTGCTAACGCAACATTTGTAATCGCATATAGCAAATGTTGAGTTGCTCACAAACAAAGCCGTAACGATAAACGTTCACGTGAACATATACAAATGTGTAGTAATGTTTTTGGTGTTGGTAAATGCAACCGATGCGATTAGCAGCTGTTCTAGCTATCAGTTCGAGCGCGTAGTTTGTCATGAACTCTGTCGTTATTTACCAATTGCGTTAATGAGTGGAAATGGAGCGAGTAGAGTATGTTGCTCATAAATTTAGCACAAACTGCCCAGTTTTACATCACTACTAGTACAATCAGCACATTTCCCAAGGAATGTGCTCTTGAGCACATTTCTTGAGCTATCGTTTGCATTTGTTTTAGAATGAACTCAAACGCAATTTCTGATCACCATAGGCATAATATTCGAGTGGGAGATTTGTTGTAGGTTTTCTCTTATCACAGCTGCTTATTTACCACCTTTCAACTAGATACATTCAAACGGCACTGACCAAATCGCTTATTTAGAAGATTCTGGTGGAGATGTTATCATTCCTAGCTGGATACGGTGAAGATGAAGTACAAAGTGTGTGCGCATGCACGAAAAATTTCTAATAGAAGCCAACGGCTTGTGCACAGAAGCGAAACCTACTTCCTTCGTGAGGGCCATCAAGGACAAAGACTAGTCCGTAAACTTCAAGAAAATTGACCATTCCGCCTCAAGTCAAAAACAGTAAAAAGCAAAAGAGTTCATTTATTTAAAAAAAGCAGATACGCAATAGAACATTGCCAGAGTAGTTAGACTGCTACTTGAAGTGCTCGACTGTCGCCTAACATAAACTAGGCGACCGTAACACAGGTAAACAAGTGAGAGAGCCAACGGTTCAAGGAGCCCGGTTGCAATTTTTGCGAATGTTTTTCTCGCAAGCAACAAATTTATTCCTCACCAAACTTTGAAATTAAACAATGATCTCCCACGTTTCGATATTTTAGTGCATGATGGATATGGACAGCAAAACAGATTACAGCTATTAATAGTATCAAGGTCTATGAAAGTGGCAGCGAGGTTGTTGGAAACCACTTTTGATTAACCCCATTGTACGCTGTTTTTTTTACAGCATAGTATAACATGGCGCATGGCATTTTCATAGAATCTTTTGGTGAAGACCATGTTTGAAGAAATATGCTGCGGCGTTCGAGCTAGTGGCCATGATCCGCACAATTCTTCGAGGTACTGCTCGCAAAAATCGAATGGAAGTATGAGTGTAAAAACTCCAGATTGAGGTTTAAAGTTGGTCCAGTGTCGAAATACACTTCATTCCTTTTTGTGCTTAGACAGGCGAAAAGATTGTCGTGTTTGTATTGAACAGGAGCGTGTTTGGGATGCTCAGCCAATGTACTGTACAATGCATTACAAAGTCATGAGTGCTTAGCGCCACTCAACTAGCCTGCCTGATAAGTACCACCCCTTGATACGTTCGCACACTTATAAAATTTTCCATCTCACAGTTTTGCAGTAAGTTCAGTGGGTATTTTTGTTACAGGGAGGTTTTTGTTAGAAAGCTGGCTAATCTTCACAAAGCCTGCTCGAGCTTCTCTCAGTGCATATGGTACAGTTCATCTGAAAATGCATAAAGGTTCAATTTTTTGCATTGCTTGTTTCCTCTCTGTTTCCTGGCATGAGATGGAGACCGTATTGTTCACCTGACAAGCGCAATACATACAGACGTGCTTTCTCACGATCGCCCTCTCGCCCTTCATCTGTTCCATTTGTGATAGGATTTTCGCTCGTCGCTAACATATTTTTCGTCAAAACTTACTATCCACAAACTGATAACTCGTCGGAGATCGCGCTTGACGGTGTGAAATTGAAACTAGATCAGAAAATTAAGGGGAATTGTGCTTTTTAAGCGACCTGACTGAACTCGGCAGGAATAAGCGCCGAGAATTTTATGCTCTCAAGTAAGTTTTTTAGAAAGTTTCTAATATTTTCGACATCTCCTATTGCTTCTTTGCAGAAATTTTTGATGCTTTGAGTTACTCGTTTTTCATTTAACTTCGATTCGTTTCCTGAAAATCACGTAAATTGCAAAAGGGCGGAAGCGCACAGGTGGATGAGACGTATTGCTCCGATATGATTTGCTCAAAAAAAGTTCTCTCACGCGATATTGATGAATCCTCATTTAAAACTATCACTCTGATTTGTACAAAATATTTGATCCGCTTAAAATAAAAAGCGTCGGGATCGGTCAACTTTTTTTACACAACGTTAGAAGAGTCTATTCATAGCAGTTTTTGATTTTCTGCGTTCAAGAAAAAGCGGATTATTTTAGGACGTTTATATGGGGGATTTGATTTACTTTTCAACATCCTCTCAAAACTATGTCTGAAGTGAGAAACACTGATCGAGACATGTTCTGACCTGAAAAAAGACTCATCCAATTTGGATAGCTTTGCGTCGGATAAGTCGGTTTGACGTATTCAGCGTGTGCTCCGCTTTCCCGTAAATGTCGGAATCCGAGCAACTCGAAATTACTCTGGTTCAACTGCGAACTGCCAAGGCCATCTATTAAGAGCACGATCAGATTTTGCCCATACGGGACCTTTTGCAGTGTGGCCGAGCAGTAAAGCAGAACCAAAGTAAACAGCGTGCTCAACTTGCCCATTCCTGGAACAGATTTTATATCAGTTAACCTCGTTTAATTCATTAGACGAAATTGCATCCTTATGAGTGCTGAATACGCCTTCACGTATTCACTGCCACAGATAACAGCGTACAAATCCTATGGAATCATATATGACATACAAAAGCATTCCGCAATCGTCTGATATAGTTTACTGCTTATAATGCATCACTCTCCTTATAACAGTGATGCAAATGACTCGTGTAAGGGTGATCAGTAAACTTTACATCAACGGCATTCGTGCAGAACAGAGAATGGCGACCATAAGACAGAGCACACTCACTACAAATGCATTAAGGCAAGGGTCGGCGAGCCTTAAAGGAGCGCGTATTCCATCACATGCAATCAGTGTGCCTCTAGCTGTTTACGTGAGGCGTCGTTTTAGCGAGGCTCGGTTCGGACCTTAACGGTTGCCATGCATGGTGCTGGTCGGTTTGGAGATGGCACTAGTCGCGCCAAGACTTTGTAGGAGCGATGATTCCCCCAGCCACCCCCCCCCCCCTCCCATACCGTAGTGTTATCCCTTCTGCCCTTACTATTGTTGACTTTTAAAGGCTTGTTGAGAACCTTAACCTCTTGCCTTGTTGCCAGATTAGATAGCATCTGGTTGAGCCTCGAAAGAGAAGGGATTTGCATATCCTTCAGGGGCAAGTTACGGGCAGAAGGCAAAGGGAATGGCCCCGGAACACTGACGAGGTTGTCAAAAAAAAAAAAAAAAAAACCTTATGCTTCTGAAAATGCGCCAAACCAACAAGCCTGCAACTTATATCAGAGCATTTAGGAGCAGAAACAACAAAGGCGGAAACGTGGTGAGCGGAAAAAAACATGACACGCGGTATTCTGCAATCCCTGTGCGCTTTTCATACAGCAGTCAAAATTCTATATAGCGACGGAATTAGCAAATAGCATAGGTGACAACGACTTGCTACAGAAATCCTTAAACTTTAAGTTTCTCAATTACGCCTATTTTTTGAAATATTTTAGAACTTCATTGCGAATTCAATTTATCCATCGAAGATTTTGAAGCCACTTGGAGAAGGCAATCAAATCGATTTCGCTAGTCGAAAAATCTCAAATATTTTTGAACTAATAGCAAAAATTTTGTTGTATTTCAGGCAGCTCGTAAAATTGGCTCCGCTAAATGTGTGAATGCTGTTGGAAATTGAAAAAAGCTGTGCATATTGCAGTCATATTGAGATCTAATTGCTCCATATGTTAAAAGATTTCGATTTGTTTCTTATTAACGACGCAATTACCCTGCATTTGTACATATTCTTCCGCTCAGATGTGAACGGCTGGAGAGCGTTCACAAGATCGTGTTATCGCGCACTAATCTCATTCTATGCTTATTGGTGTAATTATATTTTTTCATGTTTCCCAGGGAAATATTTTAATTTTTGCACAACTAATGTAGCCGTCAAATGGGGCATATTCAAATATTCATACGTGAAACCTTGAAATTTTAAGGAACGTAATAAGATGTCTTAGTAAAATGTTTGTGTTTTGAACAGTTAAATCGATTGCAGACATGCGCAGTGTTTGGTGACGGGTGACCGATGACCGATGATAGATTTCGTCAAGAAATGCAAGACGCACTTTTTGAGGAAAAAAATACATCACTACATTATGCGACCGGAGGAATGCCAAACCCAACGTCGTTAATGTGCGGTACCACACCACTTTCTCTCTTGTTGAATCGCCCCTTCCCCATCTGAAAAAGAAAGAATTCTTTTTTTTTTTTGTATTCCGATGAGGGTTTTGAGGGAATATGCAACCATGAAATAAGTACCAGCTCAATGGAAAACCAACGCATTCTATAAATAAAACGAGTCGAATACTTGACAGAATTTGTTTTTGCCGGCTGTTTTTGTAGTTTCCATGGAAATGAGAGGATAATTTTTAGAACAGAATATAAGTGCTAAAATATTCTCTTAAAAATCAGTCGCAACCATGGATTAGTGTATATAGGAAAGTGTTTTCGATTGCTTGTCCGACTCATAGCTGTCACATTCATCGATTAGGACCCTCTGGCTGCTTCATATGCATCCCCATGATTTCGATAGTCGTCTTCACATTTCACATTATGAAAGCTGAAGCATAAAGCAATTAGATTTTAGCACATCCCCTCATCAGCAGCTGCAACGCTGTGGTCCCCTTATTGTCGCTGCAAAATCTTATTTAAATCAATGAATTGCCCGATATGTGCTAATATTTAGATGAATATTAGGCTGATATTGGTATAGAAATTATTATGACTATTCATTCTGAAGGGGGCTCAAGAACATTTCCACGCAAAATATGGCAGACCTATGGAGACGTATGGTTGCATGTTTGGCGTCAATCTGTATTGCCATTTCCGTTTCACTGCACTGAAAGAAATTACGAGCAGTGATAATCAAAGAAATCTTTGGAACAGTTCCTACAACATCAAAAATTACGAAAATAAAACGACACTTCATATAGGAGCTTTAAATTTGTATTTATGGGCTTTTTATTCTCGTAAATCAGCGCGTTTGAAAACAACATTTGATGGGTTGCTAAGAGCGTCATGTCTACAACATGTGGTAGAAGTAAAATTGGCCGAATGCAGTCAACCATATCATCAACGAAGCGCTTTAAGAAGGCATTTTACGAACGTCATAACACAGAGTGTAAGGGATGATATTAGGCAACAGCTCTCACTGATACCCACGTATTTAACTTGTTCAACCACCACAGTGGGCGATGTGACATATCAAGGTGGTTTCTAGCCAAATTCCAAATAAGCATGAAAGATGGACTTCTTGTCAAGGGGGATGAAAGAGTGAAAACTTCAAATTTCTTTAAAGAAGTTGAAACAAAGAAATAGATAGTGCAATGAGACTACAGGAATGTTCTAATGCTGTTCAATTTCCCGTTCCATAGGCTATGGAGCCTTTGCAGAATCTGAAGCTTTCTTCTACTCATCCTTTCAGACCGAATGCCCTCCGTTACTGCTGGTAAAAAAACTTACTCTTTCTACAAACAACTACAATTCAAAGCCAGAGTATGAGAAAGAGTATCAAAGATGAACTAGAGTGGAAGTTGAAAACGACGTGCACAAAACAAGCGTGAAGCAGCTGCTTCTGCATTTAACCATAAAGCGAGGCAAATACGTGCAGGACTTCATGCAAAAAGCTATTTGTTTTCTGTCACTTTTGAATGAAATTATGTGCCGTCGTCGATGACGTCATCACTAAAAGGAGCATCAAAAGCGCCATATAAAGCAAATTACAGCAGTTAGGATAGCATATATCTTTATGTATTGTTGAACTTATTTGTCAGTAATAAAATCTTCCCCTCCTATGCTACCCATTGCACCTCCTTCAACCCCAACGCCTTCGCAACTTCACACTGGGAGCTGTATGCGAAGGACAGCAGCCTTGTATTTCCGGACTGTTGCTCTGTCACCCCTCCCCTCCCTTATTCCTCGGGCTGCGGAACGCATGGAACCTGAAAAATACTTAATGTTAGCTTGTTGGCCAACATATTCTTAACGGTGACCTTAATACGCTTGAAAGTCTTCAAAGGATAAAATTAGCGAAGATAGGTGACAGAGATCATGATCTGGGCCACACAACAATAGCCGTTTCATTGGTTTCGTTTACCGTTTTCAACGCTTTGAAAATCATATGCTGCAGTTAGTTGGTGTTGGTGTGCAGCATAAAAACTGCACAAATGCGATGTACAACGATTTTGCTTCAAAACCGCCTTTCCTCACATTCATTGAACAGCTAGAAAATATCTCACCCTCACAGCATCATTCATATTGCTTCCATTTATACTCTGCATGCTGAGATCTCTGAGTTGTCGTTAAGCCTTCTTATATTTTCAACTTCACATTTTCTGAAACACTCTGTCCGTTCATGATATCACTGTGCACGAACTTCTTGAACTTAATGGAACACTTCCGTAGTTAATCTGAAGGACTTTGCGAGGTGCCTTCGATCTGGTGCCGTTTGTACAGGAAGCAATCTCCTATAAGTTCATTTTGCCATAGTTTCGATCGTCCAAAAAAGCTGATTTGGGTTCTACAATCACAGTATGCATACAACCATCTTTCTTCTTCAATAAATAAAGCGTCGGTAAAACAACGCAGAGAACAACAGATGCTATTAAAAGAGGTGCCTATAAGAGCAATCTTGGGAGATAGGAGAACGTGATGTGCCAGCCTGAAATGCAAAGCTAAAGGCCTGTTCTTCACGACGTGTGCAAAATTATGATGATTTTTCGAGAGCGAAATAGGTGAAGTCCAAGATATAAGAAAAGAAATAGTGTGATATTACATGAGGACATCTTCATCGGCTGTTTTCTTGTGCAACATTATAAGGAGCAAATTCTTTGGCTTAGGAAAATAACGATACCCTCCCTCATCTTCGGACTTTTTTGCATCCTCAAATATCCATCAGTGCTCAATTATTGCATAGATTAATGACAGCCTATTACACTTAGGCATTATTCAAATGGAAAAGAAATATGATGAAACTATAACACGTAGTTAATATGTAATAAATGAGGCTCGCGAATAAACTGCTCAATAAATGAGGTTTCGAAGTGAATCAATACAGTGCAAATGATGCATCTTAAAAACTCCGAAAGCTCCTACACCTCAAACAAACATATGACGATTATATTCTCCTACATATTCCAATCCGATGTGATGGATTATTTATGCAAGACAATTTGATGCTAGGAAATCCCCTGAAAATCAAGCATTTCTGACAAAAATTACAACTTCATTCACAAGTTTTCGTCCTTTTTTAGGAATTGCTTTACAAACGATCTATGGTAGGGATAGACAGGGGAGGGATGTTGGGTCTTCCTGACTTCAAATCTTTCCAAATATTTTTGGAGCTCCCCGACTTTCGAGCTTCAGAAGCTGCTCGGGTAGTCGCGAATGACGAGGCATCTAGTGTCTCAATGTCCTGAAAACTTCTAGAGTGCCCCACTTCGTTTGATACTTGCAAGGTATCGAGCAGCATTTCTGTTTGATATCCACTTCCTTGTTCAATACAATTTAAACATATATCCTTTCTTGCAACGCTCCCCCCTCCCTCCCCAACCCCGTTCATTGGACAGTCTACTTTTCACTTTCGTTGTACTTCGCATGCAAACCAAATCGTTGCGAGCAAGCAGGAACTGCTGCAATATAGTGAGACGTGAATGCGGCTATAGAATGAGCGAGCAAGGACGACAGCATTACTCCACCGGTACCTTCAACATTGAACACCTAACATTTCAAAGTTTTAAACGCTTTAAGCATGAAAAGTGGGAATACTCGAGACTAAACCCCAAGGCTTTCAACATGTCAGTTATGTAGACATTATAATCAACGATTACCGTGTAACAGCAGTTTATAAAATCTACTAGCGTTACTTGTTGGCATGCGGTTAAATCCAAGTGGGCAACAAAAGAAGCCAGCAATCACTCATTATGTTATATCCTCATCGCTGTGAATATGCCTGAAACGTACTCGGCACTATCCGACTCAACCAAAGACATCTCGATCACTTTGCTTCTAGAACATTCCTTTAAGTGCCGAATCTTCTTTCATTTACATGGCCAAAAGCGCTATTGGAGAAAATGAAACTTGTTTTTCGCTGGAGGCAGGCCCAATTTCTTATTCTGTAACCACATTTTCATAGGCAGCGACCAAGGGGCACCCCGGCACTGAACTTTTCAACATCACTCCTAGACACTTGTGGTCCGAAGAGGTTTCAAGCATTTCTGAATTGTTGGGTAATCGCATGCTTACGGGTTTTTCTCAACAGCCTCCACGTTTTCGCAATAGCTCGGAGTGACAGTGCATTTTCTCAGCTTGGAGCGATAGTGCCTCTCTGGAAATTTTCGTGACGCCTCCGTGGTGGCCGCACCCTCAGTTCAGAGATCAGAGTCAGCTGGTCCTTTAAATTCTGCGGAATGTCCTGTACAGTGATCAGGGCATCCCCGAAGCCAAAAGCGGAATAAACCTACAAGAGTGCTTTGAAGAAAGCTCGTAAAAGCTTTAAACCAATAAATCTGTCTACATTAGCACATTAGCACTGCCTTGAGCGCTATTCACAGCTAAATCCCCAGAACCTCTGGATAAAAAGAGTGAAAACATGACCACGTAAACGCCGAACAAGAAGATATCATGTCGCGCTGTACATTTTCTAACGGTCGGGTTTTTTCATAACAGAGTCAACCACAAAAGAAACTGTTGAAGTTTGCATCATGCTTCTTGTCTAATTTTTTGTTTGTTCCCTATGAGTTACCTGCAAAACTTTCATAATAAACTGTCTACAAGAATACACAAACATGGAAGTTTCCTGTTTTGAGGGGTGACTTATGAGTCTGCATAAGCATAGGATTAGCGGCGCAAAGGTTTTGTTTTTTTCGACAAAGCAGCAGTTATTAAATCTGCTAGCGCAGTTGATGGCATGTGCTTCCCTTTTCCCCTCACTCCCCTCCCCGCCTTCTGGCTGTTCCAGTTCTATTTACCAGTCTGGAAATATCGTACTTACCGTTTGTAAGCCGCGGAGTGTACATCGACTATCGGAAAATGTTCAAGCTCCTTCGCTCTAACATACGCAGTATTTCGAAAATAAACCTCCCACATGCAATGTAGGCCTAATCTGAAAGATGGCACAAGGACGAAATCAAACAGAAATTTTTGACCACAAATGTTTTCGAAGTGGAAAGGGCCACAAATGCGATTTGTTTGGGAGCAGTAAGAGTATCTCCCAGCCTGCGGAAGTCTTTTTTTTTATTTTGCAGCTCTTTGGAAGAGATAGACTTGGCCGTTTGATAAAGGTGGAGTGTGATCCTTTAAGAGTATGCGCTCTCATTTATGAGACGTCCAACCGTTCTACAAATGAAGCTGGCAACAGGATTGGCATTTATATTGCTAATAGTCGAGAGGCTTTAGAAGCACCTCACTAGACGTAACGAGTTGGAAAGTGGTGACCATTTCCGAGACGAAAAAAGGATCAGCTATGTAACAAATATTGAACTTGATTTTTATAAATAGAGATTACGGCTGGAGATCAACACCGTTCAAGCAATGAATTTTGCAAGAGCCAGTTATGGATACAGCGAGCTTAACAAAACTTCTACTAAATGCCATAAATAGCTGAAGATGCAAAATGAATTTCTAGAAGGCATTCGGGTATCTATTTGCGTCTGCTGAAGATTCGCCGAACAGAAAAAAGAAAAATCCACAAATGTGCAAATGGACACCCTCATTACGACACATTTTTCTACGTGAAGGATTCCTTTGCAGAGGAAAAAATGCGAACGACGTTGAAATTATTTAGTGGCGTTATTAATTCGTACAATAAGAGAATTACAGAATATTTATAACACTTGCTAACAAAACCGCTCATCGTATCGGTGCCTATTTCAATCCATCCAACATTTCAAGAAAATCTCACAAAATCATGAGTTTTCGTCAAAGAAATCAAGCGAAGTAGGTTTTGAATCATAGTGGCGGAGAAAAGCGCAAGAGGAAAGCTTCATAAACCATTACTATAGGCATTAAGGAAATAATGTCATGTATGTGCGCTTTGAACATTATTAGATGACGACTTTCTCCTATGGTTTTATCGAATAAAACATCCCAATAAATAACGGTCAAATGATAATAGTGCGCGTTGAACAATAAAGAGAGGGCGTGGATGATGTGCTACCTGCATTGATTTTAAGTGCCGAAAATAATGGGACGGCAGCCGATGTTATCTTCCAATGAGATAAAAAAAAAAGGTGCTAGGTTCATGAGAATTGCGTAAGTAATAGATGTTTTAGGAAACTTTATCAAATTGAGCTCGAGAATTTTTTCTTACACTCTTCAGAAGCAGAGGAGATTTCGTAGAAAGCTCTTAGGTGTCACTAATTTTCAAAAAAGTAGCTCTTTCTGTTATGCTAGGACCGCTTTTTTGTGGCTAGAAGAGAACAAGGATGTGTCACAGCCCTGAATTGCCTTCAATGGATCCCATGAAGCTAAAGAGGACGATCCCGAAATATTATGGAGAAGGTATGCCAAAAAGCGGTATAGAATGTATAGGACCGTGGCAATCAACGCGAAAAAAGCATCAACAAAGAGATAATTGATATGGGTGCGGGCGGAGAGAAAGTTTTTAGAGTGCCCACTGCACGGCTACTTGAAACAACACGAATTATTGCCAGTTGACTGTATGATCACGCGAAAGGCAACAGGGAGCTTTGGGAAAGCAAACAACCGGAGTGCTCGCCGGCGCGTCAAAGGCAACGAGACGCCTCAGGGTTGAGTAAGCGGCTGCCGGACCAGCTGACGTCGCTTTGCGCCCACCCGCTCATCCTCTCTTATGCTACTACGTTAATTCTTCACTTCGAATTCCGCTCATTGTGATACTAGATGTTCGCGTTCCCTCCCGGAAAGCAGCTCAAACGGCCCCATCAAGGTGAACCAAAGCTGAGAATATGTTTGAAAGCATTTGCCATATTCCCGCTCACAACCTTTTTATAGCTATCAACCTAAATGGAAGATCCTATGTTTCTGCAAAATTTTTGTTACAGTCTATAACTACTACCGCCCGCCGATTAGCTAACATATACAAGAGGATTAACGAATGATGAACACATGATATCAGTAATTGAAGAAGCAAGCCTCCAAATTCTTCACCTGCCGAGATTATCATCGACTAGAAGATGGTTCTTTCGTAGGGAAGACGAAACACAAACACAGATAAACATATCCAACGGTGCCATTCTTCTCCTCAATTTTTAAAGCACCGAATCTCAGCATCAGCAAATTCTCAAAGGCACACTTGCAGGTCGTCATCGCATGACTTCAGTGACGCAACATCGAACGGCAAACGGCATCAAAGTGGCAAAATTCACTTAAACAGACCACCTCAATATCGCTGCATATTACACATATCGGCGACTGGCCCTTTAAAATCTTTTGAATAGCATTCTAATCCAGTGATAGTGCCAAGTATGTAAAAATAACGAAACAATACTTTCTATGCGATAATCCTAACCAGCAGCATGCTGTTTCAGATATACTTTATTTTTTTTTTCTTCCTGCAGCAGATACGTTTATTTACGTGGCATTTTTAAAAGTTCCTGAAAATCCTGTGATATGGTTCTGAAAAACGTGGTTCTCAAAAAAGTACTGCTATGATGGGGGGAAATGGGTTTTCTCATGGACTTTTATACATAAGTGCGTGCAGTTGGTGTGGACGAATCTAAGGCGAACGTGCTGTGAGCGCAATGAGTGAAATAAGTTTTTAAGCCGTATGCAAGCTAGGTGTAAACGCAGGAAATAAATTATGTCGAGCCCAGCGGCATAATAGCAAAACTTTGAACTGCATATGATGTGATCAAGAACCAGTGTAACGCATCTATGGCAAACATCTGCTGTAAAGTGAAATCACTCTTACAGTTAAAACGTTTACAGCATTAAGCATAACGTGTCATGGACTTCCATGCCAACGGACCCACACAACTTCAATGACTATAACAGTGCACAGCGAAAGGTTGAAGAAAGGGAGGGAGGAGACCGAAGAGAAGCTTTCCCCGTTGCTATGCCCACATTTAAAATGTTACTGAGTCTCATTACACCTGATATACTGCGTTTGGAGAAGTTTGCCTCTTTCACGAAATTTTGCCATTTTCCCAACCACTACCATTCTTCCATGCATGGAAGGCCATTAGTCACCGCTGCTAACTCAAAATCCATACCTATGGCCAGCTGTATATGTGCTCAGGAAAAGGTCATTGCTCCATCCACAAAGAAGTCTTAAGTAACTCGCAGAGAAGCTTTCCGTCTTCCCAACTTCCAAATAAAGGGGAACATTCACACTGCTAAAATGATAGCAATTACCAAAAATAAGTCAGTGAAGTCATTGCGGTGTCGGAATACGCACATAGATGGATTTCGGATGAGTAACGAGTAAATGGCGTAATTAGCAACTTTGCACTTCAAAGACCATTTCAACAAACAGTAAAATTCTGAACAAAGCATATCCGTTACGAGCTTCATTTCTCGGGCTATCAACAATTGCTTTTCAAGTTGACGGATGAATGAAGTGGACCGCTTCCTAATAATAAATTTTTGTAGCAGTCCTCTCATAGCTAAGTTGCACATCGCAGGATTTCCACATCCTTTTGAAAAAACTGCTTGACCCAAACGCCTCACCACTGATAAGCTTATAGGCACCAAAAAGTTTGCCTTGATTTATTTTTCAACGGTTGCCTTTTTACCTTATGTAGCAGGCAACAATGTTGTTGTGCTATTGCAAGGTTATTACCCTGCTGGAAGTAGATTAACGCAGCTCCAAATATACTGCGGGTCAAACATCCCTATCTGCAGCACCATTATCATTGGCATAGTCATTTGCTCACTCTGATAACACATGCCATGTTACACAACTGGCCTCATTGCTTTTGCGTGCTTTCTGAAGCTAGTCTGGTGTTGGTACAGCTTCACTGTTGAGTAGAATAGTTTAGTTGCGTATGAACAGTCGGTCCTAGCTTGGAGATTGCCAGATGCCACCATTGGAAGAAATCGACTTTAATGGGTGAACATGTTAGTGGCGTATCCCATACTTTGCTGCCGATTGTTGCTGCCAATGCAGTTGTAGTCGTCGATTTCTTTAATCTGCTTGCAAATTGTTCGATCGCACTCTCTTCGAAGCTTATTACTTCTAATGCATTTTCAAGACAAATTTCTTTGGAGAAGAATTTGTGGTGACAATTGAAAGGCGGAATCAAGTATTCACACTTATGTACCCAGATATGCGGTGTTCCTATAATGCGCTTTGCCAAAGCGAAATTACAACAGTAGGCAAATGTAGTTTCCTTACTCTACGCTCTTACTTTTTGGAAGAAAAACCTTCAACTAGTGCGGAAATGTGATGATTACACCTGTTAAAGTACTAACATTTTTAAGTTTTGTTAAAATACAAATGCTAAAGTTGCGCTCTTTTGATTGCACCGACATATTTCCATCAGCACTAACGCCAACGGTTCTCTTTTGTTTTGTACGGCTGCATGAGATACCTTTTATGTTCATGATTACCCTCCTTGGCCAAGAGGAAATAAAGGAACAAATTCAGCGCGCAAGGTATGCTCATCAATATGTGTCTACTGGATAGTTAAGCAAGATTTGGTGCTGAGAGTTGTAAATGCGTCAAGCGACGCCATTCAAGGTGTGTTGCATAGATTTTCACTGCAGTTTTCTCTTCTGCCCCACTCCCGCCTTGACGCCGCACTTGATTGCGATGCGGTGGGCTTGATTTCGTTTAACGGAACGTCGCTCTCGAACAACAATGTTTGCGCATTTGACTCGTTCACGTGAAACACTACGGCTTTGCTTATAACACAGTGACTGCTGCCAGCACAATTCTTTATACCGTACGTTAGTCAAACTAATGTGTGATTTTGAACGGAACAAGCATTTTAATGATGCATCATGAAGCAATGCACCATTATCAAGTCAGTTCGTTGAAAGAAAATTTC